>BPLT01000050.1:1200000-1800000 GCA_019656295.1 Rhododendron mucronatum var. ripense | reverse complement strand
CGGTGCCACGGCCTCCATGGGAAAACAGAAGCAACAGGTGATTTCCCGCTTCTTCGCTCCCAAACCCAAACTCCCCTCACCTTCAACTTCAGAATCACCATTACTCCCAAACCCACCAACCCCTCCCCCTAAGATCACCGCCACTGTCACTTTCTCACCCTCCAAACGCCTCCGCAACTCCAACCTCACCTCCCCCACCTCCTCTCCCTCCAAAACCCCAAGACTTTCTTCAACCGATCCCTCCCTCCACCAAAAATTCCTCAACAAACTTCTAGAACCAACTGAAGACCTTGTAAGTAGTTCCCAAAAAAACCCACTTTCTAATCCCAAGTATACCCCACTTGAGCAACAAGTTGTGGACCTCAAAGAGAAATACCCAGATGTTCTTTTGATGGTTGAGGTTGGTTATAGGTACAGGTTTTTTGGCGGAGATGCCGAGAATGCGGCTAGGGTTTTGGGGATTTATGCCCACGTGGATCACAATTTCTTGACGGCCAGTGTGCCGACTTTTCGGTTGAATGTTCATGTAAGGAGGCTTGTGAGTGCTGGGTATAAGGTGGGTGTGGTGAAGCAGTCTGAGACCGCGGCAATTAAGGCCCATGGGTCGAACAGGTTGGGGCCTTTCTGTCGCGGGTTATCAGCATTGTACACCAAGGCAACGTTGGAGGCTGCGGAGGATGTTGGAGGTGGCGAAGAGGGGTGTGGGTCGAGCAGCAACTACTTGGTTTGCGTTGTTGAGAAAGGGGTGGGTGGTGAGAACGGGAAAGAGAGTGGGGTTGATGATGTGAGGATAGGGGTAGTTGGGGTTGAGATATCTACTGGGGATGTGGTTTATGGGGAGTTCAATGATAATTTGATGAGGGCTGGGCTTGAGGCTTTCATTTTGAGCTTGTGCCCTGCTGAATTACTCCTTGTGGAGCCTCTCTCTAAACAAACTGAGAAGGTATCCTTTATTTGTAATGAGTTTCATTTCCTTTGAACAAGTTAAATAAATGTATTTTCTCCTTCTGTTGTTTTATGATGCTTCACTTCATGGTTGAACTGAACCTCCGTCCGTTTGTTGCTTGTGTGTAGGGTGCTGTGTAATATATCTTTCAAATAATCGAGTCATCTTTGTATAAATAGAAGAGATCAATACCACCTAGTGAATTGAACGAGGTAGGACAGTTGCTATCTTGCTTTGGGAAAATCAAAGATAGAGCTTGCTAATGTAGTATGTGAAATGTGTGGAGCTACACCAAAGTCTATACTGTATGATAAAATCACTTTAGAGTTTAAATCAGACGTTGAACAGTTGTTGCTGGGTGTGGATGTCAGTGTTTAGGATTTTATCGAGTGGTGATTGTGCAAAGTGGACTGGAGGTATATTAGGTACACAATGTAGCATACCCTCGTTTCTCCTCACAAATTTCTCTTCCGAGTCTACTCCCTTTCTTCCCTTAAAGGGCAGGAACGCCCTTCTTGTAATCTGGAATCTTACATATTACCTGAAGTACTAGTTTAAACTTCACTTCCACTAGACCCAAGTTTGCATTTTTTGGAAGATGATTTTTCATGCTTGTATTAGTCATCTGTTCTGGTTTGGATGACGACTGAGAGCTATTATCACAGTTGCTATTGGCATACGCTGGACCTGCCTCAAATGTCCGTGTGGAGCGTGCCTCACGATATTGCTTCAATGAGGGTGGGGCACTTGCTGATTTGATGTCTATATACGAGAATACTAGTGAAAATGGCTTAGGGGATCAACAAGAGGAAGGAACAGAGGTGAGAGAGCAGGGAAATAGCCACATGGCAATTGAGGTATACTATGTGTTTTTTGTCTATGTACATACTACCCTGAATTTTAGATCATTAAGTGGGTATGCTTTCCTACGCTGTTCCAGCATGCTGATATGCTACATGCCGAATAATAGTGAATTTCTTGGTTCATACTTCACAGTAGTCCATGGATGATTGCATTGTCTTCTCGCTCTGGCAATCCAGAAAACATGCACTTTAGTTATCATTCTGCTTTATTGAGCTTGTGTTTGTTATTTGTGTTCGGCTGGTTTGTTTTCATTGTGCATGTTCTTTTTCAATCTCCATTTCTTGTTAACTATGCATTTTTTGCTTTAAGGGTATTATGGCCATGCCAGATTTCACTGTCCAAGCATTAGCTTTACTCATTCGTCATCTCAAACAATTTGGATTTGAGAGGATTCTTAGCCTGGGAGCTTCATTTCGGCCTTTCTCAGGGACCATGGAAATGACTCTTTCAGCCAATTCAATCCAACAACTAGAGGTAATCAAAAGGGTCATTGAGCTATTTTATGCTTGGAAAACATTACCTAGTGCCATTTTCAATCTGTACTCCTGATTTACAATGTGAGAACATATCATTGACCTCGACAACTGGATCCCATTATGCCAGCTTTGCGCCTGTCTCATTGTTTGTCAGCCTTGGAACAGTGCTAAGTGCATGGGAACAAATTGATAACATTCGTAATCAGGTTGAAAGTATTGGAACTTCCTTTGAGTTCAAATTTTTGTAGGAAGGTTAACATATATCTGTGGAATCAGTTTGCAATCTACTCCATTTGTTAAAGATATGAATGACATTTTAGCTTCATTTCAAATTCTGTTTTTTTTCCTCATGTAACCTTTTCCTTGCTTTGTCTATTTATGACAATATATTTTGGGTTTAACCTGTTCAATTGTTTCAGCTTTTAAAGAATAACTCTGATGGATCTGAGTCTGGATCCTTGCTGCACTGTATGAATCACACACTTACTATATTTGGATCGAGGCTTCTGAGGCACTGGGTATGAAGGTGCACTTGGTACTTATTTATTTCGTCTAATGCGTGTTTACATATTTCATGACATTGAGTTTGAGTTTTTGTGGTGGATGGTATAGGTGAGTCATCCTTTATGTGATCGGAACATGATCTTGGCTCGTCTTGATGCTGTTTCTGAGATTGCAGAGTCTGTGGGATTTTCATCTTCTAAAGCTTCACAGAGTTTGAGCAACATTGATGAGGGAGGCCATGATGTCACATTTGTGCAACCTGATTTTAGTTATTTGCTTTCTTCAGTTTTGACTGCCCTAGGAAGGTCACCTGATATTCAGCGTGGGATAACCAGAATCTTCCATCGAACAGCCACAGCATCTGAGGTAGCACGGCTTATCATCAAGCTTGGTTCTGCATGCTTTTATATGCTCGGTTTTTGCACCCTGAACCCAATTTCGCCATATGTATCAATTGGTCAATAGAATGTTATGAGCGGAGTGTTGTGCAATATATTTTTCAGCTCTTAATATAATGTTTGACGGACTGAAGACTGGCTAAATGGATAGTCCTTTGTGCTATTCAATGTTGATATGATCAGAAGGTGCTTGGATTCAGTACTATGTTAGAGATACATTTTCTGAACTAGCTATTATTTTTACTTGTTTATTTCCGTACTTTTGCTTCAAATCTTCTCGTTTCTTTGGATCAAAACCGACTAGAATTAAATGCAAAGAGTGATGGTATATTTCTAATCTGAAAAAATTAAACTAAGGACGTTTCATGAGCATGAAACAGCTGCTTATTGTTGTTCTATGCCCTTGACTGTGCTTGGTTACCATCTTCATGACTTGATGTTACAGTTTGTGGCAGTCATTCAAGCTCTCTTAGTAGCTGGAAAACAACTTCAGCAACTTCACATTGAAGAAGAGGGCAAAAGTAAGAGTGTGTCGAGAAAAACTGTGCATTCCGTGTTGTTGAGAAAGTTGATTTTGACAGCTTCATCGTCTAGTGTTATTAACAATGCGGCTAAACTTCTCTCTGCCCTGAATAAAGAAGCTGCTGATCGAGGCGATCTTCTGAACTTATTCAACATTTCGAGTGGATGGTTCCCGGAGGTTATGAGCAACCTTGCTTTTGATTTGTGCTGCATGTAACCTTCACCCATTTCCCCTGATCATTGCTGAACAATCCTTGTGCAGGTTGCTGATGCTGGAACAACAGTTCAATTGGCAAAGGAGAAATTGGATTCAATGATTGTTTTGTACCGCAAACAGCTTGGAATGCATAAATTAGAGTTCATGAGCGTGGCTGGCACAACGCATTTGATAGAGGTAGTTCCATGTAGAATATTCTTCGCGATTTAAGTTTTGAAATTTTCATTCTATTCCATTACACTTTTCTCGATGGTTTGCGGAGTCTGTTAGTTTAGGGAACTACTGTTTCTTTGCATCTTAATATGATGCAATGTCATTGATATTAAGGAATCTTTTAAGTTAAAGCATATTGACAGTGAGTGTCTTCTAAACTAATCCGGTTGCACGTATTACGCACTGGTTTTGCAGTGATATATTTTGTCGAGCATAACTTGTTTTGCTTGTTTAGTAGAGTTCATAGTATAAATGTTTAGTATTTACTTCTTGTTTGGCTTGTTTGGTGTCCTTATCATCTGTTATCTGATCTCTACTCGACTGGCTTATGTGTGGCCTAACTATATGTAGCTTTAATGGCAGATGCCATCAGATGTCAAGGTACCATTAGACTGGGTGAAAGTAAATAGCACTAAGAAAACAATTCGCTATCACCCTCCAGAAGTATTGACTGCCCTGGACCATTTAACACTGGCACAAGAGGAGCTTGGTGTTGTCTGCCGAGGTGCTTGGGATGGCTTTCTTAAGGCCTTTGGTAAATATTATGGAGAGTTCCAATCTGCTGTTCAAGCACTATCTGCTTTGGACTGTCTGCATTCACTTGCTCTACTTTCAAGAAATAAGGTTTGTATATCGAAGGACCCTAAGAACTTTGATTGTTCATCTTGCGACTTCTGACTTTAAATTATATCCTTAACTTTCTGTTGCAGAACTATATTCGTCCAGTTTTTGTAAATGATGCTGAACCTGTGCAGATACATATCTCTGCCGGTCGTCATCCGGTATGTTAGCTGACATTGACTCGTGTCTTGTGTGCTAAAAATGAGAAACTTAAATTGTATGACTATTCCTCTTTTTATTCAAATCAATGTCTAGGAGGTTAAGTGCCCAACTACGTTAGATAATACTTCACGTGTGCAATATGAGGCCATCTCCTTGGACACCTGGGAGCTGGTAGGAGTATTTGCTGTGATAGTACCTTACGAAGGCTGTCACTTAATGTGTTTTGAAAAATTGTTATTGTAGATTTTACTTGTACCAAATACCACTTCTCTAGTGAATAGCCTATTTGCATTAGTGCTAACTTTATGAGTTTTTTTGCTTAAATTTATTTATGTTTATAAATCACGCCATAAACCACAGAATACACGTAAGTGTGGTCGGTCCTACAATATGCTTGGTTGTGGAGCACCCTAAACTTGCAGAAATGGTATGGTTTATGAGGTGTCTCTGACTTTACTATTTCACTTCCCATTTAATTCCGGTGGATTGGTGGTCTAATGAATAATCTATGTACCCTATTGTCTTTGCAATTTCATTATTGGCCTAATAAGGCTTTGTGGATCGCATATTTAGATGGCTAAACATTACACTTTGATCCTGGCCAGGGATCTCTCTTTGATAACCACAGCTGTTGAATTGGTCAAATTGAAATTATCAAAAACTAGAAAAGAGTATTATTTCCTTCTAGGTTTGCAGTGATTGTTAGTTCTGACTTCTGAATCAATGTGATCCCCTAGTTAATTGCTCACAAAAATCATTTTTTACCAGGTTATGGAGACTATATTGCAAGATAATTTTGTCCCAAATGACACACATTTGCATGCAGCAGGAGAGTTCTGTCAGATAGTGACAGGACCAAATATGGGAGGGAAGAGTTGCTATATTCGCCAAGTTGCTCTGATTGCCATAATGGCTC
The DNA here is from genome assembly GCA_019656295.1 of Rhododendron mucronatum var. ripense. Taxonomy (NCBI): domain Eukaryota; kingdom Viridiplantae; phylum Streptophyta; class Magnoliopsida; order Ericales; family Ericaceae; genus Rhododendron; species Rhododendron mucronatum. The sequence goes on along the minus strand of BPLT01000050.1, from coordinate 1,794,161 downwards.
AGGTTGGTTTAATCCGCATTTTTCAGTTGGGCACAAACTCTGTACTTTCTCCCTTGCTAATGAAGAAGTCCATTGTTATTAGTCACAAGTTTGCTTGTCACTTCAATATGTGCATAAGTTAGAATAAACCCCTTAAAGTTGAGCATTCATCCTGCTCCAATACTATTGAGAACTATCATGTTATGTTCAGAAATGGATGTATTCTGTACAACCAACTGTAAGGGTGGAAACTGTTATTCTGATTTGAAAAGTTATTGTTATTATTTTCTTTAGGCATACATTTTATAATAAATTTCTGGTCTCTGGTCCCTCTAGGTTGGTTCCTTTGTCCCAGCGTCATCAGCAAAACTGCACGTGCTTGATGGCATCCACACACGAATGGGTGCTTCTGACAGTATCCAGCAAGGACGGAGCACCTTTTTGGAAGAAATGAGCGAGGCATCCACCATAATCCATAATTGCACTCCCCAATCTCTAGTTATCATTGATGAGCTTGGGCGAGGCACCAGTACACATGATGGGGTTGCAATTGCTTATGCTACATTGCATCATCTTCTCTCACAGAAAAGATGCATGGTTCTATTTGTTACCCATTACCCAAAAATAGTCGACATCAAGAACGAATTTACAGGCTCGGTGGGGGCATACCATGTTTCATACATGACATCACAGAGTGTAACAGATGTGATGGACTCGAATGATAAGAATGGTGATAAAATGGACCATCAAGATGTCACGTACCTTTATAAGCTTGTGCCTGGTGTTTCAGATAGGAGTTTTGGATTTAAGGTTGCTCAGCTTGCACAGGTAAATTGCCATCTTCGCTCTCTCTCTGGGCCAATTGTTTGACAGCTCTAGACTAAAGCAGAAAGACTTCGAAATATTGGAATTTAAGAGCATATCCAATGCCATTTCTCTTGCCAAAGCTATCTTTGGGCAGAGGTTAAAGAAAAAGCACTCCAATGGCTTTGCCATTTCTTGTCCCAAATTTGGAAAGTCATTTCTTGACACATCAGCATCATTGCACTATGTCTGTCGTGCAAATCACCAGAAGATGGTCAAGGGATCCTACGGCCATTATGGGATTGGTGGAAAAATGACCTTGGCAGCCCAGATTGTAATCTTGCCAAAGTTTGTCAAAATGCCATTGTAGCATGCCAAAAAGAGACTTTAGCTTTGAAAGAAATGTTTGAATTTTGTAACCTCTGGAGATGAATTTGAGGAATGGATATTGGTTCTTTCAAACAATTGAAAAACTAGAAAATAGAGCTCTTTGGCCAGCTATCCACACTATTCCAATCTGTACATCAATGAGTTAAACGATGCCAAACCAAATTTGAAGTTGCTTCTAAACCTATGTGCTTAGTTATCATATTCAATAAATTTGTGCTAAATTTGCTTCATTTTGCAGCTACCTCCTTCGTGTATTCGTCGAGCTATTGTCATGGCTACAAAGTTGGAGGTAGCAGTAGGCAAACGAGAGGAAAGTAGACTGGCACTGAAGACACGGGACAAGAATGCAGAAACACAAGAGAACGTCGTGAAATCTCAAGATTGTCCACTTGCGCGACGCTTTGAGATAGAAGAATTGACTGACAATTACAGGGTGTTTTTCGAAAACATCAACTCTGCTTTGGGGGACGGTGACCTAGCAAATTGCTTCCAGTTTCTGAAACGTGCTAGAAGCATTGGAATGGAGTTGATCAATGAGTATAAGACCATTTAAAAGTGTGGTATTCTCTGCCGCAATTTTTGTATTGTGTTCTTCTCAATCTTTCCCTTGCAAAGGGCAAAGACAGTTGGCGAATTTTTGTATAGCAGCACGAAGATTACCTACCAAATTGATTGGATAAGCTGCAAATTTTGTAATTAGTCGTGTGCAGATGTCGATACAAGTGAGTCTGAAAGTGGCAAGCCATAGCAAGATCTTGTTTTTGAGGAGGGTAGAAATTCCTATGTATTTTCACTTCAGAGTTGTGCAAGTTATGCTCTGTATTGTACAGTTCGAAGAATGAAATGAGTGGAATTTCACAGTAACGATGGCCATGGTATCTGCCATATGATGTTAGGAACTTGTAAGCTCCAATATGCCTCTTCTTTTGCTATGTTGCGCAAAGAAAACAAGAATAATAAGAGTTGACATAGTATGAAACATTCAATTTTATATTTGGCTACCCGAGTTATTTGATATCCTAGATCGTCAGCTTTTCAAAAAGAAAATTTTCATTTCCTTGTACACTACGTTTGTCAAAACAAACCATAAATCCAAGGACGTTACAATCTTTACAGCTTCAAATGAAGCATCAGATAACTTGTAAACTTTATCTACATGTTGCTTAAATTCATATCAAATGAGATATTATCAAGTCCAATATCTAGACCAAAAAAAATGATCTGTTTACACTTTCAATCAAGACCAAAATTATGTGCGCCTCCGGCAGTTGAATGCCTAATGCCCAATCGGTATCTGATGAGACTACCCTAAGGAAGATACAACTGAGCCCTCCGGAGGACGTACAAGTCTCCGACGCAATTCAAGATGAGACTACCCTATGGAAAATACAACTGAGCCCTCCGGAGGGCAATAGGGCATACAAGTCTACGACACAAGTCAATGCAATAACTCACTGACAGTTGTATGCCAAAATCAGCCCAAGCAACTCAAGTTCCAGATTCAGACCCTGGATTAGTCTTTGGACAAATACCATTCGAGCTTCATTCCACACCAGCCTATAATGATCCCAGAGATGAAAAGCAATCACTGCATTCAACCACCTGTTGAATTCTCTGGTGATCGCATCTTCTTGACTGTCCTACAACCTCCTCTGCCATCTCTCTGGAACAGTTAGATAGCGAGTCTGATTCTTTTCCAAGTGACCATTCTGCGCGCACACAAAATATGTAATGAAAGCAATCAGTATGGTAGGGTCATTCCTCAGCTATAAGAAGAAAAGCTAAAATGCGAGTCATATAAAACAATCCAACATGGAGCTATAGAAAATGTATAGTATCATACATCCAAAACATTGCTCGACGCCCATTTTCTTTTCCTTTTTTGGGATGGGTATCTTAGGCTCATGCCCCTGGTTCGTGCAATTGCTCATCCCACATGTGCGGGTCACCAAACTCATGACCCACACTTGATGAGGCATGTCTCAGCCCAGCTTACCACTCTGCTAATTCTTTGGGCTTAACCCAAGCTACTTACCTCAGACTTTTAAGAGTTGAACATAGCAAGTAAATAAAACTTTATTGATTACAAACACTTTGTACATTAAATTTGTGTACAAACAACACACACTATCACTCACAAAGGATGACTCTCTCTTGCACAAGAGTTAGTTCACACAACTAGGAAGACACAAACTTTGGACACCTTACTAAGTCTCTCTCACACGAGAGTTTTTTTTTGAACGGCAAAATTTTTTTTTATTAATCTTTGAAGACAACAAAGACTAACAGGAACAAGGAGCAAGGCAACAAAAGTGACCGGTCCGAAACCCAAACGCTAGAGTCACTACACACAACTCTCTCACACAAGAGTTAGTACACACAACTAGTTACGTGCACCACTTTCTTACACTAGAACAAGAAAAGAGAGATCAAGAGCCCAGAGTGAAAGTAGTTTTACACTTTCCCGCGGTCATAAACTTTCACTTGCATCCTACGGCAGAGTTTCAAGCACATCACCATATCCGCTTTGGTGCAAAGCCAGCAGCTCCAGAATCCAGTAGATAACCTCTGTATATGGACTACAACGATCTCCTGATATAAATTTTTCAGCCACATTGTTGACCTCTATCACACTGCCCCCTGGAGTCTTCTTCATGCTCTTACTTCTCATGAGTTTCCTCATCCTCGACACGCCATTCCATCTCCCAAGTTTTGCGTATATGTTCGAAAGCAAGACATAGTTCCCTGCATCATCAGGTTCAAGCTCTAGAAGTTGTTCCATCGCTATAACAGCTACTTCAAGATCACTATGAGTTCTACAAGAACTCAACAGAGAACCCCAAATCGCTGAATCAGGTTCCATTGGCATGTTCTTTATGGTTTCAAGTGCTCGATCAATGTGCCCTGCTCGACCAAGGAGATCAACCAAACAACCATAGTGTTCAATCCCTGGCTCTATGTTATAATCTTTTCTCATAGAATCAAAGTACTTCAATCCCTCGTCCAAAAATCCTGCGTGCGTGCAAGCTGATAAAAGTCCAACAAAAGTGATCTCATTTGGTTCAACTTTTGCTCTCTGCATCTCTTGAAATAGCACAATTGCTTCACGAGCTTTTCCATGATTTGCTAATCCTCCAATCATTGTACTCCAAGATATCACGTCTCTTTCTAGCATTTCATCAAACAGCCGCCACGCTTGGTTTACGCTTCCACATTTTGCATACATTTCAATCAGAGAATTACAAAGACAGGTTATGCGCAAAAACCCATTTTTCTCTGCATAGAAGTGAATCCATTTCCCAAGCTCAAGAGCTCCCAACTGCGCACATGCCGGCAAAACTGCAATCAAGCTGACCCAATCAGGCTCAACTCCTTCCATTTGCATTCTCCGGAAAACATCCAATGCCTCGGCATCAAACCCATTTCGAGTATACCCGGAAATCATTGCCGTCCAAGTGACGATTGTCTTCTCTGGCATCTCCTCAAACATTGCTCTAGCTCTTCTCACCTGGCCCAATTTAATATGCCCAGTAATGAGACTGTTCCATGCTATTACATCTCTCTCGCTCATTTCCTCAAACATCTTGTGTGCATCACTTAAATTGTCACACCTTATATACATATCCAACAATGAATTTTCAATCACCGTATTGGACTTCCACCCAAATTTACAAGCGTGCACATGAACTTGCTTACCCAGGTCAAAACACAAAAGACCTCCACAGGACTTGATCACAAATGGGTACGTGAATTTGTCAGGAAAAATCGGGTCTTTACCTTGTGGGTCTCCGTCTCTTAACATCTGCTTGTAAACATTGATTGTGGATATATACAAGTGGCTATGAGTATAAGCTCTAATCATGGCATTGTACAAGTAACTATTTGGCTCAACCATCTGTTTGAAGAGCAAAGTTGCATACTCTATTTCTCCATTCTTATCACATATATCCACCATTTTTGTCATCAAGAAGCTGCTTTGTGCCAGCGAGAACTTGACAATTTGGGCATGTACTTTCTTCAATCTTACTATGCCAACCCACTTCTGCAATAAAGGTGCAAACATATCTTCCAGCCCTCTGATCGTCAAGACAACCATTTTCCCAGCCATCAATAATCTATGTCGTTGACATTGATCCCTCTTTGATTGCTGTTATAGAATTAGTCTTCCAGACTACTTTAATTTATCTGGTTTTTTCAAGATTTTGTTTTTGGGAAATAACCCACTATTTATTCTTGAAAATCCTTCTAGCCACAAGTGTAAAAGACTGTTCTTTGTCATAAATACTCTTTGGATAAGTATTATGCAAACTTGATTCTAGCACTGTTGCATTAAGTTTCTAAACCACACGAGCAAAGGACCCTTGGAATTTGAGTTTTGACCGAACAACTACATATGGAAAGTGGCCACAGTGATTGAAACCTGAGAGTGAAGAAAGATTACGCAGTCAAAATTGCTACCTCGGTCTCAAAGATTAATGCTCCAAATTTCATTGATGAGTGAACGACAAAGATTGGCAAAACTCCTGAGAGTTTCTTCAAAAAATCAGTTAATTGATCAAGGTAAGTGAATTCATGCTGCTTTAGTGAGAATTGGACGGATGGCAAATGTGCGGGTTTGGTCGGATTGAAACGGGTTGTGGGAATGTGGACGGGTCAAATACGGGTCAATAGTAGGTGGGTTGAAACGCGTCAGATCAAATATGGGTCAAGCCATACCCAAACCCGGCCCATTTTCATTCATTCTCCCTCCTTTTCATTTCCTGATGAAATTAGATTGTTCAAATAGAAACTCTAATCATTGACCAATACAAAATGATAGCAGTTTCGTGTAAAGAATGACGTCCAAATAGTAGTTTCTTTACATAAATAATATACGAACAAAACACATATACACACAAAGAATAAGAATTAAGAAACTGGATCAATGCAAATTGCCAAACCATTTCTTTGGGAAGCAAGGAAGACTAAAGAAAATGCTGAGTACGAATAAATCGGAGAACAATAGGTCGAATTGAAAACTAACGACAATGACGCTGAAGGCGGCGGAGTTGCCGTCGATGACGGAGGACATACAGCTATTCGGATTGAGGAAGAAACTGAAGAAGGTCGAGGAGGAAGCGGAGGAGGTGATCAAGGAAGGTATCGAGACGGTGGAGAGAGAGGTTGAGTCGGCGGTGAGCTTCAGGGTGTGGGGCACTGGCGGAGGCGGGAGCGGGGGCGGGGGCAAATCGACGGGGTTGGGGTTGTGTTGCTAAAGTCAGGGGGTGTTCCAACTAAAAACAAGAGAGAAGGTTTTTGGAAAGTAAGTGATTTCGCTTTTCAAAAAAAAAAGTAAGTGATTTCAAATTCAAATATAAAAATGAAAAATAATTTTTTTATTTTGTGTACGCCATTTAATTTTAATGAGATTGATCAAACAATATTCATATTGGTAGAAAAATTATTTACGTCAACACATAATTTTTGACCTTAAAATTACCTCTCTTTTTTCAAAACTTTCCTTTTGTTTTAGTTAGAACACCACCTCAATGGATTAAAGTTAATCCAATTAAAAATCATACGTATTTGAATATGGGTAGACTTGAGCTGATTATAAATAGATGAATTTGAATGAATTCATAAAGTTGGATTCAAATTGCCACCTTCAAGTATCTATACATAAATAATTAATTATGGATAATATTAAAAAACAAGTATCTAAATAATAAATAAATTTTGGGTTGACTATTTTGATAACTCTAACTTTTAATCCTAAGCCCCCCTGGAACATCTCCAATTCTTACCGATTTTATTATCTATACCTAAATATTGAGTAAAAAGTCTGAAAACTCATCTCCAACGTATATTCATTTTCCTACCCATTTTATTTTGAGTTTTACCTTTTTCTTTACCTAAATTTGGAGAGACTCAAACCCATATCTATTTTTCTCAAATCCTTATTTCACTCTCATTAAACAAGTATGTCACTTATTAATTAACTCTCGTTAATTACAAATGTGTCACTTATTAATTACAAACATGTCATTTAGTAATAGATTTGGGTAAACTAAGGCTTGGAAATGTCTTATCCAAATTAAGCTTTTGACTCAACTTTGAATCCAAATTTGGGTGAAGAAAAGGGTCAAGACCAGTGACGCTCTTAGGGGTGGTTTGGCATTTTAATTAAGTCAGAAAGCTTTTTTGTCATTATTCAAAAAAAAATTTGTATTTATTAGTTTTTGTTCAATTTTTTAAGGATTATTCCTTATTCATATGAATCTTAAAAATAAAATTTAAATTTAAATTTTTTTTTAATAAAGACTAAAATAAGTCATAAGTAAAAAAAAAAAATTGTCTTTATTTGAGAAAAAGATTTTGATCGTAATTTTTTACTTCTTATATTCTCCTAAAAAATCGAAGAGAAGCTAATAAATGCGAATTTCTTTTAAATAATACTAACAAAAAAGCTTTCTACTTAATTAAAATGCTAAAGGACCCCTTAATCTCATGACTATCCATCCCACCCTCCCCTAGGAATATACATACGTAAATCAGTCCCCGATATATGGATAGAGAGATTGATGATATTGTAGCATAATGGTTTTCCGATGACAGGAATAAAACGATCGCAGGTACCCATTTCAATTTGGTCTTTTCCTTTCTCTTTAAGAACTCCTATCCCTACCTATACGTATATGCGGAGTAATCTCTATTTATAAACATGGAGTCCAATCTGTACGTTTACAAGCAATTTTTGTGGGTGCAGTCGAAGTTAATGCAATTTTGATTTTTAGTCAAGAATCCTGAGGAGTTAGATTTTCCTGCCGCTCGTCACTGAATTGGAATCCTGAGGAGTTAGATTTTCCTGCCGCTCGTCACTGAATTGGTTTCAAGAACAAGCTCTATTTATAAGTTTTTGTGAACCCATGTCGATCTAAATTCCTGCTTACCTCTGTCTGAAATGGTCAATAATGTTATTGTACTCCGCGGTGGCGGACGCATGTTTTGTACTTAGCGGGGGGCTGAATCACGTGTATTTTGGTATTGATATCGAAAATGTATATATCATAAGTATGCATCGGTAATTACAAGGTATGAGGTAGAGATTATGTGTGTATACGTTGGTGTCATTTGATTTTATAAACAAAACCAAAAAATGGTTGATAACTGAGAATTTTAGGGAGTTTTTACTATGCATATATGAGAAGTTTTGGAATTTTTTGCGCCTAAGGGATCTGCGGGAGCCAATCCCACAATTTTTCCCAAAATTATCCTAAAAACTAGTATAATAAGTGAAAACATTTATAACCGTGCGGGGACCGGGCACCCCCTTGTGTCTGCCCCTAAACACTCGTCTCTTAAATTTTGTGTATTTCAAATAATTGTTCAGCTTATGGAAATCCACTGCACAAGGATGTGTTTATCATTGAGAATCTGTCATGAAGACTGCTAAGATGTTGGTAACGAAACCTTGACAAGATGTGACGGAGAATAAGTTTATCTTGTTGAAGTAAATGCACAGATAGAACAATTAACTGGAAGCACTATATGTAGGCTTTGGTCTGGTGTTTGAGTAAATCTAATATGTAGATCTCAACACTTACTTGCACACCTAAATTACTTTCGTGTCTATATTTTAAGATGATGAGTGAGGACGATGTATTTTTTGAACCACTTAGGTTGTTGAATGTCAATGCTTCACTCCCTTTATAGGATTTCTAGTGTATTCAGGAAATGTTATTCAATGAACTGAGATAATGTTCTTTTCTTCTGTGTAGGATACTCTCATACTCCATTTTGGTGTTTTTGAACAGTGGCATGTTTGAGCCTTAGGAACGGATTTGTAGTTGTAGTCTTACAGATATATCTTGCTTTAGGACATTGGTGCTTGCCATTTAGAAACGTATGTATGATGTAGCTTAGATGACTCTGAAATGGTCCAGCTGCAAGGTGGAACATTTTCTTACTTTGATACATTATTCATCTTGTGCTAAACAACTCACCTGTTTTTTCTGCCTCTTCTAACAGAACGTTGTTGTTCCTTGTGCGTTACTTTTGGGATAAGTTCTTTTTAAATGGTGGTTATGCTGATCCGAAAGTAATTATGAATACACTAACCTTGCACTTTTTATATTTGAAGCGTGATTCTAAATCTGTTAATTTTGTTATATGTTTGTCATCGTTTGGAAGATTTAGTTAATTTATTTGAATGTTTTGAAGCTTTCAAATTTTCCTTGACCATTTCAGCTGATCTCATTTTATTGTTCTATCGATGTAACATTATCTCTCATATCACTTGGTACTTGTTTCCATGAACGGTGGTCTTTCTTCTATGTTTAGAGTGCTTACTTGTTTGCTTACTTTTGAATGCAGCACTCCAGTTTTTACTTAGCAATCATAGCTTTCATAATGCAGGTACAATGAGGAAACCCAAAGCTTCATATAGTTCCAGAATGAACTCATACTCCAACTTTGAAGTCAGGGAACCAATGGAGGAGCCTGTTGTTGAACATGCCCCTGAATCTTCTCCTAAGAGTGATAGTGATGACAGTGAGGAGTCTGAAGAAGACCCAGAAGAGGAATGTGAAGAGGATGCAGAAGAGGAACTTGAAGAAGATCAGGAAACGGGCTCTGAAGAAGAAGACCCTGAGGAGGAATCAAGTGTTGAACCATTTGAAGAGTCAGCTGAGGAACCTGCGGAGTCCGTTTCACCAGATGAGGATGCTTTGAAAGAGATAATATCGAAACCGTCTTTTCATGGTGAGATCAATGGAAATGATCACCCATCAGGAGACTACCAATCAAGAGAAAACAAGAGGTCACTGGACGTGACAAGTGATTCAGAGCTGTGTCAAGTCATTCAAAATAAGTTCAGACAGGAGGAAGCATGCAAAGCAGAATCAGATGCTGATAAACAGCAGGAGCATACTGGAAGTTCTGGAAAACGAAGGCATAGTAGATGGGACGAAAATGATGGGAAAACTGAAGAAGGCAACGAGACCAGTAAAAGAAGGAAAACCAGGTGGGCTAGTGAGGTATCAGATTTAAAAATGCTTGGCCCCATTCAACTTCCCAATTTTGTCACAGGGTTGGTTGGAAACAATATGGATTCAAAAATTCAGAAGTTGAAACTTAGACTCTCAGAGTTAAACAGCAAGCTGCTTAGTTCAGAGCTTCATGACGACAGGCCGGAGGAGAAAAGGTCCCCTTCTCCCGAGCCAAAGTACAATAACCTTGGTGTAAGAACAAATACGCGAGAAACAAGGCTTCGCGAGAAGCTAGAAGGAGAACGCCGAAGGGTCATTTTAAAGTTGGTTAAGGAGAACCCAATCTTCAATGCTCTTCCTGATTACAAGCCGCTGAAGCTCTTCAAGAAACTTTACATACCGGTGAAAGAATATCCCACTTATAATTTTATTGGTCTTATAATTGGCCCAAGGGGAAACACACAAAAGAAGCTGGAGAAGGAAACTGGAGCAAGGATTCTACTGCGGGGCAAGGGGTCTGCAAGAGGACCTGATAAAAAAAATTCTTTATCTGACAATGAAGACTTGCATGTCCATATAGAAGCAGATAACCAGCAGTCTCTTGATGCAGCTGTCGAAATGGTTGAGAAACTGCTAATTCCAGTAGATGAGGGTATGAATGACCACAAGCGAGCCCAGTTGGAGGAGCTTGCGGAACTGAATGGTAGTGCATGCAGGGTATGCAAGGAGGTAGGGCATAAAGGCTATGCTTGTCCCCACCAGCAATCTACTTTCAAAATGGTGACCACATGTGCAACATGTGGAAGCTTTTCTCATCCCTCGTTGAGTTGTCTGTATTCGACTGCAAACACAAAAGGCAAACCTGACAGAAACACCAGTGATGCAGACCTCTATGTAGGCTATCTTCCTCAAGCTTTTGATGAAAATCGGTTGAGAGAATTGTTTTGCCCGTTTGGTAAGATCACTGAGGTGAAAGTAATTATGGATCGAAATACCGGTCTAAGTAAAGGTTACGGTTTTGTTAAATTTGAAAGCTCCATTGATGCTGCCATGGCTGTGACCCATATGCATGGGCTAAAAATGGAAGGGAAGATGCTAGCAGTAAGGGTGGCGGGTCGGCCATCGCCACAGGGAGGATTGGGCCACGTTCCTATGTACCCTGGACCACCTGCGGGTATTTGTGTTAATAATGTCCCGAGCCATTTGAACCACCTTCCTATGTACCCTGGACCAATTGCAGCTATTTCTGCTAATGCCCTAAGCTTGAGAGCTTTGCCTGAACCACCTGGATATATGCTGCCTGAAGCACAATCCTCCTTCCAAATAAACGAGGGATTAGGGTTACCTTCTTCCTCTCTCTCGTTAGGATCCCACAATCAGCTTGTTGAAAGTAAGGGAATGGATATCCTTCCGTCTGTTGTCTCGAGTGCTGCAGGTTCACGACTTACAAGCAACTTTGATTCATTGTACAGATATCCAAACCAAATCCCATTCTCATCCCCTGGTTTGACATCACTGTTTCCTGGCAATCGGGATTATTCTGGTTCCCAATTTCTGTCGTACTCTTCTACGCCGACATTGAAACCATCTCCACCATATTATTTCAGTCACACACCTGGGAGTTCCTGAATTCCTTCATGAGAAATGGGGCTAGTGAAACCTAGGTGCTTGCAAAATGATGGCACCAGACTACATTGTGCATCGGGTGGTTTTTCCATTGGTGTTCGCCTTATTATTTTCTTTGATATGCATTGTCGTGCCCAGATGTGTATCAGTTTCTTCTTGCAGTGGCTCTGGATTTGGTGTTTCTTCATCTTCTTTTTGCCGTACCTTCGGTGATGTCCTTCTGAATTGCCTCAGAAATTATAAGCGCACTATGATAGGCTGGTTATTAACAATTTACTATCCCTAAATTTGTTGTTCATTTTTGTTTTTGGCCAACACTTACCCTGGAGAAGTTGAATTCTACATTGCATTTCCATGTCCTTTAGGTATGTAAACAGAAGCCGGGAAAACAATTTATCCAAGACTTGGCACAGCTATGAAGCACTGCCCGAGGGTTTATACTAGAATCAAATGATATTATTTGCCAGATTAAAATAGGATACGGAAACAAATGATAATAGGTGTTGGCACCTTATCTGCAACATTGCCAGCAGCCATTTTATTTCAACACCATTGAAGACTAACATAAGCATACTAAAAGCGCCATTACACCCGATTTCTAGAAATCAAAGATAGATACATAATGCTCTTGAGCTACACATGATTCTTCCTTTATAATTGGCAACTAACAGTCTTGTCTAATGCTAGCTAAGAACAACCTCAACTCTCTTGCCTTCTTTGCATGCTCAGGAGATGCTTCAATTTCTGACTCACTTAAGTCGATCATTTCAATACAGTCAACACTGGCTCGTTGACATTTTGAAACCATGCGACTAGGCACAGAAGGGGAAGGGCTCAAGAGGTCAATGACTTCAGTTGTTGCCGCACGTGGACCCGTAGTGTAGCGTCCTGACACATTGTTCCTTTTAACCTTGCCTTCTAATTCAGTAGGAAGCAGAAGCAGGTTTTGTTTAATTTGATCAACTTTGATCACTGCGTTTCCATTAGTCGATTTTGCTTCCATGGATATAGAAGCTTTCTGTCTGGCATTGCTCTCAAGTTCGATGTCAAGAAGCAGGTTTTGGAGTTTTAAGTCAATTTCTTTCAGGGGTGCTCTGTTCTCTGATTTCTTTGGTTTGGGTTTACGATGATTTTGTTTCTTCCCTTGAGCTCTTCGCTCCTCAAACTCCAGAATCTTTTCAGGACAAGCACTGAGGGGGAAATGGAAGAAATTAGAATTTCCATTATTGAAAGGTACGGTTCTATCCTACCATAGTTAAAAAATATTCTGCATCAAATACTTACATCAGTATAATAAGAAAATGACATAAGACGTAAGTGGAACTAATTCGTCTCATTTACATCTATAACAAAAGTTTATTAACAAGAGATCATTGTTTAGGAGATTATCACTCACTCCTAGGCTTGATTGGAAATAATAGAATTCCTTTACTGTTCTCAAAAAATGCCAAATGAACTTGAAATGGCATGCCTGGATTTTCTTTATGAGAAAAGCAGAACGGAACATCATTCATTCAACTCAAACAGGAAGTTAAGTTAGAAAAGTACTTCAACATGCCCACCATGAACACCTCAAAGGGAACACAACCTATTATTTTATACGAATTAAGTTGTTCTACAAGAATGACAACCCCGATAGAGACTGATTACCTCTCAACGAGATCAGCTGGTACTATAGAGGTGTTAAGTCCATGCATTTCTTCCCAGGAAACTTCAAAGCATTCTTGTCCATGAACTTTTCTCGGCTTGATGATTTCAGATACAGGGCACTTAACGGGCATCTGCAGTTGGAAAAAGAATCGTCGGCCCACACCAATTGCAGGCACATGATTTTGATACCATGGAGTACAAAGACGAAAGCCAACTAGTATCACATCGACTTTCAACAATTACAAGCTATAGATGCTGGACATGGGTGGACATTTCCTGAAGTGAATCAGTATCATTGTTCTTTGTCATGATTTTGATGACCACGGGTTCCTATAATCTGTTTAAGCAGTTGCTTCATAGATGAATGGGTCAACTAGCTTCATGAGGAAAGGATGGTTGTATTGGCTCCCTTAAAAAAATTGCATTTGTTTCAAACCCCCAGAAAAAAACATTAACATTCTAAACATTCTAACTACAGGATATCCAAACAAGCCTAGTAATATTAACTCCCAAGAACCTTCACTGCAAAAGTTTGCCTTCTAAGACTTGAGTCGAGGAGAATAAAGCTCAATAAGCCGTACAATGACTGAGGTTACAAGGATCAAAGAACAGTCAAATAGTACCTTATCCAATGGAAGACGAACTCCTAGTTTGGACGAAGTAGAACGCAAATTAGCAAATCGCCGCAAGTCTCTTTCAGCAATCTTAGGCAGGATATACTCGTCTGAACCACAAGTACCAAACAAGATAGCATTATGAAAATGAACAGAACCAACTTTGCTCCCCATGGAACAGGAAGGGCAACTTTTGGAAAAACGAAAAAAGGAAAAAGTGATGCTCAAAGATCTCATGCTTCCCCACCCCACTTGTAATTTCAGGTTTTGGAATGATAGTACTTGTATAGTGTTGAACTATAATCAAGTTTCTAGACTTTCAACTTGTCGACAAAAAAATGTACTCAATAATTTCAACCACCACCAAAACTCTGATAAAACCATGAATCAACATGAGGTGAGCATTTGTGTGATTGCAAGCGCAGAATACATCATCTAAAGACCTGTTTTCTCCGGAGGCCAGTCAAAAACTTGAGCACACATCTGCTGAAGTTTGATGCGGTGAAATGGATGCAAAGCAAGAACCCTGCAATATTAAAGTAGTAGTTAATAGCTGATGTCAAAATGTTTCCCACTTCCTGCTTCTTCTCAGCAAGTTCACAGCACTGTTTCTAAACAAATGAAAAACAGAAGCAGTGAAAGGCAAACCTATGCACAACTTCAGAATCAGCTGAATGGCACTTTGGCTTCAAATATGCATCAATAACTTGCAGGAAGTGATCTTCCCCTTGTAAATCATGCTCACTTCCTACCAAAACAAGGATCGCAGCAACAGTTAGACAACAAAAGATTTAAAGACCACAAGAACACATAAATAAAGCTGTCTCCTTTTAATGCCTGCCTAGATTATGTGGTAACGTGGAGCCTAATTCTGAAGGAGTAGCTCAATCAGGGTACTAGGGCACTCTATTGAGCCACGATGTGATAGATTATACTGACTAGAATCATAAACTTTTCCTGATATTAAAAACTCAGTTCTTGTTGGCTTCTTGTTGTATCACCCTTGGGAGAAGAATGTCCGACTAGTGCTTTATACCTAGCTGTCTTAAGACCCGTAGCTAAGCTAGTGCTTGAACTGTTAGATAATGATAGTTGGGGATAACATCACTGATAAATATACTGATGAGAGGTAATGACATTTCTCTAGTCAGGATACGATAATCTATTGACACTACCATCCATAATTTTCTTTTCTTCACCATTGATGTTAATGTCATGATTCAGCTCATTTTCTTTGGACCTGCACCCCTGTTTCCTTGAGCCCTTTAACTTCTTTGCAAATGACAATCCTTCCAACACAAGCCGTTGAAGAACTGCATTATCACCCGCCGACTTAACAATCTGGCAAGCTGACTCCTGCAAACCAGGTTGAAAAGCTTAAGAGTCCATCAACCAAGCACGTCACAAAACCTAAATTGAAATAAGAAGTAGAGAAAAGATCAAATAAACTGAGAAGCAGCAAATTATTCAACTTACCGGGCCTAGCCCACGAACTCCTGGGGAGTAGTCACTACCAAGAAAAATGGCCAACGTAATCTGAAGATCAGAGGTCAGTTATAATACTTAATACTGACTTAATCCCACAGGATAAGCTACAAACTGGAATATTTGATTTACAATAGAAGAGCCAAACCAGTTGCTAACACATTAAATAGAGAGGTAAAAGCTGTAGAAACATTCATGATAATTTTGGAGACCATGGTAAAGAAAGAAAGCATGCTAGAATGTAAATCCATCTAGTGTATTTAAAGAGAAGCATTTCCTGAACGAGAATTATTTTTGTTGACTCGAAATGTATCAGAACATTGCGGTACACCACGGAAAATTTTAGGGGCTATTTCATCAGAAAATATCCGGAAAGAAAATTACCAAGGAGTTCCTTCCAAAGCCAAGTTTTCTCTCAATGTCAGCCATCTCATAACAAACTACATAACCACCTTCCCCTAATTTATTCACAACAATCATCTGTATTAGCTCACATAAGAAATAATCGAAATGATAAGGCCCTAAGGGATAACGTGGTGTCATGATTTCTATACTGCAGAAGCAAGGAAAAAGCATATACTCACCAAGGCAAATATCTCTATACACTGTCCTTGCACCAAACAGGAAGATATCAGAATCCGAACTGAAACATCCGTCCTGGGGACACGATAAGAACAAAACCAGCAGCAACGATTACCACAAAAATAATGCAACAGCAATGAGATTGTCACCAAAAGAAACACAAACAAGTTTTCCTTACACATAATGACTCTGAGTTCAACAATGCACACTGAGCTTCAGCTTCCTCAACCCTGAGTACGGTTTGGGCAGGTGAAGGTGCAACTAAGGGTTAATATTAACTTGTAACGTGAAAGGATGATTATAAGATTACAAATTAACATGTAACATTCAAATTTTCACGAATCAAAATTTAAAAATACTTGCATCACCCAGATGCTTGTCATCCCAAAAGAATACATATACAGAAGTTGCTCTTCCTTAAATGTAAAAACATGCCAATGACGAGTCTGATGCATATGTCTATATGGTTAAACCAATAAGCAGATATTAAGGTAATAAAAACGCAAGGAATTGCATCCCCAGGAGTGTACGTTGTAAACCAACTTCTACTTACGATCTTAGAAACACGACGGAATGTCTTTTCTCATTAAAGTACTCATTTGCTACCCTCATAAATGTTTAATGCACTTAATATATTATTGACTAAGTTTAGCTCCAGTGAAAATGGATTCTGGTTCATTCATTGGGCATCAAAATAAAGGAAATATAGATGCCAGTGAACTATACAATTGAAAAACAACTTCCTAGTTCCGTCATATTGCGCACTTTAGGTCATGAAATTTGAAAATCCCATGTTTCTTATTCTAAAGAACATTATGAGAAAAGTAAAGCAGACCTCTGAAACAGACAAACTTGAACAGATAATAACTTGAAGTACCAACCCTGAGACGGTCTACCACGAGAAGGGACATAATCAAATGAAAGGTAAGAAGGTAAGTGAGACAATTTCTACCGGATATGTGACATCTCATTTCATCTCCTCTGTTGTGTATTTTCTTGCAAAGGAGAAGAAAAGTGTCGTCTTTCAGTCATCATTTATTGCTTTTATGTAAAATGGAATGTGTGCAGTGTGCTGCACACAGTTGACCATGCAAATCATATATTGGAGCATCTCAAAGATCAAATAAGGAAATACATAAAAGTACAAGAAGGGGATATTAATCATCATTCATCTTCCATAATCCTTTCCTATTTGTCATCTTTACTTCTGATGATCCGTACTTTTGCAGGATAGAAAAGATTTTTCCAGAGTAAAATCAGAATTACCCATCTAAGCTTGGAATCCCAAGAGCCACACCAAGCAGTTTGGCCTCTTTTATCATACAAGAAAACTCGGATCCCATATTTCTTCGAAGTGGAGCAACTTTCTGTGTATTTGTTTCATCCTGTGTGACCTACCTTCATTAACTCCAGTTAGAACAAAATTATCTCAAAACTTAGAAGTTCAAATGAAGGGAATGTAGCTGTCCAGTAAGAATCCTACCTCAGTTCCGGACTTCAAGCGCCGCCTATAAGTGGATAATTTGATAGCTGGAATTGATCCATCTATGAAACAACAAAGATCATTGACTAGTTCGATTTTTTTCATCTATGGAAAAAAGAAAGAAAAGATAATAAACAAATAGAGAGTATGTAGGTCCTAGATATTCCCCATTCGGAAACTATCTAACCAACTCATGGAAAGCTTAGAAATCAATTATATTCTTGAAATTCTTATTCGTCTGAAATTCAAAGCTTGAAAATGAGAGCCAAGCTCTCTATTTTAGCCTACTTAAGAGGTACAGATGCTGACCTTTACATTATGTTGATCTTTCAGTAAACTCACTAAGCCTCGATGCCTTTTACCCTAATGACATGATCTTTCCCGTATGTTGGCATTTTTTTTTTCACACTATTGTGTCTGTCAGTGTTCTACTATTGCAACATTCCAACGGTACAAATTCCTTATTGTCAAAAGCTTAGCCCCGTTCCAGAACGGGTTATAAGTACTTATTTTTTAAGAAGGCAATTTCAAGCTCAAAAATAATGGGCTTAATGAAATCTAAAAATATGCAATATGGATCTTGTTTGAAAGATCTCGATGAGATCTTTAATACAGTGCAAAAAAAATCAAAAAATTATTTTTCATTTAAATTATTTTTGAATTTGAAAATGGGAAATAAGTACTTATTTTTTGAGAAGGCGTTCTGGAACGGGTTAGTGCCAACATTGAACCACTATCCCCCACGAGAACCATTTATCATTACAGAGTTTTCTTGAATATTGATGACTAGTATGTTTGAACAAAACTTGCTATTCTCCTTGAGATATCTTGTATGCTGATGAAATCCATTCAAATACCTAAAGGCCGTGGTGATTGGCCTGACAAATGGTGAGCCATATATAATCCCATATGATGATATAATCAATACTCCAACTGTATCCAATGTTTTGGTGAATTGGTTGTAAACTGGATATCTACTAGTAAATTCAAATGCCCAAAATGACCTCTACGGGCCCAAGGTGCTACTGCTAACTAATTACAGTGGGAGGCTCCTTTTAACCTAGTTCACTGCATACCAAAATATAACAATTGATAGAGATCTACCTAATTGCGTGAGTATCCGTCATAAAAATTTCCCACTTGAAATTGCAAGAAAAAAATTAAAAACGTAAATGTTTTTATCAGGTAATCAATATAGCTTAGTTACACAAGTTCAAACCAAAAAAAAGAAGGCAAAAGAGGGTGAAATTAGAGTACCAGTAACAAAGATAAGGCTGCAATTCAAAGCAATGAGGGCTCGGAGGCGGTGGAAGAGACCCTTGAGATAGAGCTTGTCCTTGAGGGGACAGTGGGACTTGTTGACATTCTGAAGTTGAACCATCCAACAAGACAAATCTACGCATACCCTTTTATTCCTAGCACCCAAAAGCAAATTCTTTGAGCGTACGCAAAAAGATGCACATCTGTTTATGTACTTCAGCATAAAGTTTAGGTTTGCAGAAAGACTAAGTGGACATGTGATTTGAGCGACTAAATCGAGAGAGAGAGAGGAATAACAGTAGGACTTACTTGAGATGATGAAGAGGAAGAGTTTTCTTGCAGGATTCTAGGATGTCCCACAGATTCTTCACCCCCATCTTTGCCCTACTTCTTCATACCAGAGTTCACTGCACTCCCGGACAAGAGAGAGAGAGAGAGAGAGAGAGAGAGAGAGGAGGGGGAAGAGGAAGGTTCAATTTTGAAAGAGAACCCGCATATTTTCCAGTAACGTTTACCTTTTACAGATTCACGAGCTTTTTTGTCACTAATTTATTTTCATTTTTTTTATAACAAGGCTCTCTCTTTTTTTGTATTATTGTGGTATGAATTTATAATGTTATCCTTCCAAAATGTGAACGAGTATCAAATTAATTTCGTAAATTTCGTATCAAAAAAGAAGAAGAAAAAGAGTGTAGATATAAAAAAAGGTTGTGAAAATCATATATAACCTTTCAGATTTTCAACAATTGGAACAAAACAGCGATATATCTTTATCCTTTTTTTGTCGTTCCAATCTTTTTGCGTTTTGCGTCACCATACGACACTGTTTCATCCAATAACATTAGACATCCTTCTTCAGACTCTGTAGCTGTTGGTCCTAAATCCTAATACTCTGTTGTGGGTTTGGGATGGTTCATGGTTGGACTGGTCATTCTCGAGGGTGAAGTATGAGTTTTACTTAGCCTCAAATTCATTACCCCGGACTCCATCTTTGATCCTAGAACTTACAGAGGGTCATACAATTCATTCCCCAACTTCACGGCACAGAGGAATTGAGTTTGGATCGAGGAGCCCCCCACCCCACAAGCGCGCTTCTAATATGTCTGCCTGTGTTAGGGTTTAAGTTTGATGCTTTCAGTGTGTCAATCCGATCTTACATGATACTTGCTGTTTCATCTTCCCGGTTAACTTGCGTCTGGATGACTTTGCATGGTTGACAATGGTTACTGAAAGGGTTGCCAAGTGAGAATAAAAGAAACTGGAAGAAGGATTTGAATTTGAAGTGCAGATAGTCGATGGAGCAGTGTTATTCAAATTGTCGGAAGCTTCATTGAAATTGTTGGAAGCCATGGGAAACTTTTGGGTGCTTATAAAATGCACCGACGACAACAGAACTTGATGCCTCAATCAACGATGTTTGAAGTAAAAGAGAAAATACTAAACCCTGTGAATCCGTAGTCTTATGAACCTGGGACACCTCTGGTATGTCATAAAGCAGAGTCCACCTTTTCTGGTATTATTTCACAAGCAAAAGTCCAGCAATTAAGAGTACCCATCAGACCTTATCGAGGAGAATGCAATTTGCTGTTCAAAAAAAAAAAAAAACTAATCGTACATTCTGCAATCCATCTGGCAAAAATGACGGGGCAAGTCCAAGAGTCATTATCTTATTCAAACAACTTATGATGCTAACAATGTCACATTCATCCACAAGCGATATATCAGCAGTACATTGATGAAATTTAGGAACCCTGAAAGGAAAACAAAAAAGGCAATACTGTTCTCTGACAATAGCAAGTTTGTATAGATGTTATTGCCAAACAAGTGATTACAAATCAATATTCCTTCTTCCCAAAGTTCTTGCACCAGATCTGTGAAGGTATGGGGCGAACTGGGTGATGTGGCCGTTGCTGCAGAAGAAGAAAAGAAAATGTTTTTAGTATGTCAAAGAACTCTTATCACATGCACGTGGGAACACCTACACCATCTGAAGGCAGAGTCAAAAGTTAATCCATTCATGGAGATTTTGTCCTATAAGCATTTCTTCCATGAGTAGATACGAAGCTCATCACTAAACTCAGGGTAACCAGGGTAGTAGTCAAGGACAAAATGTGGAGAGATCATAGAGATGATGTGGTCCTTGGAAAAGGAAAACCTGTAACACCAGTAAGAATAAGTGCATTCTATTGAAGTTGGACGTGCACAAAAAGACAATAAGAATGCATAGACAATGTAAGAACTGTATGTTACATCAGCACGGATACGGGGGAGGATGCATTATGTTTGTAGGATTCATCCAATCCTCACGCTTCATGATACCACGACATGCTTGGTTTCATATTTTGCAAATGCGTCTCTAATGAGATGATGTTTACAACCCACAATAGAGTCAGAGAATTTACGTATAAAACAGCTACAGCCAAAATATGTGTCAGAATTCATTTGAAAAATAGAAATCTTACATGTTACACAGGAAATCAACTCCTTACCAACTCCATTGGGTGCATGTAAAACGATGCATATAGAACACCCATACCATATCCTTACCCAAGTGTATGTGTCCTAGACTCCTACAAGAGTGCTTCACAATTTAGAAGAATCAAAGTGACATGGTTGAAGAATCCTATGGCCCTAGATAAAGTCAAAACGTTTAAAGGTGAAAACAGGCTTGTGTGGCTGATAGTCTTGCAGTAAGTTAAAAGAGTTCAAAGACTCCAACTGACATGACAATGGCACAGTGATCCAACCTAAAGACTGGATCTGGTTACGGCCAAGGCCTAAATGCATCATTTCTATAACCTAAAACTGACAAGTGACAGCTACGGGATTGGAAAAGTAAACCACACAAGATAAGAGGTCAATCTCTAGACTTGTTTTACACAAAATCTAATAGCCTGACACAAAAAAGATCTATTTGTTTTGTGACTCATGATCATGTTATTTCACACCAAGGTCAAACATGGAAACGGGGAAATGGGGTTAGGGGAGGTATAAATGGACATCTGCAACAATGATTTTATACTTGCGTTTGGCTTGATGAATCATGTCATTTTCGTTTTTACACCAATGTTGAAAAGGTACATCATAGAGCATATGGTTCAATCATAGTTTTCCCCCTGTAAATAGATCAATTTCCAAGAAAGTAATGAAGTTACAAGCTCAAACTACAAACTTTTCTTTCCAACTTAAAAACAAAATATAATAGGATGAACCTTGGGCAAAGAAAATAATCAATATCTATGCAACCCACTACCATTTAATCTAATTCAATGCTGCACAACTAAAACTTCAAAGTGCACATAGAATCTCAAATAACAGTAGAGGAAGTGGTTAAGGGCAACGTCTTTATGCTGCACCCTTCTTTCCTCAAAGCAGTCCTCTACTTTCTCTCTATTTTGATATCTGCTTCTAACCAAGTTTCAAAAGTTACAAACTTGTAATTCCTTGCTTGAAAGTAACAGAAGCACTCATATTCACTACTCACTAGCAAAGTGTGCACACTATTGGAGTAAAATACAGGTACCAAATGCACGAAGCTCCCACATATGTGAGGTTTGGGGAGAATTACAATACAACAGCCTTACCCTTGCAAGCAAATAGGTTGTTTCAGATAATCCAACCTGTAACCTACGGGCCACAATGGGCCAGCTATACGGCTGCACCAGTCCGCCCTTCAAGTGCATAAACTATTCTTCGACATTATTTCCAAACCCTTAACAAACTCAAAGTCCACGGGCATCATTAAACATAGATCACCAAGAGATCAAATACCGTGATTCATATATCGAGATCATGGTACTGTCACTGCCCACTGACCAACTCCAGTACACCACAACTCGAATCAAACAGCGCAAGATGTCCTTTGAAAAAATTACCTCAACAAAAACAAAAAGCCCTAAAAAACTGATCTTCGTTGTTACTTCCGGTAACTAAAATTCCAAATACCAAATCCCAGATTGAGCAAGCTCGCAGACCGCTCCGAGAATTAAACATCTAATCATCTAAACTTCAGCAAAACAGATCCGACCATCCGCCGAAAAGCAACCAAAATGTTCGACTAGATACATATGTAATGCGTATACACATATGCAGATGGACAGAAAGGTAGTAACATATACAAAAAGGGTAGAGAGAGAGAGAGAGAGAGAGAGAGAGGTGACCTCGAGCTCAGCGGATTTCATGGCGATGGGGATGCAGATGAGGAAGACGCCGGCCATGGCGATGGCAGTGTTGCGCTTCCAGTGCTTGGGCCGGCAGTTGGGCCCACCGGTCATGGTCCACACCTTGGTCCTGAAATCACCTGCATCTCCGTGGTGCCCGTGGTCTTCCCCTCCGCCCATGTTTGGCTTTCTCCCTCCTCACTCTTTTTCTTCTTCGTCTTCTTCGATCCTCAACTGCGAAGCGGAAAATAAAGAGGTAGAAGAGGATTATCACACGATGATGAGATGCACATTTTGGAGAAGGCTAGAAAACACGTTTATCCCCCCCTCAACTATCCTCGTGTGTCTAATTCATCCTCACAACTATCCATTAAGCTGGCGTGTCTTATGCTGTATTTGGATTTGGATTTGAAAAATAATATGGGTAATAAATAGAGAGAGATAGAGAGAAAAATATTAAAAGTAGGGAGAATCTATGAGAAATTTTTTGAAAAATGCTTTTTGAGAAGTGGAGAACAGAGCATAATTATTGCGACGACTGTACCACATTTTCCTTTTCTTATTACTGTCAATGAGGTTCATTGGTTTTCAAAAAAAAAAAAACAACAGGTTTGTTTGGAACTTGAGGAAACAAGTGGAAAAGAAGGGAAAACAATTAAGAAGGAAATGTCAGAGAAAATTAGGGGAAAATTTTAATTTTTGAAATTGAAATTTTCCCTTCTCTTTCTTTAAAAACCACAAATAAAGGAAGAGAATTGTTAAAAGTTTTCCCTTCTTTTTCCACTTCTTTAGATAATTTCGAAAGCACACCTTAAATCATCTCCTGAGTATGAAAAATGATAGATACACCCCGTTCATATGTTTAGGCTCCACAAATATAATTGTCAGAAGTGTGTGATTGGCGAGTATATATGTAGTATTTGCTGCCCGAATATTTTATCATTAATCAGTTAGTCCTTTTGTTAAAAAAAAACGATTGATCAAAAAGGGTGGAAGTAATTATACATTGACAGAAACCAGAATATACGAGTTGTGATGGGACTTTTCTCTCTTCTTTTCTTCCTCTTCAAAAATTTTCCTTCACAATCTCATGTATAGTTTCTGTAACGCCCCGACTTTTCGGAAGCAATATAAAATAATATCTTAAGAAAATTTTGCTAAATAAATATATTTTTCCAAAATAAATGTCTAACTATTACAATTCCAAGAAAATTTACTGATTCAAAATATATTAACTTCAGAGCTGACTCTAGGCTTGATGCGAATCCCGAGTATACTTGATCTCCATTCCTGATATTCTTTCCGCGTCGAACTGCACCATCATTGAATCCTGCGCCCTCTGGCAAATTGATCACCGAAGCAAACGATTTGTCAGGATACAGACGTATCCGTGAGTGATAAATCACCCAGTAGAATAATCCAATTCAACTACCACTCTTATTTTACAGTTAGCAGGTACAAGACAATAATTGTTAGAACTGTGGCTTATAGAGTTCTAGAAAGAAGGCTAGATGTCGGAGTGTAGCGGAGCGGAACGAGTGGAGTGAAGTGAAAGTAGATTGGGCCGAAGGCCCAGGCGTTTTGTAATTGGGGGGTGCGGGTGGCAACGCCCCCCGCGGTACGGTTCGGTCTGTACAAGGATATTTTTTGGGATACAGACCAAATCTGATTAGGGTTAAAATAGAGTAGTTGTAAATACTCTATGTTGTAAACCCTAATTTAATACTGTGATAATAAAGAATAGCAGCCGCTCTCGCTCCCATGGACGTACCCGGTTTTGGGGAACCACGTATATCTCTGTGTTTATTCTTTACTGTTCATACTCGTAAATCGTGTGCGTGTGTGTCGATCCTAACAATAATGAATCGAAGAGTCAAGCAGAGATTTCTCACATGAACCAATTTATTACTATCCATTAAGTTAATGTGAAATCTAAGATCTCCTCCACGAGATCCTCTCCTCCCATACCGCTAATTATGATCGTATCATGGAAAATTCCCCCCTTGCTTGTCCTGCACACGGGGTTCTAAATGAATTCACCTAAGTTATGTACCTCGTATGAATTCATGTAGTACCATAACAGGGGGCACGATTACCCTTTGGAACTTTCCATGGCGTACCATACATTAGAGTCGCCACCATTCCTAAGCCACTAACTATGATCGTGTCATGGGACAATCCCCATTGCTGGCCTTGCAAGACACGATTACTCTTTGGAACTTCCCATGGCGTACCATACGTTAGGGTCACCAAAATATCATCACAAGGCCCCACAGGTCACCCTTATCATCACTGGGCCCCGCAGGTCACCCTTATCCATTGCCAAATCAAAATCCACAATCTTACGACTTCAACACTTTACCATTTTTCCATCAATTTAGTATCGTCTAGATGAAATCTATTTGCATACCACTCCATGTCTCTAGGGTTCAATCTAACATTCAAATCAAATGTCGGTGCAGTATATAATCAAATCAAATAGTAATTTAAAACAAATAATAAGCAATGCAATGAATCAGATATCGGTGCAATATACAATTAAACCAAATAATAATTAAAACAATAACGAGCAATGTAATCACACAATTTTTAATAAATGGGCCGTTGCCCTTATTCTTATATGGCCATGTTGTCAATAATAAAGTAGAACTTTTATATAAATTTTAATAGAATATTTTCTAAGCTCTCATTAATTTAATTCTTAAGAAATTAGATAGATTAAAGACTAATTAAATACATTAATTAGGTAAAAATATTAGAATAATTATCCTGACTTTGATAAGAGTCCTAAAGGTCTTACGCAACATGTTTGAGTATTAAAAGTTGAGTTCGTAGGATCGCGGGATTAATTTTAAATGAAGACGTTAATTAAAGTGGCCAAAAGTGAAGTAAATAGATAATAAATAATTCACAAATTTAAAATATGTTGTGGTTAACAAAGTTTCATCTACTAAATGTAAGGAGTCTAAATAAAATTAATCGGGCATTAACAATAAGGGTTATAAGGTCGTAAAGAAATTTTGATTTGGCATTACTTTAAAAATAATAATAAATAGTGAATTAAATAAAATAAATATTAATTTAACAAGTTACCATCTTTGAGATGCAAGGAGTCTAGAAAAAATTGGTTTGAGTATTAAAACGTTGGTTGGAAGATCGTAATTAATTTTCGTTTGTAAACTTTGAATGATAACTAATAAATAATTTAATAAATAGATAATTAAATAAAAAAAATATGACCTTAACAAGTTATAATCTTTGATGTGTGAAAAGTCTAGGAAAAATAGTTCGGGGGTCAAAAATCAAGTTTAAAAGGTCGCAAAATCGATTCGAAACAAAATAGTCCAAACCGCAAGGTTGGACCGAGTTGACCTCGCGGCTAGACCTTCTGCCGCAATGTTGAACCTGGTTCTTGCAGCCCAAACCTTGCGGCTGCAAGGTTGAAGGCAGTTTCGGTTTTCTTCGTTTTTCGCAATGGTTTCGATGCATGAATTCGTTCGGGGCATAAGGTTAAGCATAAGAACAATAAATATACTTAGAGGAGTGATTAGAATGGATTATAATACCTTGAATCGGATTGAATTGATTTTAATTCGAAACTTGAAATTGAAGAAGACAACTTCGGGTTTTTCGATTGGGGAACCTTGGGATCAAATTGGACGACGCTTGGTGATGCTAGGAGTTGTAGGAAGAGTTCGGAATGATCGAATTGAATTTCGGTTGGGTCTTGGTACCAAACCCACTTTTTTCTCTCTTTCTTTCTCTCTCTAGAACTTCATGGATTGGAGCTTCGTTCTCTCCAAATTTTCTCTCTCCTCTGGACTGGTGAGACGTGGAAAATATTGTGATATGCCCTAGGGTTGGATTTATGGTATATATATATAGGGGAATTTAAAGGGGTTGATAAAATCGAGTTCAAAAAGGATTCAAATCCTTGGGCTTTAGGATAGACGAAAATAAGGGCGAGATATGATCAGGGAGATGAAGTAGAGACTGAGTAGGAGAGGGAGAGATAGTAGGATTTGCATGCATGCAATTTAAAAGAATTAAAAGTAGGATAATTAAGATTATATTAATTTTATTATTACTAATAATACTCTTTAAATGAAATTAAAATTTGATAAAAATTACGGGTCGTTACAAGTTGAATTAAAATTTTACTAAACTAATTTTGGTTACGAAAAATTATTCTAGGTTTTAGTTTAATCCAATTACACTTTTAAATAGTTAATCGATTACTATAGACTATTTGATTAAAAATAGTTTCTTATATAAAAAAAAAATAGGGCAAAAATCCGGGACATTACAGTTTCAGCTCCAACAGACATTATAAATGAAGTATACATAAAAACTAGCTTAAATGATGAATTTTTTTCTTCAATTAGCCCCATTCCACTAATTAAAATAAATACTTATTTTAGTTAAGTTAGTGGAACACTTTGTTTATAAGCCATATTAACCATACCCAAAAGATAACGACACTCCTAGTAACGGAGAACAGTGACGTCAATATTATTAGATTGTTGTGAATTACTAATGCTCCATCTTTTCAAATAACTTGGTGTAACAAAAAGATGAGAAATGGTTCCCCACTATCTTAGAATCGATCGTTATAGTCTCCCAAGCAAAACTTATACTCCTATACCACTCAAGACTAGGCTTTTAAGCGCATTAGTATATCTCAACTGATCCGACCTAATTTTAATTAGGAAGCCATTTGTAATTGATACTAATGCGATTGCAAGTACTAACTCAAACGACAAATAAGCTTTCACTGCATTAATTGTTCATTAGCCAAAATAATCAAACACGGATCTTGCCCATTTAAACAAATTTCTCAACATTTTTAAAACATGTACCATCTGACACTGACGTGTCTTTTTTCATAAGCCATTCCCTACATATAAGAATGTATATAAAATACACATACAGACACGTAATGACAAAGGATAAGCAAATGAGTTCAATGAAATATATATTTCGACTCGGTATTATTGCACAATACGAAAATTAGAGTAGCCATTTTGCAAATGATTTACTTGGTAACCAGTGTGAACCAGCAAAGAGCTTTGGTAATCTATATCTAGTAATTGTAATTTCCCTTTAATTTTCGGTAATTAATAGCAAGCCCTTATTTATTGTCCATGATAGACTTTCTAAAATCACGTGGTTTGCATATGATCTTGCGCTAACTGAGTTTTTAATTTATTAGCTTGCCAAATGCATGTGCAATATGTAAATGCCTATAAATACTTGGACAACTACGTTATTTATGAGATTTATGGTAAGATTTTAATATCCCAACGTAATTTTCTAATTTAATATCCTTAAGCCCATGAATTTCCTATACTACCCACCACCTTGGCACCTTCTTATAAAGTTTAGTCATATCATGATAAAAGAACAAAAAAAAGTAAAAAATGGAAAGAAAGAAAAAAATACTCCACCAAAGTAGGAGTAGAAGTTTAAAAGTCAAAGCCGTTCCGCAGCACCTTCCTTCTTAAAATTATATTGGGCTTTTACAAGCAAGTCTACCCCAATCGTTCTGTTTCACCGTTTTCCTAATCGCTCTCAATTTTACGGTTCAAAAAACTTTTGGATGATGAAATCAAAAGTGGTTGGGAGAGTGGTGAAACAGAGTGGTGGGTGGGATAGACTTTCTTTTTCTTTTTTTTTTTTTCTTTCGAACAAACCAAATCATCCCAATATTATATCAAACCCAGCCAAAACATACACAGTACAATAAGGGGACACTACCGGTCCCAAAATACAAAACAAACAAAAAAAATAAAACAAAAAACAGAAAGAAAAACAAGGAAAAACCTGCATGGAACCACGACGCCTGAGCTGAACCCGTTAAACACACTCGTGAGGAGGAGTTGGAGAGGTCGAAGTTGAAAGACCAGGTATCAACACGAAACAAGCCTTCCTGAATAACCCGCCACTCCAACTCGAACTCTTCCCGCCGCAGACTGAAGGCAGAAGCTGCTGCAGACGCCATCTTCGTCGCTGGTATACTAATTCCAAGAAAAACTAAATCTAGAATCTCAGATCTGGTTTCTGAGTCCAAAAATGGAAGGGAGAGTGAAAAATCTCAACTCTCAAAAGAAAAAGTCTCTTAACCACTTCACAACCTTGAGCCGGGCGAGCGGAGAAGGAGAATGAGAGGAGAGAGGCTGAAGATGGGGATTGAATGGTGAACAGGAAGGAAATGGGTGGAGGAGGGGGCCAAAAGAAGGGGAGGCGGGGAAGGGGGCGGCGGAAGAAGCCACCCCGACTCTCAATCTCTCTACCTTGCGTTGTCTGGATGCCTTGTAATCTTGCGAGAGGTGTAGACTTTCTAGTACAATGGTGTTATGTCACTTTTTCCCCCTCCGCCACAAGTTCTACTTAGGCTCTATTCCAGAAATCTTTTTAAAAAATAAACAGTTTATTTCATATTTTCAATTTTAAAAATAAAGAAAATAAAAAATAATTTTTTATTTTTTTTTTGCATTGTATAAAATGTCTCATTAAAATCTTTCAAACAAGATTCATATTGCATATTTTTTAATTTCAATAAAATTATAATTTTTAAAATTTGAAATTACCTTCTTAGAAAATACAGTAAAGAATTTCTATTTTTCCCCGGAATGGAGCCTTACTTGACGGTGAACCAATGGTAAGTCAGTGCCACGTGTACTGATCGGTGGCTGCAGGCTTGTCAGAGTTAAAGACCAGAAACCTAGGGTCAAAGGTTTGCATGGTTTACCAGGTAGTTCGTTAAAACGGCCAGGGTCTTTTCAGTCATTTCATACTTGGAAGAATCTGATTTCCTCTCCTCCCCATCTCCAGTTACTACTCCAACCCCTAAAATAAAAAGAAAAAAGATTCAACCGATTACAACACAGACAGGCATAGATCTGCTAACGGCAAGAAAATAAGAAAATCATGCTCCAGGTCTCACTCTCTCTCTCTCCCACTCTCTCGCTCTCTCTACGCATGTAATTTTGCAGGCAATATAAACATGTTGGTTGTTTCTCTATCTGTTTATGCCTTGACAAAATGAGGGCTTGATCGGGGCAGATCTGAATTGGGGACGCTCTGGTTAGAGATAATTGAAATTGTTGAAAGGGAAATCTTGTTGCATGGATTTTTGTTTGTGGGTTTTGGATTGTAGGTTCCATGGGTAATTTAATTGTCAATTTCACATATGTGTAGCATGGCAATTGAAATTTGTAGATCTCTTTTGGGATTTGAAGAATTTTGATTTTGCCTCTTCCTTTTTTTTTTCTCGGAATTTTGATTTTGCCGTCAGAATTGGAAATCAGATTATTTATCCTTATGTAAGTACTTTCGTTTATTTTTCTTGTCCTTTTTTTGGGTACAATTAACACATAAGTCATAACAAGCAAACCTCTCTCTCAAATCTCAGATCAAAGATTCAAGATTGTCTCATGAATTCTCTAACAGCCCCTTTGGTTGGTGAGAAATGGTGAGATAAGAAAGGGGAGCCCTTTCTCACAAAATCTCACCTTTTTTTGGTGAGATTGGGTGAGAAAAGGGAGAAGTCAGTCAAAACATTTCATTTCTGTAATTTTCTCTCCATTTCTCACCAAAATAGTCAATCCAAACGAGTGATTTGGCTAGAAACCAAAACCCTTTCTTTTCTTTTCTCTTGAAATCACTCCATCCAAAGGGGCTGTTAGAGAGAGAGAGAGACAGAGAGAGAGAGAGAGAGAAGAAGAAGAAGAAGAGGGTTGTTTTGTTCTTACAAGTCCCAAGTGAACCAAAATAAAAATAAAAAAAAGTCTTTAACTTTAATAACATTCATAGGGTTATGTAGAACACACATCAGACAGCAGCCTAGCTAGTTCTTGACTTTTAATTAAGCTTTTCGATGAATCGTATCCAACCTTTGAAAGGACAAGAATTTGGCTTCATTTCAAACCATTTCTTGCTTTTATTCGATAGCACGGTCAGGCGTTAACATTTCCTTAGTTTTTCAGTTCCATGGTGAATAGCACGACTCAATTACTGAAATTTTTTAGTTTATATTCTTGTTACTGATTTAATATCCAAGAAGATTCAAGATGGTTCCACCTGCTACGCGGTGTAAAGTGTTGAAAACAAAAATAGCACTTGCATTTGTTAGGCTTGCTTACGATTTACAAGAAGGACGCACTGAAGATATAACTAACAGATTTACCATATTTTTATCTCTAACAACTTAAGCTTTTAGATGGATTGGTTGTTGGCTTGGTCGCCTAAGTCACGGTAGGCGATTGGTGAATTTGGCAATAGAAGGAGTCAAATTCGCATGTTCAATACTAGATCTCCTCACATACATTCATTTATGGCCACATGTACTAAAGTTTCAACTGTCGTGCACATCACCCAGTGGGCAACATGTCACTCGTTTAAGGGTAGCCTTTATTGCAAGCTACTGCTGATTGTGTGTCGGTGGGCAGTAGATACCGGATTTTAAGTTGAAGTAAAAGACGTAGGCAGTTTGATTGCTTACCGATCTAGGGTTGTGGAAATGATGTGATGGCCTGAACTTGCTCTCCAATGATGGGGGTACTGATGTGTTTTTTCTATAAAAAAAAAAATTGGTCTTAGGTCCATTATGTGAATTTCATAAACCCACAATCACAAGTCCACCTCTTAGTTTTGTAAGGTGTCAAGTCCATTTAAAAAAGTTCATAGCAGGCCCATTCCACTCCCTAGGGTAGGGTACCCTAGGGTTTAGACATTTTCACAGGATTTTAGGGTGCATTTTCCTATTTTAGGGTAGGGTACCCCAGCTTAGGGTACCATAGGATTTAGGCACTTTCATAGGGTTTTAGGGTGCACTTTTCTATTACAGGGTTTTAGTGGTTTAGGCACTTTCATAGAGTTTAGGGTTTTAGGCACTTTCATAGGGTACCCTAGGGTTTAGGTTACATTAGGTGTGTGGACTTTTGGGCTTACAAAATGTTGGGCTGGACTTGTGGGCTTATGAAAGCTCTATAGTGGACCTATCACCAAATCTCCCTTTTTTCTATGTTCGAGAATTTTGGCTTTAAAATGTGTACAAACATATATAAACTTTTCACTCCGAGCTTATTTTTATGAAGGACGTTCTTGCACTTTCCTGCTCGCTCCACGAGTACTAATGATGTAGGTTGTTAGGAATTTAACAATAATTCGTTCCACTAGAAATAGGAACTATACCATCATGTATTAGAGAAACTTGAGTTTCGAGCAAAGCACAACTTTGTATGTTAGTTTTCCTGTTGGTCAATGTTATAATTCAGGGGATGATTTAACCAATGGCGGAGCCAGGATGTGTACCAGGGAGGGGCCGAACTAAGAGGAGAAAAAGAAACGCGACAAAGATGAACTTTTGAATATTTTTTAAGGGAATCTATTTTCACACTCCCCTTTTTTATATCTAGACTCCTTTTTTGTCTTTTAGCAAAAAAAAAAAATGCATTCACTTTCAACACTAAAAAACAAAAAAGGGAGTGTGAAAATCACTCCCCTTTGAGTATACTAAAAATAAGTTTAGAATTTAATTAAGTATATGGAAAAAAGTCCTGACTATTAAAATCGCAAAATGTAGTGTTTTTCTGTTTTGTTTTAAAAAAGAAAAATTTTAAAATGACAAGTGTTATTCCACTTCAATTTTTATTTTTTTATTTTTGTCGGGAGTGTTATTTCACTTCAAATGTAGCAAATGGACTTATAGTCATGTGGTGGGCGCCCTATACTCCTTGCATCAGGTGAGAAGCTCACCAGTCTCATCCCATTTCTCCTTGATGAGTAGTAGTAGAATAAGATTTGTCTTGTAAGAAACCAAAAATTGCATGTGAAACCAAAAAAAGAGAGTCCAGAGTAGGGGGCCCACCCCCATTCCGTATACAACTCCACCGCAGGATTTAACATTGTTTTCGAGAACTGCTTTTGCAAAACAAGTTCAACTTCAAAGCCAAACACACCATACCACGGAGATCTTACTCTCTTATTGAGAACTCGGACCTGACTTTGTAGAAGCTTGGCTACTTTAGAAAGTTCTTTGAGTTGAAAATTGAACTTGTTGGGGAAGTCTGTTTTGACTTGTCTATGAGCTACAACGTCTATTTGTTAGATTCATAGAAAAGTATAAGTTGCAGTGATAACACAGGTAACAGGTCAACGACGGTCACGTGATTAAGTTAAAAAAGCTTGTTGTCCGGATGCACACACACATGATATTGCATGAACTCATTTCCATCCAGCAAATTTCTGCTCAATAAGAATTCTTAGAGAACCAATGTATTTGCAACTTTGTTTTTCTGGTGCTACATTTTATTTTTAAGGATATTGTGTTTTTGAATAAAGTGACTATCAACTTCTTGTTTTTTCTGCTGCTTATCTTAAAAGTTTTTTTTTTTTTTTTTTTTTAAAGATGTTTGTTTACGAGCACTTGTGGAGTTAACTTTCAATGGGTTGACCGATTTTCCTGAAACGGATGTGTATAGAAAGTATTGACGGGTTTTTCTACATGTTAAAGACGAGAAGCTAAATTCCAAATATAAAGCCAATAAGTGCTAATAACAGATGGTATGGCTTCATTTTTCTGTAAGATTAATTAAGAAGGTTGCAAGAACAAGTGATGAATTGCAGACTTCTCGTATTAATTACCTTTGTTGGTTTATGTAGGCATTGTGAAGCAACAAGCCTCCTCGGTCAAGCTTGTTAAATGGAAGAAGGAGCATCGATTGGGAGAAGATGGGAGGAAATGGACATCGACATATTGGTGAGGATATTTCAGTCTTTTGACATATTTGAGTTGATTTCTGGTATTGCTCAAGTTTGTAGCACATGGCGATTGGCTGCTTGTGATCCCCTGCTGTGGAGAACTCTTGACTTATCGATGTTGAAGTCTAACTTCATCAAAATCCCATTAGAACCATATGTTTATGTGGATTGCCGGTCCGATAAGACGTTAACAAAAGTGTTGAAGATTGCTTTGAATCTAAGCAGGGGAAATATACAAAAGCTAATTTTCCATTTTAATCTGTACGTCAGCGATGATCAGTTGACTTACGCTGCAGAAAGGTACGTCAAAGTGGTTCCTCTTTCGTGTATCGTGAATATACCCTATTTCCTGTTCCACTTCGTCAATGGTGTACACACACATATGATTATCAGACTGGTTAACATGTTTCTATTTAAGTTCAAAATATCTCTTACCTTTCCTGGGCTTGAGATTTTGCTTAGCTGATACCGCATTAATGAATATAATGCTCCTTGCTTGATTCGCATGCCAAACTGGAAATTCGAAAAAATTAGAGGATTAGTATTGGGGAAGGGAGGGATGAATTGTGGATTTGATTGGCTACTCATATAAGGACTTCAACCTGCCCTCTTTGGTGCGTTGGAATACAACAGGCTGTTGTTGAGAAGATCTGATGACAATCATGAAGTTCATCACCGAGAGTTGAAACAATATAAGCACAACTTTGAAAATATCCTGTTAATTAACTTTGCTAATATGTGGTTAATTAACTTTGTAGGAACACACAGCTATTCGTTTTATCCATAAGCATGCCTTGGATTTTCTTACTACCCACACAGACAAAAGTACAATCTCAGATTGTGCACAGATTTTTCGTGGGGCCCACTACAAGTCTCACACAAATGATGTGAGCCTTTGATTAAATGTAAAACACTTTTTCAAAGGTCCTCATGAAAAATTAGCTCAATCCGATACCTATAAGTTCTTTATCCAATCATCTTACTTTTCATTGAGATTTCAAAATAATGAAAAGTTAATTGATTGGATCAGCACATAAGTATCGGATTGAACTGATTTTTCACGGGAACCCTTGCAAAAGTATTTTACATTTGATAAACAGTTTGGATAGTTTGTATGGAACCCGTGGTGGGCTCCACAAAAAAATCTGTGCACAATCTGTGCGGACAGACTTTCTATTAAGAAACATTGAGTTTTACGTACTATCAGTTGTTTTTTGCATTTCAGAAATTTGATGACATCCTAGGGATGACAACAATTAGCATTGGGGTCATTTCAGCACGACTTTAGTGTTCTAGCTCAGCATTTATGCATCAACTGAACGAGTTGAGCAGCTTACCAAAATCCTAAATTCCTCATTAATGGGGGTTGCCGAGGGGTAGACTAGGTACAAGCCTAACATTTGACTGTACAAAGCAGATGCTTCCAGTTTCAAATCCACAACCCCAAAGGTGTTGGTCACGTTTCAACCAATGAACCAGTGGATGTGCTTCTTCCACCCCTAGAATAAGATAGTACAAAAAATTTAACATGAAAGGAGTAATAACTTGTTTGGGAAGCTTTTTTTGTCAAGAATAACTCACGGTTCATATTTGCGTATCACCCAGGTTTTTATTTAGCTGGACTAGGAAAAATGGAGGATTTAGTGACAACTGGCTGACTATTGCAGGTGCCCACGGCTAAAACGACTTGTAATGCCAGCTTGGAACCGAATAAAGAAAACTGGAATATGCAGGGCTATCCGCATGTGGGAAGATCTCGAGTCTCTCACAATGCCAAGCATAGCAAATCCGCCGTACCTCATGGAAGAGATTTCAAGGAACTGCAAGAACTTTTCCGAACTCAAAATTATGGGCCCTTGCGACATCATCTTTGCATCCACATTAGTTGCATTTCTCCCGACCTTAAAGGTTCTAAGCCTCCGTTGCTCAACCATATGGAAAGATGCCCTCATCATTATATTGGATGGGTTACCGAATTTAGAAGTGCTAAATATATCTCATTGTCTCATAATCGAAGTCCCTCCGCCTCCTGCACCAAAAAAAGTGCTCAAGGAAATCGACGAGTCTATTCTGGAGAAGGCTTCTAGGTTGCGCGAATTTTTGACTTGCATGGATAACTCGTGCGTTATGTGCCAGAGGGCTAGAAGTGATGAAGGGCTGATGAGGTGGTACAAGTATGAAGAAGGGTTGTGGAAAACAGATGAGGTAAGATCGCTTGCGCTTTAACTCATGCACCCCCGGGTGTTTTTCAGCCAGCTAATTTACCCATTTTAGCTTGGAGTGATTTTAGTAAATTATGTGCAAAGGAACAGGAATAAAACTTTGGTCGAGTGGATGTAGCAGTAGGTTTTGTGTTAAGTATATCCTCCTTATGAGCGGCTGGCCGTGGCGGAGGTTTAACCGGCTGGCGAGGTTTTATGTCTGTATTGTTGTTGTACATATGGTGATTTTTTCCGTTCGGTGTTGTTACAAGTCATTGACATTGCTTTTGCTTTCTGGTGTCTATGATGACCTTTTATAGGTATTCCCTAAGCTAACTGATTTATTTTGTCAAGTTTTTCGTGTGTTATTTTAGGGAGTTTTAGAATGGCAGTTGTGAATTGACGTTTGGTTATTAGTTTCTGTATACGAGGATGGAGCGTTAGGAGGACATAACGACATGGAAATGCCCAAAATGGGGTGGAGATGTAAGCAATGTGCAAAAGTATGTTTCATTTGGGGAGATAAAATGTTGTTGCCTGGATATCTGGTGTGAGAACATGCTTGATTACTTTTTCGTATCCCAAGTTTCTCTTAACATTACCAATTGTTTTCTACCATGCACCATTCTATCACATCGTTTGCTGCGGTTCTCAAAACAACTTTTTAGTGTTTTTGTTTCTGTTTCGGAAATTGCACGAATCGTTCTTTATTTGTGGCCTACTTGATTTGAATGGTTATCACACCCAACCGGAACTGTGTTTCCATTTATAACTTCATGATTGTTTGGTGACCAAGAAGCTGCAAGAAAGCGAAGGAAAAACAGTAGAAACCAACAGTGGCATCAATAGGTCTATCTACTCATACCTGTAGGATACCTGTGTGAGAGTGAATATATGTTTTTCTATCAGGTCCGTGAAGCATGCATTCCTAAGATTGTCTAAACAATGAATGAATGATCACCTTTTCTTTTCTTTTTTTTGCTAAGCCAAATCAGAACAGAGGAAGGAGAAAGGCAAAAGCAAAAGAAACAAAGTAGCAAAAATCTTGGGAAACCATTTCATGTGCTAAGGATTAGCTTATCTCACACAGTGGCGGAGCCAAGTTTTCAATTCGGAAGGGGGTGAATCTTGTATGAGAAAATATCTCAGATTCATAATAAACTACTACAAAATAAGCATATAATTCTTGTCCCTTCGAGGACATCCGATAAAATTGGAACGATACAGAGAAGATTAGCATGGCCCCTACGCAAGGATGACACGCACAATAAGCATATAATTCTTGTTTTTTTCTTCTTTGATAAAAGGTAAGAGATTCATGCAATACATGAGATTGAGTAGGTTGGCGATGAGCAAGAGTTGAACATTGAATATACACGAACTTAGCTAAGCATTCAACTAATCGGGCATACATGAACTTAGCTAAGCACTCAACTAATCGGGTGAGCTTGCAAGTTCTATGCGCTTTCTATTGTTAGCATTTATGAATTTTTATATATATATATATATATATATATATATATATAACTTTATTAAGGAGGGAGGGAGAGTACAAATCAACTTTGTATGCATAAAGGTGTAATTGGCAAAAAATGGTTGGAGGGGCCATGATCCCTCCCAGCCGCTGTGTAACTCCGTCCTAAGTCACATAATTCGCGTGCGTAAGCGTGAAAGCGTCTCTGAAATATATCTCAACTTACTAAAAGTTTGGAAGAGAGAAGACTGGAGAGTGCAAGCGTAGTCCAAGAATTGAGAGCGGGAGTGAACACTACTTTGAAGGCTCTGCCAATGTGTCTTGAAACGAAGACATACTCTCAATCGAATTTGCCAATGAGGTTGCATGTTCAAATTATACGGATGCAAATATTCTAACCTTGGGGCCATTAATGAGTTTGCCAAATAGCTAACTTTAGGGCTCCGGATTTAGTCAAAATATGTTCAAGCTGGTCCAGACATGTTATAAAAAATCGAAATTGCCAAAGGACAAGGTTAAAAGTAATGAACATAGGTAGTGACTGATCACCTAATAGACAACGACGACTACCAATCTAGCGGTCTTCTGTCTCTATCAGGATCTTTGGGACCTAATTTGGGTTAGCAAGGAGTACGATTGTACCGGTTCTGTTCCGCTAAAATTTTTATTTTTAAGTATTTATTTTCAATTTTACAAGATAGATCATTTCTTACAATGCATTATCTTTAATTTAAAAAATAAATACTTATTTTTCAAATAAGTATTTATTTAGTTAGTGGAACGGGGTGTGCTAGCTAATTGCATGTTTGTTGAGATTATTGCAAGAATAATGTCACGCATAATGTCTCATTTGTCCTTGCCTAATTTGGTTTCCTTACCTACCAACTGGTCAAGGCATCCATTTTTTTTTTTTGGAAGAACAGGGAGAAATGCATTAATAATAATGAGAAAAGTACAACTACGCTATTGCCATTATAATAATGAATACACACCAGCGACGAGCAAAGACCAAACTACGACTTAAGGAATAGAACACAGCATACGAAGCAGCAAAACACCAGAGACACCACCTATGCTATTGCCAGAAGATAAAGACCAAACATGAGGCCTAAAAACGCTGACGACAAGCGAAGACCAACATGGGCCTAATGATCAAGGCATCCATTGAGTCCCTCAACAAAAAAGTGTACAAAGTTGGTACAAACTGACTACCATAGACAAAATTTAGAATATGAATTATGATCTCTTGAAGTTAAATCTTCGAAACTATTTCGGCCAAGAATAAACTAACCAATTTTGTTAAGTGGCCTTTGGCCAAACGACATCAGAGATACACATAAGTGCCAGACAGAAGGTAAATAGTTCAATTCCTTTTTCTAATGTGCTAGTTTAAGTGCCAAAATTACTAAAATTCACCTATCAAAAATAAATCAACTTTGAAAGGAACAAAAAACTATTTACTAGGAGTATATGACATTGATGATTGATTGAAAGCAATAAAAAAAAACTATTTATTTAACGAAAAACTATTTATATTTCCTTTCTTAATTTTCAATAATGCGCTTCCTGTCTTGTTGTGATAACTTAACAGGAAACTCAAAAATTGCTAACAGTAGTAGAGATTCGTTGATGCAAACAATTGGGTCTGATTCCTGACCCAATTGCTTTACATATTGATTTTTATACTCATTAGTTTTCTTTATTTTAATATGAGTCAAGTTTTTGCGAGTTATAATATTTCATGATGCAAAAGCAAATAGGAATAATACAAACGTTATCTGTGGCACAATGCGGATGTTATCTCCACACCTGAACTTCTTGCCGTAGGATGTTAATCCACCATTTCCTTGCTTGAATATATATAGTATAGATGTGTTGAACAATTTATGAATTTTGGCAACTTAAATAAACTAAACAGAAATTAGTTTAATATGAATTTACATAAATCGTGTGAACTTGGATTCGCCATGCTTGACGCATGTAGTATTAAGAGTGGGTTCCATAACGCAAAAAAGCCCCTTATTTTTTAAAAGGCAATTTCAAACTAAAAAATTATGAGCTTATTGAAATATAAAAATATGCAATATGGATTTTGTTTAAAAGATCTCATCGACATCTTTGATATGATGCAAAAAAAATTGAAAAATTATTTTTCATTTACATTATTTTTTAGTTTGAAAAAATGTAAAATAAGCTACTTATTTTTAATGAAGGTTTCTGGAACGGGCTGTAAGAGCAAGTTTAGCGGTCATTAGGTAAAAAAAAAGGATTGACTTCGGTGTCCCCGGTCATTTTGGGAACACCGTAACTTTTGGCATAACAAAATCATTATGAATATAACCAAAACTCATTACAAGAATAACAGAACCATAACAATAAATAACTTGTTTGTTATGTATTGGTTGAGTTTGGTTATGCCTTTAGTTTTTGGATATTCTTTGGTTATGCCTTAATTGGATTATGTTATGCTTGTAATGAGTTTTAATTATGCTTATAAGAGCATCTCCAATGGGAGATGTCAAATCCTACGTGGACATGTTAACGGTAATATTTGACACCAAAATTCAATCCAACCCAACAGCCTTCCTTGTTGCCAATTCCTACGTGGATTTGAAGGGAATGACAAAGTTGTCAAAGTTGACAACCACCCTCCTCCATGCCAAATTTCAAAAAATGATCATTTGTATTTTGACATAAAGGTTGGAGATGGATAATTTGATGTCAAATAAATAAAATTTGGCATCAAGGGTTGGAAAGGAAGGCTTTGATGTCAATTGGAGATGCCAAAATGCCACGCCAGCCTTCAAAAAACGTTTGACATCTCCAATATGAAGCCATGGGTTGGAGATGCTCTAATATTGAAGTTATGCCAAAAATTACGGTGTTCCCAAAATGAACATGGACACCATAGCATCATCCAAAAAGGGAATGAATAGTACACAATTTTTATTTTATCTACCCATATTTCTTTCCAATTCGAGAAGAGAGAGAAAGTGCAAAAAGACCACAAAAAGAATAAAATAATCAAAACTTAGTGAATAGTTCTTCGGTATTTATGCCTAAGCACTATAGCTCAATTTATTTGACCTAAACATATACCTAAGCTGCTGTAGAGATATTTTTGTGAGTTTAACTCTCTAAAATGACTAAAAAAATACACTTTGACTACTCTGATGAACTTGCTCTAAAGTAGACACAATGCAAAATTTATGGGATCGAAAAATCTTTTGGAGGCAGCTTCTCTCAAGTTGTTTATCGGATTGCACGGGTGCACTTCGACTATTTTCAGTCTCATTTCGGACCTATTTTAATAATCAGACTTGTTCGCTGATTCTAATAGTCATGTAGAAATCAAGTTAATTGAACACCGATCTCTAAACGAAGCACCTTATTTGCCACAAAATGAGTTCCTTCAATTTGTGATCCAGTATGGTCAACTAATTTTTTCGCAAAATAAAGTTGTATCGATATCCAACCGATTTAATTCTTTACACGATTGTTTTCATAAGTAAAAGTTGTATAGGTTGAATGAATCCGATTATTAAAACCCAGTTTCAGAATACCTTCTTAAAAAATAAGTATTTATTTCAAAAACTCAAAAACAGGGGGTTTTTTTTTTTTTTTTTTATGAACCGTATAAAAGATCTTGATAAGATCTATTAAACAAGATTCATATTGCTAAAAAAATTATTTGTATAAAAATATTATTTTTAAATTTAAAATTGTCTTCTTAAAAAATAATGACTTATTTCCTATTCCGAGGCCTAAGGCTGTGTTCCAAAAAGGAATTAAGAACTTATTTTTTGTTGAATCAGAAGGGTTGTTCCGAAAAATAAGAAGGGTGGTAATTATTTTGGTAGAATTTATATAGGTACCAATGGGCGCCGGGAGGGAAAATCGTACCCGCGGCCGCACCGGGCCGTCTCCGGTCACCGGATAGTCGATCCGAGCCGTCCAAAAATTCTAAAAAAAAAAAACCGAGAGGGCTTTGGCGGGAATCAACGGCATCCGAAGTGTATAGGGTACTTGATCCGAGCACCCTTTTTCCGTGTATATATGATTAGCGCAAGCCCCTCGGTTTTTTTTTTTTTTTAAAGAAATTTTGGACGGCTCAGATCGGCAGTCCTGTGGCTGGAGACGGCCCGGCGCGGCCGCCGGTACGATTTCTCTCCGCCGACGCCCATTATCATAGCAACAATCTTATTTTTTGTATAAGGCAACTTCAAACTCAAAATCATGTGTTTATACAAATAATTTTCCTATCACTATGGATTTTGTTTGATAGATCTCATTGAGATCTTTAATACGGTGCAAAAAAAAATTGAATTTTTTTTTCATTTATATTATTTTTGAGTTTGAAAATGTGAAAGGAATTTTTTGTTTGAATTTTGTGGAATGACCCTTCTTATTTTTGAACAAGAAGTAATAAAATAAGTACTTACTACTATTTTTTAAGAAGATTTTCGGGACGGGGCCTAAATCCATTAAAGTATGCCGAAAATAGCCGGGCTGCGTCCCGTGCAGTTCAACAGGCAACCTTAGAGAAGCTGCCTTCGAATCTTTTCCCCTCCCAACCATCAAACGGATGTAGATAAATATCTACACTCTTCTTGGAAAAACCCTTTCTTCCCTTTTCCCTTTATATCCCCTCGTTTCTCTCGCCTCTTCTCTCTCTCTCTCGTCAGTCATGGCCCTTCAACTATGGGAGACCGTGAAAGAATCAATCGCGGTCTACACAGGACTCTCTCCGGGGACCTTCTTTACGGGCCTCGCTCTGGGCCTGGCCGTCTACTACCTGCTCTCATCGCTCTTCGGGTCGTCCGATCGTCAGTATGAGGGGACGACCAGGGCTTCGGCGGAGGAGATGCAGCCTCTGCCGCCTCCCGTTCAGCTTGGGGAGATCACCGAAGAGGAACTGAGGGCCTACGATGGAAACGACGCTACCAAGCCTCTCCTCATGGCCATCAAGGGTCAGATCTATGACGTGTCTCAGAGCAGGTATACTAAGGGGTTTCTCTTTTTTTGGTTTGTTTTTTTTCTTCTTCTTATGCTTCTGGGTTTTGTTGATTTTTGGTAGCTTGGTTTATCGATGGACTTGGTTTTGTTATTTTTAAGCATCTGTATTTGTTTGGATTTTTGGGTTAGTTTCTTTTATGTATTTTCTAGAATTCGACTTTTGGTTCTGGGATTACTGGCAATAGACTTCCCTTTTTCATTTTTCAGTATTCAACTTCGTTTATGTGATTTTCAAGGCTTTGACGGTGATTTCTCGATTTTTAGCTTTTTACTTTTTCTGATGCGCTGTGGGAGTTAAAGTACTTGTTGGGGATTGGAAAGAACTTGCATGTGTTTGGATTAAGAGTGTGTGTGGGTTCTGCAGAGTTGTAAAGTTCACTTTCTGCTGCTGTGTGACTGTGTCTATTGATTCGCACAGCCTTTTATTCCCTGATTGATTTCTTGTCTCTAAAGTTCTTCAAAAGTGGCTTTTGGGTATTGGTCTCTCCTATTTTCTTCCTTTTTGTCTCTAATTATCCAAATACGTGACTTAGTGGGAGATTTGTTGTTTCTTCTCTATGTATTTGGATCCTAGCATAAGTGGAAAGTTGGGGACCGAATCAAGCTAATCATAAGAACTAACCTGCCCTATACAAAGTAACCACATCCCATACCAGAGTGAGTGGACAAATACCGACAATCCCAATGATTCCATGTAAATTGTAAATATAGAAAAGCGACAACCGAAACGGACATGATCAACAGGATAATACGTAAATTCCAACAATCCTAACAATTCCCTGTAAATTCTAGATACAGAAAACAACAACAAAACAAAAACGAAACACTAACAATCTAACAGAACAAGAAAGCTAAAGACATTAAATGAAAGCAAAGGACACGAAATATGGTCTCAAGTTGAAAAACAGGCATGTATGATATTAAAAAAGTATGTAATTAGCAATAACTACACTTCAAAAGGTTGTCAATAAAGTATATATTCATAGACAATATCAGACTATCGTCCAAATTGGTGAGGATTTTGGCCCATTTGGTTCTTAGCTAATATCAAATATGAACAAGCAAAAATTCGATTCTTGCCGTGACAAATGGCCAACAACCTCGTACCAAATCCAACCAATGGGGGGCATCATGCATAACACGTGCAAGGCTGCACTGCCTAAGAAGAGGTGTAAAAGAAGAAAATAGGTGGTGTTGCTATTTTCCTATTTTACACCTCTTCTTTGGCGGTGCAGGTGTTGTGCTTGATGTTGTTTTGGCTGGATTTTCTACTTTGCAGGCAGTCAATTATTGCAAGAAAGAATCTAATTTTTTGCTTGTTCCGATACTTGCTAAGAAACCAAATGGCCAAAATCCTCACCAATTTGGAC
This sequence comes from Rhododendron mucronatum var. ripense, assembly GCA_019656295.1. NCBI lineage: Eukaryota > Viridiplantae > Streptophyta > Magnoliopsida > Ericales > Ericaceae > Rhododendron > Rhododendron mucronatum. Next base: position 1,750,337 of record BPLT01000050.1, on the reverse strand, counting down.
AATAATTTGATATTAACTATAAATATATATTTCGTTGACAAGCTTTTGAAGTGGAATAAAATCTTTAACTTACCCCAAAAAAACCTTTTGAAGTGTAGCTATTGCTAGTTACCTTTTGTGTTATATGTCTGTTTTTCAATTTAAGACCATGTTTCTTGTCCTTAGTTTCCATTTCATGTCTTTAGCGTTCTTGTTTGGTTAGATTTTGAATGTTTCATTTTGGTTGTCTTTTTTCTGTATTTAGAGCTTACATGGAATGTTAGGATTGTCGGTATTTTCCCCCTCACTCTGGTATGAGATGTGGTTACTTTTTATTGGGCTGGTTATGATTAGCTTGACTCGGTCCCCAACTTTCCACTTCTGCTAACTGACTCATTTAGGATTTCCATTTGTGGTCTTCGGTCACTCTCGGTTTCTAACTTTCTAAACACAAATATTTATGTATTGATTAGTGCGTGCAGCTACTGCTTTATTGGGTAAGTTATGCCCAAGCGTATGATCGAGTCTTGAGGGAATCCATTTATAGTACTTGTTGCAAGAGTATAATTTATTTGCTTCTAAATGAAGGTAAGGTAATAGAATGCTGTGGGTGTAGTCTGCACAGATTTAGTTTTTGTGTGTGTGTGTGTGTGTGTGTGTGTGTCATTGAGATTTCATTTTAGCCTTGTACCAGTATTAGAAAAACTGGAAAAGGAAAATGATACCATATTTCTATTGCCATATCTATAGTACCTCTCTCCAGCACAAACTCCGACTTTGGGGATGCGAGCTCCTATGTTTTTTTTATTTTTGCAATTATCTCATAAATTACTGGTAAAATGAGAGATTTTTAAGAAATTGTTGCTGTTGAAAAATTACTTGGAAGGTTCATTCCTCCTGGATCAACCCTGCCTGCCAAATCTCCTTTCTTTTTTTAGCTGTTGTGATTACCGTGGCATATTAAAATGGGTCTCCTTTGCAAGGAGGTTTACACATCTTGCCAAAGTAGGTAGTTCTTGACACAAGAGGGTGCTTGATTGCCAGAACTTTTTCCTGGCCATGTGAGAGCAAGTGTTGCGAACTTCTGATTGGTTGCAACTAATCCCTTTTCTATTTGTTTAAGGTTTTGTTTGACCAATACTCAGCTATTTCATTGCAACCCATTTTTCTTGCAGGATGTTCTACGGACCTGGTGGTCCTTATGCTTTATTTGCTGGAAAGGATGCCAGTAGGGCTCTAGCAAAGATGTCCTTTGAGGACAAAGATCTAACCGGGGATATATCTGGTCTTGGTCCCTTTGAACTCGATGCATTGCAAGATTGGGAATACAAGTTCATGAGCAAGTATGTTAAGGTTGGGACAATCAAGAATACAGTACCAGTAACTGATGGGCCCTCCCATGGCGAACCTGTTGAGGCAACTGAGTCCCATGCTGATAAGCCCACAGAAAATGATGTGTCGGAGGATGCAGTTGATGTTGACAAAGAGTGATGTTTGTAAATAACCTCTATTACATCTATCGGGATCCAGAAGAACAACTTGAAATGTGAAGGCCCCTAGAAAATGCAGTGTTTGAGTGCCTGTGTTTTTTAAACATTGCTAAACAAACGAGTTATTTCCCTAAGCTAAAATATCACCAAAGCGTTAATTAGCTTGTACTGTTTAATAATGGAATGGACATGTTTGACTTTTGTATTCAAATCTGCTAAATATTTGGAATTGCCTTTTGGGTTTTGTCTAAACTACTTCGGTGCTCCCGTTTGAGGTAGAATTGTTGTTTTCTGTCATGATGAAACACAAATTTGCAACTGTGGATTGTTATGTTCGAATTTTGGTGTATTGTGTATCAGTGTATGCACAGCCTTTTTGCTGATAAAAAAGCTGTGCTAGTTTTTTTCTGTTGCTGGTAAGTGACGGGATGGATGAAGATAGAAGCAAAAGGAGATTCAGGGTACATTAGACGGAGGGGTTGCTCAAGGATTTGAGACACTAGCAGTCTCAGCGTGTAGAACAGGTATTTGATCATTGTGTAATCCTGTACATTGTTTGATTCTTCCTGTAAATACTAGAAAGGATATTTAATTTATAGGAATTGTGCAGAAGTCTAAAAGAAATGCAAACAATTGCTTTATGCACGACACAACGGAAAGAGAGTTGATATGCCAGAATTGGGGATGGAAGTGATGATCCTTTGTTTTGTAACTGAAGTGGATGGAAGGGATGATCCTTGTTTTGTAACTGAAGTGGCGGGAGTGCTGGTGGTGGGGACGGAGTTGGTGGTTTGGAAGTAGGTCTGCCGGTGGTGCTTTGATAACCGAGTGATGTTCGGACTAATGGAGCTGTTCCCATCGGTTGGGAATTGTGAATCGCGCCCCTCCTTCTATCCAGGGGTCTTACAACTGCTATTGACAAGCACTTCTGTAGGATTGAGGCTAGCTTGCTTTGTCAATTACAGATTGTATGCCTGAATCCTATAGTGCTATGGGAAAACAAACCTGCACAACTCTCGTTTGGGGGAATTGGCTACAATCTCTCTCTCTCTCTCTCTCTCTCTCTGATGACCTGGCACTGTCACGCGAGTCCCGGTCTGTCTGAGAAATTTTTCAGTGCCCGGTGAGCATGGGCGACGTGGTGCCGTGCATCATCTCAGCCGTCCAATGAAGTTTTGGAAGGTCTAGATCTGTTTTAAAGTGTGAAATGATTAAAATACCCCTCAGCAGCCGAATAGATTTGAGCCGTCCAATGATGCCCACCTGACACTGAAAATTTTCGCCGGTCTGTCATTGCTAGTCACAGTCTGCCATCTCTTTGTTTTCGGGTTAAACACGAACATGAAAGGCGATTCAAGTAATCCAATATACAAGTCAAATTATTGTATTTAGGGTTTTTCAAGTTTCAGTTCATTTATAGTCCTATATTTCGGGCAACCTTAACAAGGTTTGCTGTGAAACAAGCAAAAAACCCAAGATTCCTCCACTAATTGATCATACAATATGTGAAGGGAAAAATTCAAAATACCCCCAACCTATACACCCAAATTTAATTAGACTCCCAACTTTTTAAAAACTTCAATTTTGCTTCTAACGTTATATTCCGTTAATCAAAATGCCCCATCCCGTCCAAATTACTAACGGATTCCGTTAAAGGCTCCGTTAAATAGTATTATGATCGAATTTCGATAATCCGAGCCGCTCAATGTGTTTAAAATGTGATTTAAAGGTACTTGAAAGAAATCAACAAAAAAAATGACCAGGAAGGGCTTCATCTGAACAGTTTTTTATTGAACTATTCAATAAAAAATTGTTTAGATGAAGCCCTTCCCGGTCATTTTTTTTGTTGATTTCTTGCAAGTACCCTTAAAATCACGTTTTAAACACATTGAGCGGCTTGGATCATCAAAATTCGATTGGAAAAGGGGAGGTGTGGATCAATCCGGATTTTATTCAAGTACGGACGTACGGATTTTGCTTCGGTCTGTACCTCCCCTTTTCCGATCGAATTTTGATGATCCGAGCCGCTCAATGTGATTAGAATGTGATTTTAAGGGTACCCGCGAGAAATTAGTAAAAAAAAATGATCCGAAGGGCTTCATCTGAACAGTTTTTTATTGAATTCAATAAAAAACTGTTCAGATGAAGCCCTTCCCGATCATTTTTTTTGGCTAATTTCTCGCAGGTACCCTTAAAATCACGTTTTGAACACATTGAACGGTTCGGATCATCGAAATTCCATCGGGACACTATTTAACGGAGCCTTTAACGGAATCCGTTAGTAATTCGGACGGAAGGGGGCATTTTGATTAACGGATTATAACGTAGGGAGTAAAATTGAAATTTTTAAAAGGTTGGGAGTCTAATTGAATTTGAATGTATAGGTTGGGGGTATTTTGAATTTTTCCCTATTCACATATGTTAGTACCTTTTCACTTTAGTCAAACAATTGGCTCTGCCAAGAAAACAAAAGAAGAAGAAGATGAGTTGTCCTTTTCTATTCTTATTATTCATTCTACTAAGTTGACATTCGTAACACGGCAGATCAATCCGGACCGAGTCAGTTGCCGAAATTCAAAGCTACAATAAATCAAATGAATTACAAATGAGCCAAATATCCAGAAAAATGAAGAACGCAATATCGTTCTGTTTTTGTTTATTAACCCTTCGTGTCATCGCGAACGAGCCTGCAAGGTGACATCGATTTGGCCTTTCTTGATGTTTGACAATGAGGAACTAACAAACGACATAACTTGAGTTGTGCACGCTATACAAAACCTACCTGTTTTATTCTCTAAAATGGTGTGCCACAATTAAATTTTGAAGCCATCGGACTAGTGTTTTTTCGGGATTTTTATATTTTGGTTGAGTATCTGTTTATGTAAGCTGAGCTTGATAGTATTGTATTTAAATCATGCGAGGCATCTACTCAAGGACATTCTTAATATTTTCTGCCGAATGTGATTACTTGTAGCCATGGGCAATGATGTGTTTTGTATGATTGTATTGTATTCTTTCACTATCGCGACACAAGTGCAAGGACTCCCATTGGATGGACCGCGTAAATTTAGTATTGTTGTGTATTTAAGTTTACGTTTCGTACATAATTTTGTTCTCCACAAAGGCTCCAAAAACAAGAGTACAATCTCGAATGTCATAAAAGACTAGAGCGAAGTCCTTTCTGACACCAGTTGCTTTGGAGAAAAGTTGCATAACTCGATCCGAAAAGGTAAGAGTTTGGTAAAATCTGACAAAATTCCTAGCATGTACTTTTACAATTCCCATTTTTATACCTATTTCTATCTTTCTTAGCTGAGATAAAATGGCTCTTTCAAACCTAAGATCCCTCCAGTTGCTTACAGTTTTCAGAAAATGAATGTCAAAGACAAGCTGTTCTTTTTTCTTTGTTTTCTCCTAACGAATAAAAACAGCATTCCAGTTGAATCCAGCGAACCGATTGTATGGTTTTTTATACTCTCTTTCTCTGCTTATTTTTATCTCTACTTTGAAATTTTGCCCGGTGCTCGACAAATGACGGAACTTGGGATCATGTAGTGCAGGGGTGCGTACTACTTTTATCAAATCTGGACCATCAAAAATACTTTTTTAACGGCTCGAATTGTGTTGCGCGTCCCTACGCTTCAGGGTCCCCGGTTCACAAAATCTATCTAGGACATTACTTCCTTGTACCAAAGATAAAGTCAACCCTTTAGGATCTGGAGACGTGCCGTGGAGGTCTTCCCAAGTCCCAACAGCCAGATATGGCGGTGGTCTTCGGAATCATTTTTGCAGAATACTTTTCAAGATTTACTTTTAGAAACATTTTTCCAGACTCGAATTCTGTCCATTTTCCCACAAGGTGTTCAAGAATACGAAAGATCTCGGAGAATAATTTTGTTCACCTTTCTTTAAAGAGGGTGAACATTACCATCATTTCAAAATCTGCTTCTAAAATAAGGCTGTTTTCAAAAAGTTATCAAAAAAAAACGAGCCTTGAAAACGACAGACAAAACGAGTTTGTGAAAAGTATTCTGCAAAACTAATTTTGAAAACAACCCGGCATCGATGTGCCTGTTGAAGGTTCAAAAATAAAAAGCATATCATATCTCACTTGGCCATGCTTAGACTTTCGGAAGTGAGGGGACCATTATCTGTGAATAAACTTCACCAGCCAGCACCTATAGCCAACCTCTGAAAACTTGTTTCCTCTGTTTATATAATCCCCTCTTCAACTCTTCCTGCATCATCTGAAACATGAGACCTCAAAACTTTCAACTACCATTCATAGTTATCATAATCGTGCTCGCGCGACTCCAGGTATCCAGTTGCCGGCACCTTGATCGCCATGCTAGAACCGAAGAATCGGAGCAGAGATTGAGGGCCAAGTTCTACTCTGCCTTTTTGCGGTACTTCGGCACCATTCCCAAGTATCATCGAGCAGAGGATCAGGGGTACGACCCGGTGTTTGCAGTTTCGCACCGGCTTGTTCCAGCTGGGCCTAATGCACTTCACAATTGATCGGATCTTGATGGGAATCGAAGTTATGATTTAGTCTTTTCGATTTGAAATGTAAGTTAAAAGTTTTTATATACTGTATATAGTTTTGTCTATGATCAATATAATTTTTTCATTGGATGTAACTTTTGGGTTGTTTTGTTGTTAATATATCGGGATCGGATTGGCAGTGCAACATCAAGGCAAAAAAACATTGCATGGGTTCAACTTCAGTCTTTTTTCTTTCACTTTCCTCTTGGGAACCAAACACAAAAAAGAAAAAGGAAAAGAAAAAAGTATGGGTTTTTTTTCATATCATTGAAAATTGCTAAAGAGGGTTAGGGGCGTTTCACTTTCTCAAAAAAGAAACTTTTAGAAAAAGAAGGTAATTTCAAGCTCAAAAATTATGTATTTACGCAAATAATTTTTTTACCAATATGAATCTTGTTTGATAGATCTCATTGAGATCTTTTAAACGGTGCAAAAAAAATCATAAAATTATTTTTTATTTTCATTATATTTGAGTTTGAAATTTGAAAAAAAAGAACCCAAACTGGAACACCCCCTTGCAACCCTTGATCCTAATTACAACCAGATTATGTTGATCAATAAGCGACTTAAAATGAGCTGGATCTGCGACTTAACCTTGGGCTACAGGGAAGGGAATAGATGCTCACATAAATTAGAGTTAGACCGAAGCGAACAAGTGTTTGATCAAGCACCGGTAGAGGTGCTGGAAAGGAATAGATGCTCACATAAATTAGCTAGGTTAAATCTTGAGTTAGACCGAAGTGAACAAGTGTTTGATCAAGTACCGGTAGAGGTGCTAAATGTTCTGAGCAATGACCGAGACGGTCTTGGACTAGACCGAGCTACTGTGTCGAATTTTTTTTTTTTTTTTTTTAGAGCCTATGCCCTCTTGTGTAACCAAAAAAAAGAGAGGGTTACTTACAACCCAACAGTCTCGCCGTCAACAAAAAGAACACGAAGAAAATCCCCAGAAGGATAGGATATCCAAGACGCTAGGGAGGAAAAACCAGCTCGTAAGGGTCTTGGCTACCCGATTTGCAGCTTCATTAGCTTTCCTTGGACGCCAAGAGAAATATAACTCAAATTCCAACGCCATTGTTCAGAGATCAGAAATATAGGGGCACACTCCCATGGAGGGTCGTCCTCCGAGACGCGGAGGTGAATAATAACTTCTTTGTTGTCTCCCTGGATCTCAATGCTCAACAAGTTCTATCAAAGAGAAGGAAATTACAGAGAATGTGTTTTAGGATTCTAACATACTGATATTTTTCTCATTCGATCAATGGGCATAAATAGCCAATGTACAAAAGAGCTAATAAAGGAAAGCATATTTACAGGATTCTATACAATCACTAATTGATACAATTAAGAGAAATAAGGAAAGAAATTGGGAGAGAAATCAGGTGCCTTGATAGCCACAAATCTTTGTGATTTTGTAACACTCCCCCTCAAGTTGGTGCATAGATGTCACTCATGCCCAACTTGTCGAGACAGCTATTGAACGCTTGAATTGATACTGCCTTGGTGAGTATATCAGCAAGCTGGTCTTGAGAGCGAACATGTGATACTCCAATCAGCTTTGCTTCAAGTTTTTCCTTGATAAAGTGCCTATCCACCTCAACATGTTTAGTTCGATCGTGTTGAACTGGATTATGGGCAATATCACATGCTGCCTTGTTATCACAATATAATCTCATAGGACTAGTCTGTTCAATATGTAGCTCTTGCATAAGATTTCTGATCCACAGTAGTTCGCATACTCCCTTAGCCATTCCCCTGTATTCAGCCTCAGCACTGGATCGAGCTACAACCTCTTGTTTCTTACTTCGCCAAGTGACTAGATTTCCACCCACAAACGTGAAATACCCTGACGTAGAACGTCGATCATCGATTGACCCAGCCCAATCGGCATCTGTATAACCTTCAATATCCAAGCTTTCACCTTTTGTAAACATAATTCCTTTTCCAGGAGACGACTTCAAATAGCGCAGGATACGAGTGACGGCATTCATATGTTCCTCGCTCGGGGAGTGCATGAATTGACTGACAACACTTAGTGCATAAGCCAAATCAGGCCTAGTATGTGCTAGATACATTAATCTCCCTACTAGCCTTTGATAACGTTCCTTGTCAGTAGGAACTTGATTTGGGTACATACCTAGCTTCCGATTTTCTTCCAAAGGAGTGCTAACCGGACTGCAAGCTGACATACCAGTTTCATTTAACAGGTCTAAGGCATATTTCCGTTGAGACAGAAAAATACCTTTCTTGGATCTTAATACTTCGATTCCTAGGAAGTACTTTAATGAACCAAGATCCTTCATTTCAAATTCACGGGCAAGATAATCCTGCAATGCCTTCGTCTCTTCTAGATCATTTCCGGTCACTATCATATCATCAACGTACACAATGAGAGCAGTGATCTTCTCTTGATTATGCTTCAAGAAGAGTGTATGATCAGAGTTACTTTGCTTGTATCCAAATGCTTTCATAGAACTTGTGAATCTTCCAAACCAAGCTCTAGGGGATTGCTTCAAACCATACAACGATTTCTTCAATTTACAAACTTGTTTGCTTCCTTCAATTTGCAGATTACATCCAGGAGGCAACTCCATGTATACTTCTTCTTGGAGATTTCCATGCAAAAAGGCATTCTTCACATCAAATTGGTGCAACGGCCAATCAAGATTTACAGCCAAAGATAGCAGAATACGAACAGTATTAATTTTGGCCACTGGTGCGAATGTCTCCAAATAATCAATTCCGTAAGTTTGAGTATAGCCTTTGGCAACCAGTCTGGCTTTGTATCGTTCGATGGTTCCATCAGCTTTGTACTTGATGGTGAAAACCCACCTACATCCGACAGGTTTCTTTCCTTCAGGTAAATCACGAACCTCCCATGTTAGGTTTTTTTGGAGGGACTTCATTTCTTCATTCATTGCTTCCTTCCACTTAGGATCTCTCAAGGCCTCCTGCACACTATTAGGAATAGATACAATAGATAATTGATGCACAAATGATTCACATTCCTTTGACAGTTTATGGTAAGACACAAAGTTACTCATCGGATACTTAGGTTTGGAAATAAGGGTGGGTTCATATTGTACTCTAGGTTTTCCTCTTGTGACTCGATAGGGCAGCACTTTTAAGTTGGGTTCAGAATTTACCTGAGACTCAGTGATGGAATCGACTTGAGAGTCCAATTGGTTAAAAGGTACAGAAGAGGAGGGGGAAGTTGCCGCTTGCGGTGGCTGTGGTACTGGTGAGGACACTGGCTCAAGCTCTATCACTTCATCGTGACCACTGTCATCTGCTTGATCTGGGCCTCGATCTTCTGAGTTGCTTCCATTCGCCTGATCTGGGCATTCTCCACTGATATCCAAGCATCTATTTATAGGATCCAAAGTGTCCAAAGGATGTAGCAGAGTCTCCAATTCACCTCCATCATTCCCCCTTTGAAGTGGAGACTCGGGGGCAGAGTAATACATTTCATCCTCGTGAAAGGTAACGTCAAGGGTAACATATGTCTTTCGAGAAGGAGGATGATAACAACTATAGCCTTTCTGATGCACGGCATAGCCAACAAATACACATCGGAGGGCCCGAGGTTCCAATTTATGTCTCAAAGGTTTGTGAAGATGCACAAAAGCAACACACCCAAATACTCTAGGTGACAGATTTGGCACTGTAGGAGCATTGATAGCCTGATGAAGAGCATTAAAGGGAGTCTGAAATTGTAGTGAACTAGAAGGTACACGATTGATGAGGTAGGCTGCTACGGCGAGGGCTGCGCCCCAGTAGCTAGTGGGCATGTGAGCCCCAAATAAGGAAGCACGTACTACTTCAAGAAGATGACGGTTCTTGCGCTCTGCAACCCCATTTTGCTGTGGGGAGGAAGTGCAAGTTGTTTGATGAACCATGCCATACAAATTCAGATACTTATGAAAGTCTTGATTAACGAATTCCGTACCATTATCACTGCGGAGAACCCGTATTTGAGTCTGATACTGAGTGGTTACCATCTTATGAAATTTCTGAAATAAAGAACTAACTTCGGCTTTTGATTTCATTAGACACACCCAAGTCATACGAGAATGATCATCAATAAACGAAACAAACCAGCGTACACCATTTAGTGAAGGAATCTTCGCTGGACCCCATACATCTGAGTGGACAACCATAAATGGAACTGGACTTTTATGCATTCTTATTGGAAATGAGACACGATGATGTTTAGCTAACTCACAAATGTCACACTTGAAATCTGAATCAGTCAAATTACAAAACAACTTTGGAAACAATTTCCTTAAATACCCAAAAGAAGCATGTCCTAAGCGCCTATGCCACAACCAAATTTCTGAATTCTTAGAGTTTCCAGATCCTTCAACCGAGAAAACTTGAGCCAACTTATTTGAACTTGTTGGTGTTAAATCAAGATGATAGAGCTTCCCCCTCCTAGTACCATAACCAATTGTCCTCCGAGTCTGAATGTCCTTAAAAACACAAAGGTTAGGCCAAAAAATCACGATACATTGCAAAGCGCAGGTTATTTGAGCAACAGACAACAGATTATAGTTGAGGGAAGGAACGACCAAAACAGAATCTAAATTCAAATTTTTTGTGAGAGTAATTGAACCTTTTCCAATAACAGGAGAGAGAGTACCATCGGCTGTGGATACTATTGGTTGTTTAGATGGTTTCATAGAATGAACATGTTTAACGTCAAAGGTCATGTGATCAGTAGCTCCATAATCAATTATCCAAGTACTATTACTAATAGCTGCAGAAGTATGAAGAATCTTACCAAGGTTACCTGTCTTAGCAATCAAAGATGATGAGGCCTCCTGAGGAGTATTGTTGGGAGGTTCGGCTACAGCAACAGAAACATGGTGATTGGGCTTTGAATTCCGTTTGCTTGGTGCCTTGGTAGGATCCCACCATTCTGGATACCCAATCAGTTCATAGCACCGTGCCTTAGTATGTCCGGTTCCATTACAATGAGTACAAAAACGGTCTGATCGTGCAGCCCCCACTTCATAGCTACGGTTCTGTGATCCACCCGATAATCGATTTTGTTCAGAACTATGATTTTGGGGGTTAGATGCTCCTTGGTTCAGATTGTTTCGCCGTTGTTGCGGCCTGGACCGGTGAGCCACCATGGCTGAGGACTCCGGGTGATCAGATTCTTCATTCAAAGTTGTTTTGCTAATAGCATCCCGGCGTACATATGCATAGGTTTCTTCAAGATCCAGTACTGGATCCTTCCTGAGAATCTCACCGCGGAGTTGTTCAAATTCTGCATCGAGGCCATTCAAGAAGATATGTACACGCAATCGCTCAACTGATTTTTGATATGCGACAACATCATCAGGATCTTTCATTACAATCTTATCACGATGGTCCAGTTCTTGGAAAATTTCTATGAGATCACCATAATAGGTTGAGAGAGGGCGACTCATCTGCTTGGTAGAAAAAGCTCGTTGATTCAATGAGAAAATTTGTGATTCATCTGATCCATCATAGAAGGCTTTGGCAAGAGCTTTCCAAATTTCACGTGCTGTGCGCAATCGGAGATAGCGCTTCATAATTTCTGGTGACATGGATGTAAGCAACCATCGCTTAACCCTTTGATTTTCTGCATACCACTTCCCGTAGGAAGCATCGGTTTCATTCGGTTGAGGTGTTTGACCCACAATATACTCAATCTTTTCATGTTCTGCGATCTGCATCTCCAAGATTTGAGACCATACATCATAGTTGGATTCGGTAAGAATGATGGATGGTTTGAAACCAGAGGTTTCGGATTGAATATGAATGACTGGGGATGATTCAGATTTGCCAGAGTTTTTTGTAGATAATTTAGTGGTCATGGTTGTAATGAACGAATGAGGATACGAGTCGGTGGTGGGAGATAGAAAAGATGATACAGATTAATATGGGTATGGCGAAAAGATGATACGGATTAATATGGGTATGGCTCTGATACCATATCAAAGAGAAGGAAATTACAGAGAATGTGTTTTAGGATTCTAACATACTGATATTTTTCTCATTCGATCAATGGGCATAAATAGCCAATGTACAAAAGAGCTAATAAAGGAAAGCATATTTACAGGATTCTATACAATCACTAATTGATACAATTAAGAGAAATAAGGAAAGAAATTGGGAGAGAAATCAGGTGCCTTGATAGCCACAAATCTTTGTGATTTTGTAACAAGTTCCTACCCTTTGCCGAACACAAGCTAGCGTATCGAATTGAAGCGACTTGAATACTCTTTGCAAAATCATCTATGAGTGATGTGATCTTCCCTTCCAATCACGAAGAATTACTGCTACAGGCGCCGTGGTACTGTTCTTTTTCATGGATGCACATAGCTAGTATTTGTTTTCACAGCACCTCTTCTCTCGGTGGTTTCCATCAAGCTGCCCGTTGGTCGCTGAGTTTGAAGCATGGAAGTTATAATTAGCTCCCCTAAAATCCCTATTTGCTGATGACGCCTTGTGAAAACTGAAGATTATGGAGTTGGCTAACTAAAATAAGTATTTATTTTTTGAATTAAAAATGACGTATTTTGCAAGAATGACTTGTTTCGTAAGCGGAACGGAGTAGATCAGTTCAAATCCTTTGTACGTGCAAACAATGTGTATTGGGATGTGTGTGTTTCGATCATTCACTCGTAAGCACATGCCACCAACCTCAATTTCCCAATCTATTTTCTTCCTTTCCGGGACTTTTAAAGAAGTAGAAACATATTACCATAAATCGTGGTTTGAAAAATTGCTTACCCAGGGCATAAGGCTCCCACTATCCCTTCAGAGGAGGAGGGTTGAATAGAGGCAACAATGGCGGCTCCAGAGTTATTCAACCACTGAACAAGTTCTCAATGGAAAATTACTTTTTGTTGGTATCCATCAATGGTTTTTGACAAACAACAAAGAACTACAGTACACGAGTGAAGTGTCCTAGTCAGTTTATTGTAGAGTGAAATAGCCGAGACGAACATATATATATTTCTTGGATGATGCTATGGTGTTTCCGGTCATTTCGGATATACCGTAATTTTTAGCATAACCGACCATTACAAGTATAACCAAGGTTAGTTATATGTATAATTAAGGCCTTACAAAGACATAACCCCCAAAATTTTTGAGGATTTTGGGAGTTATACCTTTGTAAGGCCTTGTTATACATACCACCGGTATTGCTTATGCTTATAATGGTCGGTTATGCCAAAAATTACGGTGTCCCCAAATAGCAGGTGGACACCGTAGCATTTCCTATATTTCTAGTGGGAATGACTTCGGTGTCTCCAGTCATTTTGGGAACACCATAATTTTTGGCATAACAAAACCGTTGTGAACATAACCAAAACCCATTACAAGTCTAACAAAATCATAATAGTTATGCCTTAGTGGGGTTTGGCTATGCCTTGGTTGTTTTTTTGGATATTCTTTGGTTATGTCTTGTTTAAATTCTGTTATGCTTGTAATGAGTTTTAGTAATGCTCATAATGGTGAAATTATGTCAAAAATTACAGTGTCTCCAAAATGATCGGGGATACTATAACATCATCCATTTCTAGGACATATGCATGCGTAAGAAAAAAGAATGAGGGCATTCTTTTCTTTTTGTTTTTTTTAAGGGAATGACTTCGGTGTCCTCGGTAATTTTGGGGACACCATAACTTTTGGCATAACAAAACCATTATGAGTATAACCAAAACCCATTACAAGCATAACAGAACCATAACAAGGCATAACAAGTTATGCCTTGGTTGGGTTTGGTTATGCCTTGATTGGTTTTTTGGATATTCCTTGATTATGCATTGTTTGAGTTCTGTTATACTTGTAATGAGTTTTAGTTCTGCTCATAATGGTAAAATTATGTCAAAAATTACGATATCTCCAAAATGACCGAAGACACTATAGTATCATCTTTTTTTAAATCATCAATGAGGGTATTCATTTGAATACCCAATCCAACAAGTGGAGCCGGCAGTGGTAGGAAAACTTACCCCATAAACAGAGAGGCTTGTTGCCTTTCAAAAAAGAAAGAGACTTGTTCTGTGACTCGAACTTGAGACCGCTACGTCATATTAGGGCAATCTTAACATTGTGTCCGGTCGTATTAATGGAAAATTGCTTAAGCTTAAATCTAAATTAAAATAGGCAAGTGGAAAAGTGGGGTTGGAAAAGAAGTAATAATGTCAAATCACTAGCATGACAAGTAGTGATAATTGACTGTATTGTTTTTATGTTCAATTTTGGTTTATACTATTACTCAGCCTGCCTAGTGGTTTAATCAGGAGGATTAGGAAATTGGTAATTTTCTGTTGGTGCATGCCTATCATATGCTTGTCTAGCTGTTCTCTGTGGATGGTAAACCACAACATTTTCTTCCTCTAACAGTCTCTCACAATGCCATTCTTGGTTTTTCCCCCCCACATAGTAGTTGTTTTCAAGGCTGCACCAAGAAGTTGCGGCTGTGCTATTATGTAATGTGAGCTCAATGTCAACTAATGAAGTTTCTTCTTTTGACATTGGTAGTTTTTTTTTTTGAACATCAAAATTTTCATTCATGGAGCTATTGCGACACGTGCGGTCCGTGCGGAGGTATTTCGTTACGAAAACAAATAAAGACCTGCAATCACACTGCAAGCTCGATTAACTTGTATCGCATTTTGAAAAGTTAGATCCAATTTATCGAAGGAAGACAAGATAACGACTATTTAGGCTGGTGCACCTAATGCCGGCATGATCGTCTCGAAATAAAATTCGGGGATGGTGCCGGTCAAGATATATACAAGAGAGACCCCAACAAATGGATAAGTACTTGGTATAACCATGTTTCACTCATGCATACTGAATAGTTACTTCGTAAAATCCTGAGATGGTACAAAGAGGATCAATAGCTTCATCACCTATGCTTCATGAAGCTTATTTGGATCGATTCAATTGATGTTGAGAAACCCACATGTGTGTTGTCCGGGTAAAACGACGTCATTTTGCTTCATTCACATAGAATGTTTCAGAGGCTATCTATAGTTTTGAATCCCAAACGTCCACGATGGAGTCGAACACTGGTTACCCACATGGGGATGACAAGAGTTACTACTAATAATTACAGTTCTTTATGGTAATTGGAATATAAAACCAATCACACGCTCCAAAAGATTTGATCAAATTGGCAGGGGTGAGAACGATCTTATCTAACCCTCTATTCTGAATTTTTGCAAGAAAATGACGGTTTCCTTTCTGAAAATGATTGTGTATCAGAAGTAGAGGATCATATGTCGCATCAGCAACATTTACCCAACAATATCCGGGGACGATGCCGAGCGGTTCCTGCCAAGCACCCTGGCGAGCGGGTGCAATGCGCATTCGGACCATCCAAAAGTATTTTCAGCGGTCCGAATTAAAAAATAAACTCTTCCCCAAATCATTAATTGACAGACTGCTTGGCAGCATCCCTGGGTCCCTCAAACATGACATTGTTGAGAGCTTTATATAGTAATCGACTACTGTTATCAAAATTGTGGAATAATAGAATGATGGTAACGTTTATGTAAATTACATTGCCGGCCAAACTATGTATGGATTTCAGGGATAAATGTAACAAGCAGAGCAGAAAAGATACAATACACTCACTCTTTTTGGTTTAAAGTACGAAGAGTTCATAAAAGTAATAGACTTATCATACGGAGTGGATGGGATAACTTTTTGGCGAATCTCATTCACTCTATCAATGAGAGTGAGGGCCTATTTGATGGCCATTCTCGAGATAGGTTTGAACTGCTGTATACGTGAACTCCCGTATTACTCTTTTGTTTGTAATTATGAGCGCCGAAGTTTCAGCGCGGACAGATGAACCTCTCAAAATGAGGGATTAGCTAGCATGAGGAATGGGATCGGTAGTACAATCCGGAGAATTATGGCATATTATGCCCTTAATCCCTTCACTCCCTAACTAATACAAGTACGATTATAACAATCTCTACCTTTGATTTACAGTACCAGTCCATTTCCAGTGCTAATTGAATCTCATGATTCCCATCATCACTATTACCCTTTTCAACTCGTAACATCCATTAAACAAGGCCCGAAAGTATTGCAACGATGATGAACAAAATCATTCTTCTCGAGATAGGCCGGAAAAAGTTCCGTCGCCGAGAAAATAATCCAAATTTCTCAATTAAAAGTGCCCATAGGTCATCATAATTTTTTTTTCCCCTAAAAAAAAACAGTATAATCAGTAAACTGAATTAATCCGAATTCTCCTGTCTACATAGAGTACAAGTATCTTTTATTTTACCCTTTTACTATATGAAAAAGTAAACATCTGTTTCGATTGGCTGGGAAATAGTACTCCCAGTAGTAATACTACTGCGACTACCTTGGACATAAGTTATTGGCGATTATTCCATGTTCCAATTGGTAGTTGGTGTGCAATAATTTCCCCTGGAAAATGGGCGAGAAGGAGAAACTAGGTAGAGGGGTTGGATAAGTTGAGATTTTAGAGAGCGGGGTATTAACCATGGGTATACAGAATTGTCGCCTTCGACACGTTCAGGGTTTCTTCTCGAATTGCAAAGCATAAAAGTCTGCCAACACGTGGTTTTGGAGTGCTTTTGTCCCTTTCTCCAGATATGGCAGCACTCACTCTGCTCTAGAGAGAGAAAGTTAGAAAGATTGGAGAGAGAGAGAGAGAGAGAGAGAGAGAGAGAGAGAGAGAGCCACGGGAGAAAAGCAAGATCCGGCGAATGGCGGAGCAGAGTTCGTCGCCGGAGTGGCTTCCTACTGGTTGGACGGTCGAAGTCAGAATACGGAAGAATGGAAAGAGAGACACGGTAAATTTTCACATTTTGGTTCTGGGTTTGGCTCTAAATACTTGAAACCATTGGCCCATTACATTGATTTGACTATAAAAAAATTGAAACTTTGGCTCTGTGTTCTATTTTTCTGTATACAATATCTGTTTAAAAATTTTTTTTTGGGTCGTTCCTTAATTTGAAAAATAAAAATAAAAATAAAATTAAGCATGCATTTCTTCGTAGTATTTTGAAGACTCGAGAAGAGAGGTTTATGAATTGGCTGCTAGCTAAGATAAAATCTTGAATAGGAACTTGATAGGCCAAGGTATAAAAAACTCGTTTATGTGGAAGGAAAATGCTTGATAAGCATAAATTTATACAGAACGTTGAAAGAGTGAAAGAAAGAAACATTGGGTTTTTTACCAAAACCTCTCTGGAGTAAATCGCTCATTTATGATCATTAACTGGCATTCAACGCATTGTTTTTGGGTGGGTCTTCTAAAAAATTTCGGTTTTAGGTTATTGCGCCTAAAGAATTTGTGGGCTGATATGAGAGCACTGAGACTCGATGATCTGTAGAAAATCCTTCGAAGATCTCTTGAAAAGAACTTTTATTTATTTATTTTTAGTATTTCGAAGGTGCCCCAAGGTTTAAAAAGTACGAACTTTCATCGGATGCATCATTATCAATCTCACTGATATGGAATTTGTTTGTTTCGTGGGATTTCGGTATGTCCTAGAATCACACGATTTTGCCACTAAATTTGGATAAAGCTCATATTTTCTGACAGATTTGCATTCAGGGAAACCTCTATTGGTTGGTAGCCTTGTTTTGTTGCGGTTTTAGTTGTTTCTGAGAATGGCTATTTGTGTTTGTTGTAGTGCTATTCTGATCCCTCAAATAAACTCAAATTCTTTTCCAAGCCAGAGGTGTTACGCTATCTCAACAACGTAGAAAGCAACCGTCATAAATCCAACGGGAAGAGAAAAGCCGGCCGTAGCCGCAAGCTTTCTGCAATAAAAGTTTGTACCTTAATCTATATGTTTTACTAAATTTGTCTATTGTTCTGTCGGTACTTCAGAATGGCTTTTTTCATACTGCTACCTATAGGAATGGCATTTTTCGTACTGCTACATATTGTATGTATTATGTTGAAGCTCTGATTGTTGGACCAGTCTAGTTTGTAGTTGACAAGATCATGGTAGGAGGGTTACCTCCATGACGAGTTAATGTAATCAAAAAATGAGTACGAGTCAGAACTCGAAGTACCCAATACTTGGCCTTGTTCTTCTGTGGCTTTATCTTCATCCTCTTGAGACTTTTTCTCAAGCACCTTCAAATATTCTCTGGAAAATGTATCACTGCAGTCCTCCCAAAAATTGCTTGGTTCTGTTTTCCCTTGCTTGCATCATCTTCGATTCCCAAATCAGGTGAATTTTGTAGATTATGATTTATCCATATCTGTTGTCCCTAAGTTCTTCCTTTGTCTTTCTACTTGTTTTGCTTTCAGTTCCAAATTATTTTCTTTGGTAACTACAATAATTGGACCGACCTTCCAAGATGGTTGGGTTGAATAATTTTATGTACATTGTTGGGCCCATTTCTAAATACGGGGATCCCCATCCATTGCACTCCCTTGTTAAGGGGAACGCAAAATTGCGCTCCTATGCGCCAGATGAAGAAAGGGAAGCTAACCTTGTTATTTTAAGCATTATAAAAGAGAGAGGGTTCTAAATCATCTTATTACTAATAATAAGAAAGTTGCAAGCTAAAACCTACACCTAACAAGTTACTGGATTGAAAACTTAATATTTGTTGACAATCGGTGATGGCACATAGTATTAGTGATGTGATTTATGGGAGGTTTTGGTTCAAGTCCTTTGTTTGCATTTTTTCCCCTTGTTTGCATTCTGCTTCTCTTCTTTGCATTCAATGGTACTGCCTCCAGGCCCTCCACAGAACATATGTGGTAACCTCTTGGCTACTTTGCGACTACCTGAAATGGAGAACTTAGATTTTTCGGGGGACTTCAGATTCAGTTGCATCTTTTGATTTCCTATTCCTGTCTTACAGATGCTTAAGATTTCTGACTGTCAAGACAATCTCAAACCGTGAAAATTGACATTCAACTTATTGTGTCATATATATGCTCTTTGCAGTGCTTCCTCTTCCCCAAGCCGTTTTCATTGTTGCATTTCTTTCGCTATGTTTTGGTGTGCCATGGCGGCTCTCATGATTGGTTCCCTTTCATCAGGGCAATTCCGTTATTTTGTGTTGAATCAGTTTTAGCTTGAAGCCTTGAACATAACCTATTGTTGGGTGAGTTGTCTGACACTTCTTTTCGTCTCATGGTATTTTACGTCTCTTAGTCACCTGCTGTAGCTGAGCAACTCAACTTAGCAGACAGCCGAGCAAATGAACCGATGACCAGGAATCGGAGCTCAAAGGTGGTTGGGGTATTGAAGGAAGACCAAACCTTTGAAATCTGTACAGGTGATGGCATACCCCTGGGTGAAACTACGATTTAAACCATCTTCTTGGTTTTATTGTTCATCTTGCCATCATTCTCTTTCTGTGTTTTGGGTGGCGTTATATGTGTGTTGTCTAATCAATACTAGAAATCCTACTATTTTGTAGAACAAAAGCACGATTCAAGTATAACAAAAATGCCTCTTCTCTAACATTTGACATGCACAACCTTGCTGAAAACAACAAAGCATGGTCACTTAGTTAAGTCTCTTGTGACATCATGAGTTTTCTGAATTTGAGCCGACATAACTTTATCCTTGTTCCAAACAAAGTATTTACATGATAGTTTGGGTTGGTTAACTTGGTTTATAATCTCTACTCATAGATGATATTAGGACCTTGCTTCTGATCTCTGCAGGTGGGCAAGGAACTACAATGATCTGTTTCAACCTTTCAAAAGCTTCGGATTCGAAGAGAAGAGATGGGATTGATCCTAATGCTGTAGTTGGGGTAGTTTCAGAAAATCTGGCCGAAAATGGGGCGGAAAATCCAGGAAACAAGAGATTACAACTTCAGGCTAGCGAAAAGAATAACAGAGAAAAGCCCGACTTGCCTCTTGAGAAGAGTGATCCTAAGGCTGTAGTTGGGGCAGTTTCAGAAAATCTAGCAGAAAATGGGGTGGATAATCCAGGAAACAAGAGAATACAACTTCTGGCTAGCGAAAATAATAACAGAGAAAAGCCCGACTTGCCTCGAGAGAAGAGTGATCCTAAGGCTGTAGTTGGGGAAGTTTCAGAAAATCTATCAGAAAATGGGGTGGAAAATCCTGAAAACAAGAGATTACCACTTCGGGCTAGTGAAAAGAATAACAGGGAAAAGCCCGACTTGCCTCGTCGTGCTTCAAAACGACTTGCTGGAATCGAAGTCGGCCCAATAGCAGAGCTGAAATCGAATAACAGAACTCATCGAGTTTCAGCTAGACAGGTAGATGAGGCAGAAACCGGTAAAGCTGAGAATTTGCTAGACTCAGCTCCTCCAGAAAAGTGTGTTGAGAGAAGAACCACGGAGGATAAGGGCAATGACATAAAAGCAGATGAGGAGCGTGGAGGATCACCTCTCAGCTTCTCTTTGAAGGATTTGTGGACAGATCCATGCATCGAGTTTGCCATTAAAACTCTCACGGATGCGATTCCTATAGAAGATGAGTATCAGGCTGAGGAGAATCCAGGGTCCTCTGTTGAATGGCCTTTTGGAGATTCATGGGGAGATCCGTGCATTGACTTTGCAGTGAAGACTCTCACGGGTGCAATTCCAGTGGTGGATGATTTCGGTATTTCAGAGTGCCCACTCACCTCCTCATCGGAAACAATGCAGGATAAAGGCTCGGAGATTTCAAACGTCGGGTTACATAATTCAGGTGATGCTGGCATTCATCCTCATTGCGAAGAAAGAAGCGACGAGCTCCAAAGAAAGACAATCCGTGGATAAGAGATTCATCTGCAGACAACTTCGAAGAAGTGTTGTCCGCACTGCAGCTAATTGTTCTCTCTCATGTTGTAGAGTAGTCTTCATTTTCATCGTAGCATTTAATTGACCAACTGGGTGATTCGTGTTGGATTTCGGGCAATCTGGTGGTGTATTTTCGCGCAGTGTGTCCATCATACTTCACAAGCTGTTCTTACTGCTTACTTCATAAGCTTGTTATGATTTGGACCACTTTGTTATCGTTTCACCCATTACAATCTACCTATCCATTCTCTTCTGATGATAGAAACACCGACAACTACAGAGTGAAAAGCCCAATAGAAATGAAAAGCCAATGCATACCCATTTCGAGTCTGGAGTCTCTGGACGTTCAACCGGGCGTCTATGGGTATACTCCTTGTATCCGTGAATTGAACCGTTCATGTTGTAAATTTTTTTTGAGGAGATCGTTCAAATAGGAAATAGAAATTATCAGGAAAAATTCAAGTAGCTTGGCTTAGAGAAAGACAGCGTCGTCACATAACCAAAATTACTTTGTCAAAAAGCTCGCTCGCGAACTAGTAGTATGATTTTGTTCATCTACTAAAAATGTGGTCGAACATTAGTTATTTCGTCTGGGACCGATAGAAAATGATTACAGCCTATCATTTGTAGGTTGAGAGAAACTTATTCACGGCTCCGCCTTGAACAAGTTATTTACAGCAGCAACTAATCGCGATCGTTCAGAAAGTGTTTTGGATGGTTCAGATTTTAGTCAAACTTTCAGAGAAAAGTTGAAGTGTTGAACTCTATCTCGGAAAAGTTTTATTAACATTTAGATTGACGGTTGCTGATAAAAAGATTTTCTCTCGTAGGTTTTGATATTTTTTGTTAGTTTTCAATAAAAATCATCTTAACTGTATCGATGCTTTGATTAAAAAAAAAAACTAGCACTGCTCATTGTGCAACTTTTCCCTTTGGACGACGAGGGCACTCAGATTTTGCCGCCAAATTCAAGTTCAGTACACACTTCAATTCACTTTCCGGATTCTGCCCTAATCTCTCGAACTTCTTCTTGAGAGAGAGAGAGAGAGAGAGAGAGAGAGAGAGAGAGAGAGTAATGCAGATTCGGGTGAAGTGCAATTGCGGGGAACATAACTGTCCAGAATGGGCGATCGTCGAACTGCAAGGCGTAATCGAACCCCAGCCCGCCTTCCAAAACCGTCTCCAAAATCTCGAAATCGGTCAACTATGCCGCCCTTCTTCTCAGGTACTCTCTCTTTAACTCCATCCATCCAATCTTTCTTTACACCTTTTACCACCTCAGTTTCCTTTTGCTCATTCTTGTTTCCATCGCATTTGTTACGCAGGAGACCTATACTTTCACCGTTGGATACCATGAATTGACCGGATCCAAAATCCCCCTGAAGAAGCCGTTGCTTGTATTGAAGAAAACGAGGGACTCGGATGCGGAGAACGTTGAGCACGAACCGTCATCAAAGGTGGAGCTTGAAGTTATTGGGATCATTCGACAGCGAATTTTGTTCAAGACCAGACCCAAGGCCCTAATTTCCAGTAAGATTCTAATCCCTTTTGTGCTTTTGCCTTTACTTTTGAATCTACCCAATTTCATGTGCTTTGCCATGCCAAAACGTTGATATTATCCAATATATGTGAGCGGGGCTATGTCACATAATGCGTGAGCGGAAGGGAGAGTGTGAAATCCGAAAACATCTCAAATTTCAAAAAGTCGTGATTGCTAGGATTGAGAGGGCAAGCGCATAGCGAGGCTTGAGAGTGGGAGTAAAGTGTTATGTTGGAGGATAATTTGACTTAGGAGCTGGGTATTGGGTAATGACCTTAGATCTTGATTTTTAAGTGATGTTGCTGAGATTTCCCATGTTGCGAAGAAGGTGAATGGAGAGAGGAAAAAGAAGTCACTTCCCACCATCACTCACTTAAATTCCATTAGAATCCTCGTCTTTGTTAGACCATGAATTGCTTTTTCCCTTTTGAGCAGTGGAATTGGAAACATGAGATCTGCAAATACTCCTTTGATTGTTAAAATGGACTGATAATGATTCAGAAACACATTCCTTGGCTGCATTTGATACTAGTAAATTGTAGATCCAGTATTCAGTACCATCGGGCTCCCGTGCATCTAATGTTTGGTGGACAAAGGAGTAATACTTTGTAGTCTTACAGCCCAATATGCATTGCTTTGTCATAATTGTGGAGATATGGCCACTAGATAAATTGTTTAAAACCAAAAAGTGCACGACTCCACGACTCATTCACTTGTTCATTGTGGTCAACTGGTGCAAGTTGCAGTTTGTTGCTGTCACTGTTTTACTGTAACAGCTTTTTATTCACCCGCGTTAGGTGATCCATTCTATATGGAAATAAACATGTAAACTCGAACGCTTCTTTCCTTTGCAGGACCACAGCCTTTCGTGAAGGAAAGAGCCAGTGCTCCAGGTTCGCTTGTGCCAAACTGACTAGCTTAAAACTCTTCGGCAGTACTATTTAGGAACTTGAAGAGGTCGAGACAAATGATTTGAAGGATCTGGATGTTCTTGGGATGAAAAACTCAACATCAATTCCATTATGACAAACATTTGAAGTAGCTGGATGTTCTTAGATGGCAAACTCAATTCCAATGCCATTGCTTTTTTGGCCTCTTAAATTCTGTGTTTCCTGCGCTATATAAACTCTAGTTGGCCACTATCTATGTATCCAAGTATTCGACTTTTCATGGTTTCTTTAATCTTTTCAAAAAGAATTTCTATTTCATAAGGCATGCCTGACTATTTTGCTCTTCTTTTCCGTGGTCTTATTTTTGGCGATGTGCCGACTGTTTTACATTTCATTTTTAGATACATTTTCCAGAATCGCAAGGAAATTGAATAACGGAGATGCCCACTCTGGAGAAGACTTTTCTAAAGAATTGGAACCTTGATTTTGCTTTTATCTTGATGCGCCTCATGGAAGCTCCCTCTGTGCGTCTTTCTCAATTATACAGTTTGAAAGTTTTGGGTGAAAAAGTTGTGCCCTCTCCACAATGTAAGAATTCTGAAGATATGTTTAGGTAATGACAACTTTCTTCACAGTTTCATACTAGTTTTTTACCCAATCCAGCAAAGCGAACCATGAACTAAACAGATTTGTCATTCAAGAATCAACTATTTCTCAAAATAAAATCATATCCAGTTGAACCAATAAGAAACCAATACAGAGGCATAAACTGTGAGCTTGAAACCAATTGGTGATCAAGTCCAATCATGTAGGTTATGTTGAACCATAATCTAAGTACAAAAGTTACAAAAGCAAAAAAAAAAAAAAAAAAATCCAAATTATAATGATATAATCTCCTCTATGCAGATCCTGAGTTTGCTACGCAGCTACACCAGCACGGACTCTCAGCATTTCTGTCCTCTTGCTTCTCTCCATAACCTCGACAAGCCAATCCACGCTTTCTTTAATTCCCGTCCTGCAATGACATCCCAAAACATGGCTTTCATTTTTTAGCTTTATTACATTTGACTTCATATAAGATGGAGAAAAAGAAGAAAACCCGGAACCCATGGGCAACATGTTTCCAGAATGGTTCTGTGATTCCAAATTTCTTCTGTACAATCTTTTTTGTTGTTGAATAGATACACCATCACCTTGTAATAGCAGAGGATTGACATTCATGATTCATAAGATACATACTCACCCATCATAAGCCGAAACACCTTCAAATGTGTAAGCCCTTTCATCCAATTTCTTAAGGTCTAAATATCGAGCAAGTTCTTCAGTTGATACAGCATCGGCAAGATCCTGGCATCAAATCAATATATCCATGAGTAAGCTGACTACCAAAATCCAAATGCAAAAAGATGCAAGAGAGTTAAAAATCTCTTTTTGGGTCTTAAGGGGGCAAAACCAAGAATACAAAACTCTTTTAATCATCATAAAATTGTTTGTTTGTCACTCCTCCATATCCTTCACTATCAAGAGAACCGAAATGAATCCTCCAGAAAAAAGACTGGACACGATCTATTCTTCCTATCAGTATCAAAAGCTGATTAGGGACGACAAGAAATCAGCATATAAGAAGTCCAACAAATTTAAGAAAGATGTTGAAAAATATGAATAATAGCCATCTACAACAAAACATGATCATCTTAAGATACGAAAGAGTAAATCCACATGGAAGAGACGGGAGGGAGGTTGGGTTGAGAGGTGTCTAACAAATACCGTATTAATCTTTCCAAATAAACGAAGAATATTCAGTATCCTGATTTACAATGTCATCTCAGAAATCAACTATAAATGTTTCCCTCGTGTTTATAGTACGGATTTGGGGATTATGAGTAATTTCTATAAACCTGATTCATGCCTATCTTATGGGTTAAAGGGGCGACATTAGTGTACAACTAGAGCAACATTGGAGAAGCTACTAAAGCAAAAGCTTGCTCACCTGCTTGTTTGCTAATATCAAAAGAGGGGCTCCTCGCAGATCCTCATGCCGAAGGACCTTTTCTGAGAACCAAATTTACATTATTACGAAAGCATTACACTATGAGGTTACAACTTCACATCAATTATAACAAAGGTATTAAACTAGCTAAGATAGATACCTAGTGCAGATTTTGAATCTTCAAAACGCGATGGGCAGGCAGCATCGACGACAAATACCACAGCATGTGCTTCTTCATAATACTTTTCCCAGATCGAGCGAAGACCAAGCTGACAGAATAAAGGTCTTGCATCAATGACCAAAAAACTCAAAGGCTTGCCTCAAATGTACAAATTGAAGCCAGCTTTCTATTAGATATTTATACAGTGCAGGTCTAGCTAAATTCCCATCTGTCACTTTTTGTTTTGTTTCATCTTGCAAAATCTCAAAATCTAGTTGTAAAGATAAACATATAGACCTCATTCCACAGATCTTAAAACATCGAGCCTTGAAACAGAAAACGTCAATTAAATTTCTACAAGTATCTAACAATTTACATTAAGCCTGAAAAAGAACCCTCTTACAGTTAGCTGTCTGTCTTTAACTAGAAAACCTTTCCAGTAGAGCAAAATAGTAGCAGTGTAGCTCACATTCCCATTCTAAGGTATACAATTTTTTTTCTTTCTCAGCACCAAAACTAATTTAGTTATAACTTATAACCACACAACTTTGAGTCGTCAAGATACAAGTCTGGTTTGTACACAAGCCTGGCATCACCTGATTTGAAAATAACCAAATACCACTTTACACTACCACAACTTCATGTCATTACCAACTCAACATTGAGCTAAAGTACTTCCATTCCACACACCCTACTACCAAATTGGGATGTGACTTCCTGAATTGGTATATCCAAAACCACTTTGGGCATATCTTGTAAATCGTACACACCTTTTTAAGGGAATGCGTACGGTTCTATTGACTTTTGTACTGCTTCCATGTCATAAAAACAAACTAAGGAAAACCCTGATGTTATTATATGTTGGTATTATTTTCATGTCGACCCCAGTTTGCTTAGATCTCAAACCATTTTCTTTAACTAAAACATAACAACACAAGAGATGACATAAATAAGCAGATCGGGAAATGGCTCCTAGGAATGTCAGAGATACAAAATATTATTTTGGGAAACTCGTACGAAAGTATCCTCCTATGTCAATTACGATGAACAATTAACCATTATTTGTGGGAATATGTCACATACCTGACCTCCCAGGTCCCAGAACACTAGCTTTGAATTTAACACTTCTACCCGCCCAATGTTTAGCCCCACAGTGGGAACTATTCTATCAGGAGGCAGGCCTTCCAGGTTTGAGTAATGTGCTTTCAACTTCTCCAGTAAAGTCTAAAAGAATGGAGAGAGAAAAAATCAGACAAAATATATCTCTTTGACAAACTTCTGCTATTTTATTTATAATTAATAAAAGTTGATATTGATCCCTTGAATTCAGTTATTAACAACTATGGGACTAGATGAAGAGCCAAGATAAAAGTGATGGAATGTCCATGCTGTTGGTTGAGACAGACTCAATAGACGGTCAAAACAGATATTTTTCCCGACATTGGAATCGCTAATGTGATAACAATCATAACATGCCTATACAAGACAAAAGGAGATAGACATAGACATAGATAATTGGAAAAAGAGAGAGGAAATGAACCAGATTTGCCACTCTAAGGTTGAGATAGCATTTTATGAACTATGAGAGGAAATGAAACAGCAAAAAAGTAGTAAACATCTTACCGTTTTCCCAGCCTTGTCAATTCCGAGAATAAGAACATGAAACTCCGTCTTGCTGAATATATACTTCCAAAGTCCGTAAAATAATGAAAACATCTCTAAATGATGTGTCTTATCTTTAATCTGTTCTTTGAGACCTTCAAGCGGAAGAAGAACCTCCCGCCATATCTTCTGACTGTATTCACCTAATGCTCATAATCCCAATATCCTGGAGAAAAGCATACAAACGAAATGATCAGCATCTATGACAAACAGTACGATGTTCCAACTTTTCTCTGTACCGGGGTCGTAGTTCCAACTTCTACCATCATTCAAAATCTTAAAAGGTTCAATTTGATGACAAGATTCTTTCTGACACCACGTTGACAACTAGCAACTGAATTTAGATTCAAATTCTGCATTTAACGTACAAAAGACATCACAATCACAGTGTGTGGGGTTCTAACTTCTATGTAAAGAGTTCCAAGTCTGATAAAAAGTATACACAAATAGTGACACAAAGAAAGAGATAAGTTGTAAAGCACCATTGATGAACCATATTCAGTAGCGATGTTCACAAAAAACTTTCTCCTTTCCAATAAACACCATTTTTCGGTGAATAATAAGGTATCAAGTTGGTGAACACTGCAATGAGAATCCATTGGTTATTAACAAAGACGGAAACAAGAAACAATGGCGTCACTCACCAAAAAAAGACAAAGAAAAAGGAAACAATGGTGTCCAAACTACAATCTAGTGTTCTCTTAACCAAATCACAGCTACATCGGTGTTCCTATTCCGTAACTATAAACCTCCTTTCTAAGAATTCAGTACATGAAAATTGGCCAGCATGTAACAGTCAAATAGATAGGGCATGTCTGATCAACCAAATAACACTCATACTCTCCAGTCAAAGGTGCTTCTCATCACCTCTTACCGGCAACCCATGAAACTTCCCACACCCAATAAACAGAACTGAATGAGTAAGTAAACAAACTCGCAATCGCACCCAATCCCGATTAAATAAAAGGTCAAAAAGGAACACGGAAACTAGATATATTCGAGATCTCAGCTATGATTAAACGGAAAAACGATGACCCACGATCACAACATCACGAAATCATCTACCCAGTTCATTTTTAACATCAGGCACTTGAAAGAATCAATTGAATAAAATACCCAGATCAAGAAACAATGATCAAAGATCATACAGAGTAAAGCAATAAACGAATAGCGTCGGAAAATAAAAAGGTAGAGAGGAGAGAGAATTCGTACTCTGGGCGCAGAAGCCTGCAAACGGCTATTGTGAATTTTGGGGGAAATTGTAGAGCTCCTACAAGCTGCTTCTCTCTCTCTCTCTCTCTCTCTCTCTCTCTCTCTCTCTGCTCTGGCAATCCCCAATTGCAAAACTCTCGAATTCTTCGGTTTTCTCTCTCCATTCTCCCCACTTTCACGCTTTAATTTCCCATTTTACCCTCCTGACCGTTACCGAATCCCAAAACTTCGCTGTTACCCCCTTAACTATTCGATTACTGTTGTCTAACTCGCCTTGAATCTATCGATTAAACCTATTCAGTTCTTAAACTTTCCAAATTGATACTAGTATTCACCTAGTCTAATTTTGGATTTCCTACGTATTTACTGGATGAAAGCCACTGTTTTTTCTGTAAAAGTATCAAAGAAACTGTCATTTTCAATTAAATAACTATTGATCAGAAAATCCATATTTCTAGAACAATCGTTGCTTGGTTGATTTTTGTATTTACATAAAAAAATGCTCTTAATTGTATTATGAAAAAAAATTGTAACTTTTTGCTGGGCGTCATGTTCACATATATCATGTATATATGCACCTCATCGTCTGTGACAATTTTTTTTCCCATTAACCACCCGATCGAAATGACAACAATGAGCTTCAATATTTGACCTTGGTAATGGAATAGTCGCAGTCATTCATTAAATAGACTAGAAACCCATATTTAGACTAAATGGGAATCGATTTGGAAAGTTTTATGCTCTATTTGGAACTTGAGAAAAGTGAGGGAAGAGAAGAGAAAATAATTATGAGAAAAAATGTAAGATAAGAAAGGAATTTTACTTTTCTTACAACTCTATTTTAGCATTTTCCCATCTCTTCTTTCTCAAACCAAACAAGAGAAAGGTAAATTTTTAAAATTTCCCTTTTTTTCCCTTTCTTTTCTTATTTTCCAAACAAAGCATTATCAATGTGCCTTATTTGGTTTGTGTTTTGAAAAATAGTAGAGGTAATAAGTGGAGAGAGATAGAGAGAGAAAAGTTAGAAGTAGGAGGAATCTAGGGGGAATTTTTTGAAAAATTCTTTTCAAAAAGCAAAGGGAACAAGGCAACCCATTTGAATGAAGGAGTTTCATGAGAAAAGAAAGAAAAGGGTTATGGTTTTTTGTGAAATCACTCATTTGATTTGAATATTTGGTGAGAAATTAGAAAAATACAAAAAAAGGTATTTTGATTGGGAGCCCTTTCTCACCATCCCAACGAGCAATAACGGCTCAATAGGTTTTGATCGAAAGATAATGGACGAAATAGAGAGAAATTCGATGGTTGAGGGAATGGAAGTGAAATTTAGCCCAAATTCCTTTCCCTACCAACGAAAAAGTCAGTTGGCTGAGACGCTATTACCATCACAAATGAGGGCCACTTTGGGAAAACAGAAAATATTCCGAGGGTGTAAAAATAGGGCCAAGATCCAAGCTTTCCTTAACCGATTGAAGAACTCGCGGTAGCGGGGAATCAACAAGATCTCCCTCGTCTCTACTCTCAAAAACTAGAGGTATGAATTATTCTTTCTCAATTCATGATTCCATCTTTCGTTTCAGCATATGATGATTTCTACAGTATTAATTTCTGATATAGGTTTGAGAAATTGGCAATTCGTTCGCTTCTATCGTATATCATATATCATCCGTGTTCCGTGTTCTTGTACGTGATTACTGGATTTCCATTACGTTCAATGAATTGCATGCGTTGTTATTGGTTTGATCATGTTTCTCAATTCTCAATTTACTGCTGCTCCTACAATAAAATAAAATAAAATAAAATAAAATAATAATAATAAATGGTTATTGGCGTTTGTTTTTCCCTCACGTCTGAAATTCGCTGTTTTGGTTTCATGTTTCTCTTACGGTTGTAGTTTGAGGAATTTTATGAGGAAGTTCTATCCTAGCTGACTAAATTTGGTCATTGATATGTGGTGTGCAGTTTTGAAACTAATTGTGCAATCAGGAACCTGTAATTCTATATAGAATTTGAGTGAGTTATTTGAGGAGCTCCCAAGTTGGCTCTAGGCGTTGGCTTGTTCATATCATAACAGACTCTTTGATTTTCTTACCTTTGAAACAGTAATTTTAGTGTTATAAACTTTAGGTTTTACTTGGTTTGTTAGTTTTTCAGAAGTTTGCAGAAGAAACTGTGGACCATGAACACCTTTTCCATGTGAAAGATAATCATACCTAGCAATTGAATGTAGGAACACTAAGTCTCAAAACATCACCCAACACTATAAGCAAAGTGTATATTGGTTGACATTTGTTACTTTTCCTTTTCCGCATGTGTCACCCTTGATATTTGTGGTCGTCTGTCGCGTATGACTATCTCACTCATGGACAGGTCATTATGGACCTGAAGCCTGAGAACAACTATCTCAAACCTTCTACTCTGTTGTTCTCTTCATCTTGTTATGAAATAGTAATACTAATACTATATAGTGTCTTATTTATGACAGGCAAAATTGTGTTTATTTCAGGATAATCAGGACTACTGGCAACTACTTGGCGTGCTTTGTGGATTTGGAACATCTGCTGATTATAGAATGAAGTATACATGCCATGTGCCTTAAATATTTTGGTTCACTATTGGTTCACCGAGCAGGTTTTTGTGGTAGTGTTGTTCAGAAGATTTAAGCATCAGTATGGCTCCCGCGGACAGAGCTTTAGTTTGTTTTGAGAGTCATTGCTTTCCTCCTTCAATCAGTCAACTAAAACACTCAAAAGCAAATCGAAACTAAAATTGCTTTTATATCCCTCTCCCATGCTGGTGAAAACCCCGCACACCATCTTTTTTTGCAAACTTCTTCGACAAAATGAACTGTTTAAATTGGCTACAAGTGCTGTTTTGGATTATTGTTGACCTCAGAGTTTATCGGGGATAGTGCTTAGTACTTGCCTCACATCACTATTTCTAACAAGCTTATATAGGTGTATTTAAATGCTGTTGAAAGCTAAAAGCTCCGAAGTTGTTTGGTTATCCTTGATCAAAAATTACAATATTACTTTCCTGTTTAAGAATCGGTACTTGTTTGGCACGTTCCTATTCTAACTAAGCACCTTGTTTGGCACGTTACTTTATGCTAAAAGACAATGTTTGAACGAATCTGAGGGCAATCCTGAAGATTCAGAAAATGAAGAAAACGATTCCGAAAATGAAGAAAATTCGAATAATGATGAGAAATTCGAAAAATGTAAACACTTATGTAACCACTTATCTAAACACTTATTGTTCTATTCTATCTTTTAGAAAGATAGAAAGAGAAATCGAATCACTTATTAATCGAAACACTTATTGTTTTGTTCTATCTTTTAAAAAGAGAAATCAAATCTCTTATTTTATAATCAAAATAATATAGATGAGCAAAAGGATAAATGGAATCACTTATTTTATAACTACCTTATTCTGTCGCGGCCTGTTTTTAGCCAGACTATTTGGATGGATAGACTATTTGCACAGATTAGCTAATCCTGTGTTTGGTAGGCATACACACCCCGACTATCTACGCAGCCGGACTATACAGTAATAGTATTGTTTCCTATTCTGAATAAGCACCTTAGTGATATGGTTTTAATAGTAGGTCATTCCGTGTGTAAACTGAATTTCTCTCATTGAGTGTGCCACTGATAGTAATGGTATTGTTTGCTGCAAAGAAAGGCAGCTAACCAGGAACTTTTACTCTGTGCTAAGAGGCAATGGACTTATAGGTCATTCTGTTAAGGCCTGTTCGTTAGCTGGACTATTTGGATGGATGGACTATTTGTCCGGATTAACTAATCCTGTAATTGGTAGGGCCACAAACTCAGACTATCTAATCCCGGGTACTAAATAGTCCCTGTGCAGCCGGACTATATATGGCCACCTCCAACCCTGTCCATAATTAGTACCCCTTCTCCGATTACCCAAGTAAGGAACTTTGAAGGGCAAAAAAGGTTATTTATCTCCTTTTTTTATCATCCACCTAGTTTTATCCACCCTTACAAATTAGCAAACAAACGAAGTATGAAATAATCTTTCCTTATTAATTAATCGTCCTTCTACCATATCCTCTTCATATCTGTCCCTCTTATTTATTCCCAAAAACTAGTCCGGCTAACAAACGGGCTCTTGTATGTTTCCGACATGAATTTTTTGTTATTGATGTAAGGTGTATAAAACATTGGGTAGCTACATTTTACCCTGTGCACGAGGTATGTATCTTGTGCTAACCTGTGGTTTTTATCTGGGTACTAGAGGCCGTGTAAGATGGGATGAGGCTAATCTGGGGGAAATTGAAGAAAATAAACCAGTGAGGCAGAAAATCACTGAGCCAAAGACGCCATATCACCCCAGGATTGATGATGATGGTGCGTTCAATAGTTTATGTTATATGATCTGTGTGTATCTGTATTTGCATGGATAGTAACCTGCCTTGAAAATCTAAATTTGGGCCATTTATTTGGTATAGCAGCATTGATATGTGTCCTCTCCTTTTCTTTTCTTTTATTTACAAAAAAGTTATTGTCGCCAAAGGCTGGGGTTTGACAAAAAATTCAAGTCCATAAATGTAGTTTTGTTGCATTTTGTTAAAACATCCAACTCAATACCAATTGGTAATGAGTGGAGAGGCCGCCCAAATCCATAAACTAGTTTTGGAGGAGATAATTAATTGATGTGAGACAAACTCCAACACTCTCCCGCGCGTGCAACCCCTGACTCGCACGTGGAGAGGTAAACAAACAATCCATAACACTTGGATCACAACAACGGTGCACTTATGGCCCAAACAAGGGGGAACAAATTCTCCTAAACTCTAGCTTTGATACCATGTTAAAGCATTCAACTCCAAACCAATTGGCAATGAGTAGAGAGGCCGTCCAGCCTCATATACTAGTTTTGGATGAGATAATTAACTGATGTGGGACAAACTCCAACACAATTTTTTCTCGTCAATAGGATGCGAAAGGTTTTCCCTTAGTGGATAGAAGTGCTTTGATAAGCTGCTAAAGGGTCTTAATGTTTTAAAGCCCTCCAGTATTTACATTTGTACTTTTCCCCGCTTTCGTTTCAGATGACACTGTTGCGCTTCTGAGCTGCATTGTAAGTTTGAAATAGTTAGAGGACATGCTTTTGGAGGGGTCACATTGATCAGTCTGTCAATATGCTAAATAATCATTTCCGTTTTGTAGTGAATGGCTCCTAGAAATGGTCTCATAATTGCTAATAGGAATCATCTCAAGGGATGTAGTAAATGATGCCGTGGCTACATAATGATTGGTTTAATGAGTCCCTGTCGCTTGCATATGGACCACATGCACTAGATAGAGTAAGGTTCATTGATTGATACTATTGTTAAGTTACTAGTAGTCCCAAAAGCTTAAGCTATCAGGAAACGGGTTCAACAATGTATGTCAAGCTATCTAACACCCTCCCTCACCTGCAATCCTGTCTTGCACGTAGAGAATCAAATATTCATGCATACTGACTTAATGCAAAGTAGAGAAACATGCAAATGGGGAACAAATGTAAATTGAGAGACTTGAACTCAAAAGACCTTTTGTAACCTGAACTCTGATACCATCATACCATGGTAAGTTATCGATTGTACCAAGAGTGTTGTTATGAAATAGGAAATGGGCCTACAAGTTATCTAACAACTATGGTTTCTATGTTAATTAATTTAAAGCTCATTTTGCCATTCTGGTATAGTGGCGGCTCTAGGAATTTGTAGCAGGGTATTGAAAAATTATTGTGACTTTACTAGCTCTATTAACCAATAATAGAAACACAAAAATCTCATACTTATGTATAAATAGTGCGGTAAAAAAACATGACCTTTGTTCTAAAAAGATTGTCCACTACGCAAATGAGAACTTAAATAACATATACTTGTAAAAAGATTTAAGCTTTCTTTTAAAATTCTCGTATTGCGTAGTGGACAATCTTTTGGGCCAATGTTACTTAGGCGTATCAATCTACTAATATATTGTGAAAGAAATTATGACAAATAGATTGGACAGACGTTTTTGAAGATTTGCTTTCCTTAATTTTGTCCATATTTTCTATCATAGTCCAGGATTCAAAGGAGCATAGTCAAGTTAACAGGATTTTGCAACGCTGTTGAATTTCATTTAAGCTTGTCCATAATTCTAGAAGTTAAACAAACAACAAATTTAAATGTAGTTAATGTCTACATTTCGATCATCGGGAATGGACATGGATAGTGAAAGCAAGCCATGATACTACCCCATTTCTCTCTCTTTTTCAAGTTTCTTTATGAATGTAAGCTTTGTTTGAGCGAATGTATTAGGTGTTCAACCATGAGATCTAATTGGGTTGTTCAAATTAGATTGATTTGTGGGCTGGTTTTTGGCTGGGTGTTCAACTGGTTTTGGGTGCTCAAGAGTATAAGAATTGGTATGCAATTGACCACCAGGGCTTGGTTGTAGAGCCAGAAGAGCCACCCCTGCATTTTAGGTCAAAATATACCCAAGATAAAGATAGTACATAGGTACAAGTGAATCTATTTGTGATGACTTTTGTACTTGTCAGTGTTCTAAAAGGCGGCCGCCTAGGCCGATTAGTGCCTGCCTAGGCACTAGGCGTTGGTCCGACGCCTAGATTAGACAGTCGATTGGTCGGGCGCCTAGTCCCCGCCTAGACGCTTGGCTGCTGACTAGTTGGCACCTAGGCGCTAGGCACCCCTTTTCCGCCCGACTAGTGCCTAGCGATTTTTAAAACATTGGTACTTGTATCTGTGCAGTTCTGCTACACAATACTTATGGTGTTCTACCTATGAGTGTAAGGGGCAAAAAGAAAAAAATATGAATTACCAGACGTGTGTGTTTTATTCATCGAATCCTTGGATAGAGATGTGTTGGTTTTGGGAATGAAAATGCATATAAACATTTTTTTGATCAGCGAAAAATTTATTAATTACCGAATTCAAAAATTACAGAGATTAAAAGGACAAGGGCTCAAGAAAATTAAAATTTACAGATGGCTTATAGTGGATTAAGATTTTGTAGAATCTTGAATTATGGTTTGTTAAGGAGCTGATATAGTATAGCTCTTATTCTGGGACAATGTATAATTGTTCCAAGCAGTATGACCTGAAGTTTTGTAGTTGTTGCAGGATCACTTTCTCCTCTAGGGGGTAGTTTTGAGGATTCCACCGTTGATGCTGTGCATGCAGAAGCAATCCGTTCTGCTTTGAATGATGTGGCTTCTTCAAGTGGCAAAAGCCCTCTGATGTCTGGTGGCTGGACATCATCCGATGATGAGGCAGAGCCTATGGACCAAGATGATGGAGGTTATTAGTTTGTCTTCCCTCTTAATGTTTTCATGCACTAGTTATAAACCTTTTCTTGTTCTATTCTCTGTTTACTGGTTTCTCATTTGCAATGGTAATTGGAGTTTGACTCATCCCCCTTTCATCATCTCTACTCTAGTCTCTATTGAAGGCATCCGAACCTCACTTTTGTTGCTATTTTATTACGAGAGATTGAGGAATGGTTAGTTTGCTTTTAGGACAATTCCTTTTTCTCTGTCTCTCCTCTAGCCTTTGGAGTACTACAGTTGTTTGTTTGAAGATTTGTGTTTTGCAAATTCAAGCAACAATAAGGAAACTTTGTTCCCCTTTTTTCCTGTTTTTGTGTCATTCTTTTACTGATTTGTTGGAAAGACCATCTCAATTCTGACTCACAGTTACCGACTTATGAGCTTTCCCGTTTTTCTGTCAGGTTCTGAAACAAATAAGAACAACAAAAAGTTTAGGGAGCTCAGGCGAGCTCATTACGATGAATTCCGAAAAGTGAAAGAACTCCGGCGAAAAGGTTCCTTGCTTGAAGATGCATCTGATGGGGGCGAAGACGATGATGAGGATGATGGCGACGATGACAAAAAGGATGGGAAGCATGTCGCATCATCTTCGTTAACTGCTGGTGTGAAAGATATAGACATCAAAGGCAGTTCAGATGCAACTGGTGGAGGTAACAAAAAATGCCATGGAAGACCTTCCGCCTCTTGCTAATGGAGCTGACAACCTGCCCATACAGCATTTGGAAGTGACGGGGTTATCTGGCATTCTCAATAACAGTTTTATTAACAATCAGGGACAAATCTGCTAACTATGAATTTGTGTCTAGCTAAATGCTACTTTTCTTGTAAGATCTTCAGCAGAAAAGATGGAGCAAGTATTGCGTGGATGCTATGCTTTTTGAACTGAGAAATCTCCTAAAGAGCTACATCTGTTTACTTAGCAGAAGCATCTCCAACACTAAAGAGTAATTATTCGGTGGTCCTGGGGCAGTGCCATGGGACACCACACATTTTTGTGAAGCCAATGTGTGGTGTTGAGGGCTGTTGGGTATCACTTGGCGGTGCCCTGAGACCATCAAATAACTTTTCTCACAGTTACAGTCATTTTGACTACTCAAAGTACTTAAAGAATTCCAACTTTTATTTTGCTTAGTCACTTTTTTAGATGTGTACTCTAACAAAACTAGAACCCTAGTTAATGATGGTTAGTGAGGTGGTTAATAATGTGACGTGTTTTCATCGGTTAAATGAATTTGCCTTACCATTAGAGACTAGCTACTTGTGGCTGGAGCCAGCCACATAAGACAAAAAAAAAATAGTCATTTAAGGAGCCTCTTAGACTTGGAAAAAGTGTGTTTGACTAGGCATTTTGCCAAACATGGCTCAAATAGAGAACTTGTTGGAGGTGCTCATTGCTATCTAGAGCCTGTTGGAGGTGCTCGTCGCTAGCTAGGTTAGGGGGGTAGTTTGAGACCGGCTGCTGGTTCTTGGCTGTGGATAAGTGGTTTCATTTTTCTATGGAGGTTTTGTGCTACTATCAAGTTTCTAGTTTATCTACCGATCAAAACAAAAGTTTCTAGTTTATCTTTGAAGCGTGACATTAGGATTTGGAAGAGTGAGAGTTTTTTCTTCTTTTTTTTTATTTTGTCAAAGAGAGAACTTCATTAATAATATAAGAATATAACAAGCTCGAGGGCACACAATTAGAATCAACAAACAAAACCAATCAAAATGTGAACCTGTTTACACCTTTCTTTGGCACCAAATCACCCATTTTTTGCACCAAATCTTGGGTTAGCGCTAGAGGGCCATTTAATTTACATTAATTAAATTGGGCCAATTTTATGGAGCTATATTGGGTCAAAATTAGTGGGCCAAGCTGATACAAATTAGGCTCAATTGCTGATACAAATTAGGACAGTCTGGATGATCCCCATACAGATAGGAGGTGGGCCCATGGAGGTTATACATGTACTGGCCATTGAGTAATGCCCTCGAAGAATGGAGAAGAAAATGACCCACTCTCTCTTTAACTACCCATGAATAAGAACTAACATGTGTGGGTGATGTTTGAAATTGCTATTAACCACCCATTCGCTCACGATGTGCAGTTGCACGGCACAATGGAGTGAAGTCTTCACATGCTAAACCGTGGATGCTCTTTGCCTATAAATACAAGTTCACAAGAAGAAAAAAAGGATTTTCACACTAATCAAGTTCAATGCTTAAACCAAAATCTTTCCAGCGAAGCACCTATTTTACTTTTCATGTACCAACTCAATTACTTCATCAAGTAGTTTGAGTTTTTATCTTTTCATTGTACGCCAATTTTATTATTCCGATATAATAAAATTATTTTTAAGTTTGTTCATTTTTTCACACGGTTGAGAAATTTTAAGTCCACTTCGTTGTGGCAAAATCACGATTCTCTTTGTGACCTCACCCTTTAGGTAACACACAGTCGCACTACATACGAAGTCAGATCGAGATGCCCTCGCCTTTCATACGTTGGACGATAACAAATCCTGGCACGCCCGCACTCATACCGCACACGTCATTTGATTTTTCACTCACGCCTACCTAGCGAAAAAGTGGGAAACAGAACCCTAATAGGATTGCAAAAACAGCATAGCACACCAAGGATATAAACATCTCCCATTCCAGCACCTGAAAAAGATTCATTATTAGAGAATAAAATCAAATACAGGATACAAATGGAGCATGCGATATTGTGGTGCTCGGAAGATGTGAGGATTGTTGAAGCTATCCTCAATTGTATGGGATCGTTTGTGCTTAGTCTTTGTATATTTTTTGGAAGGCTTGAGAATTTTGAACATTGTCAAGGTCCTTGAGTCTCAATTTTCGCTTACCGGTTCTGCGCTGAGGTTGGCTAGCCATGTGATGACGTCCCTTATCAGAATTGGCGTTCTGAATAACTTTGTTCCACTTAGACCTGAGAGGCCTCATCTTGTAGTAGGTTGAACCAGCCACATGATGACCTCCATCTAAGGACGTAACCAGGATTTAATTTTAGCAGTGGCAAAATGTATATTAAAAAAATAAAAAATATGCATTACAATATTAATAGTCATCGGCTCCAGAAAAAAATTAAAATAACATAACAACTACCGTAAATGATGTTTTTCAT
This sequence comes from Rhododendron mucronatum var. ripense, assembly GCA_019656295.1. NCBI lineage: Eukaryota > Viridiplantae > Streptophyta > Magnoliopsida > Ericales > Ericaceae > Rhododendron > Rhododendron mucronatum. Next base: position 1,711,623 of record BPLT01000050.1, on the reverse strand, counting down.
TTGCACGTGAAATATGAAAAATACTTAAACTTTAATTTTGGGTATCGATAATGCCACTCCAACAATAACAACAGAATCCATGTAATCCTTAATCATTGGGGGTATGAGCGGGGAAGGATTGGAGATAGACCTAACCTTTGGCAATATGCACAAAGTGACTGCTCTCAAAATATCATTTAAACAGTAGCCCCATATACTTATTTTGCTACAGAACTATACCTCCAAATCAAAGCCAAGTGACATCAGAAAGGATAAACCTAAAGATCCAATTCAATTTATATGCACATTATCATGCTTCATTCATTGATAGTCTAGAGTATCAGTATGCACAAAGATAATGTCACTCTCCAAATTTATAATATCACTCCCCAGATCCCTATATAGATTTCTCAAATTGATAACCGCACTCCCTTTTGGGAATGACATTATAAATTTGGAGAGTGGCATTATAATTAAATTCCCCTAATTTTTTTAGGTTAAGTTATTTTAGGGTTAGAATGTGGAGTTTTTTTTTTCTCTTAATTGTACATCATTATTTATATTATTTCACTTTGGCCCATTGAATTTAGATTTAGAATCTTTTTTTGGGTCTCATTTATTAAAAAAATAATAGAAGATTTATGAGCAGTATATAATAAAAAATAAGAAAAAAACCTAGAAGTGGCGAGATTATATACGTTGGGGATAAATTTTTTTTTTCACTTGTAATAATTGCATTTTTTAAAATTCTTGTCGTGGCGGCCGTCGCTACTAGACCCCCCTGATCCCATCTTTGCCTCCATCTCTCAAATCATTGTCTCCAAACGCCATTATTCGCTAAGTCCTGTTCACCATTGGACCCTGATGCACAAGATGGGTTTCTATTCAGATCGAAGACTTTACAACATTGGAATCCAGATGGAATTTGGAAACCAACTGACACAACATTAAAATCCTAAGATGGCGTCTGTAAACCAACCGAAAAAGGAATGGGCTCACAAAGCTGTCAAGCTATCTATCTCAATTGTGGTGGAAGCGTTGCTTCCTGAAAAAGCTTACTTCTGGCTCGAACCTGAACAACTGAGACACTAGCTTGATGAAAAAATTGAAAGGGCTCATCAGTTTCCAAGGATGGTTGCAGATTCAGGTTAATAAGTAGGAAATCACAACCTAAAATGACACATTTCTTTCTATTCAAAGGCTTTCTGGAAGTAGAGCCTTCCTTGGTGTCCCTCCCAAACCAACTAGGATTGTCAAGCGTTTGATTATTGTTTGATGTGTTTGTTTATTGCTCGATATGTCGCCCTGTTTGGATTTAGCGCTCGTATAGCCTGTCCTTCTGTAACACATCCTACCGCACTCTGTTGTCCCTCGTGAGCTCTTGTATGACTGGAAGTAGACTTATAAGCAACAACGTAACACATGCCATACGTTGGAAGATGTGGCGGTAGAGAGTGAAAATCATGAAAAACATATAAAATTGTTGGCTATGTTCGGTTGTGAGTTTTATTTTGTTTTTATTTTCCAATTATTACTCTATTTCTCCAATTATTACTTTCTCATCTCTCTCCAATCATTACCCTATTTCTCTCTCCACTCACTACCAAAACTAAATGAAACTAAACTCTCAACCAAACAAAGCCGTCAGGCCTTGTTCGTTTTGATGTTTCACTTTGTTTTAATTTTGTTTTTCAATAATTACTCTATATCTTTTTTCATTCATTAGTCTTATTTCTCCAATTATTAATTTCATTTCTTTCTCTATCTTTCTTCACTCATTATCCTTCTCTCCAATCATTACTCTATTCCTTTCTCCACCCACTATCAAAACTAAAATACCTAAAGTTACCATACGAACAAGGTCAAGTCATCATCGAAAAGTCTACAACTAAAACTCCGAAGCTTTGAAAGCACGACTAGCTAGATCTAGGTTAAAATCAAAGTTATGGTCGAATGTGTCAAAGTCAAGCTCCTTCCAAGATGTCAAAGGTGCGGAATTGCCCTCAGAAAAAAATAGTATATAGTAGGAGGAGAAATTTTTCGGTGCCCGGTGGGAATCACGTGGTGTCCGCTAGCAGATCCAAGCCGTCTCATGCGATTTTGAACGGCTCTAATTTGGAGAGAGAGAAAAGAGAGAGAAAGAGGAGGAAGGGGTGAAAGGAGAGAGAATGTTTCAATCTGAGCCGTCCAAAAGTGCATCGGACGACTCGGGAGTGCAGAGCGAGCACCGCGTGAAATATATTCGCTCGGCACTGAAAAAATTCACAGGCAGAGGCTCCAGATCCGAATCACCTAACAGAAAACAGAAAAACAAAAACCAATGGAGAGTGATTTTGCCACTCCCTTTTTTGTTAATACTACTCTCAAAATTACATCTTTTTTGTTAATGTCATTTCCCCTTTGTGTTTTGATTAGATGTTATTTTGTGAGAGAAGGAAAAACCACTCCCCTTTTTGTATTTTGATTAGATGATTGTTTTGTGAAAAAACGAAAGTGGCATTAACAAGAACAGAGAGTGTCAAAATCAATTCCAAAAACAAATCTCAAATCAGTTTTCAAGATCTCACTCTCACGGAAGCTGGGAGTGTGCTGCACTCTCACAGGGACCTTCAATTTGTCCTCGTTACCACCAAAACAGCACGATCTCTTCTTCTCAAAAACCATGTCACTCCTCCACTTGCTACGCACCAGCAACCTGCTCCTCCAATCCACCCTCGCCCTCTCTCTCTACGCGCTCCTCTCTCTCCTCCACATCCCCGTCCTCTTCCTCCACGCCCTCCACACCTACATCCACCCCGACGACGTCCCTGCCGCCCCCACCAGCGCCAACGGCGTCCGGGCCGCCATCCGCCGGCCTGGATCCGACCCGGATCCCAAACCAAGAAAAAGATCCAAATCCAGCTTCGAATTCGACGAGAACAAGGCCCAGATCTTCAGGCTCAAGCTCACCCACGCCCACCTCCAGTCAAGGCTCTACTTCAACCAGTTCAACGCCGCCTTCAGTTCCACCGCCATTGCCCTTTCCTCTTTGTTACTCCACCGTTTCTTACCCAAGTCAGAATCTTCGGGTATTATATCTAACGGTGCTATAATTCCTGTTCTATTAGGGTTTGCCACTGTTTGTAGGCTGCTTGTGTTTATTGCTAGGGTTTCGTTCGAAAGATCGGCGTCGAAGCGGTCGGAGAAGCAACTGAGTGTTTTGTTGGGATTTCTAGGGTTTGTGTTAGGGCTTATGATTGTCCTTGAGATTGTTCCTAATTTTGTTATTGGGTTTGGGTTTGGGTTTTTGGATGGGTTTGGTAAGTTTCTGGTTGCTGGTTTGATGGGAGGTACAGCTGGCTTGTTGTTCATGCCGGCGGGTAGGAATGCCCGGTCATTTTGGCTAGGAACCGATCAGATTCAATGCAATTTGCCGATAATTCATTGTGGGTGGTTTGCAAGAATGCTGCTTTATGCTAACCAATTGTTGGTTATGTTCACTTCATTGCTTTGGATTGGTCCATTTGCTAATATCCTTGTCAACATGAATGTTGATAATAGGAAAGGAGCAAATTTGATTGGTGATGTTGATCAGTTGGTTGGTAATGTTGGTATGTCGAAGTCTGATTTTGATAAGTTTAGGGTTTGGTGTTTGTTGGCTTCGGGTCTTCTGCAGATTATAACTTTGCGCTCGAATTTGCAAATGTATCTGAACGAAGCGGTTTTGTCTTGGTATCAGAGGTTGCATTCTAGTAAGGTTCCGGATTTGGAATACAGTAGGGCGAAGGTTTTTCTGCATAATCACTACTTGTGTCTTGTGGTTCTGCAATTTTTTGGGCCACCAGCTTTGGTACTGCTCTTTCTCGGATTATCTCAAGTTGATGGTAAGTTGTTTAAGGACTTGCAACCGGTGTGTAGTTTACTCCCCTGCTCAGATTTAGTTAAAGAAATACCTTTGTTTATGGCATGGTGGATTACTTTTGTTTGGGGTATATTTACTTTGGCAAGCATTGTTGTATATCGGCGGGGCATTTTGTACGTTTCATGATGTGGTGTTTGACATCCAGCCCTTGAGTTGGTTCTGCATCTAGTTTTGAGCCAAGAGTGTTGGGCTTGTAAGGATACGTTGTCGTTGTATCCAATTGACTAGTTTCAGTTTTGGGGAAAATTGCATTTACCGATGTGGTAAAAGTATTTGACACCTTCAAGTTGGTTTTGCATCTGTGTTTGAGCCAAGAGTGTTGAGGCTGTAAGGATGCTTTTTGATTGTATTTAATTGACACTTTAATTTTGAGGCCGAATTATCATTTTTTGGTTGCATTTCCCCAATGTGGTACTAGTATTTGACACCTTCAAGTTGGTTTTGCATCTGCCTTTGAGCCAAGAGTGTTGAGGCTGTAAGGATGCTTTTTGATTGTATTTAATTGACGCTTTAGTTTTGAGGCCGAATTATCATTCTCTGGAGACATATCCTACTCTTTTCTAGTGTCTTCTCCCAAATGGATTTCATGCTTGTTTCTTTCTGAAGCAATAGTTTTTACTGCTTAGTGTCTACAGAGATAAATTTCCTGCATAAAGATAAATTAGTTTTTTGAAAAGTAATTAATGAACCTGTGTTTTCACTTTACCTTTCCTCTTTTAAGTTTACTGCTGAAAAAGTATGTAAGATCCTTCATGTTTAAGTTTGCTGAGTATAATATACAGTAATGTACTCGCCTAGATTTTGCCATATTTCCATGTTCTATGCGGATGGCATATTCATTGCAATTGTCCAGCTCCAAGATTAATTGTTGATAACCAAATGGAGAGCTCATCTACTTTCGTTTAGGAACATCATGAATATGGAGCAGACCTGATTTTCTTATCATCTTGTAATCAAAGTTGTGCTTAGTGCTTACTGAACATAGATAACTTGCAGTCATTGCTTGATCTGAGGATCTTTGGTCTTCTGCTGTTCATTTGATGATGTGTGGTAATAAAATTAATGTGTTATCCCTTTTGCATTAATGGTTTCTTGTAATAGCTCTTGGGTGCGTGTGATACCGAGGCTTTATAGCGGTAGGTAATCATACTATTGGAAGTTCTGGTTTCTTGTCGAGTGTCTGTTATTTAGTCAAGGAGTCATTTGGAGGATTCTCTTTTGGACCACCACACCTCGAATAAAGGTGTTTATGGTCTATGAAAAGCAGATACACAATGAGTTACAAGACGGTGTTTGTGCTTGCTTTGATTGAAGAGGTCAAGGGCTGGGATACGACATAAATACATTTGTTAGTGTCTTTATTCTGTTACTTCAACTGCGAAGCGAGCTGAAGACGTACTTGAAACCATTTTTGAAAATATTACGGAAACTGTAATTCACCAGATCTGGATATACTTGTGGCAATGCCTATATCGATTTTATGTTGCCTAATTTTATCTCATCCATCGCACTGTTACCTGATGAAGTAACGTATATTTCATTATTATTCGCACCATGCTTTCCAGTTGTTGTCTCATTCACACTAGCTTCTTCTGCTCGTCTTACTTCTTTCTCATTCACCATTATAGCTTCTTCTACCCGTCTTACTTCCATCTGTTGGATAACAAATTGCTTCAATTAGATTAGTGTGGCTTCTTTGTGATGTAAGTTGGCAAAATCCAGCAGAGGGTGTGTTAGTATTTTCGTATCTGAGGAAAAGTACAGATAATTCTTTCACTTGGCATTCAATACCTTGGAGAAATGCTCTTGGAAAGTGACCCTCACTAGAAAATACTACTAACGTTGTTTTCCTGCAATTGTAAAGTATCCACTTGTTTTCGCGTTATCTTGATTGGATAACATTACACGTAGGAATATTATTTATCTTCTGCTGGAACTCTGGAATGAATGGTGGTAAATTTTGTAGAAATGGGACATGTTTGGATCCTATAAGCATAAGGGGACCAGGATAGAGGTTTGGATGAGAATGATTCTCCTCCACTACCAAAAACCGAGGAAATATTTTTTTTTGCTTTTTGGCTGTGTGCTTAAGCGCACCTCAATTAATTATGGTATCCTAAAGGCATAAAGTTAACAATCGGGTAAAATCTTCAGTGGTTCAAAGGTTTGGAATGTTTGGACTCTTGGTGATTCGAACATGCGACCCTTGCAGAGTCGTAGAGGACTAACACTTGGTATTTGTTTTTTCACGTCCACTTGGCCAAACTTCTAGGGGTTAATTTTAAGGATAATGCTACTCACACAACAATTCAAACACAACAACTTACACAACCTCTCACATACATGTGGGGCCCACACATAGTAGTGTGTGTGGAGCCCACATGCATGTGAGAGGTTGTGTAAGTTGTTGTGTTTGGATTGTTGTGTGAGTATCATTTTTGTAATTTTAAGTACCTTTTTTATGGAATACAAGAAATTCGAGTTTGAAGATTGTTAATTATAGGATTGAATAAACTGAACTTAGAGTGTGTTCCACTAATACAAATAAGTACCTTCCTTTGGAGGGTGTTTTGATGACGTGGCTCTTCAAATTGGGTTTGGTTTTGCTTCCTCCTCTGTGATGCTTTTATTGTGCTTATTTGAATGTGTGAGGCTATATGGTGTTAATGTTTTTACTATGGCGGAAGGAATCCATGACATCTCTAAAATATCTTCGACTTCCAAGTGATTTGGGTGGTCAAAAAGTCCAAGATTCGAGTCGTGCTAACGACGTTCTCTCAAACTCTGCTCTCCTACAAAATCCAGCGATGTTTCAGTAGCCATTGATGGGGCAGTAATTGCTATAGATCTTTGGTCCGTTTCGAGGCCCATTGTGAGTCTGGAGTTCCTACAATCGAATCTAAGGAGGGGTATTAGTTTAGGCCCGGTCGCTCCTCCTCCACCATTTTTCCTTGGGAAAAATAAAGTCGAGGGTTCATCTGCAAGAATCCCTAACAAAAACCATGGTTTTGAAAACATAAAAGCAGTACATGATAAAAATGAAGAAGAAGACAGACAACAGAGGTCCCAACTTGCAATGAGTAGAACCCAGAAACTAAAAACACGGACGAAGGGGTGATTGGCATTTGGCAACGTCCTTTACCCTTTTTTTTTCTTTTTCTTCTCATTATAACTCTTTGGGGGTCAATTGAAAACGCAATTGTGTTTCATTCCCAAAATTGAAGGATATGGGTGCATACAAAGGGGTACATTTTACTTTGAAATCCGTCTCGGATCTCAAAAAAATGATCGGAGTCGTTCAATTTATTCAAAATATTTTGTTTCGGGTCATTACAAAAAATCAACTCAATCGAATATCAGTAAGAGCGTTTATCAAATATCCAACTTTGCTCCTGAAATTAGGAATGAATTCTAAAGTAAAGTTGGATGTTACGCAAATGCCGTAACCGATATCCGATTGAGTTAATTTTTTTACAATAACTGAAAATAAAATATTCTGAACAAAATGAGCAATTTTGATTAAACTTGAGACGGCCCCAAAGCAATAATGTAAACGGGGTATACCCCTTTGTATGTACTCATAACAGGTTTGTACCCCTTGTCCTCCTAATATATACGCATAATTATATAAGAATCACCAAAGTATTCTGATTTCTAAGGGAGTGAAAAAAATTTATTCAATTTCTTAGGGCCAGTTTTCCAAAAAAAGTCACTTGGCTTTTGGGGCTTTTTTGTAATGTCCTTATTCAAAAAATTTTTTAAGTTTTTTAGTTTTATGTCAAATTTTTGTGAATAATTGATTTGTCTCGACGAGATGTATCGAAAAAGTTAAAAATTTGTGACTTTTACCTATTTCTTTTTGAAAGTATCCAATACAATGTCAGAAAATGTCTATAAAATTTTGAATTATAAGAACAAAACAAAAGGTCAAGTTGACTTGTGTGTGTGTGTGGGGAAAAACTAGGCCTTAGAATTCCAAAGATAGGACCTACATATGTGAAAAGTACAATGAATGTACAAAATTTATAGATTAACAAGTTACGAGAAAGATGGGTGAAAGAATTTTTTGTAAAAAGATTGTACATTCAATTATAATTAAGATATTCTATGCAAGGCAACATGATTGAAAAAAAAAAAACAGCAAAATCTATTTATTGAGGTTATATTCTAAAACACCATTCTATTTTAAAATTTATTTGCACATTTTATCAAAGGTTTTCTAGATTCATATCTAATTTGATTTAATTCTCAGTCTACGACTCCTAATCTAAAAATTCTTGTCTAAGAATTTTTATGCAAGAGCCTCTTGAGCATCCACAGTGGTATAATCAAAATTAAAAGATTATTAAAATTAACAACATTTGCTCAAAAAAGAGCTCACATTGGAATAACCAAACTTAGCAACTCATCAAATTTTGGTTTTTGAATAATCAAAACTAGAAACATTTTGTTAATAATCAAACTAAGTTGTTCCTACATTTCCTCAATCAAGTACACCATCATTACACAAAAACCTTCTCTCTCTTCCATTTTCAATATGTTTCTAAGAAAAATACTTTTAAAAACTATTTTTTTTAAAACTGTTTTTTTTTTTTTGGTGGCAAAAACTGTTTTTATATCCCAAAACAATTTTTTTTATATTAAGACCTTTTTTTCATCCCAAAACAGTTTTTTTTTTATATTAAGACCTTTTTTTCAAAAACTGTTCATTTTAATTTTTTTTCAAAAACAGTTTTTTTTTTTTTTTTTACTTTTTCCTGAAAATTGTTTTTTTTTTTTAAATCAAAGTTTTCAAAAACATTATTCTCTTTTTCTAATAACCTGTTTTTATTAGTTTGAAAACTATTTTTAAAAAATTATTTTTTATGTCAATTTTTTGATTTTATAAGTTGAAAATGTGATGTGACAAGTTTTGGTTATTCAATTTTGATTGTACCATTGTGGACCTCTACATTGCTAACCTTAGCAACCCATTAAATAGATAATGAAAAGATGATGTGGCAACTTTTGATTATTGACATTTGGTTATTCCATCGTGGATGCTCTTAGGCCTAACTTTAAAGTGATTTTTAACACATTTTTTCTCTTAATTTTTAAAAAAATGCCACAAGTTTTATAGAGTATCACACTTTTTGGCTCGGCGAGAAAAATCGAAAAAAAGTATAAAAAAAGTAGACCAAAATTTTAAAAAAGTGTATATAAAACGACAAAAAAAAGCTTAAAAAGTCAATCTTTATGTCTTTTAATAACAGTATATACTATATGGTAACTTTACTAGCACACAGTGAGCAGACGGATAATTCCTTAATGATCCAGATGCTAAGCGGTGTTCCGACACCTTTCAGAAATTTTCATCTATTTGGGATTCACATATATTTATTATATATATATATATGTATATATACATATATAAAACTAAGAATTAAAATAACATGTGATGGTGTTTCAAAACATCTACTAATAAGAGTAACTTTTATAATCGAACCGTAATAATTTTGTAAAGTCGGACCCCTCTTAAATATCGACACATATGATACTCCTAAAAAGATATTCTTGAATAAGAAACCTTCTGGATTACTCCTAACACGTAGCTTCTCGCTCTTTCCATTCCTTTTTTTGTTCCGCTCTCTATGAATTTCTCTCTCTCTCTCTCTCTCTCTCTTTCTCTCTCTCATTAACTTGTTCCCCTCCTATTTATGCTCCACAGAACCTTCTAGAATTGCCCAAAAAAAAAACCCACACCCTTCGATCAACGCTTCTCTCTCTCTCTCTCTCTCTCTACAACATCTGCTAGATCTGGTTCGAGATCATCACCTGCAATCTCATCTGTAAGGTATGCCTACTGTTCCGATGAGTGCTCCTTGGTTTTGACATCAGTTTGTTTTTTGAAATTCTTGGGCTTAATTATCCGTTCTCCGTTGTCCTTAGGGTGGAAGGCGATGGCCCCACCTCCGGTAGAGCAGAACGGCGGCGAATCGGCGGCCGGAGATGCGTCGAGGTCACTTCCGACGCCGTTTCTGAACAAAACGTACCAGCTCGTCGACGACCCCGCCATCGACGACATCATCTCGTGGAATGACGACGGATCTACCTTCATTGTGTGGAATCCCACCGAGTTCGCCAGAGATTTGCTCCCTAAGTATTTCAAGCACAACAATTTCTCGAGCTTCGTGCGTCAATTGAACACATACGTGAGTCTAATTTTCCATGATCTGTTCGAAATATGAATTAGAAGATAACATTTTTCTAGTCGTTTCCTATTTTTGCTCTGTTTTTCTGATTTTGTTATATTTTTTTAGGGATTTCGTAAGGTCGTCCCTGATCGATGGGAATTCTCTAATGAATTCTTCCGTAGGGGTGAAAAACGGCTTCTATGCGATATCCAGCGGAGAAAGGTAGCCACGCCTGCCACTGCCGTCGCAGTGGCTGCTGTGACGGTGGCCGCCGCTCCACCCTTGCCGCAAGGGACAGGTTCTCCGTCGATTTCCGGCGATGAACAAGTAATCTCGTCGAACTCGTCGCCCGTTGCTACGCCTCTGCTCTGTCGACAGATGAGTTCCGGAAGCACGTCTGAGCTCATTGACGAGAACGAGAGACTGAGGAAGGAAAATTCGCAACTCAACAGAGAGTTGAGTCAGATGAAGAAGCTGTGCAACGACATCTACGCTTTGATGTCGAACTACGCGAACAAACCGGCGGAGACTGGTTCGCCGGCCGTGAAGCCGCTCGATCTCTTGCCGTTGAAGAGGTACTGCGGCGGGGAAACCTCCGCCGACGGCGGTAGCAGCCAGTCGAAAATGGAGGCCGAAACGGAGACGAGTCCGAGGCTGTTCGGCGTCGCGATTGGTGCGAAACGGATGAGGGAAGGCGAAGTGGCGGCGGCGGAGGACCGAGATTTGCAGTTGCAGCTGGGCGGGGCAGAGGTGAAATCGGAGCCGTTCGATCACAGGAACGGTGACGATGAAGATCAGGAGACGGCGTGGATTAGGCAGTGCAATCGGACGAATCACAGAGGGCGTGCAATTGATTAGACTAGTTGTGGATTGTTTGTTTTCTAGGTGGGAGGATGTTAGAAACTTGTAGAAAGGTGTACACACACGTGGACGAGGCACGTGCCGAAGGGGACGCGCGCTTCGGGAACCTTCTGTGGGGACCCATTTCAGGAAGTTTCTTCTTCTTTGTAGCTTTCCTTAGGTGAAAATGATGACTTTCGTTTTTATTTTACTCCATTTTCTAGTGTTGTTTAAATGTTTGTACTACAACACATGCACCAGCCAGCCAAGTATGACTATTTATGGAATACTTTATGGTGTGTTGCTTATACGAGTATTAATTACTATGATCGTATCATAAGATGTCGGTGTTCTTTACCCTTTTTAATAATTTAGTGTTCAGGCCGGTGCAACTCAATTAGTTGTATTTGGATGACAGACAAGAGAGTGTGATTTTAGAATTATAAGATTCCTATGTTTGGGAAGACATTGAGTAGGAATTTGATTACTGATCTCCCAATACATGAGTAATCACTTCCTTATCTTAAATAAAAGAGAAATTTGATCACTCCACTACTTCCGAAGGTTCAATTTGGATGATCGAAATCTTCAGTAGGAATAGAATATGATTATTAGGAATCAAATTCCTAGGGATTTATTGTATTGGGTGGTGAAAATTTATCGAAGTCAATATTTTCTTTTTTTTATTGATTAAGTTAGAAATCTAAGATTCTCATGGGGTAAGGGATGGATGAGATTCTCACTTAATTTGATAATGTGATTTCTGATCAAATGTGTCGTATATTCCTGATCAAATGTGTGGCATCACATTTTTATTCTCGTTCCTTCCAAACATCGGAATCATGGAAGTATGTTATCACATTCCCAATTCATCCACAAGGTTTCTGTCATCCAAACTGAGCCGAAATCTAAGATTACGGGGCAATCTAATTATGGGAGGTAAAAAGGAAGAATAAAATTTCTCTCTTGTACCTCTCATCCCCACATTAATTTGGTCTAACTTTGTTATGGGATTTTTTTTTTCCTTCAATATTATTTGCTTTGGTTAATTTTTTTTAATCATTTATTCATCTTGTTGAGAGAAAATATAAAAATACAAAATCATGAACTTCAAAAATATCTCTCTTTTTTATACTTTTGTCTTCAGTAATTTTTTTCGACTTTTGGTCATTATTTTTTATATTTTCCATCTTTCTTACCGAGACAAACAAATAATTCAAAGAAACTTAAGAAAGGAACTTTCAAAAGCAACTTTTTTTGAACAAAGACAGGAGTAATCCAAAGAAAAGCTAAATTAAGTCTTAGTCAGTATATTATTTTCCCTGCGCGATCTTTATTTTTCCTCTTTCCCTCCATCTATTCCTGCCACTTTATTTCTGGCAATCAATTGCAAGGCTAATTTCTACTTTTCAAATGATTGTTGGATGATTATTAGTACAATTTTTATTAATGTTTCGTTTGGTCTTTTCCCCCCACGTATCATGATTCGGCCATAGTATACTCTGCGGTATTTTAGTTTTTTATTAATTATTTATACTTCACATCTAGCAACTTGTAGAGAATTGGGCGCATGGGATTCTAGCGGTCTTGGAGTATTTAAATGTTTTTTTTTTCTTTTTTTATCAGTAGATGATTCATTTGTTATTATGTAGAACTTTTGCAAATTAACTCTTACAAGATTAGATTAATCTGATATTGATAAATATGATATCAAATTACGTGTGAATAAGTATGAATGGTCTAGACTCTTATCCATACTTTACGACCCTCTCTGTTAAATGCGGCTTGCTTCCAATATGTGGTGAAATCCCAATGTGTAATAAACAAGGCTTGGGCACCGCCACATAGTTGTCCCTGATAATCTCTCCTTAAAACATGATATTTTGGACTTACTGAAAATGTGTAGGTGCAAATTAAAGGATTATTTTTTCAAGGGTAGTGATTTTGCCATACTCTTTTTTGATAATGCCACACCCTGCAAGTATAATTTTTTGGTGCAAAAATATACTTGTATGGTGTGGTATTATCAAAAAATGGTATGGCAATATCATTTCCCTTCTTCAAATGACTGATTGATTGGGTCGCACATGGTAAATTCGTTTTTGGGTGCTTCGGAATCCAATTGGATCGTAAAATGAGATTTGTACGTAAGAGGTATTATCAGTTCAACCGATTCCTCTTTTTGTCAACAGAAGATTAAAAAAGTTGTAGCTTTTATGTGGACATTTGTTACCTGAGAGTGTGTATCTGTGTGTGTGTGTGTGGGCTGCGCCCAATTTTTCAGATTTGGCTGCCCTGTTCGATTGGTATCTTTTCAAGCTAAAGGAGGGGAAAGTCTACAGCCGACCTCTCTCTCTGTTTTTTTTTTTTCCTTCCTTTTTGGCTAATCTGAATGCAAGAGGAAGGAGGGAAAGAGACAAACAAGAACAAGGAAAACAAAAGGAAGAAAACGAAAACCCAAAGCGTGAAAAAAAGAAACGGTCCTACTTTCCTAAAGAACAGAAGTGTAAACGAAAGTCCATTTCGAGGGCAGACTGCACGGTGAGGGGCGGCGCCTCGCCTGGAAGACAACCTTCAAAATCGTTCATTGTATGTCCCGGAAGCCATTTCATGACCAACCGTATTAGCTCTGTGATGCTCAGATTGAACCAGTGGCGGAGCTATGTTGGGACCGGGTAACTTAAATAGGGAGCCGGGTAACTTAAATAGGGATCCTTGCCTGTATAAATACTTTAAGTCCTCGTTCTGGAGGATTTGAAAACTTATCTTTTCATCATCAAATTCAAATAAATTCTAAATTGCCCTTTCTCTATCCTAATCTTTGAAATCTTTCACTCAACCTAATTTATCTCATTCTCTCTCCTATCTTTTTCTCTCCTAGCTAATCTTCTCTCTCCAATTTTCTCTCCCCTAAAATCTAAAAATAATATTTAAAAATAAAACTAACGTCTATCATAAATTTGAAAATGAATATTCATAAATAAGAACATATATTCATACAATGACCATAAATAATATATTACTTGAAATCCTTCATGAATTTGTCATGAATACTTATCATAAAATCGTTCCTACGAAACTATATTAAACCAAAATCATGACAAAATTTGAAAAAATAGAAACACACGTATTGAAATCATGACAAAATTTATGACATCACCATGAAACCTAAATAATGACAAAATTCAGAGAAACGGAAACACACATACCGAAATCATGAGATAAAATTTGTGGAATCATCATAAAACATAAAAAATCATAAACGCATATCATAAATTCGTCCCGACGAAACTACAATAAACAGAAATTATGACAAAAAGTAGTGGCTTATCCGCCGGGATGTGTTCATTTTCAAACATGATGAATCCATAACAAATATGATTAATTTACACTCCAAATCGAAAAATCGAAACGATAACTACAAATATACACTTTAGAATTAATATTGTGTTGCGTACGCATGATTTCATACCTCTACACAATGAAACTAATTGAAACAATCCAAAAGAGCGAGTTGTCGCCAGAGCCAAGCATCCGCCACCTATATATCGTCTCAACCATCATCTGCAACCCTCCTCCGGAGCCAAACATCTGACACCGCCTCGCCACCTATAGTCTCAACCACCATCCACAACCCTCTGCAGGAGCCAAGCATCTGTCGCCACCATCTGCCTCGCCAGTCGCCACCTATCATCTCAACCACCATCCACAACGCTCTGCCGAGCCAAGCGTCGCCGCCGTCGAATAGTTCCGAAGAAGAGTTGTTTGGTCACAAAGAACACTGTGTGAGAAGTACGTTTATCATACGTGGAGGTGGCGAGATGATGTTGGACTGTTGGTGGCCAATAAGAATAAAAGTCTTGTGGTCATCTTGTCCATTTAGGATTGTTTTTTTAACTCAACATTCTGGAGTGTCCAATGTTCCTACGTTTTCTTTTTCTGCCAATTCAATGTTCCGAGAATAGCGGGCCAAAATCTCTTCAGAAGGGGTTAGCAAATCCCTAAAATTTAGGAATGTTAACTGTCCACATCTATAATAAAGGAATAAGTACAATTCAAATATAGATAAAAATAATAACAAAGGGCAAAATGGGTCATTCAAATAATTTAAGGATGAGAACATAAGTATTCAAATCCATTAGGATAGACACCTAAATAAGTCTTCTAAATAGGATGTCTATTTAATTTCTTCTTTTGAATATTGTTGATAATTATTTGTGTATTACTTATAATCTTAATAATTCTTGCTTGATTTGATAAAAAATCGGTTATTTTACATTCTCATTTCTCTTTTTTTTTTTTTTTGCTTTTAAAAACAAAAACAAAAAAAAATGAAATAAATAAATATACATTCCGATAAAAAAAAATATATGTCTATTAATCTGACTCCCCAGAGTCAAAATCCTGGCTCCCCGCCACTAGCTTGAACATCTTCTACCAACGACGATATCTTTTTATCACCATATGAACTTACTCATAAGCACGGAAACAAGGAAACCTTACTTTTACATTGAAAAAAAAAAATTTATTATCAATTTTTTTTTTGATTGTGTATATCCCCCCTCCTCTCGGCAAAAATTCTGGCTCCGTCTCGGCTGACGGGAACTTGGCCTCCGTCTGTGTGAATCTGTGAGAGAGAGCGGAATTAGGCTGGAAGTTGGGCTTGAGGACCTGGAGGCCCAAATGGACTGCACAAAAATATTCCTTTGTTCAAGGAGGACTCCACGTGTATTAGGTGGTATTCTAGTTTATCCCTTTAAAAAATAAATATTTATTTGTAATTTTTAAACTTAAAAATAATAGACTTATTGAAATAAAAAAATATGCAATATGGATTTTGTTTGAATCAAGATCTGCAAAAGAAAATTGAAAAATTATATTCGTACGTCCATTATTTTTAAGTTTGAAAATAAGTACTTATTTTTTAAGTACTTATTTGAGAAAATAGAACGGGGCCTTAGTATCCTACACAAAAAAGAGGAAAAGTTTCTTGATCGATCCATTCAAATCATATCTTCCATGGCTTTCACTTAACCAATTTTTTCAAGTTATCAGACATTTTCTATTTTCATCCTATAAACAATGATTAAGAACACTAGGTGAATTTTTTTTTTGCTAACTCATAATGTAGTGAGGAGAAATATCTGAAGGTTCAGAAGATTCAAATGCGTCAGAGGGGACGCACTATATTTAGATTAATCGTTTAGTCGTCGCATTTTATCTACAAACAAAGAGGCACCTTGACATCTCACGACATGCACTTCCCGAAGAATAATTCTGACTGGTGTAGTCAGCCGAGCTTCAAGGTATTCACCGAAGGATGTGAAATCGTTTCGTTCGGCTACAACCTCTATTGCTCGGTGAAGTTCACTTTTCTGTTACTCGCTGTTTCTTCGGTAGTGTAGGCGTTGTTCAGATACCGCCGCTCCAGAACCTTTTAGAAGCTTCTAGGGATACGGGGTGAGCTTCTTTGATAAGCGATGTGACATCTCTTGCTGATGTGACTTCTTTGGCTCTGACAAATGCAGCTACCCAATTCTCAAGAGGCGGCAGTCATTAATTGTCTCTGACTCGTGACGTCATTCGAGCGTGGCTAAGCACGTGGGTGGCAGAGCCAGCCTGTTCAACACTCTACACATCTTTGTCTATAAATAGGGGAGAACCTCCTCCTAGAAATTAAGGGGTTCAAAATCTCCCAATACTCACCTTTTCTTTCCAAAGCAAATTTCTTACCAAACTTCTTTCCTCCTCCTCTACTTACTGACTAGTTCGTTGGAGCTTCATCCCGGAGAAACAACCCCCTCCGGTTCCGTAGGTACATGTAGGTCGACGTCATTCAATCTTGGTTCAAGCGGGTCAAGAAGAGGTACAAGAAGATCACAGAAAAATCAGCCCCCCACACATAATGTTCGGATTGACTTATACATTTCTTGACTAATTTGAGAGACCAA
Source organism: Rhododendron mucronatum var. ripense (assembly GCA_019656295.1). Classification (NCBI taxonomy): domain Eukaryota; kingdom Viridiplantae; phylum Streptophyta; class Magnoliopsida; order Ericales; family Ericaceae; genus Rhododendron; species Rhododendron mucronatum. The sequence continues at coordinate 1,694,779 of BPLT01000050.1, read as the reverse complement.
TTTAATCATCCATTATTGTTTATTGAAGGTCTCCATCCTATGATATATGCTTGCTAAATACACAAGCACAAAAAAGATGAAAGTCTAAAATCTCAGAATTGGAGTCAAGAGAATTACTCAAAATTTATACTACTGCGGGCGTAATTGAATTTCACTTCAGTGCGCATCCAATTAACTGAACATAAACCACACAGCGTGGATTCAAGGAGCAATATTCCAGAGAATTAATTCTGGGGACACCTTTTTTTTTTTTGGTTTCGGTAATGCAGTCTGTCTCAGGTCAGTTTGCGCTTACATCAAATTAATTATGTGCCCCTCCCGCAGCCTTCTCACACGCTCACTCGTACGTAGGGTGAAGTAGCCCTAAAAATTGATGGCAAAGGAAACTAAACTTAAGTTCTGATATGAGAACGTAAATCCCTAAGCTAAAAAATTATGGACTTAATGAAATCTAAAAATATGCAATATGGATCTTGTTTGAATTTTATATGGTGTAAAAAGAAATTAAAAAATATATTTTTTACTTATATTATTTGAGTTTGAAAATGTGAAATAAACTGCTTATTTTTTAAGAAGGTTTCTGGAACGGGGCCTAAGTCTCATGCCGGAGCAATCTCCTACCTATAGGAGGACACGTGGCTAAATTGACTGAAATGATTTGAGGATTAAAAGGTGGGAGACGTGTCAAATTTTCAAGAAAATAATGTGGATTGTTTCCCCCAGAATTTAAGCTGATAATGAGGATGATTGATGAGGGGGGGGAGAAAATGAGATGACACTTCAAGGATTTTGGGGAAAAGGGTTTTGTTAGTATATATGATTACTATATCCAAACTCAGAGGTACGTGTCGTCCCCTGATAGGTTTATTCCGTTCACCAGTTTGTTTTGGACCATCAGACAAATGGGCTGCTCCCACTCCTTGGAGTATATTCTATTCATTCTTCAGCAGAAATATGTACATTTTGAAAATTGAATTTATTTGTTAATTTCATGTTATCTGCATGATAGTATGTAGTATTCTTTTTTTCTTTTTTCTCTTTTGATAAGAGAAACTGTGACCAACCGGGCGGGAAGCCAGGATTTTGACTCAAAAAATTGTTAATATCTTAGAAGTCTTGAGTCTGAAACTCATGAGAGAGCAAATTTTAATTAAGTTTTAGACTTGAGTAGCGGTTATTATAGGATGAATTTGGAGTTGCTAGTTGCATCTGAAAAGTGGAATTTGTTGTCACATGTACGATGTTGTAGGAAGGTTGTAGTTAAGCTAGCTTTCACCTTAATTATGTTGGGTATGAGTATGGATATAACTCTCATAACTACCTCAACCAAAACCTTGACAAACCCTAATCCATTTCGATAAGGAACCGAGCTGAGTAAAAAACATAAAAATGGCAAAGCCCCTCCTCCTCTTGTTAAAGAATAGAAGATACAATAATAATACATATCTACGAACACATTAATTTACTGTTAGTACTGATCCGGACAGCCACTCATAAGAGGTTTTCATAGAAATTAAGTACGTACAGTACACTGCGCAACCAATTTCTGTCCGGTTCACTATCTTGTAGCGTGCATGTGTCATCTTTTTTCTTTTGAACGGCGAAAAAGAGATATTATATTAAAAAGGAAATCAAGCTCTAAGGATTGACAAGAAGACAATCCAAATAACGCCCAATAGGGCCACCCCAAAAGGATCCGACGAAAACCAAAACCCACCCCACACCCACAAACAAAAACACTAAGACCATAGGAACCCCACCCACACAAAAACCAAGACACACCCCACCAAGGCCCCACCCCAAAGAAGCAAAGCTACCCCAGATTATGAGGCAAAGAGAAAGTTTTGCAACCCAAAACAGCATGAATTGGCACTGGAAGATAAATGGATATATGATTTTTTTTTTTTTTGGTCCAATTAATTTGTTTGATAGAGTAACTAGCTCTTTTAAAAAAAACCAAGAGTAACAAGTTCAAGATCGAGCTTCAAAAAGCTATGAAGTTTCAAGTTTCAAAAGTGGAAGTTCACTCTTTGGTTCGCAGCCACACATGGCCTAGAATTTTGTACTTTAGGACTTAACTTAGACATCAATTATAGCATCTTGAATAGGATAACACAGCTGTATTAATTATTAGTGGTCTCTTTTCACCCCTTGATTAAAAACAGAGTACAAATTCTCATGCTCTTATTGATTACTTAGCTAGCTTTTTGGTGTTTTTTCCATGTGAAAAAGGCGAGAAAAACTCTTTAACGGGGCCTCCCGTAAATAAAGTTTACGGAGGCCAATCTCGGTCATCCAAAAGTGTTTTGGAAAATTCAAATTAAAGACAAACTGTTAACGGTAATTAAGGAATATTTATTACCGGTAATAATTTAAAAACATATCTCAATCGTTGATTACCGAAATGGACGGGTGGCCGTGAATAAATTTTTCTCGTGAAAAGGCATGAAAATTGAATTTTGCCAAGGACATTGTAAAAGTGGAAAGGACTATTCTTCATTCTCATTAAGCCAATAGGGTAGCGACACATAGATTCTCCAATTAAAGACATGCAACAAGAAGTGGGTGGAAACTTAGCAAAAGAAATTCGCCTATCGGTTTCTTTCTGAATTATACATCAGGGTGGCCTAAGGTTTTTTTGAGGCCTAAGGCGAAATATTACTATGAGGCCTTTTTAGAATTTTGAATTCAATTTCAAGTACAATTTTCTTGCTTTCTTGATGCAAAATTACCTATCACTCTCTTAAAATCAAGTTGTTTTTAACATATAGTACTATTATTTAAAAGATAATGGGAGTTATCCGTTTAAATACCGGAATAAATGTAGTAAGTATTCAACGTCACATGATCTTTTTAGACGGCTATAGTGTCTTTTGATTAATGATTAATGAAAAGATTTGAAGGGTTAGCTTGTGAGTTGTGAGACTTTGGGTGTCTATAGACAATAAAATGACTAATTGTATATCAAAAAAGAAAAAAGAAAAAAGAGTATGAAAAGAGTAATTAATGCTCTGGCAAGGTAAAATGCAATTGTTCTCTGGACTCTCTCCCTTTTTAATTATCTAAATTGAACACATTAAAAACAAAATCAACCTCTTATAAGTAGACATATATACTTCTATACATATGGATTAAAAAATAAGGCCCATTGAATTTGGAGGCCTTAACCATGTTTTGTTTTGGTAGGTTGTTCTTCTAAATAAGTCACTTGGTTTATTTTTTTGTCCTTATTCAATTTTTTTTCGTATTTGATAGTTTTTCGTCAATTTTTTGAGGATTATTGCTTATTCATGACAAGAAGAATCTAAAAAGTAAAAAATCACGATCAAAATTCATTTTTTTTAATAAAGACCAAAAATTGGCTTATTGACTTATTTTTGTCTTTATTTAAAAAAATTAGGCTTCGATCGTAATTTTTACTTTTTATATATCTCTTATCATGACAAAGCAATAATGCCCAAAAAATTAACAAAAAACTAAAAAATGCGAAAAAATTTGAATAAGGACCAAAAAAAACAACTTAGAGTCGGAAATTTATCATTTTATAGCAGTTGAAACTGTTCCCAAGCGTGTGCATCTCTTTGTTCTCTATAAATGCTCTAACAATCTAAAACTCTATTGCACCAAACTGCTTCTCTCGCTCTCTCTCTCTCTCTCGTGTCATGATGTCAAGGCTCGTAGAACCACTTATCTTAGGGAGAGTGGTAGGAGAGGTGGTGGACAATTTCACTCCGGTTGTGAAAATGGATGTAATGTACAACTCCGAGAATCATGTTTTCAACGGCCATGAGATCATGCCTTTTCTCACTACTGCTAGACCCCGTGTAGAGATTGGTGGTGAAGACATGAGAGCTGCTTACACCCTGGTAATCTTCAAGTTCAACTTCATTGTTATTTGTTACTCTCTCTCTCTCTCTCTCTCTCTCTCTCTCTCTCTCTCTCTCTCTCTCTCTGATTTCGTTCTTGTGGATGGTGTTGAAGATTATGACAGACCCAGATGCTCCAGGCCCTAGTGAACCGTATTTACGCGAACATCTCCACTGGTTTGTTTCGTCTAACCCAATTCCTGTAAATATATATCATGTGTGGTTTTATATATGATGTGTTTGCATGGATCTTGGATTTTCCCTCCACGAATCCAAAATCTAATATGGCCAAGGTGGTTTATATCAAAAATATAAATATGACAAACCCTTATCTATTTCAGGATTGTCACGGACATTCCTGGTACAACTGACGTTTCATTTGGTGAGTTAATCCTTAATATCAACCTCTTTTTATTATACTACATATATATATTTGAAATTGTGATCACTTGGAAATGGGGTATAATTTCGTTCTTTCCAATTACTATATAAACAGGAAGAGAAATTGTGAGCTACGAGACTCCAAAGCCGGTTATCGGCATCCACAGATACGTATTCCTCTTGTTCAAGCAGAAAACAAGAATGACAGTGAGGCCCCCAGGCTCAAGAGACTATTTCAACACAAGGAATTTCTCACAAGAGAATGATTTGGGACTACCAGTGGCTGCAGTTTACTTCAATGCACAGAGAGAAACTGCTGCAAGAAGGAAATGAGAGAGAGAGAGAGAGAGAGAGAGAATTCAACTTTCAGTCTCATCTGAAGTGATCTTTGATTAAAAGAGTACAAATTAAAGAGGGTGTTCGACCTTGTCGGCAGTTTTTAGGGTCGTTGGATTTTGTGGGTTTGTTTTTCTAATGTTTATTGTTTATCGTACTCTGCTTTAGTCAGTTGTTTGTTATTGTTGTCTAGGTAGTAGAGATGGCCATTTCTACCGTCCCTCTGTATCCGATCCAATCCGTTTTCTGTCCCGAATGAATTGAGGATTCAGACATTTTTTTTTGGAGATCGGAGCGGATATGGAAAAAAAAATTTTAAAATTTCAGGGATCGGGTAAGATTCGGGAGTAAGCCTGTCCCCGCCCCGAACTTGTTCCCTGTCCGTTCACCGTTCTAACTCCTAAATCACCCGAGATATATATTAGGCTAACGTACATAAACATCCAATCAACTATCACTTTTTTTCACGGAGACCCCCTAACCTTCAAAAACGTCCAAGGAGACCCCCTCAACTACTGGAAAAGAAAAAAAAAACGCAAACTCTATTAACAGAATTAATGAAATGACTAAGATACCCTTTTTATAATATACGGTGAGACGATTCACGCTTTGCTCATACAATCGATCAGTGCTCTCTCTTCCTCTCTCATGGTGACTCTCTCTCTCTCCTTCTCCCACTCCTAACTTCAATCCCCCCAAAAACCCCTAGTTTCGAAGAAGATCGAGGATCGTGGCAACTGAAGAACTATAGTTTGAACGCTCTGTTCATTCGATCGAACCCTAGTTTGAAGGTACGTGTTGTATGTAAAAATCCTAGATGTATTGACACTGGCTTGAATGTTGATTTAAGTTTACATAGTATATGTTATATCTGTACGTTTGGAAATTTGTATGAGAATATTAGGGTTCTTAGAAGTACTATCTTAATGTATACTCTAATTAAAAATTGGGGCTTTTGTTATTTTTCGATTGATATGACCTTTTAATGGCTTTTCTACTACTACCCCCCCATTATGCACAACTCATCTGCTTTGGTCCCCCATGTTTGTCCTTATTCATGTCCAAACAAAAGCAATTATATGTACAGTTGAGACTTTTGTTGTTTTCTGTTTGGTATGGCCTTTTAATAGTTTTTCCTACTACTGGTCCTCCCCCATTATGCATTACTCATCTGCTTTGGTCCTCCATGTCTGGAAGCAATTATTGACCCTTATTTTTTGTTTTTTTGTTTACCTTTCGGTTCACAAATGGCTTGTCCATCAGTAACACTTATATTTTATCATGGAGGGTATATTTCTGAGGGACCCAGAAAAAATGTATGTTGGTAGGAGTGTGACCCCACTTAAGATTGACCCTGACATGAACATTGATCTAAAGGCTGTAGTGAAGGAATTAGAGTGTCCAGATATTAGTGAGATGTACCAAAATGGTCCAAATCAAGCCATAAAAGATGGGTTGGTGGGTGTAACCTCTGATGAAACAATGTTAGCCTTGTTTAAAATGCACAAGGATAACAACTCTGATGTGATTGATAGCTATATCCATAACTCTATGATGGAGCATAACAAACCTAGTGATGAAGAGATATCTACTCTGACTAAGGGGAGCCGTAGTGTGCAAATTGATGACTTAATAGACCTTTATGACTTTGATGACATAGTTGACCTAGATGATATAGTTAACCTTGATGAAGGTATAATACCAACTGGTCCACTTGAGGGTGATGATGATTCTGATAAAAATTGAGAAATTGGTGATGACACAGATGATGAAAGTGATGGTGATAGTGATGATGGCACTGATGGTAACGATTTTAGTGGCTTTGCTGACTCATCTGAAGATGATGAGGAAGAGGTCGAACAAGGGTTTGCCATTAAGATTATAAATAAGGAATGAGAATTTAGTGATAAGAGTGCTGATGACTTAGGATGTTTATCGAATCCAGAGGATGAGGGTGGCAACATAAAGAAGCATAAGTTAGTTGAGTTTGACAAGGATAAAGATATGAAGAACCCTAAACTTGTGAATGGAAGTGGTGTCCAACCAGTTGGTAAGCCAAAAGGTAGTGGAAATGGGACTATTGGCAGAGGAAGGGGAAGAGGAACTAGTAGAGGAAGGGGTAGAGGAACTGGTGATAAGCACCTAATAATGCATATTCTTGGTGCTTAAGTCCTCTAGCATGTTGCGTTTGTACATATTTATTGTCGTTTTTATACGGTGTTGCACGTAAGGTATGTGTTTAGTAGTTTCAGGTAAAACGTGCAAATAAGGCGCGTTTGAAGGCTAAGGAATGCTCCGGAAGCTTCTAAGTACCCAAAGACCCTGTCGGCCCCCCTAAAATCTGTCTAAGTATAGAAAAATGACTTTCTGAAAAAGTTTCGATTTTCGAGATAAAAAATGGCGGTAATTGATCCTTGAATTTTTCTAAGAGTAACTTCAAAGTTACAAGGTTTTATTCGAAGAGCAAGGTCATGTTTTGAGCCATTTTCTCTTGGGAAAAATGTGCAGTTTTCCATTTTGTATTAAAAGTGGGGGGTCGACATTTTGATTTAAATGGAATCTTGAAATTCTGGTAATGCCATTGTTTCTAAATGGGCGGTACTTTCTTATTTTCATTAAATAAATTAAAGTAAAGGAAAGGTTTAAAATGTAGCCTTTACTTAACTTTAGAGAATGAATGCTGAGGAGCTGTGAAGTGCTGAAAGCTGTTTGCTGAAGTTGAAGCCTGAACCTGAAACCTGCAATTTCGCAAGATGTTATCGATAACATTCCATTAGTTATCGATAACATTGGTCCCATTTTGGTCCACAAGTTGTCCAGAAGCAAGGGTATCAATAACATTTTGTTGGAGTTATCGATAACAATCTTCTCCGGGGAATCATTTGAAAGATGTTATCGATACCTTTCTTGATAGGTATCGATAACATTGGTCTTCTGCAGATATTTTTACTGCTTTTTGGACTTTCCATTTATGGAATACTTGCCATTTTTGGCAAGTTCAGGGATATTTTGAGGGGAGAAAAGGCTGAGTTGTATAAATACTCACCTCTCTCTCACTTTACATTAATCTACTTTATGTTCTAGTTTAAGTTCTCTCTCTAGGAGAGAACTCCATTAATATCTTTTCAAGTTTTAAGTCATTTCCTTCAACAATCTTAGTAAGTTTAGTTCGTTTGTTAATTTCTCGTTTGTTAATGTTGTAGCTACGCTTTAGATTCTCCTTAATATCAAGTTCATTTCAATTTCTATCGGTTAATCATGTTTTCTTCCTTAAGCAAGCTTTCTAGTCTTTTCATTATGTTTGAGTAGTCTTTTAGGCTCGGCCATGAGGTAAATAACACCTTGTGACTTATGTTAATCTTGCCTTTCTCAGCATAAGACTTGAGCTATGGTTTGGAAATGTGCGTGGTTCGCCTTTTATGTAACAAAACTTGTCGATGTTAACCTCCGGTGATCATATGCTCGCTCATATGATTCTGTGAGCTATGTCTCGCCTCGTGTTTGCCAAAAGAACCAAAGAACTTGCTCGCTTTCCAAACTATACTTCTAGTTCTTGACCTTGATATTTGGTTTGAATTCAAGTCTTGGCGTTGTTAATCTCCGGTGATCATGTGCTTGCTCACATGGTTTCGAGAGCGATGTCACGCCTTGCGTTTAGTTTGTTATTCAAACTCTATATCAAGTCTAACCATTTTCACTGCTAAATCTTCCAGTTGATAGCCTAAGCCGTGCAATTCAACCGTGTTTTCGTTGAGAAAAGTTGATTGGCTTAAGTTACGGGTGTTATGAACTTCTGTGCCTTGCCGCCTTTAATTCTTAGTTCAAACTCATTTTCTAGTCTTTTTCATAAGGGCAATTGTCACCTTGCAAAGGAAAAACTAAAGTTGGCCGCCTTAACGCCACAAACCCTTACTTCTACAATCCGAACAAGCTATATTCGAGTTCCCTGTGGATCGACTCGGACTTCCTCACTATACTATCTAAATCTTTAGTTGTAGTCCGGTTAATAAATAATTGAATTTGACGGCCGTTTGGTAAACTTCAACGACTGCCGAAAGGGCCGCAATCAACTGGTACAGAAAGAGGTGGTGGTATTGAAAGTGGGAGTGCATTTGCTACAAGTGAAAGTGCGGCAACTGGTAAAAGAAAGACAGTTTACCAACTACAACTGAACCAGGTATAGTTAATTGTGTACATTAATTTACTTTACTTAACTATGTACAATTTTAATTGACAATGATGATGCATATGACTTATGTACTAGTTGCTTGTGTATTTTGTTAGGCTTCTAAGAGATTGACAAAAGTTGGTGAATGTTGATTTTCCAGTCAACAATCCAATACCTCCCCATCAAAGTTTACACCAGGAGGTACAATGATTAGAAATGATAGAGTTGTGACTACTATTTTCTCCCAAGCTTCATATGATCCCACAAAATGACTTGTAATGACTTGACTTGAGGTAAATAGCATGACTTTTTGTAATACCTTATCAATGGGTATGCTTTGTAATGGCATAAGGCTTATGACTTTATTTTTGTAAGACTTTGTGCAAGGCTTTTGACTTTATATTAGTAATGCCTTTGTGTAAGGCTTATAACTGCAGCTTTTGTAATGCCTTTGTGTAAGGCTTAAGACTTTGTGCAAGGCTTATGACTGTGTTTTGGTATGGCCAGTAACTGTTTGTAAGTCACTCATGCTCATAGAATGTTCATCATACATATTGGAACACATGTTTAGTAAAACACCAACCACATATTTCATTGCATTAGGGCGATTACATCTTTCAAACGTTCATGGCAGGTACAACATCCTATAATAGGTGCATTTCCAGCTAGCCAACCAAAGTACCAGCAATAAACCTATAACTACCATATACACAGTATATTGCATTTTCACATGATTTCATTTTTCTTCTTCAATCCATGGTTTATTTTCCACAACTTGTCCATCTTCTTCATCATCTTTTCCTTGTTCATTTCTGCAACTTCATTCAATATCTTCAGATCCTTCTCCATTTTCTGCAACTCTTTGATCTTATTCTGCAACTGTCTACCATGCTCTAGTCCGCTAAGGCAAGTAAGAGGATCAACCCATATGAATATTTTGCGTGCATTCTTCTCCTACAAACCTATTAAAAAGCACAAATTAGGCAAATAATTTAGAATACCATAAATTAGGGCTCAAAATTAGATTATTGTAGCCATTAACCAACCTCATAATTCACACATCCCAAGAATCTCTTTCTAGGGTTGACATTTGTTTTTGAAGTTCTCAAGGGGGCTTTTTCTCCACGACGACAGTAAGCATCAACCCAATTCTGGGTTTGGTTGGACCTGTAGCTGTGGCTACGACTTTGGCGGCTGTGGTTGCTACTGTTGACATCTTCCATGGCTGCCTACGGAGAGAGGGAGAGAGAGAGAGAGAGAGAGGAAATTGGGGAGGGTATCTGGAAATGGTGTGGGTCAAACAGAGAGAGAGGTCTTAATGGGGAAAAAGATGTACATAGTATGGGCAAAGGGCATTTTTGTCCAAAAAAACCTAAATTTCTGACAAATGAGCTTCCAGTTAACGGTTCTAAGATGGAAGGGTGTCACCTGGGTAATGGGGAGTAGTTGGGGGTGTCCTTGGGCGGTTTTGAAGGTTAGGGGGTCTCCGTGGAAAAAAGTGATAGTTTAGGGGAGTGTTTGTATACTTTTGCCTATATATTATTCTGCACTTATAACGATTAGGGTTCACCAGTCAGTCATTCCCTCCCACTATTACATCTTATTCACAACAGCCGCACCGGTTCACTGATCTGTAATTCCTTCCCACTCCCACATCTTATTCATAACAGCCGCACATCTCCTAAACGACTCCTCTCCCACCCTGTTCGTGCCTAGTGCCATTAGTAATCTCTCTCTCTCTCTCATTCTGATGCAGAATGAAAAGATTATACTACTTGAAAAAAAGAATATAAAGTTTCTTATTTTTGTTTTAATTATTTTGTTAGGAATCTTGCAATTATAGAAACAAGTGTCTACATTATTTAGTTTTTCAATTTAGTTTATTTAGTTTCCTTTTAAGAATTATTTGATCAAGAAGACTCAATTCTAATTTTGGAATCCTTAGAGCATCCACAGTGGAATAACCAAAAAGTCAATAATCAAAAGTTGCCACATCAGCTTTTGGTTATGCATTTAGGGGTTGCTAAAGTTAGCAATGTAGAGGTCCACAATGGTACAATCAAATTTGAATAACCAAAACTTGCCACATCACATTTTCAATTTATAAAAATCTAAAAATTGTGAACATTGAAAACAATTTTTTAAAAATAGGTTTCAAACTAATAAAAACAAGTTATTAGAAAAAGAGAAAATAGTTTTTGAAAAAAAACTGTTTTTGCAAAAAAAAAAACAACACTTGATTGAAGAAATAGTTTTTGTAAAAAAAAAATAGTTTTGAAAAAAAACAGTTTTTGCAAAAAAATAAAAACTTTTTTTAAAAGTATTTTTCTTAGAAATATGTTGAAAATGGAAGAGAGAGAATGTTTTTGTGTAATGATGGTGTACTTGGTTGAAGAAATATGGGAACAACTAAATTTGATTATTGGCAAAAAGTTGCTAGTTTTGATTATCCAATGGCCAAAATTTGATGAGTTGTTAAGAGGTTGCTAAATCTGATTATTCCACTGTGAGCTTTTTTTTGAGCTTATGTTGCTAATCTTAGCAACATTTTAATTTTGATTATACCACTGTGGATGCTCTTAGAGCATCCACAGTAGAATAACCAAAAGTCAATAATCAAAAGTTGCCACATCATCTTTTGGTTATGCATTTAAGGGGTTGTTAAAGTTAGCAATGTAGAGGTCCAAAATGGTACAATCAAATTTGAATAATCAAAACTTGTCACATCACATTTTCAATTTATAAAAATCTAAAAATTGTGAACATAGAAAACAATTTTTTAAAAATAGGTATCAAACTAACAAAAATAAGTTATTAGAAAAAGAGAAAATAGTTTTTTGAAAACTTTGATTAAAAAAAAGTTTTTGGGAAAAAGTTAAAAAAAACAATTTTTGAATAAAAAAATAGTTTTTGAAAAAAAGTTTTTTTTTTTAAGAATAGTTTTTGAAAAAAAGTTTTAATAAAAAATTTTTTTTTGCAAAAATAATAATAATATAAAGTTTTTGCAAAAAAAAAAAAACAGTTTTTGCAAAAAAAATAGTTTTGAAAAAAAAAACAGTTTTTGCAAAAAAATAAAAACTTCTTTTAAAAAGTATTTTTTCGTAGAAATATGTTGAAATGGAAGAGAGAGAATGTTTTTGTGTAATGATGGTGTATTTGATTGAAAAAATATGGAGACAACTAAATTTGATTATTGACAAAAAGTTGCTAGTTTTAATTATTCTAAAGCCAAAATTTGATGAGTTGCTAAGAGATTGTTAAGTTTGATTATTCCAATGGGAGCACTTTTTTGAGCAAATGTTGCTAACTTTAGCAACTTTTTATTTTGCTTATTCCACTGTGGATGCTCTAGGCCTATTCAGTTTTTGATGATTAATGAAATTATAAAGAGTGTTTTCTTTTATGCCAAACTTTTGGGTATTCTGCGTGAATCAATCAATTGTTATTCCCTTTATTCTTGAGTATTCTCAGACTAAACAGGTTTAAAAAAGAGTTGTCGTGATCCTGTCACCCAATCTCCTTTTTCAACACGCTTCTCTCTCTCTCTCTCTCTCTCTGTAATTGCAATACGAGGAAGGGGATTGTAATATCCGCCCCGTTGCCTAGATAACTGTAGTTCTTTTTCTAGGTTTAAGGAATTATAGGTCCTACCTAAACCCTAACTTTTAGGTTATCTTTAAATTTGATGAAGGATAGACGGGGGATCAGGTCCATGTGTGTCCTGAATCTCCAGTTCTTCTTGGAGTGGTGATGTGGTCCCCACAGTCCCAAATATCGATCTATACTACAGCGCAATTGTTATTCTTCATCATATTCCAAACGGTATGAAAGTACCATTCAGCCCTTGTCTTTTACAGTACCTTATTGATTGCTCTTACACTTCTCAGTGGAATTTCTCTCTGCATTTTCTCACGTGTATAGTTTCTCTCCCCTCTTCTACACTCCTTTTTATTTGTGTGGTAGGCGTGAAATAATCTACTCAAAGTGAGGCCGGTCCCTTTTGGACCCAAAATCTTTAAAGAAATAAACAAATAAGAAAGCCAGAATACCCGGCAGTTGCCAATGGGATCTAGCCCAGCTGGCACTCCTTGACCTGCACAGGCCATAAGAACACCAGCTCATCTTCGGGATCCTTTCAATTGGGAGGTCTTGGGTTCAAACTTCGTTGTAGTGGTTGTTTATATTCCACTCTGTGGTGGTTTATACCTCACTATAGAGGATTGTAATTTCTCCACACACATTTGCAAAAAAGGCCAAAAACAAAAACCATGCACAGTTATGCCTAATTGGCAATTGGTATACCAGCGGGCCTTGCCCGCGACCGGCTCGCTAGTAACTGAATAAAGCGTTGGTTTAACACAGTGCTATTGGTTAATCTGAAGTGTTTCTAAGCATGTGTTCTGGACCGTCCGTTAGATTCATTGATCAAGTCACATTTATGATGCAACTTCACCAAAGACTACTCATGACCTAAGTCACATAATTTGCGTGTGCGTGCATGAACAGGAGTCCATATGCGATAGCGTCTTTGAAAAACATCCCAAACTACAAAAATCCACGATTGCAAGGATTGAAAATGCGAGTGAAAAGCAAAAATTGAAAGCGCGAGAGCATTCGTGACTAAGCTCAGTGCATGCAAAACGTAAAGAGGAGATTTCATTCTGAGAATTTATAGCCAAGAGATTGCATCTTTATATGCGAAAATAGGAGAAACAGTTTCCAAAAGAACATATACAAAGGAACTCCATCATATATAACAAAATGATAAGCAGACCTTTTATCACTTTGGCTTTGCAAGTTGCAACCAATCCATAGCCCCACCATACAAATTTTTACAAGGCTGGCGAGATATTTTAACCAAGCAATCTGAAAAATGCGGAAAAAATGCCTAAATCCCATAACTGGATCCACTGCCGCCACGCCCGCCACACACCAAACCCATAGAAGCATAATCAAAAACAGAATAGAGAGTACCAGAGAAGTGCCGTCATCAAAATTCCCTTCAATGAGATATGAGAAAGTAATCATGCACGATAGTCAGGCGTTAATCTCTGAATTGCACTGGTGCTCTCTGCTGCAGCTTCTTCTGCTCCAAAACATGCTCGAACAGCTTGTTTTCTCCAGCCTCACTCTTTCCATTTTGTCTTGGTCTACGGTTATGGACTGGGATTGATGAGGAGATCCTTCTCGTGCTTCGACCTCATGCGGTCCACAGGTGGGACATGGTCCATCACTACAAGCGCATGTAGGGATAACTGAAGGAAACGGACTGCAAGTGACGGGGCAGAAGATATCGGGTGAAACAGAAGCTACACGATTCTTTCGTATATCAGGAGTTGAACGATCTGAGTCACGGGAGTGAAGCATGCACGGGGTACAGAGGCTAAGGGACAGACTGAGTTTGACTTCCTTTGTTGGAGATCCGGGGAGTTTGGCAAAGGAGACGATCCCGTGTCGGCAAAGAGGGCAAGGAATGGACCCAGGTGGGCCTTGTAATAAAGAAGGGATGTTGCTTGTTGAGCAGAGGTAGAGTGCACATCTTACGCAAAGCTGGTGCCTGCAACCTGAGAACATAAAAGGAGAATCATTGAGATTAGTATACTTAATGCAGTAGAATAGAAGTTCCTGCGGAACCACATTCAGGGTAAAAAATAGCTTCAACAAAATGGTGGACCAAAACCAAAAACCATACAACTTTTGCAGTTCCTGTGCTGCGTGATAAGAAAAGGTTAAACAAGAAGGTCGCAATCTGTTTATGGCAAGACATGAAAGAGTTACATACACACAGTTTCACTCTATACAACCAAACCAATAAGTACTAGTGAGGAGTGCTTTGGTTTAGAGTAGACGATGTTAAAAGGGCAAAGGAAGGGGTGCATCAAGTGTGAAGACAATTTCGGGGGGGGGGGGGGGGGGGGGGGGGGGGGGGGGGGGGGTGTGGGGGGGGGGGGGTGGGGTGTGGGGCGGGTGGGGGAAACTAGTTGATGAAATGATGTGTCCTTTGAGAGAACAAAAATGGCCAAAAATGATTTGAGGGGAAGTGGAAGTTTTCTGAGTGGCTTGACTGCCAAATTCATCCACATATTCAGATTACGATGTCAACGGTGTTTAGGAAGATGTTGGTCCTGTACCTAAGACTTGTGAATACCTAATTTATGTTAATGCCAAAAGGGTTTAGGCAGATGATGACCCACTCTCTTTGCCTTACGTTCCTTCAATGGCGAGATACTGGGGATTTTTCTTGGAGGAGACATCAATACTGAAAGTGAAAACTATGGAAGTAACCCGTTAATTCCCCAAAGTAGGATCTCACATTTGCAAAAGCAAAGAAAGGAAATTTTTCTTGAAAATATGTGATAGATGCAATACTGATCACTAGTTGGTTAGCTAGAGATGTTTCAATTAAGGTCCCTCCCGCCATGAAACCTCCTCTTCCCAAATGTACCCCATTCCAGTAGGGCTTGATTCCTCGCTTGCCATAGCAAACCCCCTCTTAAGATCTCGAATGTACCCCATTCCAGGGCTTGATTCCTCGATCAGCTTGAACTCTACGTTCAAGGACTTGACGAAAGATAAAGGAAGAGAACAACATCAACTAAGAGTTTCAGGGAAGACCGGGCACTTATCAAAACTAGGAAAGTAAAGTGCTACATGGATCCAGGTGCGGAAGAGATGCTTGCATCTGGCTCAAAGCAACGAATCACTGAACATGCTTATTTTATGTCAGAATCAACAAGCGTTAATATATCAAAATCATTTGGGGTTGGCCAAATGAAGCCTTTTACGCTATTCCTGGTTGTCAGGGGCTGTGCGATAAATTATAAACAAAAAGGAGAAATAAGTCCATTTGAGAGTAACCCAATCACGAACTAATAAGAAGTACACCAATTCGAATTTTTCTGGGAAAATATGAGAAAAAAAATAGGACAGACCACCAACTAGCCCCAAACAGAGGAAGAATACATTTCTACATAAGGATTACAAAACCATCCCTCCCAGCTACCCTATGACCAATCACCAATGTTAAAGCATCCACCTCAAAACCAATTGGTGGCAATGAGGGGAGAAACCACCCAAGCTCATATACTAGTTTTCGTTGTATAATTATTAACCGATATCAAACAAAATTCCAACACTCCCACGCACATGCGACCCCCGACTTGCACAAGGAGAGGTCAACAAAGGATCCGGAACATACGGATCACAACAAAACAAAGTGCAACTATGGCTCAAAGGGTGCCTCCAAAAACCTAACCCTAGTACCATGTTAAAGGGTCCACCTCAAAACCAATTGGCAATAAGAGAAGAAGCCGCTCATGCTCGTAAACTAGTTTTCGAGGTGTAATGAACCGATGTGAGAGAAAATTATAACAACCAAATACAAAGCCAGAAGCTTAGTTTTCATAGGCCACCCGGCACCCGTCCACTAGGCAATAAGATAGCTTGCATCCTAAAATTTCTTGCAACTCCAACTGAACTCAGATACAAACTTTAACCATCATAAGTCGCAGTCAATACATGCTGAGCAAAGGGAAGAGGAAGAACCATGAAGGAGTAATGGATAAGTCCTCACAGTAATATCACACAGGAACACCCAGAGGTATCTGTATGTTTTTTAAGGACAGTGCCGAGTCTGCCGATATACAATACATCATATCATGCAGTCATATAGGAGTATGTAGGCACAAACTAAAATGCAACAGGAAGTCTGCAGACTTGATGAAAAGCTGACCTTCAGCAGCTACAGTGCATGATCTCTCCAGGCAAACAGCACAGATCTCAGCATCATCAGAACCAGTTGTTGATGACTGCAATCCGCACTCTCTGCAGAAAATAAAAACTTAAAATGTATCATTTCAAGAATCCCTCATAGCCAACAGCACTAAGTTTGAAATCAAACCCTTTTCATATACAGGTAAATGTGTCAAAAAAAAAAAAATTATATTCCAATGATAGGAAATGCTCATCATGCATATCAACAAAAGTTCTTTTTCCCTTTTTTGTTGTTGTTGCTAAGTTAGGCAGATCAGCATGATTTTATATGACATTTCAGGTAGCACAACCCAGAGTTTTCCCTATGAAGATTCAGGTGTGCTAGTAGTAGCAAGAAGCATTTAAGCACATAAACAGGTTTGTAGGGATATGACTCATAGGTCTTGAGTGGTTTTAAACATGATGTTAAGACATGGTCATGCATTGCATTATATGAGAAAAGGCAGTCAAGTACTCAAAGCATGAGGCTCCAGCCACTGCGAGGTTTGGTGAAGTTCAGAATTCAGATATATTCATTCTTGTCCTAATGTGCCAAGGTTCTGTTTTTGAAGTTTGAACCCATATACCAAGTTGCAATGGACCAACCGTACCACTGCACCAAGGTTCGCCTACCAAAAAAGGCCCGTAAAACTCATAATTCACAAAGCAGGGATCCCCTATACAGATGGACCCACCCATCCAATACCAGCTGGTAGGTAATTTTTCTCTTTTTCCCTTTAGAAGAGCGAGAGACAAGGGGTATACATACATCCATATCTAATTAGTAAAATGACACAATAGTCTTGAAAATTTGTAATCCATTGGTACCATAACTCTTGAACCAAATCAAAAAGAGTGGATGCCGGATTCCTTTGATCCAACAAAAAAAGGGCAGAAGTAATTGGTTGCATTACCTAGCTATGTTAAGCACACTCATGAGGGGCAACGATAAATAGTTAGACGGAGGAAACAGCGGAACAGCGGAGTCAGAATTTGGTGCCAGCAATGGCTCCAGCCAATGACGCCCCCACATCCTGGCAACATCAAGAGGAAGCCACCTGCGAGACCGTAGATATTTCCATTAGACATACAAAGAGCAAACAATAATCACACAAACCATTAGATATTTCCATTAGACACGCGAAGAGAAACAATAATCACACAAACCATTCAAACACTCGACAATATAAAAAGCATTCAGTCTGTATTACCCATTGCAGTTTAGAGTCATCCGACTGGCACCTCTTGCAAGAAGGATCTGTCGATACAAGAAAATAATCATTTCAAAGAAAGCAAAAATTTCAAGCCTCAGAAATTTGCTTAATAGAATAGAAACCTACCTGACAGCATTTCATATTTCCCCCACAAGCAGCATAGTGCAAAGGGGTGCTTCCAGCTCCTACAGAGTAATGCATTTTCGTGTTTTATGAGTTGAGAAACTGATCACAGTAAATAAGTTGAGCCTCAAATAAAAAGCATACCTATCAAATCCATTGACGTCCCATAATGAAATGTCACAGCTGAGACATTCGCATGAAGATCAAGTAGGAGCTGTACACAGTCAAAATAACCGTTCAATGCAGCCATATGAAGAGCAGTGATACCACCATCGGCAGCCCTATTTACAAACTTGGACAATGCGCTGCAAGTGAATTAAGTAAAATGTTGAATCAATAAAGGAATAATAAAATGCTTCATGTAATATGACTCTTCAGTCATCATTGACAAATCCCTCTTTAAAAAAATCGCTGCAAATTTTATTCTGCAGGGAAAACATATTGAAGACCAGTTTTAGTGCAACATGTAGCTGGCCAAGAATTAGGTAGCGGGTTCTATAGGGACCAGCGGTCCACTATTTGTGGTTGTTGCATTTAGAAAAGCTATTAACTGTATTATACTCCTTGAGCATATCCGTGTAGTCTTACAATTGAAAAATAAACAAGAAGTATTCAAGTAATAAAGATACCTTTGGTCATATTTGCTCCTAATATTGGAAGCATCAGTTTTCTCCCTGTCGGGTACATCATTTATCGAATCAAAGGGAGCACTTGGAACAAAGTCAGCCACAACTAGTCTTATGCATCTAACATGCCCATTCACAGCTGCAAAATGGAGAGCTGTCCTTCCACTGAGATAGTCAGCTCTTGCAACCTGAAAAGAGTAACTAAAATATGTGACCCTCAGGAATTGTTAGAGCATGTCCACCATTTGGTTAATTCCAACCCCCAATATTAGTATACGAGCATGAGTGGCCTCTTCACTCATTGCCAATTGGTTTTGAGTTGGATGCTTTAATATGCTATCGGAGCTAGGCTTTCCCAGGCTTTTGGACAAGAGGCTCTTGATTGATTGCCCCATTGTTTGTGCCATTAGGCCCATAACCGCACCTTGTTTTGTTGTGATCTCTATGTTAGAGATCCTTTGTTTACCTCTCCAAGCGCGGGTCAGGAATCGCTCATGTGGGGAGAGGGAGTGCTAGAGCTTGACATTTCTTTCCTGATCAAGTGTTAGAGTTTGTCCAACATTGGTTAGTTATAACCTCCAAAGCTAATATATGAACTGGGCAATCTCTCCACACATTGCCAATTAATTTTGAGTTGGATACTTCAACAGGAATCAACTTACTCCCTCCGTCCCCATTTAATAGTTCTTTTTAGGAGTTCATGCCACTTTCTTTCAATTGCTTATATCTCGTAATGTATAATGTTTTATGTGATTTTGAAAAACATTGTCTAATAGAACTAATTAAGCTTTATCAAATAAGATCCATCTTGCATATAAAATTTATTACTAATTTAGAAATGAGTAACTCATATTTTATCCGGTTAGAATAGAACGAGGGACCTTAAATGGGGACAGAGGGAGAACTTTAGAGAAAGGCTTCAGAGTGTAACAAGAATAAGAACAATGGAAACGAACCACTGGCCATCTCTTCATTAGGAGATTATATGTCATCAAATTAAGCCCCTTTTAAAAAACAACAGATGCGCCGTAAAACAAGAAAAACACAAAATAAGAGAAAGGAAAACTCACATTGCATTTGAAGAGGAGGAGAGTCTGTACAACTTCCCAGTGCCCGTAACGACATGCTTGCATCAACGCCGTCTGTAAAATCAATTTAAAAAAAAACACAGATCCTCCAATTTTCAATCATCCCAACAAGTTGCCGTCTTTGACCATCATAAATTACAAGACCAAGCACATAACTTGAATCGAATTCCAAACAATTGATCGAATTCAAAGACAAAAATAACCTAGAAAGACAAAAATGCCGAGATCTCGCACCTGACCGCAGTAATTTCTCGAATTCACGTCAGCTCCATTTTCAATCAACAAAGCCACAATCTACAATCACCAAAGAAATTACACGCGTAAAAGAACAATTACGTACGTAAACACAAACCGATACGTACAAAACGTACATCCAGAAAGATGCGATTATTGATGTACCTCGTTGTGGCCCTTGGCGGCGGCGAAATGGAGAGGGGAGTTGAGGCCTCCGAAGGTGGAGTACTTGGCGAGGCAAGGGTTGCAGTCGAGCAACATCTTCGCCTCCACCAAATCGCCGTCCCTCGCCGCCGAGACCAGCCTCTCTCCCGACGCCGAGCACCCGAACGAATTCCCCATCCCTCTCTCTCCTCTACACCCTCTCTCTCTCTCTCTCTCTTTCTTTTGAATTTTTGAATCTAATAGTGTAATGAAATGTGGAATTTAGTAAAGGATGGGGGTGAATTAGGTCAACCGTCGGTTAACAAAAGGTTTCAAAACAAAAACAGGGGCAGTAAATTGGAGGGGATGACATGAGGGGAGAGAGAAAGGTGGGGGCGAGTGAGTGGGTGGCGTGGAGAAATGGATTTGGGGTGGGATTGGATTTTAGGTGGGATGACGTGGATTGTCTCTCTCTCACTATATGTAGAGCTGGAGATGTGAGTATATAGATTGCAGAGGAGAGAGAGAGAGAGAGAGATGTTTTCTATGTTCGGGTTTTGGATGGTAGCCTGGCTGATGGATGTTTCCTTTTTTCCAGTTTTGCTTTTTTGAAATGGAGAAGAAAGTGGAGACTGGGGGACTGTTGACAATGAATTTCACAGACCCGGTAAATGCATAAAGGAAAAACTACAGGGACAAGATATATATACTGTATATAAAAATACTAAAATGCTAGAGATGAGTTCTAAAATTCAATATTCGGAGTTTAAAATTTGACAACCTCTTGAGACCGAGTACAAGAGATTCTCCTTAATCTTCTAGTTCCAATGTGGGGGGTCTACCTTTGATTATATCGGAGAGAAGAATAGTTGAGATGCACGTAAAATGGTCCGAACAATCGTCGGAAATAAAAAGTGTAGAAATTGATAAGTGACTGAGAGTGCTCATAAGCTAAGTTATATAACAGGGACAAGATACAAAAAACCCCAAGCTGGTTCAAGTGGTAACCGGGAATGAGTTCTAAACTTTAACATTCTGAATTTAAAATTTGGCAACCTCTAGAAGCTAATCATAAGAAATAAATTTTTTGTAAATCTCTTAGTTCCGGTGTGGAGGGTTTGCTTTTGACTATATCAGAGAGGAAAATGGTTGAAGTCGAAAAACGCATAAAATAGCTTGAACACCCTTGACCGTGGGAAAAGAAAAAGGTGTCCAAAAGTGATTGAGAGTGCTCACTAGCTAAGTTATATAAATATGTGTATATGAGTGTGAAAAGCGTTTTTCGAAAACAAATCAAATTAATATAAAAATGCAAGATATTGATGATTAAAAGCAAAGAATAAAGCACATTAAGAGCAAGAGCGCCAATTTCTACTGAAAATTTATGTGACCTAGCTCATGAAATTAATTACGCAATTTTGTGATAATTAAGGAGCGGTGCACGAAAAGTAAAGAATACTAATGTCACATCACTTAACAAATAGTGATGTCCCATTTTCTGATCTTTTTTAGAGCACAACTAAGAGCTCGTTCCAGAAACCTGCTTAAAAAATAAGTAGTTTATTTCATTTTTTTAAATTAAAAAATAATGTAAATAAAAAATATTTTTAAAATTTTTTTTGCATCGTATAAAAGATCTTGATGAGATCGTTCAAATAAGATTCATATTGCATATTTGTAGACTTTAATAAACTCATAATTTTAGAGCTTGAAATTGACTTCTTAAAAAATAAGATTTTTTTTTTTTCTGTTCTGGAACGGGCTCTAAATAATTTTTTTGTTCTTATTAAATTTTTTTTTTTGCATTTGTCAGTTTTTCGTTAGTTTTTGTGAATTATTGCTTCGTCATGATAAGAGCAATCTAAAAGGTAAAAAATTACGATCGAAATTCAATTTTTTTAATTAAAGACAAAAAAATAAGCCACTTAGCTTATTAAGCCGAATAAACTAAAACTAATAAGTTGTTACAGGCTCATAAGATAACTTCTCTCCTTGTAAATGACAAACCCAAACACCTGGAAATTGAAAAAACCCAACATCATTATTAACTCACCCTCAATTGGCAATTTTTTCTTGATAGCTTTACCAAACACCTCTTTATTGCTTCTTAATTTTGCTTTTGTCTTTTTTTACTCCTGTTTTTTCATAGTAGTTGTTAGATGCTTCCATCCAAGCAATGAAAACCAAGGAGAAAAGTAGACAACAAGGTTGTCTCGATAATTTGTAGGAATTAACTCTTTTCTTTTTCCAAATGATGCTGTCATGTTAAAACTAGTAGGCTTGAAATGTTATTACCAGAACTACTGGGACCTATTTTGCTGGTGATTTTTTCTATGAGTGTGCCAACAAATATTCATATATCTAATCAGTTAGCTGCTTTAAGGTCTTTAGAAAAACCAACCTTGCCAACCAACAACCTTAATCAGCTTTTAGTAAATCAAAATTAGGTTTAGCCACTATTTTTTTTGCAAGTTCGTCTCATCACCGAATAAACGAATGAACAACTAGGCTGCAAAAATCAAATTCGTGAAAAGAAATTGAGAAGAGGTCCAAAAGATAAAACGGAGATTTACGGCCCTGTTTGTCATTGTCACTGTCACTGTCACTGTCACAACATAATCTGCGGATCGATTGAGAGAGAAATACTTTACAGCAACCTCAAGAATTAAGATGGGGGAAACTTACTAAAAAGGCATGTTTTAAATCGTAATACTAAAATCATTCCAGTGCCAGGATGAAAATATGTGCCATTTGTATGGAAATATTTTCAGGGAATTAAAAATCCTGCAGTGCAATCCCCTATAGTGCACCCTGCATGGCAGATTTAGATTGTCTAGTGGTGGAGGGAGTAGAGTTGGACAACGCACACGAAACACGATAACACGACACGAATCGGATACGAAGTTAGTGGGTTAGGGTTGAACATTTCTGACACGAAACACGAAAAATGGCAAGACTCGACTAAATGGGTCAGGTTTGGATTGAACACACGAGACACGAAATTAACATGATCAATACAATAGACTATTATATATATATATATATATATATATATTATAGATATACCATAACACGACACGAACTGGACACAGAGTTAGCGGGTTAGGGTTGAGCATTTTGACACGAAACACGAAAATGACACGACTCGAGAACACAAATTCTAAATGGATCGGGTTTGGGTTGGGTGGTTTGTGACACGAATCTGGCTGACACGATCCGACACAACCTGTTACTGAAGTCTAGGAGGGCGCATGGGATGAGCGGGCGCACGCGCCCCCACTCAATTTTTTTTTTTAAATTTAAGATTTTAAAATGTATATTTTGTATTTTGTCTAGTTAATTATATTTCATAAATTTACTTTTAATCTTCCTAACACATGTCGAATATCATTTCATTCTCAATTTTTTGTTTCACATATTCGAACATTGCCATTACACTAGCAAAATAAAGATGTCTAATGTGAAAAATAGCAGTCACTTACTCATTGGAACTTTCTAATGCATAATGTCCAAAATTCAAAAATGCCTAAACAATGGGCTATACGTTTTACACTTTAGCAATTATTAACAATGGGAGCAATATTGCTAAATATTGAATAGTAAATTGCTCTTAGACATGATACACTGAGACAATTCAAGCAATTCGATTGTTTTTATATTCTATATTAATAAATATATTAGATTTTTTAATTCTTAGCACAAACATTTTACGTTGCTTAGTACAAATTTTTTTGGTTAAAATGTGTTTAAAAGGTGCCCCACTTACATAAGTTTCTGACTACACCACTGGGACTGTTCATCTCGACAATCAATGGTTTGAATATGTTTGTTAATTTTTATCGGTCAAAGTTAATTCTTACCAGGAAAAGTAATATATCTAAATCATTGATTGTCGAGATGAATGACCTGGCTCCGCAGGGTGCACTGTACTGAACAATTTATCCGAAAGAGAGCTGACCCCCTTTCAACATTGCAATGCATGAGCAGTGTAACCAGGAAAACTCTATCTACAGGAGTGCCTATGACATCATAAGCCTCGTAATCCATTTATTTACGAGATTTCTCTATAACGCGATAAGCTGATGGATAACATCAATTCAGCTCCATCCGTTTCGATCGCTTGCGTTGATTAACCTACAAATTTCATCATTACTTGACGAATTACTAATACTGTTTATTGGTTAGTTGCAGATTGCATGCCAACCAATCACAAACATGATATCATCGTTTGACCATCGTAACGAAACATAAAGATGGCATTGAAGATGAAAGCAAATTGTCGATCACGAGGACGCCATATTCCCATTCACTGTCAAGTTCGCTCATCAAAGAAGAAGCAAACAGATGATCGATAGGAATCAGCTCAACTCAAGTACTGACCAAGAATAGTGAACTCAAGAGAGTCCTGTCTTAAGCTTCGTTTGGATGACCAGTTTCTAGTCAAAATGCAAATCTTCTTAATAGTGATGTGGATGCAATACCCAACAATCTAATACATCAGTTAATCAAGGTTTACATAAATCGAGAATGCTCCAGGGGAAAAAATTTGGAGGATACCGAATTACCTTAACGTTACTCATCAAATTTCTCTAATTCAAACGAAGCCTTTTAAAATGTATGGCTTTTGGCACCACATACATGCTTGCTACTAGCAAAGGCCAGAAGTCGGGAACTATCAAGATGATCAGAACAGAATTTTCAATTCTTGAGCTATCAAACAAGCCCTGGTATGTTA
This sequence comes from Rhododendron mucronatum var. ripense, assembly GCA_019656295.1. Lineage (NCBI taxonomy): Eukaryota > Viridiplantae > Streptophyta > Magnoliopsida > Ericales > Ericaceae > Rhododendron > Rhododendron mucronatum. The sequence goes on along the minus strand of BPLT01000050.1, from coordinate 1,670,112 downwards.
GCACTTGCAGACTTGGGAGCAATTTCTGATCTCAGTGTACTAATGACCTGTTTCTTCCAAGGGACAGCTTGCAGAACAAAATTAAGTTGCATATTATAGACTTATAGTTGACTTTCCCTATCGTGACGGTTACATTCTTACATTCAACGCAACAACTGTATGAAGTAAGCAAGATTATAATTCAATACAATAAGATAATTTTTAAAAAAAAAAAAACCTTATTTAAGGCTTACACTGGAAAAATTGGACAACATACTGACCTTTTTTTGTCAACGTAACATCACTTGCACCAGTCCGTGAAGCAAAAACTAAGCAGGTGCTTTGCCTTCAAATAATAGAAAATATGGGATATACGCAAAAACTAAGCAGGTGCTTTGGCTTCAAATAATAGAAAAGATGGGATATACATGACATCATTCAAATGGTTGACAGAATCGATGTACAAGAGAGTAACATCCTTTCTAGTTAAGGTAAAAGATACAAAAACAATGATGCCCAAATTCAATGAAGGTAACACCGTTTCCTCCTGTATCTTTTGCCATAACTGTTTCCACCTATCCCGCTAAACAGATCAAACGGCTAAAAGCAAGAGAACGATGGTTGTAAATCATTGTATTCGAATCAACATCCATTCAACACATCATAGGCTACTGCTGAGCTCGTTTATGTAATCAGATATTCAGATCCCATCTTGTCCATCTTAGAAACTAGTTCACATCTAGGGGTGTTTAGCTAGGGTCAATTCAGCTTAATCTGTTTAAGTCACTAGCCTTTATAAACCTATAAATGTTATTATGGTTGACAAAATATCTAACAATGCTCTTATTGTTTAGTACTAGTTGCAGATTGCACGCCAACCAATTGTGTACATGATATCATCCAATGAATGTAAAGACAATTAAAGATGAGAGCAACTTGTTGATCATGAGGACACAATATTCCATTCATCAAGTTTAGCTGCTGAAGAAGAAGCAAACAGAGGATTTACAGAAACTGCAAGAGAGATTCATAAATTCAATTACTAACAAGAGATGTGAACTCCAAAGAGTCTTGTCTTAAGCTATGTTTGGATGACCAGTTCGGATCTAGAATCCAACGCTAATCTTCTCAATACCCAACAACCTAAATACATCAGCTATTAAAGGGCTTACATGATACCGTGATCTAACAGGGATAAAAATAGAGGATCCATAATTACCTTCTCGTTTCCCATCAATATTATGGCATAGTACATCTTGCATACAATCCAAACTGAGTGTTCTAAAATATATGGCTTTCAAAATCAAATGCATACTGCAATCACTAGTAGGGCAGGTATCAAGATGATCGGGACGGAAATTTTAATTCCTGAACTATCAAACAACCCTTGGTATATTAGCATTTGCAGCCAAACTCAATCCAAGGAGGGGCAATTTGTGATCTCACAATGTACTCATGACCTGTTTCTTTCTTCCAAGAGACAGCTTGCAGAAAAAGATTAAGTTGAATAGTATCATCCTAGTATGATGACGGTTTCATTCCTACGTTCAACATAACCGTTGCATGAAGTAAGCAAGATTATCATTCAACATAACAGCAAAGATTTATTTAAGCTTACATGGGCAAAATTGGACAACATATTGACCTGTTTTTCACACCTTAACCTTACTTGCACCAGTCTGTGAAGCAGAAACTGAAGAAAATAGATAGGAATATACATACTAATTTTCATTCAAATGATTGATAAATCGATATTCAAAAGAATAGTAACAATACCTTATTGCAAAATAAATTCCAAGAACTCTCAGAACACGTGCTGAAAGATACATAAATAAATAAAAAAGAAGATCAAACAAACCCACTGTTTCTTCTGTATTCTGGCCATAACTGTTTCCATTTATTCCGTTAAACAGATCAAACAACTAAAGCAAGTGAAGCAACAATTGTACATCAATCTGAGTCCCCATCCAGTAAACACCGTTTCAACACCTGACAAGATACTGCAGATCTCGTTTACTTGATCAGATATTCAGATCTCCTTTTGTGCATCTTACAAACTAATTCACATCTTGGGGTGTTTAGCTAGCGGTCAACCTATATACACGGAATCCAACTTCATCAGACGCTAACACGATAACTCTGCAACCTCCATGATCAAAGCCATTTTAAGGTTCTCTAGTATGATCTCATATCTGAAAAGATGAAATGGTTCAGAAAATGAGCTAACCCTGTAACCTTTTCAAGAGAATTAGCATTCGTTTGTGGATGTCCGAACTCTAGGTCTTGTAGTTGGATAACCAACTAGTTCAATTTTGATGCAACAAATAAGAACCACAATTCATACGGTCATGCCCAGTTGATTCACCAATGAAAGAGATCAACATACAAATCTTTAGGAGGAAGGGATACCTTCTTGCTGGGATGCCAGCCTTATCGCATTAGCCTATCCGTGTTTCGATAACCTTCACAATTAGGATGACGAACAAAATGCAAGGTTCTCTGCACGAGGATTCGTTACTGCTTTCTAGGATTGAAAAACAGAGACCCCGGGCAGAAAGCATATCCCGTTCAAGAACGTGCATATATACTTCATAGTCACTATCCAAGAGGCTATCTTATCTCAGTCACTCAATGCACGAGTAGCCCCTGCACCCTCAACCTCCTCACTATCATCATCCTCATCGGTATAATCACATTTGTCATCACAATCAAACTCTGATTGCAACTTTTCTCCCCTCTCTGCATCTTGTCTATCATTCTCTTCAGTCTCAAAGGCTCTACTAACGTTCCCCATTTCTTCAGTTTCTCCGCCCCTCCTGTAACTGACCAGTTCTCTATCGACATTAACCTTCCTAGGACTCAGCAAAACCAACTCAGCAAGCTTTCTCCTAGCCAAATACAAAGCATTCGGTTCTATCAACTCCCCCTTCTTATAAGCCTCCCTGAGAAAAACCGTGTGAAGCTTCCCATGATTACCCCTGGTCGATATATAAAATATCCCCTGGTGTTGAAGAAGGAAATCCTTGAGCTTCTTTGGCAAATCCATCGGCAACCGAAAATGTGCAATCCTCTCTAAAGTAATCTTCTTCTCCACAGTCAACGACACCAATTCGTGAACCATCGCCACAGCCCTCTTCTCCATCCGCTTCTGCGCCTCCAGCGACCTCAAATCATACCCTGAGATATCGTCATAAGGAGACCAGTACGGAAGCCGCTGCCACTTCCACACAGCAATCTTGTAATACTTCCCAATCTTAAACCCGGGTGGGAAATTCACAATAAACGAAAACCTAATATTCTCAGCATCTATTCCTTTCTCCCTATACTCCTTCTCCCTAAGTCTCTCAATAGCACACACGGCAAGCTTCTTATCTCTATCCACAACCTCAATGTACTTACTCCTACTCTCCTTAGCATCAAACAATCGAAAAAACTCCGGGTACTTGAGGATTACAGAGAATTCGAAGTCATCCGGAAGCCCAAAGTCTTTTCTTGCAATCCTAACGTGCTCAAGCGGAAGCCGGCCGGTGTTGGACAGCATCAAGAGCTTCCTGAGACGGGTCACGGCCTCGGGTACTTGGGCAAGGAGGGCTTGGTTTTCTTGATCAATCTGGAGCTGGGCTTTCCGGGTTAGCCGGCAGTAGAGGATTCTCTGGACCGGGTGCTCGAAGATCTCGAAGACGTGGGGGAACTTGAGAATGAACCGGCCGGCTTCGAGCTGCTTGAGGCCGAGTCCGCGCTGGGCGAGGGCTTCGAGGCGGGAGACGGAGACGATGGAGGAGGGGTGAGAGAGGATCAGGGCTTGGAACTTGAGGACTTTCCGGGTTTTCTTTTCGACTTCCATGTAGTTGTCGTAGCCGTGGTCGCGCACGCGTTGGAGCTTCTTGGGTATGGAGGTGGACTGTGACATGGGTCTTGTTTGAAGGATTGAATGGAACAGTGAATTGGGTTTGAAGGCTAGGGTTTTGTGCTTCCACATTTTGGTGGAATGAGGGAAGGAGATGTGAATCCAGATTTGCGGTGGGTTGTTAGAGTTTAGGGGGGACGGGTGTAAGTTATTGGACTGTTGTGGGGTAATTTTGAGTTTTTTCAAAAGAGATGGTGTTTACTGTAATTTTGAGGTTTTTGAAGGATAATAAGGCGTTGGGCCTGTTCGGGCCTAGGCCCAAATGCGATGTGTTGGCCTGCCAGTGGAATGATTGTCAGAAAGTCTACAGACTCTGCACATATCCGAACGGAAATGGATCCTCTCCGGCCTCCCATATTTTGGCGCTTCTTGGGGACCAACTACGATGATTGAGATCGTTCACTAGGAAATTGGTCGCGCCAAAAATAATTATTATCGGATATCATTTGGTACACTTTTGTAACGCATTTATCTTGGAGAAAAACGGGATTTCGAGAAAACATTGCAACACTGAAATGGTTTTCTCAAGATAAATGAGTTATGAAGCATTGTGTTTTTTTTTTTTGGACGAACAAGATAATCCCATTTATATAGAATAAGCATTGTGTTTGAACAATAGAAAAGGAAAAAAGCATGAAAGCTATCTTTCGAGACCAGTTCAGAACAAACATAAATAGAACAACAAAAGAACAACATCACATTCAACGCAAAAAGAGAACCAAAAACCAGAATCCGTGACAGGAAATCCCTCCATCCCACAATCACACTACTTCAGTTTCCCCTTCCTATACCATACGACATAAAAACAACAAAAACAATAGACTATTGAGAACCGAGTCAATACCCGAACCACCACCCTTCACCAGGGTTCGTTCTTGACTCAACCATTCTTTTCAAATTTTCATACGTCCTATATATGGTTTCGCCGATCTAAAAAATAGACAAACTAGGATAAGATTGGAGGATAAATGCACCCACGTTAATTGCAGTGAAGAGCAGATTTGATCCTCTGAATCATGCGAGAGATGAGACAGTTGACTGTGTCGACAGACTCCATTGTGAGCTTGGCCGAAGGAGGATTATTAACCAAAATCTGGAACCCCAAAGTCAACAGGGACCCACCACTGCCTTTAATCGAAATGTCCTTACAGTCATTAGAGCTAGCAGAATCAGGAAAACAATCTGGAACGATCGCGAATCCTGATGGCAGGAGAGCCACAGAGGTGGAATCTCCTCCGTTCATAACCATCTGCATCGCACCTACGTCAACTGCTGTGTACACTATAAGCGAGCCCGATGCATCTGTTTGCGTCTCTTGCAGTATCAACATGGCATTCTGGTTCGTATTAGCAGCCTGCAACGTCGAGCTAACACAAAATTAGTAAAAATTGCAAGGAAATCTGTGCGGTATTGTTTTCGGCTCGATGCTTCCTATTTCCATTTGCCAGGAAACAATAAAAAATAGGTTGGTGAATTGTTTCTGAAAACAATGACAAACTGGATGACTGTTACCAAACTACACACTTCTTTTGTTTCCGTAAAATGGAAAACTAAAACAATATCAAACAGGCCATAAACCCATTCAGTTAAGAGTGGATAACTACTCACGGTAGCACGAAGAAGAGAAACACAGTTGGCACGATCTTGGCCCTTGGCCACGTGGACCATCTCCTGCAATGGCCCACCATGAGATAACTCATCCCACTCACTCCTCAGTTGCTCATCTCGCAAGAAATCAAACAGACGTTGATGCATTATGGGCATCCAAACTGATGTTGTGGCACTCAACACAATTCCAGATGGTTCTCCAGGTTTATCCACGCTATTCCGTATAATCAACCTTGCCTCGTCACCCACATTTCCAGCTTGAACTAGCTGCCACGCATGCATAGTTGCACAGACCCCGGCACAGAAATCGCGAGTCATGCGTTGGGCCAACTTAACCATGCTTGCCTTACCATGCAATGTAATTCCTGTTAAAAATGGGATTTCATTAGAGTTGAAGTAGAAATTTAAAGAGAAAAAATAAGGGTGATTTAAACGAGGTGGTACCTGAATGATCTTCGATGGAAGAGATGGAAGAGAGGACAGCCAAGCACTCGCACTGCCTTTGTAGGGTGGCGAGCCATCTTTGTGCACCAAAGCCCATGCCAGAGCTGAGTAATGGTCGGTACTGATGGTGGACTACACTCTCATCATATTCTGTATGTTCAACCCACATTACCTGCGATTTATTTCTAGAATTAGCACCTGCTTCTGGATTCTAGTTTTTAGTAGTTGTAGTTCTTAACGCGCTATCAAGGATTTGCTTCCACTGTTAATTACTAGTACTTGAGAAGGTCACAAACTGAGAGAGAGAGAGAGAGAGAGAGAGAGAGAGAGAGAGCATATGAATAGGATAGGCCTACTTGGTTAGCTAAAGATGGATACATTCTTTCTTTTCTTTTTTTGAAGGTAACATGGATACATTCGTTTCAGTGTTTTTCCATGCGGGTAGCCATAAAGACTCCTAGAAATTCAGGGGACTCCCTTCATAACAATTCATTATTTAATTTATGCCACTTAAGCACGCCACATTTCCCGGATTTTCCAATAAGACCCAAATATTTCCGTCTAAGGGGATCAACAACTCATATTTTGTTGAGAAGCAATGACCAATGATTACCACAATGAATGAGCGAGTGTTGCATCTTCATGTGTGTAAGCCCATGCAATTCGTCCGTGTGTATGTGCGTGTGTGTGTTGAGAGAGAGAGAGAGAGACGGTAAACCACACACGCCGATAAGAATCCACAAAATCAATGCTACATAATTATTTCACTATACAAGCTTAGGATAGATGAGTTGTGAAGTCAACCATAAAGAGGCATGTTACCGAGGATAAGACTAGAACAACACGCTTTCCATTCACTTGCAAAATATAAATGCATTCCAAAAAACTTGATAACATTGTTTTAGAAGATAAACAAGAGACAGGTAAATTTTTAAGTTGGAAGGAGTACAATGTAAGACTGTATCCAGGTAATACAGCCTCGAGATTAATAAACAAACATGAGAGAGAGAAAGAGAGAGAATAGAAGCATCAGAAACATATTCTATACATCACCAGTTGAAAAATCCAAGGCCTTCACGTATACATATGACATCTCTAAGACATTTGAATGAGCAAATGTTGCTAAAAAAATTCAACATCATCGAAATGGGGATCTCCTTGGTTTTCTCATCTCTGAACTAGTAGACTAAGAAGCATAGTCGACACTTCTAAGCCAGACACCGACACTTGTCGGACTCCAGTTACTTCCAACTGTTGCTTTGACTATTTCAGCCAGGTTACCCTTTGGATACTCTCGTTAATCGTGTAAATACACGTAAAACTCAAAGTTTGACAAAGATTCATATTTATCAAACCTGTTAATCAGTTCTTGGATCTCATTTGGACATCTTATGTATATCCTAAAGGCCAATACTTCCGAATTGTTTAAGAATAGAGTTGCCTAGAACGTATGATGCACTATTTTTTTTCCACTTCGTGAAACTATTTTCTCATTACTTCGATATTTTAAACGACAATCATAACTTACAAAATAAAGGAACAGTCTGCTTTCATGTATGTAAAAAATGGACAAAAACTTGTGCAGTGTCCCTGCCATTCTGTTATTTTGTAGAAAATTGATGTGTCATGTTGTATTCTTTTCTTTAAGTCCTATTTCCGGGGTTCTAGCTAGGAGTAGACATAACTTGTGCAGTGTCCCGGCCATTCCGTTTTTGTAGTAGAAAATTAAGGTGTCATGTTGTATTCTTTTCTTGAGTCCTATTTCCGTGGTTCTAGCAAGGAGTAGACCAAATCATGGAAATAAACAACCCTAGCCTTGAAATCTGGAGGTTAGAGAGTATTTAATCAAAATAAGCACATGCCTCAGTAAAATAGTCATAGAAGGTTCAGATTCTTAGTACAATCCCACTATCCATTATTGAAACCGAGCTCCTCTAAGATATTGTCACCTGATCACAAGGTATAATAAATACAAGTATATTTGATACATTGCCAAGTAACCTCAAAATTGAGTCGCAATAACCACTTTTTGTAGACCCAAACCCCAAAATGGGAAATATCCGGACATGGGCAATCTCAACAAATATAAAGGGCCAGTTTGTTTGATGGGACCAATAGTGAAAGAATATAGGGTAAATTTTACAAATGGTCCCTCTAGTTTGTATGAATTCTCATTTTTGTCCCTCTAGTATCAATTGTGTTAATTTTAGCCTTATAATTTGCATTCTGTCTCAATTTCGTCCCTCTCGCTTACAGCGCTAAATGAAACAAACAGAATTGGAGGACAAAATTGTCATTTCTCCTCATAGAGGGACTAAATTGAGATTTCATGCAAACTAGAGGGACAATTTTTACAATTTTATTTTTTACTTTTGTTTTTGCAAATAAATTCAAAATACATCATATGTAATATATTTCTCATCTCATTTTATATTGAATAATCAAAATATGTTGAAATTATTTAAAGTTTTTATTATATATATCACAAAAATATGAGAAAATTCAAAAAGCAACCCCTATGTTAAATGTCTTGGTATTGTATTTTTTTCAATTGAATTTTCAATCTCGTTATTTTCTTTGTCACATGATTAAAAAGAAAAAGTTGTTCAGTAGTATTTAGAAATCTTGTAATTGTGTATAACTTAGCAATAAAACAATATTGAATATTAAGAGATCAAATACATTAAAACATGGGTATAAGTGTTTTTATTTTGGGACTTACTCATAAGATCACTCATATAACAAATAAAAATGGATTTTGAACATTTTTTTTATCGGATGAAAAAAATAAAGAGATTATAAGAATATGATACAAAGACATTAGCTGAGGGGTTGATTTGTGCATTTTCTAATATTTTTTGTAACGTGTAATGAAATATAAATATAAATTTTTTCAATATAGTTTGATTACCCAATAAAAAATAATTCAGTTGTCAAATACATTACTTATGGTCTTTTTTTAATTTTATTTGCAAAAAACGAAAGTAAAATGTAAAATTTTAGAAATAGTCCCTCTGGTTTATATAAAATCTCAATTTAGTCCCTCTATGAAAAAAATGACAATTTTGCCCTTCAATTCGGTTTGTTTCATTGATGGCTCAGGGAGAGGGACAAAATTGAGATGGAATGAAAACTATAGGATTAAAATTGATACAATTAATATTAGAGGGACGAAAATGAGAACTCATGCAAACTAGAGGGACCATTTGTAAAATTTGCCCAAGAATATATAATCTCACCAGATATAAATGACACCACTATAAAGTAATCAAATTAATAATACCACCCCATGGTATTGTACATCCCACACTGCGAGGAATTATATATCAAAGGCGTGTTTAATTTTGGGTCATGATAAGTCTAAATTCTTTAACCAAACACCCTTGTCTATACAGTTCAATCCGATGTTCACATTTGGTCAAACAAATAGACCCTAGTAAATGCTCATGTAAAGATTGAACCAATAATACGCTACACTTCTTTACCTTGGAATAACCATTTGGCATATCTTGAACAATGCAACCAGAAGGAAGCCTCCGGCAGTTGGCAAATGAGTGTGCATCTGAAACTTGTCGGCTGCCGTCAACAGACACATCAACCACAGCCCACACCCCATCAGCAATATGTTTGCATAGCCGTAGAAACTTGATATGACGAACAGGAACCAGAGGTGAAAGAGCCTGGAACTCCGCATGCATCTACAGAGAAAAATAGTATCTTTTAGGATTTACGGCTTAGGAAAAAACAAATCAAAGAAAGGTCAGAGGAAAATACCAATTGCAGAGAACAATTTCTAGATGCATCCATGCCGCTAAAAATCACATCTATAATAGATGTTCTTCCAATTGTGCAAGGGAACATTTCTGACCATTGATTCTGCAAAGCATACAAAGTCATCATCAAGCATAATATATCATGCATTAAACTGATCCAGAATGTATTCGTAAACACAGCAAGAAATAAGAGAAATATCTGAGTAAAAACTGGCAGCTTCTCCGCTAAGGTGGTGAAATGACTCAACCACCATGAAAAATACATTAGAAAGCAAAAAAATGGCATATAAGATGCAAACCTATAAAAAACTTCAAAGGAGAGAAAAAATGAACAACAAAATATCTAAGGATTGAATAGCTTACTGAATCCATCAACATGTGCACAAGGGCCAAGCTATTGGCCATCACCGTACCCATAGCCCTTGTAGCCTCCGCTACAAAGCCACTGGGTTTCATTCCAATACAAGGAGGACACAACTTGATGTACTCCTCCTCATTCAATGCTTCCCTTCCCCCACCATCTAAGCTTCGGATCCAGAGAGGATCATCAATCTGAGCCAACTTAACTAACTCATCCAATGCACGCAATGCCAGATCTAGGAATACCGATTTCTGAAACGAATCATCATGTGCTATGCCATTAGGTTGTGTTGGCACTGTGGACATAACTGGTAACGAATTCAAAATGCCATCTTTCGAATCAAGTCCAATGGGAAATGTGGTGTCTACTGAGCTTAAACCACTGAAGCCATTTATTCCAACAGCAAGTTGCAAGTTAGTGTTTGACATTGGAGGGTGGACAGTGCCAGCGAATGAAGACAATGGCCTTCCCAAAAACTTATTCGCCAGGGTGGAGATCCGATTTAGTTCTTCCTTCAGTCTTGCATTCTCGACCCTGAGATGGTGCTTCTCAATAGATATTTCGCCCAGAATCGCTGGCCCACCACAATTGGTGCAAATTGGGTTCCCCATGGCCTCCTTCATTCTTATATTGTCAATTACAAGTTCCTCATTTTGTTGTTTGAGGTAACTGTTCTCATGGCGCTCCGCTTGAGTCTGATTAAATAAACTTATTTCAGTTTTAGAACTCATTCCACGTCAAAAATAAAAAGAATCACCAATGACAACCCGGGCGAAAAGATCAAAATTACCTTCATTTGGGTCCGTCGATTTTGAAACCAAAACTTGACTTGTTTGCCCTCCAAGGATAGCCTCTTACCAAGTTCCAACCTCTCCTTCTCATCAGGATGATTATTCATCTTGAAGTAACTATTAGAATCAAGAAACACAACTTGCATTAGCAGAACTATCAAAACATATATAGCAATAAGCAGAAAAAGTAGCAAAGTTTACGCTTCAAGCTCTTGAATTTGCTGGGGAGTGTGTCGATGGTATTTCTTTCTCCCTTTCTGTTTATTCCTGGCGGCGTCTTGATCATCGCCCGATGCACCTTCGACATTATCGCTCTCGGACCGACTCTCGTGAACGTCCTCTTTCAGCCTTCCCATTAGATAATTTTCCTCCATCAGAGCCATCTCACTTCTTTGTCCCTCCATCTTAGGTTTCTGAAATCAAACCAACCAAAACCCAACTCAATATAAGACAACAAAATGAGCAAAATCTTGAAATGTATCAATGCACCGGTATATTATACATGAAACCTACAAAGGCAAAAGAGAGAGGGCGGGCAATGAGCTGCCCCCCCATAGGAGCAGTGGACATGGTATTGTACGAACTAGCAACCACCACCATTCTAGAGTCCCCACGGCCATTGCCGCCTCCACTACTACCAATGAAACCCCCAAGACTCATCACTCATCTAGTGGTGGAACACTTGTTCTTGCTTGTGTTCTCTCTCTCTCTCTCTCTCTCTCTCTCTCTCTCTCTCTCTCTCTCTCTCTCTCTCTCTAGAATGATCAATAACACTTCCAAACTATTTCAACGTTTTCTTCTCATATCCTTCATTTGACATCAAGATATGACTCAACTCACCAACCAAAACCCACCAAAATTTAAGAACAACAATAAGGGTTGGTACAAGCCAACCAAAACCCTTATTGCTGCTTAATCTTTCTCAGTCAAGTTTCTCTCTCTTTAAAGAATCAAGAAAACCCTAGTTTCAGATAAGTTGACCCTTTATAGCTGTCATCAGCAGTCAAGATGCCCCAAAAGGAGGAAACCGAAGCGTTCAAAATGATGAGAGAGAAAAGGGAAGAAAAAAGAAAAGAAAACCCATTAAAATAAAAACAAAACAAAGAAAAAGTGAAAGCCAAACCACTGCATATCTGTACAAAAAAAGTTCAGCGACTTTTCAATAGCTTACAAAACACATACTACCAAATCAGGGGAAAAAGACCCAGTTGACTCTTTTCCTCTACGGATTAAAAAGCTAACCTTTTTAATGTCCCAATTCCAGATAAAAAATAGTGGGAGAGAGAGATATACAGAGAGAGGAGATAGATACAAAAACTCTGATTTGTGGGCCTATGCTTTTATCTCCGCAGTACCTCTCTTCTCTAGTGTTGGTTGGGATCTAACCCAGAGACTATATACAACTCCAGAAAACTTGTTTCGAGTGCAAAGTACGCATAAAAAAAGTTGGGTTTTGAGCAGGTTTGGAGCTGACTTACAATGACTCCAATGGCGCACGCCAAACAATGGGGCTTTTTTGGGTTGATTTTTCAAACCCTTTTTTCAAGTCTCAATTGGTTGGAGAAATCGAAGCTCTATAGAAAAAAAGGATAGTGTTTCCCTTGAGAAGAGAATCACCCCCACCAGCAGCGGGTTTCAATGGACTCCATGCATTTTTTGGGGGTCTTTCTTTTATTTTTTTTTGGGTCAAGCGGAAAATCCTTGGGGGTTTTTCTTGCTCAATCTGTTCTTTGAGCAAAAAGGGAAATGAGAAAAAAGGGGATGGGTTTTTTAGCAAAATGGGAGGCTGGAGGTGGGGTCCGCCTAAAACTGTGTTCGTGCTGTCCGCCAGGCACCCCCACGATGCTGTCTGACTCGTGCGCACCCGCGCGTGTAGAAGACCCTTCACTGCTAGAGGAAATTGGGTGAGGGGAATTGAAATGGAACGAGACGGGTCGGGGTCGGATTTATAGTCTCTCATTTTAGTACTTTCGGTTTTTATTGGAGCGTAATCGAAAATGCTATGGCAAATGAATCTCAATCCATGAAAAGAAAAAAAATTTGACGTTTTTCAGATTCACATTGTTGTGCTGTGAATCCGAAATGTACATTTTTTCTTTATATACATTTTATAGATTGAAATTCATGTATCCTACAAATTCCGAGCAAATTGACCGGGTATTGATGTGACAAACTATTATTTACATATACATATTTCATAAGTGTGCGAAAATCAATTTCTACGTGTAATTGATTTTTGTACTATATTCTTGAAGTACATTAGTACATATGGTAATTTGTGGAGTGTGACAATTCAGTAGTAAATTTTTTCCAAAATGAATTTGAGTAGCCATTTCGCCAAGATAAATCTAGCATTTGTCATGACAAAAAACTATAAAAATAATAATAATAAAGAAATTGTACTGGTAATAAGGAACCCGGGTGAGTGTTGGTCCAATCTAGGTCGTCCATGCTCGGAATTAACGGCTCAGATTTCATCTCGACTTGACGACTTAAATCTGTTCGATCGAATGAAATCTAAGCAGTCCATTGTTGAACATGGACGGCCCAAATGGGGCCAACATTCATGCTAGCCCCTCGGATAGGACTGTAAACAAACCGAGCAACTCGCGAACTCGACTCGGTTCGGCTCGTTAAGGCTCAGCTCGGCTTGGCTTGGCTCGTTCGACAAAAGTTCGGCTCGTTGAAGGAGACTCGTTTAGTAAATGACTAAGCTCGGCTCGTTAAGACTCGAGCTCTAATTATTGGCTCGTTTACACCCCTACCTTTGGGACAGCAGGGTCTACCATTTAGCTAATTAGGCCGCCTAACAAAAAAAAAACGAGGCATCTCTGCTAAGAGAGGTCCTCTTTTTTTCTTTATTTTTTTTAATTTAGTGTTCAGACGAATTTGAGTACATCTTGATTAATCTTGAGACTTTGAAGTTAACGATGATAAATCTTCAATGGCTTCAAATGAGTTGACAGCACCTCCAAGATTTTCGAATATAATATTTTACGAGAAAGCAAGTCTTGGCCAATCTAATGAAATTTACTGGAGTTCCTCCCTCAATGGACCCATAAAGAAGAAGGTCAAACCTGTGACAAGTCCAATATGGCAGTAATTCATATGTTCTAGTAACAAATATCAGTCTTAATTATTTATAACACATACGTGACCCAAACCCATTTAAGCGCGCACCTCAACCAATATTCTAAAACTCATCATCACTGTACGCCGGTGGAAGCGTGATTTAAGTCACATATGAACCAACTCCCATAAAAATTAGTAGCACATGAGAGGTTTTGAATCTCAAATTTAAGAATGGATCAAATTCTTTAGTCTAAACCTTGATCGTGAAACCTAACTCCATGAGTTTATAGCAAGGGCGGAACCAAGGGTGGGCTAGCCTAGGCTATAGCCCTTGTGAACTTGAGAAAAACAAAAAAATTTAAATGTCAAATTTTAGCTCATCAATTTTAGTCCACCCCACTTTCTTGCGCATTCTATGACTATCTACGTACATTGAAAGAGAACTTGTTAAAGATATCGACTCAATTTTGATAATAAATTATCTCTATTCATTAAAACATCGTAGGGTACAAATTGAATAGTGTACGATTACTTGTATTTTTCTTTCATTTATTTGTGAACATTTACGTATATCTATGTACAAATTTGTTGGACATTAATTATAAAACTCTTCTTAGTTCATATATATATATATATATATATATATATATATATATTGTGTTAATTAGGCCAAGAGCGTTTAGATTTGTGATTCCGCCCTTGAGTTTACTACCAAATGTCATGCGTTTTATGGTGTTTTCCTCGAGGCCCTAGAATTACCAAATCTAGTCTAGTTTCTTTGATCATGTTTGTTTTGAGATTTTGGATTTTATAATTTGGTTAATGAATGGAGAAAGATAAATAGAGAAATGAAATTAATAATTAAGAGATAATTTATTGGAAACCGTGAACAGAGAGAAAAGGTTGAGACTGTTAGTAATTTATTTTAATCAACGAATATCTATAATCTTAACGTGAGAAGATATTTAAGTATTTAATATCATGGAGCTCATAATATAATTGAGATAAAAGACAAGAGTGCAATTATAATTCTGTAGTATGGTAAATTATAATTAGTGAAATAAGAAATAAAATACTGGTGGATTAGGATTTCTTATTTACTCTGGGAACGCGAACTTATTACTCTTTAGGTCTCTATCGTAGCCCTATATATACACGTTATACTCTCTAGGTGTGTTACTTGATTTTTCTATTATTCATGAAATAGTGAGAGACCTCGAGAGAGCAAATAGATTACGATGGAGTCCACACTCGATTCGTGTTCTAGACGTGCGGGAAATACGGTAGAATATCGTAAGATATAGTCGAGCAGTATTCGTGGCATATAGCAAGGTGTGCTGTAACAAGTTAACGTCTAGAGTTCGTGACGCAAGAGTTGTGGTAAAACCCTAATTTCACCTTGTAGGGTTTTGTGGTTTTTTGTTGTGCAATATATATGCATCATTACTGGGTTCTAAAAATCGTTTCCCAACAAAGACTTGAGTCCCAAAACGAATTTTTAAAGGAGCCATCGTGAAATCAAGGGGTTGGCCTAGTGGTTGTGGTACTCCCAAGTCCCTTGCCAAGTAAAATGATGGGTTCAAGTCTCATCACTCCTAATTGCAGCACCTTTTCCCCTATCCCCTCTTATTGATTAACAAAAAAAAAAAAAAAAAAGAGAGTTGTCGCGGCTGCGTGGGCTGCCGTGCCTTCCCATGTGTTGGATGTGTTCTAATTGTTATTCGTTGGTGAAGGTTTTTAGGTCGTAGCGATTAGCCTTTTCAGTGGATACGTCCTAGATCGTTTTGTTGTGAGATAGTCTAATGACAATTTATTCGTAACGGTTTACGAACATTCACCGTCATGTAGACAATCGCATCTGTCGTTATTTAGTGTGCTTTAGTTGTCTTTCCAGAATTGTTTACGGAGTTATTAGTTTGAGTTAGGTGCATGACCTGTGTTTTTCAGTGTATTGTATTTCTGTAATTCAATAATCGTCGGATCTTATTTTATATAAATGACAGCAATTTACTTCTTAAAAAACAAGAAAAAAATATAAAGAAAGTTGGATACTCCTATGGAAGGAAAATTAGGAAGGTGATTTGAGTCGCACATTGCAGTTTAAGACAGAATGAATGACTTGTGTGTGTGTGTGTGTGAGAGAGAGAGAGAGAGAGAGAGAGAGATTGAAGCCATTTCCTTACCTCCCCTTCACGTTGAAAAGTAGCTAGCAATATTAATGGGTTCTTCCTAAACAAGAATCTGAAAGACATGATCAACATATTTTAGGACAAACATTAAACTCTCAGAATATCTTATATATTGCTAGTTTATTATTAACTTGAATTCCATGATAAAATCATTTTCAATTAATGCAATTAATTATGTTTGCATTATATATGCTATCTTTGTTAACGCAAAATCACGATCGATCATTGGCCACCAAACCATGCAGTAAACAGTTTTCTCAGCCATTAATGATTTCACATTTGAAAAAATAATCACCTTCGTGTTTTTTTTTTTTCCCCCTCCAAGAATTTTATTAGACTCGTGTCCACTTTGAAATCTACAAAAATATCGTTCTGATGAGAGAAATCTACAAAAGTAAAAATTATAACCAGAATCTAAAAAATCTCTAACAAAAAAAATAAAAAAGGACAGTTTTACTGTTTTCTTTTTTTAAATTGTACTAATCCATACTATCACACTTTTTAGATTTTTTCCGTCGAGACAAAAACTTAACTAGCACATATATTAAAAATACTCACTCTCTGTCAGAATAATTAATATAGATTAAACAATCTCCTAATCCCCATCACATCAGCCTGAGCAGAAAAAGTTCATCACCTTTGCTAAATTTTCTAAATAACTTCGAAGTTCGAACATGAATGAAAAAAATGCACTCTGCCATATATAGTGGGACAAGACCTAATCAGAGCATCTCCAACCACGAATGTTAAATTTGACATGATATAAATGAATGAATCGACATTTGAACAAAAGTCTAACCAAGATGTCAATTCTTAGGTGTCGTTTAATTTCTTCTCTCATACGTCTAATTCGACATGCGAAAAAGTAATTGTAGAGATGTTAGATTTTAGTAACATTTTAAATCGTCACGTAAGCCTTCAAAAAAGCTTAATTAACCCGCCCGGAGCATAGCTTCCTGAAGTAATTGTATTTTAGCAAATTATAGTTAAAAAAGAGTTACTTTCTCTACTTTATAAATTAATTTAAAGTGTGTGAAATTTTCACAAGATTAAAACTTGGAGACGAAACTGGTAACCAGATTTCGTTTGTAGCCAAAAATTAGGCACATGGTAATGCTAGAAAAAACAGGAATTGGTTTAGCTAGTAATAAATAACAAAGGAAAATAGTTGCGATTAGATTCTATTGCTTAAATAACTATAGTTAAATCTTACCCGTCACTTCTAAACAAACTACTAACATATAGAAGTAGCAAACGACAAGTAACCCGAAATGTTTGTCCAATGGTAGAAAATGTTGGAAGTAAGTGCATTGCAAACACCAGGTTTTAGTTACCTGGCGAGTTTTCTATTCTCGACGTGAATGACCTATCTTTGATCGGACCACGTGAGAGATTAATTGAGATACACATAAATTTGTCCAATCACATTTCTGCTAAAACGAAAAGAAAGAGAGGAAAAAGTGACAAACATATTTTCAATCTATAGATAAATTCGGCGGTGGTTTTTTTTAACAGTGTTCTAAAACTCGCTACTCAGCAGTCGCTCGGCTAGACACTGTGGAGCGAGTTCTCGGTGAGTAATGCCCATCGAGTAGGGATTAGTCACCTTGACCAAGCACCTTGGAGCCGAGCGAGTACTCGGTGAGGAGCACCTTGTTTTAGAACACTGTTTTTTTTTTATGGGATTAATTTTAGCATCCTGGGCTTAGTACAAGCCCTAAAATTCGTCGGACTTAATAGGTTTATGGGCTCGGACTCGTTGTGAGCTTACAAGTAAATGAGGCCTTCTTCGCGGCCGCGGGTGAGGCTATTGGAGATGAATATTTTCTAGAATAGATTGAATTTCAATTTTACAAAGAGAGTTTTCGAGAAAATTACTAGTAATAAAGTATCAAGTAAACAACTTTTCTATTGATTTCTCACTATCTTGTTACATTTTCTTTTAGGGAAATAACTTATGCACTCCATTTTTTTTTTAATGAATGCAGTCTTAGACTCTTTGTCTTTTGGTGCTTAAAATTACGCGCAATACAATTTCCAAAGCATATTGAACACAAATTTGAAATGTATTTACAAGAAAGTGAAGTAAAAAAAATCATTTTATCATTCTTATACTCCATCTACCAGTTTAAATACCCACGATTCAATCCCCAAAAAGAGCAAGGCATTGGGCTTGGTGGAAAAGGGTTTGCTCATGAGCAATGTTAGGGCCTCTTCGGCCTAACTTTTAAAGAGTTTTTGGGATGTTCTTTATCGTTGTTTTCCCATAGTCACAAGATTCAGGTCAAATTTTGACATCATATTTTTTGTCTCAATGAGAGAAATCGAAAAAGTATTTTACATAAACTAAAATTAAAAATATTTAATATAAGACGACAAAAAAAAACAAAAAAAACAAGATGAAAAATTTGATATAAAAATTTAACCAAAAATCTTTCAAAAATTCGAAGAAAACAGCCAAAAAAACACGTGAAAATGTCCCTTAAAAATTAGGCTCAAAGAGCCTTGACAAATTTTCTTCTTTCAACGGTAGAAACTTGAGCAAGGTTAACCATGTACCAGGGAAAAGAGAGAAGTCAAAAAGTTACTGGTAGCCTTTAGAGCATTTCCAATCCATAATTATATCTCTATTTGAGAGTGTGGATACGACATATTAAAGAGAGATTTTATAATTTATCCGATATTTTCTTCAACTTTGTACTTTATAGGAAAATCTTGGAGGGATCCATCGTCTTTTCTAGACATTTTGTCTCCAAATTTATTTTTTAGTCCTCTAAACCACAATATTTTTGAGTTTTCAAATCTCTTAATAGGACTATGGATCATTCCAATATTCTTCCATAAAGTGCAAAAAGTTGAAGAAAAGAGAAAATTATAACAAATTTTTTTCTCAATATGTCACATCTACACTCTCATATAAAGATATAGAAGTGGGTTGGAAATGTTTTGCGGATTTGAAAACAAGAAGTTGGTGGTACATACGAAGTTTTGAAAAAATGAGGGGCCGGTCATGTAATAATGGGTAAACTTTTGGTCCGCTCGCGACTATATATGGGTCAGCAATCTAGGGTTAGGGTTTTTCCCCGCTAGAAGAACAGCTCTGCCGCCATGGTTCTCAAGTACGTTCCTAGCTTCTACTTTCTTCCGTTCATTTCCACTTCTTCCTTCGATTCTGTCGATTTACTAGTATATCATTTCTCTGTATAGTAAAGTCTTTGTGTTTTACGAATCGTGATCTTTAATCTCATCTCTGGTTTCTGAAAAAATGGATGAATAGAGATGAATTTTGTCATGACTGTATTTGTGCTTTTCTGCATCGACTGCAATTAACTGTCCTGTTCATAATTAATGTAATAAATAAGGATTTGTTGGCACTCAATCCATTGTGCTATTTTCGTACATAAATAGTGTCAAATGGTGGATGAGATAGATTGCAGCAAGTCCATGATCTTTGGCTTCCCACGATAAGAAGTGGGAAAAGAAGGATTTACTTATTGAATCGATTCTTGCAAAAAATCGACACATTGTTCTGGAGTTCATACTTCGCGTTTTATGCACTATCCATTCCAGTGGGTTTCGATTACACGTTTATCATGTAGAATTGATAAATGGTGGTAGGCTCTTAATAACTCATAGCTGTTTCCTCTGTTGGTGCTTGTGGTGGAATATGAGCTCAATCTAATCAATGTTAGTGAAACTCATGTTTGTTTAAGTTTGTGCATAATGCACCACAAAACATGATTTGTGGGTTTGGATGTATAATGTATGCCTTTTGAGCTATGTCCATATGCCGGTCTGTAGAATAATAGAAGACACCATACAACATTCATGATGTTTGGACTGTATGCCAAGAATAGTTGATTATAATAAATTTGTTTGCCAAAACTTATTCAGTTTCAACATCAATTATAGTGAAGCGATGGAGGTGACTCAATTAGGGGTAGGTTTGTGGGAAGTTATATTCTTTCCTTCTTGCTGCAACAGACAACATGTGATGTTTTCTTTCCTTTGCTTGATATCTTGTATCTCTATCTAACTTCATCTACGTAATTTACTGAGTCCTTTCTATGGCGAGTAGAAAATTTGGGTGCTCTATCAAATTCTAATATATTAAGTCTCTCCCCAAATCTTGTAATTGCTACTTAAAAACTAAAACATGCTAATTTCAGGACCGAACTCTGCCGCTTCAGCGGGGCCAAGATTTACCCTGGGAGGGGTATCAGATTTGTCCGATCAGACTCTCAGGTAAAGTCAATGGTTATGTCAAGCTGATTTCTATTTGTAGACGCTGTCTGCAGACTTTAGGGACCTTGAGATGCAGTGCTCGGTCCTTATGTAACTGTTTTGTTTCTAGTCAGGTATTCATTAAACTGAAAGTAATTTGTTCTGTTTGCTCAATGAAGGTCTTCCTCTTTGCCAATTCCAAATGCAAGAGGTATTTCCACAACCGGCTGAAGCCCTCGAAGCTCTGCTGGACTGCCATGTACAGGAAGCAGCATAAGAAGGTAGTTTAAATTGGCTGATTTGTTTTTCTGCGTCATCATTGGACCGGGGTTTAATCCTTTCATTTATTTGCCTGGTGACCTATTATTTGACCTATTTTCTATGGATTTCCGTTCCTAACACTCGCAGGACATTGCTCAAGAAGCTGTTAAGAAGAGGCGTCGTGCGACTAAGAAACCTTACTCAAGGTCCATCGTTGGTGCTACTTTGGAAGTTATACAGAAGAAAAGGGCAGAGAAGCCTGAAGTTCGTGATGCTGCTCGGGAGGCTGCTCTCCGGTATATGGTTTCCTTTAACTTAGTGATTGTTGTGTTTATGCAGCTATTTTTTAGGTTTTAATTGGGTGTTAATGCAGCTATTGCTGGATGCTAATTTGGGTTTTTTAAAATTCAGTGAAATAAAGGAGAGGATCAAGAAAACCAAGGATGAGAAGAAAGCTAAGAAAGCCGAGGTGATGTCCAAGTCACAGAAGGCGGGTAAAGGTAACATGCCTAAGGCTTCTGCTCCGAAGGGCCCCAAGCTTGGAGGTGGTGGCGGGAAGCGGTGAAAGTGCATTGTCTCCTGCGTTCGTGTTGGGTACTAAAAACTTGAAATGTTCCATGATTTTGTTAGCGCTGATGTTAGTTCTATCGTTTCAGACGCACTTATTGGGTTTTCACTTATTTTTAGTTAATTTCTCATGTATTGACACCATTTTTGTACACTTTATTCTCGTGCGATTATCAATTCAGGGTTGTTTGTTTCGAGCAATTTTGGTTCTTTTGTTTGAAGCAAGTCTGATTTTCTTGATGGTTTTTGGGGATCAGCTCCTGGCATAAAGAAGTGAATTATGAGCTAATCAGCATTTTAATTTGAAAGAATCATCACTCAAGCTTTTGTTGATTATTACACTAGACAAATCAGTTAGACGGTGTAACCCGATAGAATTAGAGAGATAAATCTCATTTTTGTAGAGCAGATAACTAGTCGATTCATAAATTAAGTTCCAAATCATCAAATGGAAGAGTGAATTAATCCATGTACTATCTCCTCAAGGGATAAGACCTTTTTGATATACTTCTTTTTATTTTTGGACGTTTAAGCGTCCAAGTAAATTTGACATTTGCATATGCAAATTTAATGTCGATTAAACGTTTAATTTCTAGCCAAATCTTCACACGCGTACTCATGCCATCTTAATGAGTAACATGCGTTCCTCGTTTCGCACCAACTCAGCTTCATCAGCACTATAACTGATGACGAAATTTCTGCACTATTAGAAGAAGAAAGAACCCTGGTAAGGGTTTGTTTAACTGAGGGATTTGATTCAATGGGGAGTCAAAGAGTGGTGGTAATGGTGATAGGGATTGCGATGTTGCTATCGCGGGCTGCAGCAGTAACCACACCGATTGACTGCACCACTGTGGTTGGGCTCATCTCTGCCTGCAACACTTTTGTCACTTACGGCTCGCCTGACCCCATGCCTGGATCCCCGTGCTGTGACGCTGTGGGTAGCCTGAATAGCGTAGCTGATTCAACTGCCGATGGCCGGCAGATGGTTTGCAATTGCTTAATGGGACTCATCACTACCTACAGTCCTAATGCCACTGCTATTGCTACCTTGCCTGGTTTCTGTGGGGTCTCTCTTGGCTTCACTATTGAACCCAACACTGACTGCAACTTGTAACTCTCTCTCTCTCTCTCTCTCTCTCTCTCTCTCTCTCTCTTCCGTGTATATGCGCGTGATGCAGGGTTTCTTATGTGTTTTTCTTTTCTTTTTGGCGATATGCTGCAGCATCCCATGAGTTCGGAGATTCAAGAGAAAATGGACCTTTTTTATGATACATACCGTTGCGGATGACTAAATAAGGGGTTTTCTCTCCACACTTTGCAAGGGAGAAAACTATTGTAACTTTTCCAGTAATTGAAACGGATAGATGGGTATTTCCGTTTGCAAAATAAAAGAAAAAAGAAAAAAAAAACCTGATAGATGGATATAAGTTGTAGTCCAAAAAGCCGAAGGCTTCCTCTACAATAATATGAGCTCGACCAAAACAAAGCATTGCAATTTCACCAAAAACGAACAAGAGGAGTTCCCTTGTTATCAACCAACCAACTTCAATCAAATGCTCTCTCTCTCTCTCTCTCTCTCTCTCTCTCTCTCCACGTGCACGTGTTTGTTTGTTTGTTTTTGGGATCTTAATTATCTTGGATTACATTGGCTGGGGTTCAATACCTTAGGTGAGAAGTGACAGAAAGAGAAGAGCATAACTGGGGTTCGGCCAAAGGAAGGGCATCCAAGGTTGAATTGTGTTTCATTAGGGTACTAACAAGTCCTTTGCTCTGTTTGCCTTTTTGACAACCCGGGTTTCAAGAAATAAAGTTTTAAAGACTGGGCAGCGCTTGTAGCGCGCATCCAATATTCCCGCATACAACGGGTTGATTTTTTCGACTGTCTGATTCGAGGTGTGGTGATTTTCCCGCATATAACGGGTTGATTTTTTTCGACTGTTTGATTCGAGGGGACCACACCGGCGTCATGGAGCCATGGCCTTCTTAGGACTACGTTGAAGGATGACTGGATATCGAGGACTAGAAGGAGGATCGTTAAAATAGTGGGCCTTAACTGTAATACCGATTGTGATAAAAAACAAAACGGCAATACGGATTAGAGTCGAAGGGAACATAAAGGCGATAGACCAAAAGTCAAGCAAATGAAAAGCGACCATCCGTGAATGCACAGTTTAACATAAAGAGAGAAACACTGGATTGGTTTAAAATTTAGTCACTTCAGTGCTTGCATTTCTTGATGCATTTAGTCAACTGATTCGCTGTGAAAGAAGAAGAAAAAACAAAAAAACCCAGATATGGATGGAAAGTTTGAGGCTCAGCCTCATGATCTGTCGAACAGATTAAACAAAAGAGAGTCAAATACTCAAATACAGGTGGTTGCAGCCAAAAAAAAAAAAAAGCTTCAAAACACAGCCTCCTGGTCTTTCTATGATCTGCACATATTGTCATTAAAATTCTTACAAGCAAACACTAACAAGCCAATACAAAGAAGAAGATGAGAGCACACACACCAACATCAGCGTTTTATAATGTGGAAGCGGAAACGTTGCTATCACGATCTTTGCCAAGAGGATCCACGTGTACACTGATGGCGTCAAGTTAGATAGATATGGAGAACAAAGGAGAAGCACAGCTCTAGCATGGAACACCATACAGACTTGAAGATTTCAAGAAAAAGTGAAACCGTTCCAAACGGTGACCCACGTGTGTGTGGGTGCTGTTACTGCTATCTATCATCTACCACCATAACTGGATCTATACCCGGCGGTGCTGTTTCCTCGAATTGGCATCTCAGAGCCAGGATATGCTTTGGTACCGAAGTCTTCAGACATATCCAAACCCCTTTCTGAAATACTATCTCCATCCCAATACCCACGAACAAACCTCTTTAATGAACCCGGTTTCTCAACATGCATAATTCGCTGCCTGGGAGCACTCTGGGATCTAACCTTTGCCCAGGACGATTCCGTGTTAGCCATGTAGTTAGGGTAACCCATATAGTCTCCCAATAAGCTTTTTGAACACTCACTCCTTGCGGGCGTGAAGGGACCTCTTCTGCCACTGCTTCCCAGTCTAGATGACGCAGAGTACATTTGCGGGCTGTTTTCTCTAGCCCATAAGGCTCCCTGATCTACTTCTGTAGGAAATTTTAGGGATGTTAAAGACGAGACTTCGCCGGAAGATGTACTTGGATATTGCTTCTGGGGTTTTGTTGGGTGTCTTGGTAGAGGGTCAAATGGAGCCCCAAAGACTTTGTTGCCTTGTTTGGAGATTGGGTGAGGCTTCCAAGTATCTACTTCAAGGATCTTGTCACTCCTCTCGTCCTCGGCTCGCCCTGATTTTTGTGATGTGTCTCCCTGGCTGTTCCATGGATGTTCTTCCATCCATCGGTCTAGCCAGTTTGAACCTATGTGAATCCTTTCTAGGTCAATATTGCCCTTGATCTTCATATATGATTGAGAGCTCTGGTTTCTGGAAGCAAATTCACGGTTTTCAACCTGAATTTTCAATAGCATGTCCCAAAGTTTATATCTTAGTTTCATTATCAACTACATATTTAATTTATGAAGCTGCCAATATCACTTGGCTCCATGAGATGTATCTGGTTCGTAAATTGATTTTTAACACTTCAAAAATTCCAAATGAATGGAATCAAATAGTTCCCAAGGAATGTTCAAAAAAAAAAAAAGTTCCCAAGGAAGCATTCTTTAGCCACAAAATTGCTACCAAAGTTGCATTTCAATGAGAAATTTTCGATATCACGAGACCATTTATTTAAGAAAGGAAATGAACACAGAATTCAAGCACGTACCTTCTGCATTGGGGACCAGTCAGATTTTGTACTAAATGCACGAAATTGCTTACCATACTTTTTGGGAGTTGCAAGGTCCTGCAAGCGAAGAATATAATAACTACAGAGCTGGCCATGTAAAACAATAGAGAGAAACATACAAATTTTCTACATGAGGACATTTCAACGAAGTGAATATCAAAACAAAATTCTGGTTTAGGAGTGATTCACCATGCACACCAATAGATTTTCTAAAGTTGCCAATGTACATTTTAATAGGAGTGATTCACCATTCTCCTTCAGTAGTTACATAAGAAAGAACAAAAGATATACTCACAGGGTGGCAAGAGTTGGAGGACTTGCTGCTAGATTGTGAAGACTCTGACACGTGAGCCCGATTTGAACAGGCCCGGGCCTGGATTCGGGCCATTGCCTGCATGCGTCGGAGCATATCTGCACTTTGCTTTCTCACAATATGCCCTCTCACCAATGCTTGAAGCCTCACCAATCCCTTAAGTGCCCTCAACGCCCTCCTAGCCTTCAAAATGTCCCATCAGATAATAACCAGATCAACTTCCACACGATAAAGTACCTTATAAAACTACCCGTACACATCATATGTAAGTTAGGAATGCACCATACTTGAACTAAGAAATGGAAATATGTAATTATGAATGCGGTTGAAACTAGAAATAGACATCACATACGTAAGCAGGAATGCAGTGCAGCCAAAACTACAAACCCATTTCATACACTAAATCACATACTATTTGGACTTGTTTACAGAATAAAATTTGAAAAGTTAAGCAGATTAGCATGGAATTTTGAAAAGCCGACGCCAGGTAAGTCATTACTACAGCTTAAAAGCTATCAAAACACTGGCCTCCCGCCTAGTTGGCCACATATAATTATAGGGAAAGTAAATAAGAAAAATTTGAATGAAAGGAGGAATAAGTACATCGCAAAAGTCTAAATTATGAACCTAGTATTCAATTGGTGGCTCCATCCTTACTTTTTTGCTGCACCCTTTATCTATCTATTTGCACTGGACCCACATCGTCCAAACGTGAACTGAAAACTATGTGGAAAAATATAATTCATAGGTACTCCCAAGGCCACAAAGTAGAAAAAGTGAAATAATATCTTTTCTTGATAATTGAAATTATGATTTGGATTAACATACCATTATTACCTCAAATATTTCTCTGTTCTCCCATTTTTTCATATACAGTTCTCTTCAAAAATCTTTACTCGACAAAGTTTGTACAAGTCATTGTTGCCAGACAAAAGCATAAAGTGAACATTGCTACATGATTGCATTACCAGTAGAACTGGCTAACCAGCTCATGCACATAAAGCAGCTTCAAACCCCAAGGGTTGGCCCAGTGATTAAGGCCTCAGCCTTAGAGATATGTTCCCTCTTAGGTCTCTAGTTCGAGCCTCCTAGGTGCTATCAATTCTTGTGGGGTCGTTCCACACAGAGCTATTGCACCAGCTTTAAAAGGGGCTCCGGTAGAATGGTCAAATGAATCACCTAGAGATTAATTGTGGTGCTAGCAGGTCTAACACGTTGAGTTATAAAAAAAAAGGAATGTAATTCACGAGGCTAGTTGGAAGTAGGTGAGGGGGATTGCTCTCCCCAAAGACTTGCATAAATTTGCACAGGACCAAAGTCACATTTCCCAAATGACGAATCACCCCTTCCATAGACACAGTGGTGGGAAAAGACATGGTTCATATATTTATGTTGACTTGGTGCGTACAGAGTCTACAGACGCCCGTTCCCATTGGTGGAAGATAACGTTGTATTTGGTCATATAAGCTTTTATATTACTTTTTCTTGATATTCACATCTAGTAGAATGTGGCATTTACACTAATTGACACCTCCAAACATATTTTAATCGACCTATGCTCCTTAGATCATCGTAAAGCCCACGAACTTTACATCATATAGTCCAATGGAGAAGGAATAACACATAAAAATTATGGGCTTTCTTTTCCCTGTTCTTCTGGGAAGAACATTACCTATATTAGTACTTTAAAATTTCAAGATTACTCAAAAATAAATGTTGGTGAAAACCCTTTTCTTAAAGCAACATTAAAAAAGGCTGCTTTCTTAGAATCTAGAAGGCAACTAAGCTTAGATAGTTAGATGAGTCCGAAGTTCTAAAAGCCAAAAACAATTTCCCCCCACATAGTCCAGACTCCATTAATTCCCAATTAGTTTCTAGCAGATGCCTCGAAAAATTCGAACAGTTTGAACTGTGAGGTGTGACAAGGGTTACAGCTGGATTTTTCAGACGAAGGCATGGAAAGATTTTTTTTAAAATGGGGACCATGCACATTAGTTATTAAAATAACTTCACCTTTCCATGGTTATTATTTTACACAGATAATTCTAACCAGAAGAGTAGAGATCCCAACCACCAATATTCTGAGGTCAGCAAAACAAAGTCGGTGGTAATTAACCCCAAGGGGTTAGCCAAGCCAAGCAGTCTTGGCTAAGACTTAGGAGGACTAAGTTCGATTATCCTTGCCATAAACTCTTGGGACCCCTCACCCCATGTTAGCGTAGAAACCCTTGGGGTCACCTCACCCTGTGCGTTAGGGTAGGAAATGGCAGGAAATGGCTGTGGGAGAGGCAGGACACTATCTATTACCACAAAAAAAAAAAAAAAAAAAACGTCGGTGGTAATTACCAAAGAACCACAAGGGTTAATTTCGGAAACAAAAAATGTGGCTCAAAATTGTACACAGTTGAAGTTGTAGCAGTAGTAGTATACTAACCAGATAGGCTCGAAACGCCGACTGAATCTTCACAGCCGCCAATTCCCGCCGCCTTCTATCATACGCCGCCGTATTGGGCCTACTGCTACTCCCGGATCCCCCACTGGTCAGCCTGACAACCTCCGCCGCCGCGTGCGCCGCCGCGAGAGCCGCCTCGGCCACCGCAGCGGTCGCCGCCGCCACCGCTATCGCGTGCTTGTTGGCGTCAACTGCATCCCCATACCCGGCCGAAGATGACTCGGCGTAAGAGGAGCCTCTGACGAAACCCCACTTCTTCTTTTCCTTCGCCGGTGACGACGACGACGAATCCGACGCCTTCTTGCCGCCGCCGCCACCGAAGATTGCCCTGAACCATCTTGATGCCTTACCCATTGCTCATCGTCGGTGGGTTGGTTGTGTCGGCATTTGCAGAATGGAGAGAGAGAGAGAGTTGAGTATCTGGGGCGAGCAAGGAGAGTGAAAGGGGTGGGGTTAATGGACCTTGAGGCCCACGCTTGGGTGATATTTAAGAGACGCGGACGCGGTTGAGGCTGGAAGTGGGGGGAGTGGTTGGGGCTTGGGGGGTGGGGACGGAGATTTTTCTTCACATTGAGAGAGAGAGAGAGAGAGAGAGAGATGGCTTTTATTATGTCTATGATAATACTACTGGTACTAGACTACCAGTCTATTGTTGACTTTAAATTAGTAGTACTGACTATATGGTCAATGCTTGTTTCATTAGGATTATTCAATGCTCGTGACTATCTGAGAAAGAGTGAATATTATCTTTTTTCTATTGATTGAAATAGTGTGAATTTTATTATAAAGTAATATTATGTTTATTAAAAAATATATGGTACGGGTTAGATTTATATCATTTCAATTAATAAAAGAGAAGATAATATTCACATTCTTTTAACGAGGGTGAACAAAATTACACTCCTATCGAGTAGCACTATCACGTGATGTTGGAAGGACTTTTTTTCACCGTATGTTAGGATGGAGCTATACATGGTGCCGGACTTGACTATGTCCACACAAAGGTCTAGGCCTTGTTCGGCTTTTGTTTTTATTCAAAATTTTTTTTTTTGCATTTGTCAATTTTTCGTTAATTTTTTAAGAATTATTATTTTGTCATGACGAAAGAAATTTAAAAAGTAAAAAATTATGATCGAAACTCAATTTTTTTGAATAAAGACAAAAATAAGCCAATAAGCCAATTTTTCATCCTTATTAACAAAAATTAGATTTCGATCATAATTTTTTATTTTTAAATTCCTCTCGTCATGATAAAACAATAACCTGCAGAAAATTGATGAAAAAGTAATAAATGCAAAAAAAAAAACAAAAACAATAAATTACTTAACTTATTAAACCGAACAACCCCTTACTCATCTAAATGGTAAGTAACTCAAATCTCGTAGCACACAACTTTTTAAACTTTCTAAGGCCATTGATAGTCAGGTGATTATTACCGTGTCGATCCTTGAGGGTTATTTTTAGGCTCGTCCCCATCGGTTTCATTGTTCATTTTGTACAATATTCGTCGAGAAGATTATACTATAGTTTCATATTGGGTGGATTAAATATCTTCACATACCCTGGCAGTCCTCCAACTTCAGATAATCATGCTCCTTTGCTTGGAAGGTGGATGGTGCAGCGCTCAATCTCACCATCCAAAAGTGTTTAAAAGAACTCTTATTTAAGGGTTTTTTAGTCCATCCACAGTGGTATAATCAAAAGCTAATTGTTTTTAAAGTTAATAATGTTGGTGTAAAAGATGGCTCACAATAGTAGAATCAAACTTAGCAACATCCTTAGAAATAATTAAATTTTAAGCTTTGGATAATCAAAATTAGCAACCTTTTTCAATAATCAAAATTTATGGACTCCACACCACTTAAGTTAACTAGTTCCAAAATTTGTATACACGCGTGTTTCAATTAGCATTTTTTTCTTCTCTTCTTCGCCTACTCTATATCTTCTTTCAGTTCACCCACAAACTATTTTTCTTTCTTTCCGTCAAAAAGTGAAGCTCATATTTCTTGATCATCTACAATTCAACTCATCATCATCGGATTAAGGTATTTCACTATTCTTTCCCTTCTATTTTTTCCCCCCAAAAAAATTCATAACAGGAGGGAGGAAAATCACCGATTTTTTTCCAAACTTAAGAGAGAATCAATATATTTTTGCAAAAAAAAAAAAAACGTAAATGGAGGAAAGTTAATGACAAGAAATAGAGGGGGAGAGAGAGAGTGTGAAATTGTAGAGAACCCTTATTTTGGTTATGGACTAAAAGTGACCATTGTGAAACGCAACATTGTTAAGCTTAATAACATCTTAAGTGAATAATAAAAAACTGATGTGTCAACTTTTGATTATCTTTTTTTGATTATACCACTATGGATAGCTTTAGAGCATTCACAATGTAATAATTAAAATCAAAAATTGTTAAAGTTAGCAATGTGTGCTTTAGAAGAGTACTTTAAAAATTCGAACCATTAATTATCGAGATGGACAGTCCGGATAAAGCGCTGCACTGTGAAAACAAACGTGGGGCGCCAGGGTCTCCGGATCCCACTCATCCCCCATTATGACATTTTTTTAGTGCTGCCTTTAGAGAAAACCTATTGTATGCATAATGCACCCTGCTTTTGGAGCAATTATAACCACATTATGCCACATATGATGTCTTTGCATGTGCGGTCTGTACTTTCAAAACACCACGTCATGTACAACCAGATTAATTTTCCCAATTTTGTTAGGGACAATAATCCTTAAAACAGAACCCCGACAAATGGAGGAATTTCCAACACGACACGAAGTTAGCGTGTTTGGATCAATTATTTTTGACACAAAATATGAATATAACACGACACGATAACATGAAAAGTGAGAGAATTCTGAAGCGAACATGAGATGGCACGACACGACACAGAATGGTAAGAAAGGACCCGATAACACGACACGAACCTCATACGAAATTAGCGGGTTAGAATCAGCTATTATTGACACGGAACACGAATATGACACAATACGATAACGCGAGAAGCTAAACAGATCATGTTAGAGTTGAGGGAATTCTCATACGAATACGAGATGACACAAACACGAATACGATACAACACGACACGATGCCCGCCCCTAAAAAAAACCCAACTCCATATAGTTTTTCCCAGTGGAATAATGGAAGTGCAGATATGCCTGTATGGTGCTTCATCACATTCGTCAAGAAGTATTGCCCATCACTATACATCACTATCTATAGGAAGCCTTACCACACCTATGTTAGGAATCAAAACTAAAGTCCTACCACGTGTGAGTGGTGTTAGTAATATTTTTAATCCCAATAAACAACTAGGAAAACTCGAACATGAGTCTTGACCAACCGGGTCCAAGTGATATACTCTAACCAGACTATGGGGACCATTATTAGTTAGAACTACGTTCCAATCCTCCATAGGAATTTCGTTGGGTCACGCAGGCCGAAGAAAGGAGTACTCAATTTCATTGGAAGGATACATAAGATAAGATGGACCATTTCGCATGAAGATAAAAATAGAGACAACTAGTGGCACAGAAAACTGCAATCAAGAAAGTGTTTAGTAGCCCATAATGCAGCAGTAGGCATTTGGTATGCTGGGCCGGGCTTGGTTTGCATATTAAGCCCTTGCTTAAGCCGGTCTAATAAGAGCTTAATTTGTGAGAATCAAGGCCCTGCCATACGTACAACTCCAATCCCTTATGAAAAGAACATTTACCCCGTTCGTTTTGGGATATTGTATTTGGATTTGTAGGTAATGAATGTAGAGAGAAATAGAGTAACGATTGAAAATATGGGTAATGATTTGAGAGAGAAAGAAAAATGAGAGTAATGATTTAAAAGAAATAGGATAATGATTAAAATTCAAAACCTTTAAACCAACGGGGTTGGCTAGCCACTGGGCCTATGTCCACTCCTAGGCTGCAATCCATTTTTACCCATTCGGACAATCACCGAAAAAGATGGTTATTGGGGCAATCACGCTCTGTCAGGGGCGACGGTACATACTGGTGAGGGTATGCAAATGAACACCCAAACCTTCAAACTTTGCGAACACCTGCCTGTGTTTAACAGTACTATCGTGTTAAGCTAATTAGGCTTTTGCAGTTCAGCAAAAAAAAAAGCTAATCGGGCTTTCTGATTAGCTTTTCGAACACCCGGCAAAAGCCTTTGGCCCGAAAACAAGACTAGCTATGTGACAGGAGCTTTCCTTTGAAGGTTCAAAAGGAAAACCTTCAGACACTTCTGATATATGCATGATGATATTATCTCCATACCGTTTTAGTCCTGTTCCTTTCCAATTGTAGTTGGGAGTCTTTAGTCCCTCATTGACATAAGTATTGCAATTCTTAAGTCCTCTTCTTTTTATCCCTTTCTTTCTCTTTTGAAAGGCTACGTACCCAGACTTTTCGTTGCTTATCGGTTCCATTCTTTGTTTAGATCTTCCTATTCTTTCATGCTCTTGGTGTTTTTTCCCTCCTGTTTTTGTCATATATTTGGTAATATTATTCTGCTAGTTTGATCCTGATCACTTCGAGCTTGAATTCGAGGCTAAATTCGAGCCTGAATTCGGTTTTGTTTGAGTTTAACAAGCTTCGATGAGCCGAGCCTGAGCTTCAAATTTTTTTTATGAGCCAAACTTGAGCTCACTTATCTAGACTCGAATTCGAGCCTGACCAATACCTTGCCGAACTGATCACAAATCTGGTTTGGTTGGACTCAGCTTGTTTGCATCCCAAATCCTAGCTTAGATTCATAGGTTTGATCGACTTAGCTCCTTTGCACCCCAACTTCTAGCCTAGATTCATAGGTTTGATGTAATTGCACGCAGATAATAGAGTCTCACATTGCTTGGGAGTGAAATGGGTGATCACTTAATAACATTTGGGACCTCTCCACTCATTGCCAATTGGTTTTGAGATGGATATAAAGTTTCTACATGGTATCAGAGCGGGGCCCGTTTCACCCCATATTTTATAAAATTCACAATCCACACCCCACGATGACAGACCAGCAAAAAGGCTGCACGATGATAGGACCCAAAAGTGGCCACACGTGACAGACCTCAAACGCGGCTGCACGTGAGGGAGGATGTTAAGATAATAGAGTCTCACATTGCTTGGAAGTGAAATGGGTGATCACTTAATAACATTTGGGACCTCTCCACTCATTGCCAATTAGTTTTGAGATGGATATAAAGTTTCTACACGACGGGCTGTAACCTCTCACTTTCATTGTCCATATAACCATCAAGATTGGCCACATATTACAAGTCTGCGATCCTAATTCATTTAAAAAAAACTTCTCCAGCATAGACACACATCAATAATAATTGAGTGGGTGGGCTAATTATCGGGTCACGGCAACAGTAACATTGTATATGTATTCTTTTATTTTTACTTTTAAATCTGTATATGTCGGCTTACTGATTCTGTATGCAAAATATTACTTATAATAAAGAATTGTTTATGTTGCGATCCCGACGCATTTGAAATCTTGGATTTCATTCCGGCCTGTGACCAACATAGACACGCACCAATGATATTGATCTGTTGTATAGTTGCATGATATAATGGGTTTAGATTTATGTTATATAAAAATTGATTTGGTAAAACTACGGTCAACCGTGCATTGATTTGTTTAGGTAATTTTGATGTTTTTTTATTTGATCGGCAAGGAAATTTTGATGTTCACGTACATCACAACCATGTGCTAACACAAGTGGTCCTCTTGCCAGTCACTGTCAAGGAAGTTGCCATGCTTGAACCACAATATCGATCATTTGGATATATTATGCTTGAATTTTGCGAGGATCAATTTAAATATCAATTCATTGAAGCAGTCAGAATTAACTTGCTCATGATGATTAATTTGTACCCTTCATCAGACGAAACATGCCTCTTTTTTTTTATTTAATAATTCTGACCCTTCATGGGGTAGTTTGAAGAAAAACAAAAGAAACAAAAAAAAAAAAAAAAACACTACTAAAATGATAAAACTAGACCGTTATTCATGCGTCATCACACATCTGCCTTAGTTAACTGCACAAGAAATACGGGCAAGTGTCAGAACAATGTGAGATAGAAAATACTAAAATTAATTCAAGCACTTCTCATGAATCAATTCTGAAGATTCAATATTTTAAAATTTCGCAAGAGTGCTATGTCTTTAGAGAAGTACCTAGAGAAATCACGGAAACTAGATTTATTCAGATTGTGGTCTATAGTATATCAAAAATGAATCTATGTACGTCCAATATTTATTTTCTAGGTACTTTGTGATCATTGTTCTAAATGCGTTATACGTAAAGGTGCTTGAGACTTGATGAGAGATTGAGATCGAGAAGTAATTACTACCATTGCAAGAGGAGAGAGGAGGGAGTTGGCACTGAGAAGGGAGACGGGATGCGATCCTGATGGTGCTGCAGAGGCAGTCATGATCCACGGCTTGGAGCGCGGTACAACACTCCGGGCTAGGGTTGGTGTTAGCCGCACCGGGCAGCACAAACGGCGCACACACGTTGATGTTACCGAGCTGGGACGTGCAAGTTTGGGCCTCGGTCTGCACCACAACCAGCCCCACAACAACAAACAACAACGTGGCTCGGGAAATGAGGGAAACAAGAGACTTAATGGCTGCCATGACTCAATGCTGGTAGCAGTATTTTTTTAAAATGTGCCATTTTGCATGGGTTTCTTCATCCATTTATAGCTTTGTTGGATGGTGAAGTATTTGCGTGAATCAACTAATTATCGAGAGTTGGGAGCTCATAGGTTTTGCGTTGGTTCAAGTTTGTAGCGGCATGAAACTCTCTCCAAGGAAGTAGGAACCATTTCCTAGGCTGACATTGAAAAAAAAGAGAGAAAATTTGAAATTTTAGCTGAATGCTTCATCTTTTTATTACCGAGATTCGGACCAGCTTACACGTGACTTGACTAATGTTGAGGGTGAACCCACCATTTACTAGCAGAGAGCTGGGGACGGAGCCAGATTTTTGGTGCGGAGGAAGCGAATATACACAATCAAAATTTTTTGTTGATGATAATTTTTTTTTTCAATGTACAAGTAGGGTTTTTTTAAATTGTAGTTGGCTGGGAGGCCACTTGAAGCTGGAACAAATGCTCCGTATTTATAGTACTTGAGAGCAAGGGCGGAATCAGGAATTTATTTCACCCTGGGCTAACCAAAATTTATATATGTGAACCAAAAAGAAGGCAAACTCGTATACAAATATATAAATGTTTAAAAATAAACAAAACAAAAGTACAAAAGAGTTTTTCCTCCCTTTTATTTTATTGTTCCATTAGAGTATGTATACCAGAGTAGCAAAAATAAAATATTAGCTATTATAGCAACCTAAAACCGAGAAAATCCACCTACAACAATTAGATAAAACACTACAACAAAAAACACCAATGGTGACACCCTTTGACACCATTTGGTGACAAAAAAATGGTGTTGTCACGGAATATACTCAATGGTGACAAAAAATTTGACTGCTTGTCACTGAAAACCTTTCAGTAATTAGGTCCTGGGGCGCGAAATAATGATGGGATTTGGTGACAGAAAATTTGTCACTGAAGAAGAGTTTCAGTGACCAGCATAATGTTGTCACTGAAAGGTCTGAAAATTTGTCACCAATGACATTTTTCGGTGACAATCGTAAGGTTGTCATTGAAAGGTCAGAATTTTCGCACCTCCCGAGCTGGTAATAACTTGGCGCGCTTATGAAAAGTTAAATTTTTTTTTTTCACTCAAAACCACGTTAGTTTTTCTTGTCACCAAAAACAAGCAACCATGCTACTTGTATAGATGTTTTTCACATATTACGCACATATATTTTTGTGGAGTCCATATCGAAATCGCATAAAATGATCTGAACCGCTAATCTTTTTGATAAATATTTGTAGGAGGGTTTATATAAGAAATCAGCTCCAACAGATATCAGTGAGGGCTTTCTCAGAAATTGTAGGACGAATCATTCTGTTTTGCCGTACGATTTTTGAGAAAGCCCTTGCTGATATTTGTTGGAGTTGATTATTTACAAAAACCTTCCAAAAAATATTTTTAAAAAAATGAACGGTTTGGATTATTTTGTGAGATACTGATATGGGTCCCAAAAAATATATGTGCATCATGATATGTGAAAAACATTTGTGTGGAATCATTGCTAAAAAACCAGCCCTAATTTTACTCCAACTTTACTCTCTCCGCTTACTCTGCCTCCCGTCTCTCCACTCCCGCAGCCACACGGCCCATTCCAAAACGAGGACTTTCAGCAGCGACGGCGACGGCGACGGCGACGGCGACCCCGATCACAAACCGTCGGCCGTCGCTCCGATCAGCCCAGGTATTTTGCTGTCCCTCTCAATATCTCGCCTCGTCATTTTCTCTCTCCATCACAAAATGTCTCTGTCTCGCTCGATCTCTCTCTTACTTTGTGTAACATGTTTTTTTTTTATTCTATCTTCACTGAGAAGGCGACACACCTCATCTCCACCCCGTTCCTCACCAGCCCGAACTCGCCAGCACCACCACCACACTCTGTGAGTTCTGGTATTCCTCCACTCTCCAATCTTCCGATTTCTTGGATTTTTTGTTTTGCATGTGAGTTTTTAATTCAAATTTGTTGATTAAAGTTCGAATCGGAAGCTTCCAAGTCTCGTCGGTTTCTGTAGAGGGATCGAAATCTGGTCTTTGGTTGCTTTTTTAGTGTGGCGATGTTCTAATAGGCTTTGGTCCTAGGGTTGTTTTTTTTAATCTGCAAACAGAAATGTGATTGGTTGTTGTTTTACCCTGTTGTCAATGGTGATAGCAAGATATAAAAAAATCTATACGTACACCAATCTTTTGTACTTTCCTCACTTTCGAAATCTTTTTCCATATATTGTACTACTAAGTGCTGAAAGCTGAAATTTAGAGGGAGTTTAATATTATGATTCCTCTTTTTTAAATAATGTTAGAATAGTTTTTTAGTTTCCTGCTGTCTAATCGAAATGCGTGAATCCACATGGGTATCTAGCTATTTATATCACTAGCATTTAGAATTATGAAATATTGCTATGGAATCTATAAAACTAATCATTCACACTACTCGAAAATATAATTGAGAGAGGAATCAAAAGTTGAGTACATAAGGTTGCCAGTGCACTTGTGCAATATCTGTTTTGCCCATTTCTGGTTATCTTGCTTCGCATCAATCTGGCATATTTCTTATCGTTCTTGTCTTCAAATATATAAGACATTGAAAATTATGGTGGCACGATGGTATGTTGAAATGCGCATAAAGGCTCAAATTCAACCACCATTTGAGAAGAAATGGGGCCAAGTTGGTTCCGTTTGAGTTCCTTAAGAAAAATAAAAAAAATCTTGTTCCTATGCTTTGCAGCACTCAAAAACTTAATTTTTCTTGTATTACTTCATATAAAGCAGACAGGTCTGCTTGATTTTAGAGTAGTGCTGCTACATTGTTGTATGCGGCGTCCAAAGAAAGGGGAACCACTTCATACACAGTCAGAAATGTACTTTACCATGTCAAAAATCCTATGTTGGTGACATTGTTTATGGCCTTCCATAACCAAAGACTTGTTGTTCCCTCTTGGTTCGAAGTGGAGTAATTATGGTTACAGATTATGAACTCCTACTTGAGATCCAACTTTGTAGATTTTAGGGGTAAAACCTAGAAGGGTGTGTTGAAACTTCATTTGCTGATTCTGTGTTGACCCTTTTTTTGGCCTTGTTACTGCTCAGAACTTCAAAAGTTCCTCATGTTAGAGTTTTGCAACCATTTTTCCCAGTCTTGAGTCTTGGTTCCAGATTCTTGTTTGTCAAGAAGTGTTCTAAGCGTGCTAGAGGAGTTATAAAATAATTTTCATGCTTCAGTAAATGGTACTTTGTTAATGACTTAAAATTTTTTGCTTTGGTATGTCTTGGTACATTGCAATTTAGACTATTTCTTTGAATGTTGCTTGTTTGTCATTTGCTTTCTTGTCCAGGGATGTAATTTGTGCTTTGTGATTTGGTTCTATTGTTCTGAAATGAGAAGATATGAAACAATCTACTAGTGCTTAAGTGGGCTCCTTATCTATAACCTGTGAAACAGATGGAGTATTATTTTAATTTGTGATTAAGGCTTGTAAGTTGTAATGTACATGCAATTTCTTAGGACTATCTAAATGAAACTTGGGATTCAGAGTCAATCAAAAGACACACCACTAACCTCTTAAGCCAGAAATTCATGTTGTTAGCTTAGTCTTATCCAGGACATACTTTGAGCAACGGTTGTACTGACATAATCGGAAAGAAGCAATTTGAATGTATCCTATGTACAAATGCTTATTGTACTTTTTAACTAGATCTAGATGTTATTCAAGTAAAAGGAATCTATCTCCACATTCGAACTACCGATAACTTCAATACATATATGAACCTTATGTCTTTACGTAATAAGGGAAGGCAGTGCCTTACACAAAAAGTTCCTTGTGATATCAGACAATTTAGCTTCAGCACAAATTTCCGTTAAAGCCTTGATTCTAGTAACCTTAGGGACTGTCAAATCTTTCATGAACTGAGCAAATGAAGGACTTCTCTTTGAAGCCTCAACAAGGTCAAGAAGCTCAGATTCTACCTTTTCCGGTGCATTAGCTTTTACTGCTGAAAGGTACAATGCAGAGGCAAAACAATCATAATCAGAACGGTATTTGATCCATACTGTCCAGCTCTTCTGTGGGCATACCATTTGTTTCATACTGTCTAGCTATTTATAATTTGGTTCTGAATCCTTGATTTAGATATGCTGGTTTTTGGGTAACCAGAACGGTATTTGATTTTAGTTCTATTTCTATTTCAATTGTTTTGGTTTTTTGGAAGCTATAAGTTGCATTGGTTCTGTGTGCTGTATCTGTATTGCTGTTTTCTGTTTCTGCAGTATTTTGTAACTTGTATACTGCTAGTTTTGAAATTACTATGACTGCTAGTGAGCTGCTTTGAATATTTTGCTGCTTTGGATGTGTCTGCTACTGCTTTCAATGCTCTGCTGTTTTCCGTAGTGCTGACCGAACAGCTGTGTTAGAGCTTACCACTTTAATGATTGCTGGCCCATATGGTATGGAAGCAAGAAATGAATTTAGATCTGTTTGGAGGAGTATTGAATGGTCAGAGGAGTATTCCTGAGAGTCTATTTGAGGAATGGTCATCTCTCTACTCGCGTGTGTTGACTCCATATTTTCCCTTCTCTAATTGTATGTCTGAGCATAAAGTTTAAGAGCAAGAGAGAGAAACCACTTGCATCTGGTTTTGATAAAATAGAGCAAGTTGCTCGTACAACGGAAGTAGCCTGTGTTAGAGCTTACCACTTAAATGATTGCTGGCCCATATGGTCTGGAAGCAAGAAATGATTTTAGATCTGTTCGGAGGAGTATTGAATGGTCAGAGGAGTATTCCTGAGAGTCTATCTGAGGAATGGTCATCTCTCTACTTGTGTGTGTTGACTCCATATTTTCCCTTCTCCAATTGTATGTCTGAGCATAAAGTTTAAGAGCAAGAGAGAGAAACCACTTGCGTCTGGTTTTCCATAGCCTCAAAGGAAAACTAGGGGTGATATTCATATAAGTCTTGGATCCAACAAGCTTATACTCTAATGGATCCAAGTATGTCAATTATATTTATGTAATTTCCACTTGAAGCTTGATTTGTGAAGAACATGATAGTTCTAGATCTTGAATTAAAAGCGTGTTTCAATATGTAACTCCATTAAGAAAATACTTATAGCATGTAACCTTGTCTATGTCCACTCCTCCAAAGTCCAACCTTTTCAAGTAGAATGAAAATTCAGTCCAGATATTTATAAAATTTATCGTGCTTTTTGGAATCAAGCTTCAAAAGTGTGATAAAGCTTGAATTAATGTTGTTCATGTGTCAGACACGTGTCTGAAGTGTGTCCGGAGCGTGTCCATGTGTCGGACTTTGTTACATAGATAATTACTTCTTTTTTTTTTGCAACTTTGTACAGGTAAGTAAAGAGATGGAGTTGCTTTTTGGAAGCTAACCAAGATGAAGTTGAAGACTTTTGATAGTTATTTTTGGAAGCTAACCAAGATGGATTTGACGACTTTTTGGTAGTTATTTTTTGAAGCTAACCAAG
This sequence comes from Rhododendron mucronatum var. ripense, assembly GCA_019656295.1. Classification (NCBI taxonomy): domain Eukaryota; kingdom Viridiplantae; phylum Streptophyta; class Magnoliopsida; order Ericales; family Ericaceae; genus Rhododendron; species Rhododendron mucronatum. The sequence continues at coordinate 1,630,187 of BPLT01000050.1, read as the reverse complement.
ATGGAGTAAATGGAACACTTGTTTTTAGTTCTTTTTGGAAATGGATGTTTTGTAGTTTCGGTAATATTAAGTTTGAAGTGGTTATTGTTGGAGGATGAATATTTTGAAACGCTTTGAAGTTGGATGATGAATGTTGACTTAATGGATATTTGATTTGAATAATATTTTGCTTCTTCGCAATTTAAGTTTTGTTAAGTTGAATTATAAGATACATAAAAATCTGAAATTTAATTTGTAAGCAGGTGAAAATAATATATGGAATAAATTGTATTGCTGCCAAAGTCCTCTTTTTGGTGACAAGAGAGATTGTCACTGTTGTATGTTTACTACTAGAAAAGGTTATTGGTGACACACAATCGGTTGTCATGGTTAGTACTTTTAGTGACAACCTTTGTCACAGAATAATCCCTCTTCCGTGACAATATGGTTCTGTCATTGTTACTATCTGTGACATAATCACCTTTGTCACAGAAAATCTCTTTTCTGTGACACCATATTGTTGTCACTGTTACTTTCGGTGACAACTGTGTCGCGGAAAATTTGTCTTCGGTGATACCAAATTTTTGTCACTGTTGACAACATTCCGTGACAACTTCACAATTTTGTCACCATTGACTTTCAGTGTCATGGATACAATGACACCTCTTCTTGTGTCACCAAAGACAATAGGTGACAAAATTTGGACATTTGGTGAGATTTTTTCATGTCACCGAATGTGTTTTTTGTTGTAGTGAAAGCATTGGTAAAATACATTTCGCTACAATACTTCGGTATATATACTGAACGACTGTTCATCAACAATTTCTTTTATATTATTTTTCACTTCTCTCTCTTGATTTCTCTTATCTTATTAAATAGTCTCAAAAAAATTAAGTGTTTCAATTTTTCATTCGTTTGAATAAGTTCAAGATCTTATTTTTCTGATTATATTATTTTAAATGGTTATAATTAATTTTAACCATATTTTTAAATATATAAACTATCTAAAAAAATTAAGTACTTCATTTTTTAATCTGTTTAAATCGGCGCGAAGATCTTATTTTTCTGATCATATTGTTCTAAAAGGTCATAATTAATATTTGCATCTAGAACTCTTATAATCAAGTATTTACCCTATAGGATTCCAAATAAAGAGCAGATACTTGATTACAAAAGTCCTAGAAAGAAAAATTAATTATAACCATTTATAATAAAATGATCAAACAAATAAGATCTTCACGCCGTTCAAATTGATGGTGGATTGAGCTAGACTGAATGAGAGAATGGTGGGTTAGAATAAATTCATTTGGACCAAAACTTTACACAAAATTTTTTATTTTTTTTAAAATTCTTTGGGATTGCATTTGGGCTATAGCCTAGTGGAGCCTAAGTGTAGTTCCGCCCTTGCTTGAGAGGTTTTAAACATGAAACTTAAGGAAAGAGCGAATCCTTAAATTCCAGATTTGACCGTTAGGCCAACCCATTGGAAGTTTTCTACCGAATACTGAACGTTTGTATCTTATATATCTTTTCTTAGAGCATCCGCATTGTAATAAGCAAATGATTGTGAATAAGCAAACTTAACAATGCTCAAAAAATACCATACATTGTAATAAGCAAAGTTACAAGTTTTTTAGTAAATAATCAAATTTCACCCATTCCATAATCAAACTTAACAACTTTTACCAATAATCAAAACTCAATAACCAAACTCAATAACTAAACTCAAAACTCAATAATTCAAAACACCCCACATTGGAATCGTCTCATCGAGACAAATAATTTGGTGTGGTCGGATGTGTAATTGGAACTCGTTTGCGATTGGACATATGTGCAATGCGTATTATGGGGGTTTGTTTTGTTCAGGATGCGAAAATAACCAATATGGAGGTAGACGTTGTTAAGTTTGATTATGAACTAAATGGATAATCAAATGCTGACGTGGCACATTTTGATTATTGGTTTTGATTATTCCCATTGCTCGGATGCTCTTATATGGATAGAATAAAGAAACGGATGACGACGAAAGTTTGAAATTTGTTGGACTTTTGATATGTTTTTTTTAATTTGACTTCAAAACTGATGGAATTCCCGGATTTGGTGCATTCCAAAAGAGTTATTGAAACTGGTGGCGCCTGAAGCGGGGCGACGATCGATTTATATTATTCATGGGTGCCCTCAAAATTAACTGCTGGAAATTAATGTTAAGGGGGTGTTTATGTCCATTGCTCTCCCAATTGTATAACCCCAACGCATTATTTTAAGGGCTTGTTTGTTTTATTTTATTTTACCATAGCATCGCACGTCGACCAAGTTAAACTACTACTCCCATAGAAGCTTTTAAACCAGTCGATAACGAAATTACAAACATTTTTCCCTGCTTCACGTCCCAAATCACATTTTTCTAAACTTACTGTTTTGTGTGTGTCTCACTCTATTACCCTACTCTAGGCACCTCAGGTCACCTTTGTTCCCGTGCAATGTTAGTCGCAAGGTTGCACAAAAGACCCTTCTTAAAAAGAGACTATTGTGCAAACTTAAGGTTGAAATTTCACGGGAGCAGAGAGGTACAGACACTTTTTCGATACAAAATATTTGACATGTGTTAGGTCACATGTATCTAAAAGTGCATGTACCTTTGTTCTCGTGCAATGTTAGCCATAGAATTGCACAAAAGACCCTTTCCCGAAAGAGACTTATATCATGCTGTTAAAATTGCACGAAAACAGAGGTACATGCACAATTTTGGTACTACAAAAGATTTAACCTCACCCACAGAAGGGTTGCGTTGTACCTTAGGTAGTATGATGAGCTTAATTACTTTTAAAAACAATCCTGTTGAGTAATACTAGGGGTTGTTTCATTGAATCAAACCAGTTATAAAATGGAAAACAGAGAATAAAATCCATGTACACAACCAATACAAATGTGATCTGTAAAGTTTTTGGCTACATCAAAAACACTTGCTTGTATTGATGAATATTGGCTCTGCATTTGGCAAATTAACAAAATCACAAAAGAATTAAATGACTACATTTCCAAAAGGAGAAAAATTGGAAAAAAAAAAAAACTATAACAAACTGTAAAAAGAAAAAAAAAAAAAACAGATTCAAAAATAGGAAGAAGAAAATATTTTGTAGTGCCCTGCCCTCCCCCTATGAAGACCCTCGTTGATCAGGGGCAGGAGCTGTCCAGTAAACCTTGACTGCAAACAGAAGCTTCTCCCTCTTCAGGGGCCCATCTTCATGGTCCACAATCTGGCTATCCCACTTCATTCCATCTATCACCCTCTTCACTTTCACCAGCACATCCACATCGTCCCTGAATATTACACTCCCTTCTGGCCTCAGGATTCTGTCCATTTCCAGTAGAATATCTTCCATTTCACATCTGTCGAGATCAAGTGTATCAGAAAGCAGTTCAACTGCCCCTTCTTATTCTCACAGAGAAAGGATTAGGCGAGTCAGATGCCGCGCGGACGCTGGTGTGGGGTCTCCGGCCTGTTCATGTTTGACTGCGTGGGCCGAGATGGGACACAAGGCAGAGCTGGCAGTGCTCAGCGGTCGGCCAACTCGGCCTCATGTCACGCGACTGAATATGAATGTACCGGTGACCTCACATCAGCGCGTAATGTGACTTCTTAAAAATCTACTCTTCTACGTATTATAATAAAGGGAGAGCATCATTTGTCACCAAATTGAGGCTGGCTCACATTTTAGCAAAATATAAAATTTCCTGGCGTGCATAAAATATAAATTTCATTATCCATAAAGTGTCATCAGTCTTAAAATATTCCTATTAAAAATAGCCTCCAGCTAGAGTTGACTTTTACTTGTTTGCATTCTTACTAAAACAAATCTCTAGAGTTGACGTTTACCTGTTCTTGTAGAGGGTGAACATTGAATCAGCATGAATGAGATCATAAGTTCTAGTCTCTAGAGTTGACGTTTACCTGTTCTTGTAGAGGGTGAACATTGAATCAGCATGAATGAGATCATAAGTTCTAGGGTAAGTAGACATGGCTTCACACCTGCCAAATGGAACCAATTTCATATGAGCCAACAAAAGTCCATAAACAAAAATCAAGTAAAATGAAGTTCTTTGACTAACAGATTAGTTGAATTACCAGTTCTGATACGTTCCGATCAATCCGCGTTCGTAAATTACTCCGAGGGTATTGACCTTCACCTCGACCGGAACCACGTTCATCACCCAAACAGGGTCACCAACAAGAGCAGCAGCAAATCCACCCAAGTATGCATTCATGTCCAGTAGGTTTCTGTACCTTCCAGTTTGCCCGAGTTGGTTATTTACAGTTTTGTAGTAGGACACTCTCCTCTTCCACAGCTCATTGTCTTCTTGGAAAACCTCTGCTGTCACTCCTTCCACAGTTCCCCTTGAAATCCTAGGGGGAACTTCATTCAATCTCTGTGGCCATTTTGCTAATTCCCCACCAGCTACTTCTTGACTACCGGAAACCTCGGGCAATGGAGTCAGACAAGAGTCCATTCTTGTGTACCTGCAAAAATCGTCGAAAAGGCGGTCAGTAGTGCTACAAGCCTAACAAAAAAAATGAATTACAAAAATGTGTCCGGAATGTAGTGCTGTAGATAGAGGATTACTAACCAGGCCGTATCGGGATCCTGGGCGGGACACAAAGGCGGATTTTGGGTGATTTTACTGTTAGCTTTGCAGTGCAAGTGATTGATAGGTTTTTGCCATATGGCAATGTCACCCTGTTCAACCAACTTGTTCCAGCAGAGGCTACTGGCTACACTTTCAATAGAAGTCTGTTCCGTATTAAGGTCCTCCCGTGTTCGTTGCCATCCTTTCCAGTATTTCTTCCAGCGGATCGGTGGACCGGACAGGATCCAGTATCCACCGGGCCTTAGAACTCGATCAACTTCCATCAAGTAAACGCCGCCTATCCCATGGTACAATGATATATTAGTCACAAGTCCGTTCTTATTGGAATTACAATAAGCAATAATATTTTGGTGACCACATTTGAGTACCATTTGATGTGTCATAAATGTATCGGTGGAAAGTGTTTCATTTGTCGTAAAGTGAAGCACACATTCATTCATATTAGAATTAAAACATCGATAGGCACAGAATGTTCACTTTGTCACTCAAATGCGTAAGGTAGGCCGTAGGGCCGGAGAAAAAAACTTGACTGCAAAGTACGCTACTCTATGATCAAAGCAAAAGTAGATTTTCAATTGGAGCAATGAGATTACCATGTTGGCCCCATGGAATAAGGCAGCGAGAGCAGTGAGCCATGTCGAAAGCCATTGATGGGTAAGGAAGTCTAACGGAGGCAAGGACTCCGATCAAGGCAGGCACTCCTCGCTCGAGAGCGAATTGCACCTGCGCTTCATGTGAGTCCCTAGGTGCGAACGACACGGTAAGAATGTTTCGTGACAGGAGATATGCTCCCCAGCTTGCAACCTGCGCAATTCAATTCGCAAAATTTTTACTAGAAATTAATCAGAAAACATAATTTCAACGTTCCTCAGCTTTCCACAGGCTTGTATTAAGCGTAATTCCACAATCGACATCATCAAATACAGATTAGTCCAGCAAGATTATGAGCTGATTCAAAACAAAATCTAATAACACAATTTCCGAACACAACATGTGTATTCGGAACTGTCCAATGTTTATAGATCTATATGCATAGAACAACTCTGAACTCTGTTTTGGGTATTGCTGGTTGGAAAAATGACACAGATGAAAAAAGAAAACGAAAATGACAAACCAATGTGGGGCCTGTCAGTAAACTGTACAAAATCAAACAATGTACGTTACTTTCCAGAAACAAAGTAACGTCGCAGAATTCATGAGGCTGTCTTTTTTTATCCCCCAAAAGATGATTCGATTCCTTTCTGGGTTAAGACAAATTAAGATCCGACAGCTACCCTGGCCAACCACTTTCTTTCACTTGACCACCCCTCTCTGTTCTACAGTCAAAATCAGGTACTCTTTCCCTAAACGTGTAGTTATAGACAAACCTAATTCCCAAAATTCACGACACCATTAGATTTGACAGATTCAATTACTGTATTAGCATAGAGAAAACAAGGATTCCAAAATCATTGTCCAAAATTCAACACACCCACAGACCACACCCAGGTGGTCAAACTAAAATGGACTGGAATCATTCAATTATTAGCTAATTAAACAAGGCCAAAATTGCATAGAAAACTTTGGGGTAAATAGAATTGTCTCAGCTTTAATTGAACCATGCTATTAGATAATGTGATTGGTTTTTTTTTTTTTTAAAGTTGTCGAGTTGCGCGTAAATTTGCTTGAAGAGGCGAGCGATAATAAGAAAATTGATGAGAAGCTCACCCCGCAGCCGGTATCAATGGCGGTTCGGACAGACCCGTCTTTAAGATTGATCAACTTCCCAATATCATTGATATACGCGTCCGCCCCCTTGGGAAACATGGTCCCGCCGCCGGGGAACCTAAACCGGTCCCCCTCAGGCTCGTACCGAATCCAGTTCTGCACCGCCTTCTCAACCGTCAGCTCCTTGTGGGGCACATTCGCGTACCACGCCAGATCCCTGCTCGCGGGCCACTTGAACGGGTTCTTGTACCCGTACGGCGCAGGCACGCGGCACTTGAGCAATTCTTCCTTCGCGGGACAGTGCCTTTCCCTGTAAATAAGCCTGTCCCTGTCGAATTTCAGGGATCGTTTGGCGTCCTCGCACGGGGTGTACTCGCTATACTTGACGTCGCACGGGGGGTAGACTTTGATGGCGTCGTCGAGGGAGGTTGTTCCGGAGGTGTCGTCGTCGGCAGAGTGGTGGGAGGAGAAGTCTAATGTGGCGGAGGAGTGGCGGGTTGTGGTAGTGTTGTTGGTGGTGGTGGTGCAGGGGATGGTGTGGCCGAGGTTGGAAGTGGTGGCGGAGTGGGTGTGTTGCCAGAGGCCGAGGGAGTAAGCGAGGGAACAGAGGAAGGCGACGAAGAGGAAGGGAGCGATGTGGGTTCTTTTTAAGGAGGAGGTTGTGGAGTGTTTTGATGTTGGGATGTAGTAATCCGCCATGGCTACGAACAGTGTGCGGCCTTCTCTCTCTCTCTCTCTCTCTGCGTATGGAGTATTGTAGTGGGTGAGAGTAGAGAAGGGGGAGAGGTTTTGTTATTTAATGAAGAGGGTCATGTGTGTGATGAGGATGTCTGCGTATTATATGTGTTTTGATACATAGGGGGGGAAAGTTGGAAGTGGGGGAGGTGAAGAGAAAGGGAAGGTTGGGTTTGAATTTGGAAAGGGAGATGAATATGGAGAGAGAGAGAGAGAGAGAGAGAGAGAGAGAGAGAGAGAGAGAGAGTAATAGTTTTTTTTGAACAGGAGAGTATAATAGTTTGGTGACGAGGGTTTACCTTGCTAATACTCCATTGTAAATGATGACGCCGTTTAGGGTAAGTTATCTAGTAGTTCGAGTAAAAGAGGTGATTTTTTTTATTTATTTTAATACTGTCTATGACGGGGACTCTCATTTGTTATATGAGAATAAATTCTATTTATTGTCGGTATAAATTTTTTTTTTTTTATCATCACTTATCATGGACCCACTGAATGTCTATTATTGTGATATGAATTATTCATTTTTTTAAACCCGAAATATAGTATTACCATATAAAAAATTAGCTTGATCGGAAGTCGATAGATATATCAAAATTTGAATTTCAAACACGTGGTAATTCTTAGTGAAATCTAGTAACCTTCATGTGGTAATTCTTGTTATTTGCTTATCTGATACTCCCTCCGTCTTAATTTAATTGTCCCAATTTGCACTTTTTGCCGTCCCTAAATAATTGTCCCACTTCTAAACTAGATGGGTAATGATTAACAAATTTTCAATTTTACCCTTCCATTTTTCAATCATTACTACTACTAACACACAAAAAAAGAGAGGGAAATTTTAAAAAAGAGTACTACTGGTACGGAATACTCCACTGGAATAGGAGTACAAATTTGACTTTGTTTTTTTTCCTATTTTGGCGCCTAATTTACTGTTTTCAAAAAGAAATTTTGTACTCTAGCACATTTACTCCATAATATATAATGAAGGGTAAAAGAGGAAATTCAAGTGTTCAAACATGTAATAATTATGCTCCCTTCAAAAGTTCGAATCCCCAAAAAGGACCGTTAAATCCGGACGGAGGGAGTATCTCGTTATATGAGTTTTTCTTTGTAAAAAAAAAAAGGTGAAAATATATAAACACCCCTTCAACTATCACTCTTTCAGGAAAACACCCCCTCATATTTAAAAGCGCCCATGGAGACCCCCTCAACTACTGGAAACGAAAAAAAGACAAACTCCGTTAACGGAATGGATGAATTGACGAATATACCCTTTCTCTCTTCAGACAAAACAAAACCTAGACCCCTCTCTCTCATACAAATTCCTCTTCCTTCTCTCTCTCTCTCCTCCATCCTCCTCTTTTCCCTCCTTCTCCGCCTCTCCCCGATGTTGCCACCATGACCGTTTTCCTCTCCCTCCTCTCCCCTGCCCCCTCCGGCTGGACCGGCACCAACCCCTACACCTGGACCAGCTTCTCCAGTGACTCCTCTGCTTGCATGGCCTCCAGGGCCCGTCACTCCTCTCTACCTCGTCAAGTGTAAACCCACCGTCTCACCCATCTCTCTACGTGTGAGTTTCACACACACGCACAAACTCAGTTACTGTCCTCTGCTGATGTGATGTCCGTTGTCCTCCGGCTTTGTTGGTGGTGCGTGGGAAAGGGGGGATTTTGGTAAAAGAGAGGAGAAACAGTTGGTGTTCGGCGTCCGACGATCGGGATGCCACCACTCTGATCGTCCCTTGAAGATGCAGATTTGTTTCGATTCAGGTAACAGAGCTGAGAAAAATGTGTTTCGATTTTGGTAACCATAGTCAATTTGTCACGATTTGATCGTGATATTGTTTTCCATTTAATTGTGATTTTGGTCTTTCACTCTGATTGTGATATTGTTCAAATGTGTACTCATTGGGTTTTGAAGAATCAATTGGTGAAGCCACTTCGAATGGTTTGGAAATTGAATCTGGTTAGTTTTCTAGAGTGTTTAGTGGAGTAGCTGGAGATGGAGTGAGTTTGATGGTGGTGTAGCGAGAGAGAACCAGAGGAACCGGTGACTTCGTTTGTCGTCGTTCTCGATGTTCTGCGCTACAATGTAAAGAAAGGAGGTTGGGAAGGAAAAGAGTTTATTACCCTTTGTTGTGGATTTTCCGTCCATGTATTGGCTGGAATGTTAGAGAGAGAGAGAGAGAGAGAGAGAGAGAATCATCTGGACTAGAGAGAGAAAGGAGAAAGAAAATCACTGGGTTCTCTCTGGGGAACAAGATGAATATAGAACTGAGAAGGGCATTTCTGTCCAAAAAAAGCCCATGTGATTGACATGTGACCATCCAGCTTACGGTTCTGAGACAGAAGGGTGTTACATGGGTAACGGGAGTAGTTGAGGGGGTCTCCATGGGTGCTTTTAAATGGGAGAGAGTGTTTACGAGAAATAATGATAGTTGAGGAGGTGTTTATGTATTTTCACCAAAAAAATATGAGCAAGTGAACCTAATGGTACGGAAATAAATAAATCAAATTGTTTGGTGAATAAGATGCTTAACTGCTACGAATAACAGATATATAATTGGTTTATAAGCAAATTTGTGCATTAATTTTGCATTTACCTAGATTATTTATTGGTAATAAATAACCAAATGACAAAGTGAGTAAAAAAAGAAACTTGTACTCTCTTCTTAGTACAATTTCAGTTATTCTTTTTGCAAATTGTGTTATTTTTAAAATAAAAATAACTACTTTCTCTCCGTCTCATTTTCATTGTCGTTATTCTTTTTGTCTCTTTTGTGTTTTTTTTTTGTTGATCCGCATCTCTTTTATGTCTATTACCTATATCTTTCAATCGATAATGTTTTTTATGATTTCGACAAATTTGTATTTTAGAACAAAGTGAAATATACCAAATAAGATTCATATTACATATTTTTTGAGATTCACGTTGCAAGTTATAAGCGGTTGAAAACTGACACGAGCATAAAAAAAAGGACAACAAAACTGGGACGAAGAGAGTACTTTATGTGCATACTCCCTCTGTCACAAAATCTTTAGTCTTTTTCGATATTTGTGCCGTTTTTTAAATTCTTATATCCCACAATTTATGATATTTTTCATAATTTAAAAAAATTTGTAATATAGATCTAATTGAGAACTATAAATTGAGAGATATAATAGTTTAAAAAACAACGCGAATATCCAAAAAAAGCCCAAAGATTTTGGGATGAAGGAGTATAAATTTTCAAAATTTTTAGTATTAACTTAAAAAACAAATGAACCAGGAAGAATAAAAAATACTTATTTGTGTTGGACACCGCCAATGACACCATGTAAAAGTGCCTCAAACTCATATTTATCACATATAATCGTCGGCTCTACACTTTTCTAAACTCTTCTCTACCACATATATTCGTGGGCTCCACAAAACTCACTGTGAAGATCACAAAATGCGTGATGAAAAAAAGATTCCGAGACACCATGTGAAAGTGCTCCGGAGGCATTGATCGATAATTGTTCCTATCCTACATTCCTGCTGAATATATATTCTCCACATCCGCTGTCGCCTGTCTCTACTTTGTCCATCTCGTCAAGCTTTTAGCAGTATTATTTCTTGTCCACGTTATCCAAAAAGAAGAGACCCAAAGGAACAAGGTAGTAAAATATTTGAGGCATAAAATAAAATAAATTGGCTGACTGTCTTGCGTTTTTTTTTTGTTTTCTTTAATCTTACTAATGTTTCAGTCCTTTTTTTCCTTGCGAAGTAATGTGAGCTTTGTTCAATTCCACAAGCTTTTCGAGTAGACATCAAATTTTTGTTCACCCTCGCTTCATCTTCGCGAGGGTATGTTCATTTTATATTTCATTTCGATAATTAGAATCATTCATTGGGTCTAATTCATTTTGTCATGGGATCATGCAAAAAATTGAGCCCACCCTCAGATATCAGTAAAATCGTGATTTAAAGATTCGTATTTTTAATTGCGGATTTTGAAAGGAAAAAAAAAAAACTCTCAGGAGACACACTTGTTCATATCTAATCGAGCTAAAATTGATAAAGTTGAAATTTTGCATGATCTTCTCACAAATGAATTTAGACAAAATAAATGATTTCGATCATCAAAGTGAAACATGGAACGATCTCGTACAGCGTACTTATAATTCGCGTGGTGGGTCAGTTTCTAAAGGATAAAGTTAAACCCATAAAAGCTGATGAAAGCACCACACGGGGCCAGCCTTGCTTGTGAAGCAGCTCCTTTTTACTGGCTGATGAGGTTTAAACCCAACGCCTCTCCTAAAGCAACACTAGACTAGATCACTAGATTATATTGATGGAATTGTAAAAAATTGCATGTTCCAATGTGTTTACTTTACCGATTGGTAAGGGTTAGTTGTACTGTTTATGGCCGTACTTCTAATCAACAGTTTTTCTAATCAAACTGGGAGAAATTGGTGTTCAGTGAACCTTGGGGCAAATTAATTCTAGGTTATGGATTAGTTTTCATAAAATTCATCTAAATATAATAAGGATAAAAATAATTCTTAATACATGGAATGGGCTACATAAAAAGACTAATATACCCCCTCAAGTGAAACCCTAAATCCCCAACCCCAAATCACTTCCTCCTCTTTTCCCTTCCAAACACGCAGTCGATCCCAACCCCCAAACCACTGACCCCTCTGGCCCTCTCTCTCTCTCACACACACCCTAGCAAAATCACCCCGTCCGATCAATGGGAAAGGAAAAAAGACAACTGGTTTTAGTATGCAGTGGTAGCAGAGATCTCTGGAGAGGAAAGGGAGCCAACTGGAGATGAACGTACTCGGAAGCGATCTGGAGCCTTTATTACGTACATACTCCAAATTAACAGGTTTTCTATCTAACTAAAAAGTTATCTTTTTTATGAACAACAGTGTTTCGGAAGAAAATAAGTTAAGGAGATAAGTTGTTGAAAAATTATTGGTTGTTTCCACTAACCAAGTTGTTGAAAAATTTTAAGTTATTTCCACAAACCAATATCAATTGCTTTATTTTTTTTAACTAATTAAAAAATTCAAAAGAATTGATATGCAAGTTAAATTTTCGAATCATCTAGTGACACAGTGAATCGGGCTTCACTGAGAGGAGTGCCCAGTATGTATTACCCAATCAGAGGAGCGTGTTACACGAGTAATCCAGTGGTCTTGGGAACCTTCCTCCATGACACATTTTCGTAGAATCTATACACAATACACTTAATACTGGATCTCACGAAAATGTGTGGTGAAGAACAGTTTTGGGCACCGTGTTAGTTACCGTGCCCCACAAGACCAACTAATAATTTTCGATTTAAACACCCAAATAAAAGGCAAAATGATTTCTACACTTTCTTTTTTGTTAATAACACTCTTTTTTTTTGGTCTCTTTGTAAAACTTTTGTGCGTGTTTTTTCCAGTAGAAAACAAATAAAAAGGAGTGCCATTAACAAAAGAAAAGAGAGTGTAAAAATCAATTTCTATATAAAATCACCAAAAGTAATTGTCCTTTGCGTCGTCACATTTTGGTGATGAGAATGCTGGGAAACTACGTGCATGGGGGTAGTCGTCGCAGCATAAAAGAAGATCAGAAGGGGCCAGAAGGTCAACCAACGCAACTTTATGTTTAATTTATCCCGTATATATATATATATATATATATATATATATATATATATATATTATAGGATATTATTACTAATATAAGAAGTCCACACTAACAAAGGCTACTAGTAATATATGCATACACATATTTATTTACAAGCAGAGTTAAATTATAGAGCACTTGCTTAATTAGTATAATATTTAGGAGTATATTTTTCCTGCCTGTTACCGTTTCGCATCTTGTTTTCCGTGACTAATTTTACAATTAATGGATCGATCCAACTACCAATATTGTACTACTAGTTTTTCTGGGGAATGTTAATTAGGAGTTTGTTTAATTTAATTGCTCTCCCAAATTCTCAATACTCGGCTCCCTAATCGACTAAAATGATTTGTTCTTTTCAATAAAGATTGGTCCCTGGAAAACAGTTTGAATTTTTCCATGAGTAAAAGACCACGATGAGAGAGAGAGAGAGAGAGAGAGAGAGAGAGAGAGAGAGAGAGAGAGAGAGAGAGAGCATGGTTGGAACAAATTGGAGTACTTTTTTAATCGGACGGAGTTGCCCAGTTAAGTTCAGCGCCACTTCATGTACGTACGTTGTTTCTATTTTTTAATATTCTGAACATACCGTGTGGGTGTGGGTACTTAGGGAGGGCTTTATATGGCTGGGTACAACCGTACAAACAAGGCTACAATTGGGCATTGCAAATTTTTTGGATTTCAAAAATGGATTCCAATTTCCAAGGTCTTGATCATTGGCACCAATGCAACGACTTTTCATTATCTTCGTTATGCACTAACCTCTAGCTACGTCGTTTTCCTTGCCGACGTGGGACTTTATAATCCTCGCCATTTAAGATTGCAACGTATTCGTTGCGCTTCATGGTCTGACAACTTCTACGCATCGAGCATTTCAAGTTTCTTAAGCCTGTCTCATGTGGGACCCTGTTCCAAGCACGACAAGCACCTCAAGCTCCTCACTTGTCAGGTCCATCCAAGCTCGTGTTTCATTTATGTACTTCCTCTATTTCCTTTTCCTTGCCGACGTAGGTAGGACTTTACAGCTTCAGAGAAATTTTTGTACATCTCTAACTACTAAACTAGTTCAAGACTAACACACACACACACACAAAAAAAAAAACCAAAGAAAACTAGTTGAAGGGTAGGTATTATTTAGATTAGCCTATATTTCTTCACTAGGTAATGAGTCTAATGACTATGTATTCTCCTTCACTGTGCCAGGAAGTCATCAGTGGAGACTGGAGTCTTGCCCTTAAACTTATTAGTTTGCTAAGTACGGTAATTGATACTAACACATGACTTAAAATAATGAAGTATAACTATTGATTATATAGTCTACATGCAAGTACTCAAGTACTATGACTATGGATCAGTCTCATGACTACGAGCTCTATCCTTCGTAGAAGTTTGAAAGCTTCCATTACGCGTAATGTATTGCAATAAACCTTCTGAGATCATATGGCACATTTCTAATTGGCTTTTCTAAATAACTGCAGATCAAGTCAATTTATACCGAGCTTTGTTCTAATTTTAATTGAAATGTCTGCAAGTGGGCGATAAGATTGATTCCTTAGAATTAGTCAAAATATGCGTAAACTGGTCAGACTCCTGAGTTTAAAAAAAAAAAAATTCCTGGTTTCTTTCTTTGGGATATAAAGTATTCAATAGTCGTCTCCTTTTTCAAAAGATTTTTGAGTATTCGTTTTGCATGTAATAATTGGACTTTTGAACTTATCTGACTTGATATAACATACAATAGTGCTACAAGTAAAACAAATTCCGTATTGCAACCACGTACAGCTTCATTTTGTGCCCGTCTCAGATCCCACAAAGATTATCGGAGCCGCTCATTTTGTTCCTAATATATTGTTGAGGGTCCCTATAAAAAATATCTCAATCCAATGCCAGTAAGGGCGTTTACGAATCATCCAACTTTGCTTTAGAAATTCAGGCCAAATTCTGAAGCAAAGTTATATGATATGATTCATAAATGTCCTTAATTATCGATATAGGATTAAGATGATTTTTTACATGGACCTTGAACAAAATATTTTGAACAAAATGAGTGGCTCTGATTATCTTTGTGGGACCCAAGATGGGCGCAAAATGAATCTGTGCGTGACTACTGTACAAGGTTTGCTGTACCCCTATAATATATGCCTGTATGGATGTACAAATTGTCATATTAAAATGCATTTTGCTTGCCGTAGGCGCATGCCGCATGGAGTGTTATTTTCAATTGGCCAAAAGCTGATAGGGATTAGGGAGTAGCTAATCGGAAGAATATGAAAATAGGACTAAAGGGACAAAAGAAAATAAGATGCATCTATCCACTTAAAAGTTTATTGCAATTTTACTGCTTAACTGAGTTGTGTTCGTTTATTGATGTCATAATGATACATGCCATTGATTCGATCTGCTTCCTCCATACAATTCGAATCGACGGTCTAATGGTGCAGGTAACGGATCTGCCTGTTTGATCAGATCCATGCAACTTATGCAAGTATCGGGTTGAACTATATAATCGAATAGATCAAAATATTTAATTTAAAATTTGTAGATCGAATTAAATGATTACCAGATAGGAGTATTTAATTAAATAAAATCAGGAAATACCAACACCATCCATGGAGAATGTCACGTTATTAATCAAATTACTATTAAGAAAAATACTTGTTTCATTAGTTATATATGTGCTAGTGTTTACCCGTACCTACGGCACTACATATCCCGATTAGAATAGTCCGTGCCTACGGCACTTGCTAGCAAATAGCTCAAACAATAAATCGATTCATTTGTGTGTAGTATGTGATCCTCTTCTTAGTAGCACAAAAGAGAATTACTCGTGCTTACGGCACTCCCCAAACTAAATTTTTAAGCTAGTTACAAAGAACATTTCTAACACCAAAAACTGCCAACAATGATCCCAATAGAGCATTACCTTTGTTTTTAGACAACCAAACCTCCACACACAAAAAACAGAGACAAAAAATCCAAAAAAATCCCAATTCCAATCCCAATTAACTCCAAAAATTTCCAAATACCTTTGCTTTTAGGGAACTTTCTTTACCCACCGTCCACGCAACTCGTAGGCTTTCTTCCAAATGGATATGGTTTATTTGTTAGACCCCTTTGTTGACACCAAAACTTTAAAAAAAACAGAGACCAAAAATCCAAAAAAAATCCCAATAAACTCCAAAAAATTCCAAATACATTTGCTTTCATGAAGCTTTCTTGGCCCAGTTCCTATCGTCCATGAAACTCAACAGATTTGAAAGATTTCGCAGGGTAAGGAACATTCCATGCAGCTTTGTTGGCCTAGATTTGAAAGATTTCGTCAGAGATTCAAGAGAGAGAGAGAGAGAGAGAGAGAGAGAGAGAGAGAACCAAACGCCAATAGAAGCAAGGGTTTTTATTTTTATTTTTAATATGCTCCCGACAAAATCTGATTTGGGTAAAAAGAACCAATGGCATTTTTGTAATATATTTGTAAGAGTGTGGGTGTTTTCTTAAGAGAATTGGAGAACACACATCAACCCTTGAATCAAATAAATCCTAGCCCTCATTTCAACTTGTATTTGTGTGGTCCCCATACCTTTGTGTTTTATTAGTTTACTAGTGCTAACCTGTGCCTACGGCACTACGCATTTCGGTTGAACGGGAATGACAGTTGTGTGATTTAGGTGAAAATCATGAGCACTTAACTGGGAAGTGGAAGAATTCACTACAGCCTTTGGATCAAATAAATCTAAGCTGTTCCAACAACTTGTTCCCACACCCTTCTGTTTTATAATAGAGATTTCAAACAAACAGACTCAGGCCCCGTTCCGGAAACCTTCTGAAAAAATAAGTACTTATTTTGCCACTTCTCATTAAAAAATAAGAAGGGTCATTCCACAAAATTCAAACAAAAAGTTCTTTTCACATTTTCAAACTCAAAAATAATGTAAATGAAAAAAAATTAATTTTTTTTGCACTGTATTAAAGATCTCAATGAGATCTATCAAACAAGATCCATAGTGATAGAATCCTACACACCTCGGATGCCGTTGATTCCCGCGCAGGCCCCCTCCGTTTTTTTTTATAGAATTTTTGGATCGCTCGGATAGGCCGTCCGGTGGCCGGAGATGGCCCAGCGCGGCCGCTAGTACGATTTCCCTCTCGGCGCCCATTGGTACCTATATAAATTCTACTACCAAAATAATTACCACCCTTCTTATTTTTCGGAACAACCCTTCTTATTCAACAAAAAATAAGTTCTTAATTCCTTTTTGGAACACAGCCTCAGGCTCCGTGTAGTACTATATCCGTCCCTTTTTAAGTGTCCTGCTTCGTAACTCCAACTTATTAAAAAGACATTGGCTATGTTCGGTTAGAAGTTTTGGAAGTTTTTATTTTATTTTTCCAATCATTACCCTACTTCTTTTTCCAATCATTACCCTATTTCTTCAATTATTACTTTCTCATCTCTTTCTATCTCTCTTCAATCATTATCCCTATTTTCAATCATTACCTTATTTCTCTCTCCATCCACTACCAAAACTAAACTAAACTAGAAACTCTCAACCAAACAAAACCATTATCATTATATTTTTCACATCAACTTTTTCTTCCACTTTCCCTACTTACCCATCATCATTACACTTTTACTCACTTATTTTTCAAAATGGAATATATTTTTAGGGACAAAATAGATAATTCATCAATTTTTACCCACTAACTTTACAAAACGGACGACAGCCCAAAATGAAATACCGAACTATAAATAAAGGACGGAGGGAGTACTAAATTGTACTTAGAGCATCCACATCGGTTTGCATAAAATTTGAACCAAATTACACCTAAAAGAATACTTTTTTTCCCCAAAAAAATATAGGGACCGACGGTCTCCATGTCAACTGGGGACCGACTGTCGCGCCGGGCCCACTCTGGCCACCAAACGGCTGATCCAAGCTGTCCAAAAATTCTATAAAAAAAAACGAGGGGACCTTTGCGAGAATCAACGGCATCCAATGTGTGTAGATACTCGATCCAAATACCCTATTTTTTCGTATATATCCCTCATTTTTTTTTAGAATTTTTGGATGGCTCGAATCAACCGTTCAATGGCTGAAGTTGGCCCAACGAGACCTTCGGTAGCCGGTCTGTGGGGTTTTGATCGGTGCACATAGCACTACTCTTTTTTTTTTTAGTTTAACAAGCCATAGAACTTGGCCTACACACGATGCGTGTGCACGCCAATACATACAATGAAATCCTAGCAAGACTTTCAATTTGTAACAGTCCAAAAAAATCCAACGGACCCAACATCACGGTAAAATGGAACTCATACAATAATAGACCTGAGTAAACATGCATAGAACAGATTGGAGTTTTCACTTTTGCTCAAAACTCGAAAAGTGAGAATGGCTTTCATTCTTGGAGAGAGAGAGAGAGAGAGAGAGAGAGAGGAGCATTTGGGTGGTAACTGCACCCATGTGGGACTCGGGGGCGTGTTATGCAGCATCTGGACCGTCTTTCTCGACAATCAATGATCTAGATTTAAATAAAAAAATTTCGGGAAGGGGTTTAACTTTTCCCCGAAAAGTTTAATTTGCATCTGGACCGTTCAAAACACATTTGGACGGTTGAAATTGCACAACACACCGCGCAGCACGCCCCCGGGTTGACCCATGTGGGAACGTGGGCATTTGTTATTTTTCTATTTTAGCCCTACTGTTATCTTAGGTGCTATGATGATTGAAGTCCATGATTATGAGGATTGAATTCTCGCAATTAGGAAAGTGAAAAATGCATGTGATTCAAGCCTCAATGTGAATCTATGACAAATGATGCTCCCCCTTTATTATACTCCGTATAAGAGTAGATTTTTAAGAAGTCAAACTCTCTATTATACCTTTATTTCTATTCTAAAATACAGAGTATTCTTTTCTGCAAATGTTGTTTTATTTTTTTTTCAAAGTAGTGATTGAGAGAGTTGGAGGAGAGAGAAACATTATCAAACATATCATAAGATAAGTGCTGGAGTGAATAGTGCCTCCTTATTTTAGAGGACAAATTGTGAAAGTATTTTAGGGAGGCTGATAAAGTTTATTTTATTTTATTTTATTTTTATTATTTTTTGATAAGTGATTTTCCTCTTTAATTTAGTTGAGTGAAATGTGGGTGGAAATTTCGCGGTTATAGTTATGCTCTTGGTGGTGCATGCGTTCGTATATGGGTCAGGCCCAACTCGAGAAGCCTCGTGGACTTATAAATTGTGGGCCCATATAATGTTGGGATCTGGGCTTAATGCGAGCCTAGAAAATCCAGGCCCAAAACAAACAAGCAAAGAATACCTCTTGCTGTGATTTTTGGAAGTCGACAGCCCCGTTCGTTTTGGAATTTTGGATTTGGATTTATAGGTAATGAGTGTAGAAAAAAATAAAGTAATGATTGAAAATAATGGTAATGATTGGAGAAAAATGAGAGTAATAATTAGAAAGAAATAAGATAATGATTAAAATTCAATAATCCAAAACCCCAAAACGAACGGGGTCTGATGAGAGGTTTAGGGGGATCCAATCCAGTCTAATTGGGATTGGGCTAATAAAAGGTTCATCAACTATATACTATCTTTGAGGCGGTAGTTAATGTGCCAAAAGTGCATGAAATTTGTGAATGTGTAATGTTATCCGAAAATGTGTGTTTTATCCACTCCGCCCTACTGGACGTAATTAGCAAAATCGTACGATGAAAAGGAGAAGAAAGCATTATACTTCCAGTGAAAATGCTTTGAATCTTGGGGCAAATTTTTGGGTTCGATTATGTTAGTGATTGAAATCGTTTATCTTTTATATCTTGTTGATAACAACAATTATGCTAAAATTCATGCTGATCGAATATCGATTGTTATGATTTTTGAACACTTTTAATGTAAAAAACTAACATTGTACTCATCTACACCGACTAAGCATGATTTTTGACAGATGAATTGATGTCTTTGAGGAGCTCTAAAAGATGCAAGTTTCGGACCATCATCAAATGTGTCGGAAATGACACAAATGTCCCTACAGCGCCGGTCGAGTTCCTCTGAAGAACTGGATCCATATTTTATTCCGAGACCAATTTAATTTGTTGATTAGTTTCTATATCTTCGGAACAACGAGACAATCAAGGTAATGACACCATTCATTAATTTTTAACCACGAAATGGCTCTTAATAACCCGAGTTATGTTTATGAGAAAAATTTCTTTGCGGTCGTTTTTGTGAAAAAAGGTTTACGGAGTCCAGAACGCACGCGTCTAAAGTGAATTGGACAATCCGGATTTTAATATAACTTTTCCTTGGAAAAGTTTCATTAAAATTCGAAACATTGATTGCCGAAATCGACGGCTGTGATTTGGTGTCTCCGTAAATGACTTGTTCATGGCACACCCAGATGAAAAAACAACTGAGCAAATTAGTATTATGTTTGTATTTGGCAAACATACGAGGGGCATAGGTAAACCATGTAGAAACTTTACATCCAACTCCAAGTCAAGTGACAATGAGTGGAGAGGTCCCAAGTATTATTAAGTGGTTATCCATTTCACTTCAAAGTAATGTGAGATTCTATTTTTTTAACATGCATCCCCCTCACATGCAGCCGCGTTTGAGATTTGTCACATGTAGCCACTTTTGGGTTCTATCATTGTGTAGCCTTTTTGCTGATCTGTCATCATGGGGTGTGGATTGTAAATTTTATAAAATGTGAGGTGGAACGGGACCCGCTCTGATACCATGTGAAAACTTTATGTCCAACCCAAAGCCAATTGACAATGAGTAGAGAGGTCCCAAGTGTTATTAAGTAATCAATCATTTCACTCCCAAGTAATGTGAGATTCAAATTAATTATTAAGTGATTAAGCATTTCACTCCCAAGCGATATGAGATTCTATTTCCTTAACAAAACCATGTTAAGTAATTGTCACTTTTCAGAAACGAATTGCCAGCGATAAATGCGACTTAAATCAACACACTCATTACTACAAAAAACAAAAGCCAAGAAACACACTTCAACTACCGAACAAGAAACACACACTTTATCATGCTGCACGAGCTAGATGCGGCAAATTGAACCCAAACTTACTAATAAACCCAAACCCACCCACAAATACTACGGGCAACGACTCCCAAAAGAAAGAGATACATAATCAGTACGCTAAAAGTAATCAAACTTCCAGCTGCTTCCTTATCTTCGGGACAAGGCACAAGTGTTTCTCCTTCACCAACGTTATCGAATTCTTCTCTTCCATGTCAAGGTCGGCTGGGTCCATGTCGCCCGGCAAGGACCAATCGAACAAGTGGATTAAAGTCCCAAGAATCAGAGGAACTACCTTGGCCGCCATAGGTTGTCCGGGGCACATTCTCCTTCCTGAACCGAACGGTAGATATTTGTAGTCGTTCCCCTTGTAGTCCAACCCGGACAATAGAAACCGCTCGGGGTTGAAGCTCAGCGGATCGTCCCAGATAGAGGGGTCTCGTCCGAGAGCCCAGACATTAACCGTTACGATAGTGTCTTCGGGAATGTTGTAACCCATCACGTTGCAAGATTCCAAGGCGCGGTGAGGAAGAAGCAACGGCGCAGGAGGGTGAAGTCTCAGCGTCTCCTTGATACAAGCGTCTAGGTACGGCAAACGAGGCAGATCGGATTGCTTGACGTTGTCTTGGCCTAGTTCCTTTTCCAGTTCGTCACGCAGCTTCTGCATGATTTTCGGATTTTTGACGAGTTCAGCGAGCGCCCAGGTAATTGTTGAGGTGGCAGAGACTAGACCAGCACTGAATAACTCCTGCAAAAGAAGATACATGCATACGATTAGGGACTTGAGATTTCAATAGTTGAGGAGAGAGAAAAGTACTCAATATTCTGTAGTCAAGGAGAGAGAAAAAAGTATTCAATATTCAAGGAGATATTCACTCGTTTTTTGTTTCCTTTTTGGAAAGAGAGCGAATCAATTGAATAGAAAATTCATGCATTCTTATTGGTCAAGAACACTATGAGTGATACTTCCAATTAACTAAAAAAATTGTGTGGTAGACGAAGGTATAAACCAGAAGAAAGGGGTTGATCAAGTCATTGGTGAGCCCTCGTCCGATCAAAGTATCCAATAAGTCGCGTTGGCTCGAACCACCACTACTTCTTCGTCCTTGCTTTTTTCTATCACTTACGATTCCGTCCCAGGTAGCTAACATTCTCTTAAATACCTCCCTGAACTTGTTATTGATTCCAAACAAATCCCAATCACCCAAAACAGGAAACAAGTCTGTCAGATTTGGTGTTAAATCCAAATCCGCAAACCCCCTTATAAGTCCCCTCATCTCCCCATGCAAACCATCCCCATGCAATCCCTTCCCATCAAACCCCACCAAATCCCCTGAGAAAATCAAATTCCCCAAAATATTTAGGGTAACAACGTAAGCTTTCTCCTCAATCTCCACAACCGAACCCTCCTCGGCTCTCAAATCCTCAACCATTTCGTGGATTTTCTCCGACCAAAGCATCGCCTGAGACTCGATGGCCTTGCCAGAAAACAGCTCCGACCGGCCAACCGACCTCATGCGACTCCACTGGTCGTCGTAATTGTCGGCCCGGGTTTTGAACTCGGGCCTCACGAACCGACCCGACAAGGCTCGGTCGTGGGTCTTGAGGATCTCCCTGGCTGCGGCCGGAGATGACCCCACGACGAGGAGTTTGGATCCGAGTTTGAGAGACATGAGCGGGCCGTGGGCTCGGGCTAGGCGGGCTATTGTGTGGTGGGGGAGTTTGCCTAGTTGGAAGATGTTTCCGACTACGGGCCATTGGTACGGGCCTGGTGGTATTTGCGGGGCTCTTCTTGAAATGAGCTTTTTGGAAGCGAGGAAGGAGATCAAGGGGAGGAGGAGGAGGAGAAGAAGGAAGAAGGGATTGATTATCATCTCTGGAAACATGTTTGATAGCTTTGGTTTGAATTGAGTTTATTGTGTTGTATTCTTGGGTTTATATAGAAGAGAGACTTATGTTATGTCATGAAATCATAACGTTGTTGATTTTAAAAAAATTGATCCTCCATCATTATAAGTTTTTTTTTTTTGGTAACGGAAAAACAGCTTCACATCCAAACAACTCTATGGACTCGACTGCACAGTCCAAACCTCTCGGGGAGCAAACAACTATATGCATGAACTCAACTGCACAATCCAAACCTCTCAGGGAGCCAACGCGGCCACACCAGTCATGGCTCTCCATTTTGCTACAGGTTAGTTGGTTTAATTTAATATTTTACTTTTACGTTAACATTGATCACATGGGTCTGAGGAGGAATTATAGGGATGTATAGTTAGAGTTAAATGGGGAGTGTTTAGATGAAAACCACTTTGACTAGGTCTCCTATTTTTCCTCCTAGTTTTGAGACCACTATCCCTCAGCATAACAAACATACGTTATATTAATGCCTATGAAACTTCTGCTTTGTTATTCGGCTGAAAGATATAACAATGCACAACTCTATCAAAAACTCTCTCTTGCTTTACAAACTTACACACTGATAAGACTTATATTTCCTACCCATTGATTTCTGTTCCAAACAAAATACTTTCAGCCATCTTCTTTCATATATATAGATATTTGGTCCAACTATATATTTGGATTTCGAGTGTCGGGAAACTATTGGTTCGTGAGTTCAATTCACTGCACAAAAGAGAATTTGAAGGTCGATGTATCTTGGGGAAAAAGTACCATTCAACCCTGTCCAAGAGGGGGTATATCGTTCCTTAGGAGAGCGCTATCACGTGCTTCAACTACCCAACAAACTATTCTATTCCTTTCTCTATTTATTTATATTGTTGATTTTGATCGATGAATATTATTTATATTTGTTATTCTACCAAAAAATTCCTATCGCACATATTTCTCCAACACTCATCCGGTGAAAAATCGAACATCAAACTTTGAAACACTCCCAAAACCTGGACATCATCACCTGGGCAACTCGGGTGTTTGCAATCCCTCGAAAAGGAAATTATTATCAACAAGTTATACGGACAAAATGCATGCGCAGTCATTTTTGCAACTCCTTTGTAAAAAAGTTAAGTACGTACGTGGCCATATATAGCTTTGTACTCCATTAATCTCTGCAGGGACCAATTAATTGCGTTATCCGTGATTGCCAAGTTGTTAATCATTTCCCTCTTCTTAATTAATACTAGCTACTAGCAAGCCCCCACCAGCAGCCAAAAATATGATATTTTGTGTTCATCTGTTTGAAACGTCACTACCCCGATGAAAAATTGAAATAAAAGTAACTAGCGAGGCCAATTCTTTAACTCAAATAAAAAAAGGGGTGTGGTGGTATATTGTATATATTTGCACGAAAGGGACACATAACAACTTTTCATGCCTTTTGGATTTGTATCTATTTTTTTACGTGCTAGTGAGTGTGTGTGCAGAAAGTCTACACACACATATAATATGTGCACAGATTGTGCACAGATTTCATTGTGGGGGCCACCACGGGTCCCACACAAATCATTCGAGCCGTTCATTAAATGTAAAACATTTTTTCAAGGGTTCTCGTAAAAAATAATGTCAATCTGATACCTATAGGCGCTCGATCCAATCATATGACTTTTCATTATCCTGAAATCTGAATGAAAAGTTAGATGGTTGGATGAAGAACCTATAGGTATTGGATTGAGCTTATTTTTTACGGGGACCCTTGAAAAAATGTTTTACATTTAATGAACGGCTCAGATGATTTGTGTGGGACCCGTGGTGGGCCCCACAACAAAATCTGTGCACAATCTGTGCACAGATTTCTGTGTGTGTAGCAGGACTGGTGTGTGTGTGTGAATGTGAAGGGCTAAAAGGCAAAAGAGTTTTGAAAAAAACCAAGCAAAAAGGTGGAAAAAAGAGTGAGAAAGAAATGCAAATGGGATAGTGTTTAAAGGAGTAGGTGGCCTAACCACAGTTACGAGGCAGGTTTATGTGGCGAGAATTTATCTCTGGAACTTAGTGACCTATATATATCAGTCCGGTTCTTATTCACACCTCTTCCCGTCTGCATCTTTCCTTTTTCGATCGAATTTTGATAATCCGAGTCGCTCAATGTGTTCAGAACGTGATTGTAAGGGTACCCGTGAGAAATCGGCAAAAAAAAAAAAAAACACCGGGAAGGGTTTGATTTGAGCAGTTTTTTATTGAACCGTTCAATAAAATACAAATAAAAACTGTTTGGATGAAACCCTTCCCGATCATTTTTTTTGCCGAGTACTCTTAAAATCACGTTCTGATCACATTGAGTGGCTCGGATCATCGAAATTCGATCGGAAAAGAGGAGGTGCGGATGGGAAGAGGTTTGGACTTGAACCGGACTCTCTCTCTCTCTCTCTCTCTCTCTCTCTCTCTCTATATATATATATATATGTATGTATGTATGTATGTGGGTGTACCTTATATAAAGTATGTATGTAGATGATACATAAATATGTGCGTCAATTGTATGATTATCCACTGCAAACCATCAATTGGCACGGTTTAGTTAGTGGTATGCTTTGGTTGTTTTTTTTCCTAGTCATTCTATCATCGATAAGAAGAAAAAAAAAGAAGAAAATAATTTAAAGTTTGAGGAGGGAATTATTAAAAGAAGAAAAGTATGAACGTAACACCTCGTCTTAAGAAAATGATTGTTCTTTTGTGCTAGGAAATTATGCATGAATTATGAAGAGACAAAAAGGGGTGGTGGTGTATAGTATATATTTGCATGAAATGGACGCCTGCCAACTTTGCATGCCTTTTGGAATTGTATCTAATTTTTTACGTCCCGGATTAATCGTATCCTGAGCTCTTCAAAATGGTGAAGAGGCGCTTTTCAAAAAAAAAAAAAACAATGGTGAAGAGGCATGTAAAAGGGGAAAAAAAACAAACAAGGAAAAGGTAATCATTTAAAGGCCCCCCAACAAAGAATCAGGGGGACGCATTTTTTGTGGGATTTGAGCTTTTTGACGTCGTTGTTGCAATAATTTATATTAGTTGAAATTACAGTCTAGGATATATTCTGTATCTTCAATTTAGCAATGGATATAAGGATTTGCTAGTTGGGCCAGGACGGATTGAGAAATTAATTTGCATTAGTAGGGGCACGCAAAGTAATAAACTTAGCTCGTATGTTTATAATTTCTTAATTAATAGTACGTTTCTTGCCAATAAAATAACAAACTGATGAATATATTTGTAATTTCATCTCATAATTAGCAGAAAAAATTGTATTTGAACAAAAAAATGATGTGAAAATTTTGCACTCCAAGAAATCGATCAGACAAATATCCTCATATTGGAAGTCTAGAGTAATTTTATTGAATCACTATCACAAATTAAATTTATTGGATATAATTAATGTAATTTTATAAAATAGAGTGGGGGACTGCACCCCCATAGGCCCTCACCTGTATCCGTCCTTGGATGGGGCTACAAGTTGGTGCAACAAATTTACATATACTGTATATGAATTTCGTAGTAAATATGAGGATTTGATGGATGGGTGTTACAGTAAAGAGGCCGGGGAATAAGATTCAAAACTCAATTTGATAGATAGGTGGAGGGCTCCAATGTACATACTAAACCAATCAATATGTGTGGACCCTCCATTCGCGCGCGCATGGGCGTGCGTGCAAAACATACAATTCACATCACAAAACCATACTTACGAAAGGGTAGCATAGGCATGAGCTAGCATTTTGATTAACAATCAAACAAAATAAGCACAAAATCTTTTTGCCATCTTATAATCACACTTAAATGAAGGAGAGAGATTAATTTGTACATTGGATACATATAGAGGAGGCATGCCCCTTAAAACCTGGAAATGATAAACAGAAAGCCAAAAGCTCCAAACCATTAATCCACCATCGGAAAGCATTCAATACACCAAGGAGCTTTCCCGGGAAAATCTCAACCAATGCACCTCCAATGTGTCTTTATATATATACGGGGTGTGGGTGTCTACTTGTTATTTTCATTGTAATTTTGAAAAAAGAAAACTAATGTTTCAAATGAGAAGATATTATAGAGATTCCTTGGGAGTGGAGGCATAATTTCTGATTGGGAGTCGCACTGCATCAATGCTGTAAATATTCTTATGGCGGAAGTGCTACCTAGTTGCACAAATGTTTCGAACACAAAATTAAAGTCACATGCATCGAATGCTTCTGAATACATTTTATACTTTGTTTTCGGACATTTTTATCCGTATATCAGAATTCAGTGGTCATTTTTGGAGCTAGAAACCCCTACCAATCCTGTAGATATAGATTCATGCATGCGTATATACAGAGTGCAAATTAAAGAGAGTGAGTGAGAGATAGAGAGGGGTAACCATAAACAAGACATTATATATGGTCTTAGTGGTGCATGTTGACGTGTGCGTTCCACTGTGGCTGTAGATCAACTTGAGAAACATTGAAAGCAGGGCCGGCCCCGGGTAAGCCCCGCAAGCCTTCGGGCTTGAGCAACCCCCGGGCTGGGGCATCCCCAAAAAAAAAAAAAAAAACTTGAGTTAGATATAAATGTTAATAAGTTTCCCTTATTTGGCGCAAGGCAACTGCTTGGTGTTATGGCACGGCACTCTAATATGAGTCCAAGTTGTCCGGGTTCGACTCCTTAGCTTGTCATTTCCTTCCCTTTCTTTTCCTTTATGGCTTTATTCTTTGTTTTTCTCCCAATTCACAATTTATTTTTTCATTTTTGTTCTACCTTTTTTTGTTTTTCTCCCAATCCACAATTTTACAAAAAATAATATACTAAATTACATTTTTGGAAATTTTCAACTTAACAAACACAATAGTGGAATAGTGTATATGTGATATGTTCTTACATTTGATTAAAAACAAAAGTCATAGTTAAAATAAAATCAAGAGAGTTAAGACGATTTTTTTTTTATCTTCGAACTACCATTTCACAAGAGAGATTAAATAGATTAGCTATGATCTCAATTGAATTGAGGCGTCGTTATGATGCTTGTACTTTTTATCCTTTTAACCTCTGGTTAATAAATTTTTCTTTACCGTTAAAAAAAATAATTTGAGGCATCATTTCATTAAAAGCATTTTGGGACTTTTTTTTAAACTTTTTATGCTTTTCGAGACAGACCATTCTTGTCACATATATCAACTAAAAAGCATAAAAAGTCAAAAAATTAAAAGTTAGCTGAATGGACCTTGAGTTCTTGGATAAATAATGTACGATGGCTCAATTGACAAATTTTGCTTTAAAAAATGCAAGGAAAAGTTATTTTATTTGTATCGAATCATCCTAATTATAAAGTATTGATTTTGTTTATATTATTCAAGCTAAAGGAACAACATGTATTGATTTTTTTTTCTTTTTGTAGTTGTATTTTTTTTTATGACTTAATAGTATGTGGGCAACAAAGCATGAGGTTGGGCTTGGGCAACTCAAATGTCGGAGCCGGCACTGATTGAAAGCTGCTGCATTGGGCTAATAAAAAAACGGGGTTCTTTTAGGCATTAATTAATGTCCCGTCCCATAACCATGGATTATACTTGTGCAACTCTCAGCGTGCACAAATACCACTTTTTTTTGCATTAGTAGTATCCTTTTGTCCTTTACGCACAAAATCAAAATGTAATTTCGAACATTTGGAAAAGAGAATTACCCAGTGCGCATCTCATGGACCATTATCGGGTCATTTTCCTTCATTTTAATCCCTGTGCTGAAAAGGTTGTCCGGAACCATCCAAGTATTTTCTATGAGCTTGAGTACTGTTGGGATATGGCCGTAGCTACGTAGTAGGGATTGGGTTGGGCCTCCAATTCCTTAGTGCGCTCTCTCTCTCTCTCTCTCTCTCTCTCAAACGTACACACACACTCAACATATCATATAGAGTAGCCGAGCAAAAAAAAAACATATCATATAGAGTATATGTAACACATGCTTATGTTTACCTATTTCTTATATTGAATGTAGTACTAAAACTTCAGAAGAGTTAGAAATTTTCATTTTCAGCACGAAGGGCTACGTCCTGCATGTTATAAGGTGAGCAAACACCACATGCAAGTCTTAGTTGTGGTGATTTTGGATTGAACGAATTAGGATGGATCCAGACCATAGTTTGCTATCACATTTATGATGGGTAGATGTAAGTAAAGTATTTGAGGAGAATGTCCTTTCTCAACTCAGGATAGGAAAATTTGAAACTTATCCCATCTAAGAAAGATAGTCTGGATTTATAAGGTTTGAGGGTCAAGAGAGAGAAACTTATTTCTCCTAATTAGAGTTTGTTACCTGGCAAGGACCACTCAAATAAATGGATCAAAGTCCCAAGAATCAAAGGAACTACCTTGGCCATCATAGGTTGTGTCCAGGGCCACATTCTTCTTCCTGAACCAAACGGCATCCAGATATTCATAATCGCTTCCCTTGTAATGCAACCGCTTAGAAAAAGTTTGTTTAAAATTCGGTCCGTAAATAAGTTTTCATCGGGGTAAAAAATGTGATGTCAGTAGAATTTCTCAACTTTTTTTTTTCATCCCAATCAAATCTCAATCTCCCAAAACAGGAAACAAATCCGTCAAATTCGGAGAGTTTCCTCATCTGCCCACCCATACCCTTCCCATCAAACCCCACCAAATCCACTGAAAAAATCAAATTCCCCAAAGTATTCAAAGGAACCACAGAAGCTTCCCCCGCTATCTCCACAACTGAACCTTCCTTCGCTCTCAAATCCTCAACCATTTCGGCAATTTCTTCGACCGAAGTATTCAGGTTTTTCCATTGATTAATTGTTGCACTCGCCGGCGAGTCCGATCGACGTGTTGTGCATTTTGGAGCCTGGGTTTTGAACTCGCGCCTCACGACCCGACCCGAGAGGACGGGGAGGCTCCCGTCCATTTTTTGGACAATTCAGTTGGGGTTCCAGTTTCGGCTTTTGTTAGTCCAAAAATCGTTTGACTAACAAATCGTTTATTTTGTAGAGCTCATTTGTGTAATTAGCTTGATCAAAGATTAGTAAGTACATGACCAAAACAAATTTATATACAAGGAAAAAATGGGATGAAGAAGATTAATTCAAAACTTAGACATTTTTCCATATTTTTTTGTAAAAATATATTTCGATCATGTATCTATCTACCAATGTTCGATAAAGCTATTTTTACTTACGTGAATGACCAACTAGACGAGCTCCATAAAATGAAGATGTCCGGATCATTGTTTTGGGCCCAAGATGGATCCACAAAGGCCCTTGAGGATTTGTTTGGCTGCAGCCGGGGATGACCCGACGACGAGGAGTTGGGATCCGAGTTTGAGTGAGATGAGAGGGCCGTGGGTTTGGGCTAAGCGGGTTAATTAATGTGAGGTGGGGGAGTTTTCCTTGTTGGAAGATGTTTCCGATTACGGGCCATGGGTATGGTGAAGAAGAAAATGGGGAGGAGGAGAGGAAAGAAGGGATTGTTTAGGCTGAAAATGTCCTTAGCGGATGTTAATTATCAAAACACGTCATTGGCAGTCATTTTCCCAAAATAGCGTGTTTAGATTCATGGTGGCTTTGGTTGGATTAATTGAGTTTATTTTGATTTATTCTTGGGTTGATGTAGCAGAGAGGTTTACGTTAGTATTATGATCCGATCTGTTTCAACCCGCTTAATAGTAACCCGCATTCGATCCGTTCATATTCAACCCACAATCCGTTTCAATCTGTCCAAACTCACTCAGCCCAGCCTATTTGCCACCTCTAGTGTTAACTATGGTCACCAGTTATGTCAATTAATAATTTTTGCACAAATTGCCAAACATTTCCCTTCATAATCAAACACAGGCCAATTCCCACCTACCCCGCCCCACCACCCACCCATAAATGAAGCTTTTTAAAAATAAAATTCATGTCCCTGATGAGCCAAATTTGATGCCAAGAAAATAGGAAAATACCTTTGGAGACCGGTGACAATGTTGGGTTTGTCAAAAGTATTACTCAATTAATCTATGTTGAAAAAAGAGATGAGATGAGTTTAATGCAACAATATGAATATGAATTTTTTTTTTTTTTGTTTGACGTCGCTAAAATGATGTCCAAATTTGCAGGGCTAGCTGTTTAGTTAACTTATTTTTTAGTCTTTTTTTTTTTTTTTTTTGCCCTTCGGGTACATAAGAAAGCCCAAGTGCTTAGAGCTAAAAAAGAGCTAGCTAGCACATGGAGGTGATCTTTAAGCACCAAGGCACATGTTTAGCTAGTGACTTTGATAATTGATGCACACTAAAATAGAAAACAGCAAATTAGTCTAAAGTCCAAAAGAAGAGGTACCAAAGTATATTTAGTCCAGCTTAAATTTCAGTGATGTGTAAAGTCCATTAATGAAAATATTTTAAAGTTTAAGGTCCGTGAAAAGACCAAATTGCCTTAATGAGACAAGGGCCTTGTTTGGCTAACACAAAAAATGTCTTTTTTCATTTAAATGATTTTAAATGAGACAAGGGCCTTGTTTGGCTAATACAAAATATGTCTTTTTTGTGTTTTTCGATTTTGTTGCACTTTCATAGGGTACCCTAAGGTTTTAGGCACTTTTATAGGGTTTTAGGGTTCATTTTCCTATTATAGGATTTTAGTGATTTAGGCACTTTCATAGGGTACCCTAGGATTTTAGGCACTTTCATATATAGGGTACCCTAAAATTTTAGGCACTTTCATATGGTACCCTACGGTTTTAGGCACTTTTATAGGGTTTTAGGGTTCATTTTTCTATTATAGGGTTTTAGCGGTTTAGGCACTTTCATAGGGTACCTTAGGGTTTTAGGCACTTTCATATATAGGGTACCCTAAGATTTTAGGCACTTTCATAGGGTACCCTAGGGTTTTAGGCACTTTCAACGCTAGTCAACTTTGGTCAACGCCGGTCAACGCCGGTCAACGCCAGTCAACGCCGGTCAACCTCGGTCAACGTTAGTCAACGCCGGTCAACGCTGGTCAACGCCGGTCAACTTTGGGGGGGCTATTTGTAAATCTTGGGCATAATGTCCTTTAGACTTTAAAGGAAAATATTTATGTCCTTATCATGGTAAAAACTATTGTAGTATGTCCTCCTACTCAATTTACCCAATAGAAAAATGCAGGGAATTTTTACATTGCATACATAGAGGAGGCATGCCCCCTAAAACTTCCAAACAATCAACAGAAAACCAAAAGCTCCAAGACCCATAATCCCATCACTTGAAAGCGCATTCCATACTCCAATGAACTTTTCCCAGGAAACTATAAACTATTCACGCTAATCAACCATATGAGCGCACAAGAGAACTAAGCAAATACACCAGCCACCAACGCAATCAATACAAGTATTCACTTCATTAATTGCCTTCTCAACTTAGGAATGGCGCAGAGAGGTTCCTGCTTCAGCATTGTTACATCCAACTTGTCAGTCATATCAATTTGGGCCGGATCCATGTTTCCCGGAAGAACCCAATCGAAATTGTGGATCAGTGAAGCAATAATTACCGGAACTACCTTTGAAGCCAACGGTTGTCCAGGGCAAAATCTCCTTCCCGACCCAAAAGGAAAATATTCATAGTCGGTACCCATGTAGTCCATCCGTGACGAAAGAAACCGCTCAGGTTTGAAGCTCAGGGGATCGTCCCAGATTTTCGGGTCACGAGCGATTGCCCACATGTTCACCAAGATTTGGCTGCCCTTGGGAATTGTGCAGCCCATCACCTCACATGTTTCAAGGGCGCGGTGAGGTAGGAGCAACGGGCCGGGAGGGTGCAGCCTTAGTATCTCCTTAAGACAAGCTTCCAGGTAGGGCAAGCGAGGCAAATCAGATTCTCTAATTGTATCTCCCGTGATCTCTTTTGAAAGTTCTTCACGAAGTTTTTGCATAGGCTCTGGATTTCTCATGAATTCGGTGAGTGCCCATTCAGTTGTCGCACTCGTGCTTTCTATGCCAGCACCAATTAGCTCCTGTAGAAGGTTAAAAAACAATACTCCCTCCGTCCCATATTGTTTGGACTTTTTCGATATTTGTGTCAGTTTTCAATCGCTTGTATCTTCCAACATGAATCTCCAACAATATGCAATATGGATCTTGTTTGATAGTTTTCGATTAGATCTATAATACAAAATTTTCAAAATTATAAAAAATATCATAAATTTGGAGATATAAGAGTTTAAAAAATGGTGCGAATATCGAAAAAGTCCAAATAATATGGGACGGAGGGAGTATTAACTAGAAGCAACTTTGAGTGTACGTAGATTCCGGCCGCCTCGATGTACCATTTGTCGAGTTTTAATAAAATTTTGTTGCTTATCAAAAACAAAAAAGTGTATGTAGATATCTATTCATGCATGCGTGCATACAGCGAGTCATGCAAATTGAGAAAGAGAGCAAAGAGAGAGAGAGAGAGAGAGGGAGGGGTAAACCATAAACACGGCATTAATCTGATCATCACTGAAGCCAGACTCAATCAAAGCATCAGCAAAATCTCTCCCGTTCCCGCTCCCTCTTCCTCTCCCTCTTCTTTCTTCCACCAGACCCACCCAAACAGCGCAACACCTCCCGAATAAACCCAAGAACTCCTTGTACGTCCCTTGCCAATCCCACCCACTCAACACCGCAAACAGATCACCTAGTTTCCACCCCGCCTCGGTGAATCTCCTCACGTTCTGCATCAGCCCTTCCCCCGCCCCTCTCCCTTCCAAATCCACCAAATCCCTCGACACCATCGCGCGACTTATTATGTTTATCGCGGTGAAAGTCACCACCTCTTTGATTTTCACCACCCTGCCATCCATCAGCCCCAGATGTCTCACCAGCTCCCAGATTTTCCTCTCCCGGATTCCCACCTGGGATTCTAACGCTCTGGCCGAAAACAGCTCGCTCTTGTATGCGCTCTTCACGCGCCTCCACCTATGGTCGCACTCATCGTTGAACACGAGCTGGTGGTTGTGGATTTTGGACCCCTTGGTTTGGATCACTTGCGGCATGTACCGACCGGAGAGGATGCGGTCGTGGGTGTTGAGGATTTCTCGGGCGGCAGCCGGGGATGACCCGACGATTAACCGGTGGGAACCCATTTTGAGGAGCATGAGTGGGCCGTGGACTTGGGCTAGGTTGGCGAGGGAGATGTGGAGCGGGGTCTTGCGGCTTAGTTGGAAGAGGTTGCCTACTACGGGCCATGGAGTTGGGCCTGGTGGGAGTGGCGGTTGTTTTCTGGTTGGAGTGCGGTGGTGGGTTAAGAGGAGGATGAACAGGAGAGAGAGGAAAAGGAGAGGGAAGAAGACATTGGATTCTGCCGGTATTAGAGACAACAATGGTGAACTCATGGTGGGTTTTGATAGCACTAAAATTAGTTCATGGGAATGGAATTTATAGGGGAGAGATTGTTTGTTGCGGCGTACGTATTTTGAAATTTTTCAGTGCCGGATGGGTACATCACATGGTACTTGCTTAGTACATTCGAGCTGTTCGATGCGATTTTAGATTGCTCGGATTTGGAGAAAAAAAAAATGAGAGAGAAAGAGAAGGGGTGAGGGAGATAGAAGATTTTAATCTGAGCCGTCCAAAAGTGTATCGGATGGCTCGGGAGTGCCAAGCGAAGGCACTACTTAGAATATACCCGCTCGACACCGAAAAATTTCTCTTATTTTGATGTGATTTCCTTCTTGTTTTGGGTCTCTTCATCATGATTGGAATTATTCATTGTAGACTTTGCTGAGTATTTTTTTCTTTTGATCGAGTACTTTGTTTGTTTGAAAAAATGTATATAATCAATGTCAATAACCACGTTATCGAAATTTATATTGAGAGAAAAGTTTATTTTTCTACTCTTTCCGTCCTCGAAATTTGTCTAACTTGTAAAACGAATATTTGAAACAATACATTTCTTTCAATTAAAATTCGGACTAGTTTTTGTTAAATTAAAAGAACTCATTGTAATTTATTTAAGTACTAAGGGGTTGTTTGAGAGGTTAATTTTTGCATTCCCATTTTCAGCTTTTCAACTTCTTGGTGTTTGGAGGACACAAGCCAAAAGCCATTTTCCAAAATTACATTTGCAAATTTGATGAAAGGAGAGCAAAAGCTAAAAGGACCTTCGGAGGTCCTTTTCCCATTCTCTTTTTTGCCTTTTTCAATTTTCTTATATCCAAAAGACCCAAATGTCCTTTCCTTTTATGCTAATAACAAACCCATCATTGGACAAAAAATATGAAGTACTCTGGCTATGCAATTTTTTCCTTGTTCTTCTGGTGCTACTATTTGTTTCCCCGTAAAGATGGCCAGCACTCAACGGAAACCGAGTTCATCATCTTAGGTTTTTTTTATTGTTTTGGTTTCACGTTTTTTGTTTTTTGCATTACAACCAAATATATGAAATTAACTTGTTTTTCAACTGATTTTATGGAAAAAATTTATTTCTGCCAAAACATATAGAGAGGATTTTTGTGTCACAATCTAAACTTTACAAAATTGATTAAACCATTATTTATGTACACATTATATCCCGTAATAAATGATCAGGGGTAACATGGTAAAAAATGAACTCGTAATTCATTTTCATCACATATCTCCCAAATACTACTCCTGTTGCAAAAAGCATTTTGCATGTATCATCCAAACACTGTAACAGATTCAAAATACATTGTGACCATGATTCAAAAAGCCAAAAATTCAAAAAGTTAAAAATGAAAAGCCAAAAAGTAGACTCCCAAACATCCCTTATAACTACTATCAAAATTGAATTTCTTTAGACCAAAATGATTTATTTTTAAGTCTTATTTTGCAGATCGAACAATCTTTTTGAGAGGGATCTAGTGTTAAAGAGTTCGTTTGGGAGCCAACTTATATATTACTATCCATTTTGCATTTTTTATGTTTGCTAGCAAGATTAATATAGAATGCATTTTCAAAACCACACTTTAGAAATTTGATGATCGTCCCTTGAGGAGTTTTCGCATTCTAATTTTACATTGGGTAAATTTCACTTACCTCCCCTGAGATTTCTAACAATGACAGACACTTCCCCTCACGTTTTTGAAATTGCACTTATCTCCCCTGTCAATCTTATCGGCTAACTTCTGTTAACAGAAAGTGTGAATTTCCATTTCTACCCCTTTATTTACCTCCCCTGAGGTTTATAATACTATTAATTACCTCCCAAAAAAATAGTTTTTGTAATTGCTTTCACTTCTATTTTTTCCTTTTTAGTACAAGACAAAGAAAGTTGATTGAACATTGAACAAAAGTGTTGTAACCCAAATTAATTATAATGTGTGTAAAGTAACCCAAAACACCCTGAATTTTAAAAAATAACTTGAACTAATATACATAACTTAATTGATAAGTGTAATTTCAAAAACTTGATAGTTAAAGTCATTCATCTATAAAGCATAGTTTTTTTTAGCCAATATGCAAAAGGAAAAAAAAATTAGCATAGGTTTTTTGAGTTCATTTTCGTAATAAAGTTTTTTTTATCAATGTTAATGTAAAGTGTTTGAAGGTTCATTATTCAATGAATATGTGACTTAGAAATTTCAAAAGTTCAAGAAACAAAATTCGATTGGAGCAAAAGGAATTTTTGGCTAAAAATGTTAACATGTGTTTTTTTTTTTTGGTGTAAAAAAAGGCGGTATAGGGTAGTAAAATATAATTATTTTAATATGAAGCTATATATTTGAGATTTTTTTATTCTTTGCCAAAAAAAATGTGAAGTATCATAAAAAAGTAAAGGGACTCTAATTCCTTTGTGTTTATGCCTCGTATGTATGTGGCTTAATAAAAATTCAAATTTTTTTTGAAGCTTTAAA
The DNA here is from genome assembly GCA_019656295.1 of Rhododendron mucronatum var. ripense. Taxonomy (NCBI): domain Eukaryota; kingdom Viridiplantae; phylum Streptophyta; class Magnoliopsida; order Ericales; family Ericaceae; genus Rhododendron; species Rhododendron mucronatum. Next base: position 1,593,686 of record BPLT01000050.1, on the reverse strand, counting down.
AAAAATATTTATACATGCATGTTTAAAACCAAAAGTTGATATGTGTTTAATTTAACATACAAATGTATGTATGGATATGTCTCTTTTAAGAAGTGATTAGGGACATTAACGTCTTTTAAATTGAGTTGGGAAGGGCATTCATGTCATACCATCATTCTAAGGGTAAAATGGGTAGGGAAATAATTTTAGTTGGTGATGTTAGCGATTTTCGTTAATTGGTAACGTTCTCCTAACGGAATGGGGGAATCTGCAACCGACAACTAAAGCACAGGGGAGGTAAGTGCAATTTTAGAAACATGAGGGGAGGTGTCTGTTATTGTCAGAAACCTCAGGGGAGGTAAGTGAAATTTACCCTTGTACATTCTGATTCTCCCCTACGTCCGGAAAGACCAAAATACCCCTGCATTTTATGATAAATTCAGATATTGCCTCATGGTATCTGAAGCGATGGCCGTTATAATGTAGGTATTTAATATCCGCCCCTTTTTTTTTTTACTCAGCAATTTAATATCCGCCCTATATTAGTTAAATTTACTATCTCCATCACAAAATAAGCTTACCTTAAAATGTTTTAATGTAATATTCTATCACTCAGGGGTGGGCAAAAAATCTGCTCTTCCGCGGACCCGAACCGAGCCGAAGGCGGGCGGATGGTTTCGATCAAGCATTCGGTTGGTCGTCGGTTTTCTAGATGCAAAATTTTCGATGTTCGGTTCGGCCTTCGGCTGCACACAATCTATACCCGTCGAACCCGAACCGTCCGATTAAAAGGAGTTAAGGTACACAATACACATGGCAGAATCTGAGGCTATGAGCAGATGATACACCAATAGTTGAAACACAAACTCAAATTCTATCACATGAGACTTTTCAAATTATTTTCACTTTTCAGCGTAAACAGTGGATCTCGGTCTCCTCCCTCTCTCTCTCTCCTCTGCAATTTTGAAATGGAAATATGAGAGGTGCTTTTCCCCATTCCCTGACACCACCTACCCGCCCCCACCCAACCCCCCCCCCCCCCCCCCCCCCACCTGTTCCAGTTTGTCTTCTTTTTTTTTCCTTCTTCTTTTTTTTCAGTTTGAATTTTTTTCCTTTTTTCTTCCTCTTTATTTCCTTTTCTTTCTTTCCAATTTGAATATTTTTTTTAAATTTTTAATTATTTTATTTATTTATTTCTTTTCCAATTTACCTTATTTTTTTTGTTAACTCAAATTCTATTTTCAATTAAAATTGACTTTATACTTTACAAATTTATGTGATTATGTAGACTAATATGTATGTATACCTAGAAAATCTAAGAAAAACTACTTGTAAGACAATTAATAGGTTCAAGTCCATTTCTAGGTTTATAAAGTAATTGAGAGAAAAAAAAGAGTGTTTCAATTGATCATGTTTATTTGACTGTTTTTTTTCCTTTCTTTGTCCTTTGAAGATTAAAAAATATAGTTACAAAAATAAATGTTCTAATTTTTAATCCGTTTGAACCGGTGCAAAGATATTATTTTTCTGATCATTTCATTCTAAATGGTCATAATAAATTTTTCGCCCTAAGGCTTTTCAATGGACACCCTAAGAGAACTCTAAAACTAAATAAAGAATCTTAGGCACCCTAAGGCTTTTCAATTTTTAGTTAAAAAATATAGTTGAAACACAAAGTCCTCCTTTTATGGCCTCCGGAAATAATATTTTTGGCACACGAATCAACATTTTTGGACCAGCCGATCGCTGTCTTATCTTGGCACAAGATGTTGGCTATGTTCATTTGGAAGTTTGGATTTGTTTTTATTTTGTTTTCCAATCATTACCCTACTTCTTTTTCCAATCATTACTCTATTTCTTCAATTATTACTTTCTGATATCTCTCTCTAATCATTACCCCTATTTCCAATCATCACCTTATTTCTCTCTCCACCCACTACCAAAACTAAACTAAACTAAACTCTCAACCAAATAAATCCGTTATTTTTCTGATCAATTCATCGCAAATGATCCTAATAAATTTTTGGTTCCAAGGCTTTTCAATGGGCACCCTAAGAGAACTCCTTATTTAATTTTATAGCTCTCTTAGGACTCTCTTAGGCTTCCCATTGAAAGGCCTTAGGGTGCTCATTGATAGGCTGTAGAGCCAAACACTTATTTTTTTACACCATTTATATATTAAAAAATATAGTTAAAAATTAATCCGTTTGAATTCAACTGTTTAATGAATACACTTATTTTTCTAATGAATCCGACTGTTTTTTTTTTCTTTTTTCCCTATATATATTACAAAAAAATAGTTTAAAAAACTAAGTGTTTTAATTTTCAATTCGTTTGAACCAGTGTAAAGATGTTATTTTCTGATCATTTCATCCTAAATGGTCGTAATAAATTTTTTGCTCCAAGGCCTTTCAATAAACACCCTAAAAGAGCCCCGAAACTAAATAATGAGTTTTAGGGTGCTCGTTGAAAAATCTTAGAGCAAAAAATGACAAAAAAAAATATGATCTTCGCCTCGGTTCAACTGAATTAAAATTGGAACACTTAATTTTTGAATCATATTTTTTAATATAGAAAAGGTGTATTTTATAGAAATTAAATAAAATAAATAAAATAAAATTAAATAAATAAAGAAATTAAAAGGGCGGGATAATTTACAGAAAAGGAGAGGGGTAATAGGGGGAAAAGGGTGCGGGGTCGGGAGGGTGAAATTATTCATTGCCCCAAGGGCAACACGTCATTTTACCAAGTGGTGCCTCTTACCAATCAAAAACAGTCATGGGGAAAATTGTCAGTCTGCCTACAAGGCATTAAATACTACTATGCATTGAGACATACTTTTCTCTCTCAACTCCACTAAGACACAACCTTCTCCCTCTAAAATAGTTGTGTAGACCAAATATTCAGGAGAAATACTTATTTCCGAAGCAGTCGGAAACAACTTGTTTATGATAGTAATTCATCGCAATCGTATTTTGAACGGTCCAGATTTTAATAAAATGTTTCGGGAAAAATTTTAACTCTTTCCGAAAATTTTTTATTAACATCCAGACTGCCAAAACACTTTTGGACTGTCGCAATTGAGCGCTGTAGACTCTTATTTACAGTTGCTCCAGAAATAATTATTTTAGAATTCAAACTACAAGACTTTCCTAAGATTTTTTATTTTTTCATGTTTTTCTTATTCAAATTTTTTTTTTTTGCGTTTATTAGTTTTGTGCCTAATTTTTGTAAATTATTGATTCGTCTCGCCAAGACGAATCAAAAAAGTAAAAAGTTAAGACTTTTAACCAAATATTCATTGAAATATGGCTTTTGGGTTTTATTTTGGATATTTTAAAAAAAATATTTGGGTAAAAATCATAATTTTATTTTTTCAATTTGTCTTGATGAGACGAATCAATAATCTGTAAAAGTTATGCGCAAAACTAACAAACGTGAAATTTTTTTGAATAAGGACAAAACAAGAAAAAAAAACTCAAAATCCGTTCAGTTCCGCTAAGGGGTTTTGGGGGTTTTTTTTTTCGTTTTGTCATTATTTATATTTTTCATGTTTGTTAATTTTTGCGACAAACTTTTGTGAATTATTGATTCGTCTCGATGAGAAAAATCGGGAAAATAATATTTTTTTACTTTTACCCTAATATTTTTTTTTTGTAATATCTTTATCTTGTATATTTCCAAAAATGGGTAAAAATCGTAATTTTTTCTTTAAACTGGTTTTTTCGGCTTTTATCTTGGATATTTGAAAAAATATTGGATAAAAGTCATAATTTTTATTTTTTCGATTCCTCTCTTCGAGACGAATCAATAATCCATAAAAGTTTGTCCCAAAAAACTAACAAATGCGAAAAATATGAATAATAACAAAACAAAAAAAAAATCCCAAATAGCTCTTAGCGGAACTCAACAAATTTTGGGTTTTTTCTTATTTTGTCTTTATAAAAAAAAATCTCGTTTGTTAGTTTTGCACCTACATTTTATGAATTATTGATTCTTCTTGTCCAGAAAAATCAAAAAAAATAAAATTAATATTTTTATCCGAATATTTTTTTAAATAATAACAAAACAAAATAAAATCCAGAAATTAATCTCGTGGGTCTTTGCTTCTTCTGCTTTTACAAAACAGAACTTTGAGTTTGAATTTTTAGGGATCCGGGGGCTTTGCTGCCCATGGGGGCACAGTAACCCCTACCCAGCCCCTAAACGGCACCGTTTGGTTTTAAAAAAAAAATCCTAATCACCGACTTGCAATCCTATGGAGTAGAAATTTGATTATGAGAGCTCTAGAGATAAAATTTGATAACGTCTCTTTAGAATAATAAGATCTTCACACCCGTACAAACAGATTAAAAATTAAAGCACTTAATTTTTTAACTAAATTTTTTCATATATAAACGGTCTCAAAAAATTAAGTGTGAAAATTTTCACTCCATTTGAATCGGTGCAAAAATCTTGTTAATATGATCAGAATAACAAGATATAAGTCTTTCTGCTCTTGGAAAGAAGGAGATGTTCAAATATGAGACACTAGTATTTGTGAAGTGGAAGGTTCAAACGATATTTTAATCAATAATATCTAAAAGAGTTCTTCATATCTAAGTTATATAATGCGCGTACGAGTGCAAGTGCAGGAGCGCGAGCGGGAGCATAAAAGCGTCTTTCAAAACTCCACCAAACAACTAGAATTCGTGAGTGTGCAAAGATTAAGAGCACAAACGTACAGTGAGAATTGAGTGTGGAAGCGAAGACCATTTAATTTGAAGGATTATATGACTAAATTTCATACATATTAAAATACACTAATAACCAAGAACAAGGTAAAAAGTCAACTTATAATCTATTTTGATGATTATTCTCCCAAATACTACTTTGTTACAAAATCGATTCTGTACATATTTGTTAAACAGTAAACACTCTATAGATTCGATCACAATCTATTCCAACCACAAATCAAAAATCTAAAACTCATAATCCAAAATGCATAAAAACACTAGATTTAAAAATACATTCTTACTATAATCTAAAAAGTCAAAAAGTCAAAAAATAAAAAATGAAAAACCAAAAAGTAAACTCTCAAACACCCCTAAACTTCCAAACGGGTCCGAATATCCATACGTAGATGAATTATGAGACTAAAATGGATTGGATGAGCTGATTATCCATATATAAGATCATCTCCAACCCACTATAGAAATATCATTAGTCATCAAAAAATAAATCTAGAGATCATTATTTCACTCAGACTTCAAAACCATGCATTCTCGATATTAACCTTCTTTCTTCAAATAAAAGTCACACACCTGAGTTCAAAACTCAATTAATATATCTCTCACGTCTAATTTTCAAACATTTGTCGAATGTGTCCACCTATGGTCTTATTCAGAAGGTAGCAAATACTTCTTTAATGATACCAGATCTTAGGTTCCAAAAATACTACAGTATCAAAAATGCGTTTGATTTAATGAAATAAAGTCTTTCCCAGCATATATGCATGTGTGGTAAATCATGGTAAAGCTAGTGGATAGCAACATAGATATCGGCTTTTTATGAATAACATTAAGATATTCCACCATGATTGAATAGCTCGAATTTGAAGGAGCAAGATATTGGTTGTACAACAAAAGTTGAGTATTATTGATGAATAGTGCACATTGAAATGATAACCAACATAATCATTTTGATTTCATGACCCACAGGCCACAGAGCATGTTACAAGGATGATTGACCACCCACCCCCACATATGAAGCTTCCTAAAAATAAAATTCATGTCCCCCGATCAGCCAAATTTGCTGCCAAGAAATAGGAAAATCATCTTTGGAGTCACAACCAACAATAACGCTGGGTTTGTCAAAAGTGTCGCATCACTTACGTCAATTAATTCATGACGAAAAATAAGCTGAGATGAGTTTTAATCCAATGACTTAAATATGAATTTTTTTTTTTTTTTATCATTCAAATAATGTCCAAATTTACAGGGTTGTTCAGCTAACCTAGTTTTCTAGTGTTTTTTTGTTGTTGTTTTGTTTGGGTACATAAGAAAACCCAAACGCTTAGAGCTAAAAGAGCACAAAGGAGGTGATCTTTAAGTATCAAGGCACATGTTTAGTTCGCGACCTTGATAGTTGATGCATCACACTAAACTAGTACTACTACTAAAATATAGGGAATTTGTACATTGCTTTACATAGAGGAGGCATGCCCCCCTAAAACTTCCTAACAATCAACAGAAAGCCAAAAGCTCCGAGACCCATATAATCCCACCACTTGAAAGCATTCAATACTCCAAGTGAGTGTGGTTCTGTATTTTAGAATTCTGGCACCAAAATCATCAACTAAACAAGTAAACATCCCTCCAGTATAAAAAAAAAAAAAAACAAAAGTAAACACGCTTTCACATTTAGTATCTGTTTGAAACTTGTAGAAAAAAGCGGAAAAGAAAGAGAAGGAAAATTCCAAATTCCAATTCAACGTTCCTCCCAATTTTTCTTCTCATTTACACTTGTTAATTATTTTATATCCTTTTTCCCCTTTCTTTTTCCGAGTTCCAAACAGAGCCTTACCCGCTTATCCAAATAGGGTCGGCTATAAATTCGGGCTTACGGGCACCAGCGGAGCAGGCCCAATATATATATATATATATATATATATATATATATATATATATATGAGTTAGGTTCCTGTGAGGGATTCCTTATTTTTTTAAAATGAGGGACTCCCATTCCCGATTAAATTTCGATGATCCGAGCCGCTCAAAGTGATCAGAACGTGATTTTAAGGTTCCCACGAGAAATCAGCAAAAAAAATGACTGGGAAGGGCATCATCCGAGCAGTTTTCATTGAACGGTTCAAAAAAAACTGCTCTGATGAAGCCCTTCCCGGTCATTTTTTTTGCTGATTTCTCCCGTCTACCCTTAAAATCACGTTCTGCACACATTGAGCGGCTCGGATTTTCAAAATTTGATCGGGACATGAAAGTCGGATCCCTCACTTGAAAATTCCTATATATATGTATTTGTATATGTATATGTATACCTGCGGATTGTCCCTGCACTTAGAATTTTTGATATGCAAAGTTAACTGGCGCAACTCCGTGACCAGTTTTTCCACAAGGAAGAAGGGAAAGAACGAGAGCCTACTCATCAGTTTGCAGAAGATGGCCGACGATGGGGACTACGATATGGACGGAGGGTTCGTTTATTCTCTCTCTCTCTCCCCTCTTCTGTCTAGCTTTGGGTTGTGTGCTTTCTCTTTGTTGTTTGTGGCTTAGGGTTTACAATCGCCGCGCAATTTTTCTGTTGACTTGAACTACTGTTCCTAAGCTGTTTTTTAAATTCTTGAGGGTTTCAATCGAGACTCTGGGTTAGAACAAACATGTGGGCGTGTTTAGGTTGATTTACTCGGGGGGAAAACCCTTCGGATAAAACATGGGTTTGGAGACTTATAGGCTATAACTTGTTTATTGCTTTGAGGTTTTTTTTTTTTGGGTGAATTTATTGCTTTGAGGTTGTGAGCCCCAGCAAGGCTTTATTTTACAAAGGCTGTAATTGCTGGGTTGGATTTTGATGATACGGTTACTATCATGTGATTATTTACACTAAGAGGACGTTGCCTTAAACACTCCAAATACTGTAGCCCTTCCATCAAAGTTGTATCCTTTGTTTCTTATTGATGAAGGAATCGGCGTCTGTTTTGTTGGTTCTGTGAAGTGGTCTGAGAAAATCGGTGGGCTATCACCTGTGCTTGTCCAGTTTTTGAAAGTTCGAATGACCTTTTCATACCTTATGAAGGTATTGTTTCAACTAAGTTCACGGAATATGCTTGTGGCAACTAATGTTCATTTTGATGCTCAATGGGTATCATTAAGCCCCATGGAGTTGTATCTAATATGGCATCATATGATGGTAAATTGGTTGACTGGTGAGTTGGCGACATTTTACAGGTACTGAATTCTGATATTTGAGCAATTGAGCATTCCCTGATGAATGCTGTTTAGTGATGTAATATGATAATATGTTTGTTGGACTGCACATGAATGGTTTTCAACCGTCTAATAATTTATGTTGAGGTTTGTGCATTAGAATAGTAGTCGGTTGGTATTTGTATTAGGTGTTGATAAGTTTTTCCTTTGTTTAGATACGAGGATGAGCCGCAAGAGCCTGAGCCCGATGTGAGAAATCTTTACTTGATGTGCCTTCAATAGTAATGGGCCTTACTGCTGGTATAAGTATTTGTGGTTGTTCGATATTGGTAGGAAGGGGCAGAAGAGGAAGCAGATAACGAGAACAATGAGGACACTGCTGATCCCCTTTTAGCTGAAACTGATGACAAAGGAGCGGATGAACCAAAAGAACGAGCTCGAAAGACATCGAAATACATGACAAAGTATGAACGTGCAAGAATTTTGGGTACTCGTGCGCTGCAAATCAGGTAAGATATTTGGTGTTTAGGTTTAGAATCTTGTTGGATAAAAAAACTGAGTTGATGTTGTATTGTATTTGACTTTCTTTGAGCAGCATGAATGCGCCTGTGATGGTTGAATTGGAAGGTGAAACTGATCCACTTGAGGTTAGCAGTGACCTTCTGTAACAGCATTGATGGATGCATAGAATTACTTGTTTCTTTATTCTTCGACTGCGCCTTGCACCTTCATGTGCATATAATACTTAATACCTTTTTCACGACATTAGAACGTGGCACATAAAATAGTTAGCACAAAGGTTATATATTTGAACTCTGCGTCTTTAGCTGGGCAAGTAATGTCTGTTAACTGGACAGAAAGAAAAGAGAGAACTTGAATTCCAATGTTGGCTCTTTTATTCATTAGGTGCCAGGAAGAAGTTAGTTAGCATCCTCTGTAAGTTTCAGGGATTAGTATAAGTTCCCAGGTTCCTTTTTTTTCATAGGTAATTTCCTTTTGTTACTAGTTGCCCAATAAGAGTTATATTCAATTTGCAGTTGCCGATGAATTTGAGGACTGTATTACAAGTTTACAACTACGCCTTGTTTTCCATCATATCACCGATATCTTGTTATTATCTCGATTGTGCCAACTTTTTCCCCTTTGGATGTAAAATACATTGCTTCTTCTCGTTGGTGCTGCCCTTTATGGTGTATTGTGGTTGATGGAGGGTGATGTGGCCATGGTGGGCCTTCTGGGAATACTTTTTCACTTTGCGTTGGGATGGATAGAAGTCACCAGTGAAGGAGGTGAGACGAGAAGCGGTCTTAGTTGGTAGAGAGTGGATGGCGGTTTAGACTGCTGGGGAACTCTCACCAGAGATGGAGGATGTTGGGATCCTCTGTGTTATAGTCAAAGTTATGCAAGAGGGTCGAAACATGGGGACGGCTCATCAATGGACAGCAGACTCAACACCCTTGTTTCAATAACTCAGAGAATTCTCACCTGCTTTTCGTGTGTGCATTAGACCTTTGGGTCGTTGCAATAATCTCTCTAAAATGGACGAGGTGTAAGTCGTCTGAAGATTGGGGATGATGAAGCACCTTGACTAACCTCAACTCTATCCCCCAACCTAAATAACCACATGTAGGGATCCAAAGCGAGGCTTCTAGGACCTTCTCCCTATCTAGGCTGTTATGGAGATGTCAGAGTTCTCTCCCAGAGACCAATCATTTGGGATGTGAGCCTAGGGGAACCGAGCAGATGTTTTGTGGGCCCATCATCTAAAGGAATAATCGTACCTTAGTTGGATGCAAGTGTGGGTCACCGGGGCATAGGGCTTGTTTTCCTTCACGGGGCTGACATATGGCCTTCATGTTTTGACAGAACTGGAGTGGTGATGATGAGGCGACCCTGTGTGGCATTTCCGTGTGTTCACACCTAACCTACCTTGTCTATCGGTTTGGTTTTACCTCTTAATTCGACATTTTACCAGTTTATATTGCACTGTTGTGTGGGTGTGGAAGATAGACTCATTTGACCCCAAATTCCAAGGTTTTGGATCCTCCCCTGAATCAAGAACTCAAAGGGTTTTTTCCCTTGTTTCAAGGGGAAGTGTTCACACTTTGAAGTAGTGCTGCAATCTTCTGTTTATCCGAGAGACATGTATTTATATTCTAGGTTGGTGTCGTTGGACTTCATCTATTCGTATGTTCTTCCAAAACAGAAGTAAAAGTAAAAGACGATTATACCTTGTCATTGCTTTTAGCTACAAGTATTGTGCACTTACACTAGCAGAAGGTAGTCCCACTAGTGTCATACTTTTTTGTTAATTATCTGCCCCGTAGATTGTTTTCTAAGTGCTTCGTTCTTTCTCAATATGTCCTATTCCGGTTGGTCCTCTTTCTCTCCGTACTTTTCGGGAAAAAAAATACAAGAACAGTTTACTAGTAGGTAGGCATCGTTCATGGCTCACATACAAGTAAATCATGCTCTAGTTTAGCATTCGCCTTCTAGCTTCGTTAGCTTTTGGTTACTTGTTTATCTGCTCTTTTAGATTGCAATGAAGGAGCTACGAGAGCGGAAGATACCTTTCACCATTCGCCGCTACCTGCCTGATGGAAGGTAGAAATCCCCATCTATTTATCATTTCCTTCTTTCTAAATTGATAACAATTCCGAAGAGAATTCTAGTGTTTCAACCTTCAACCATCATTCTGAAAATGTTTTTTTTAAAACCTTTTCTTTTTCCTCTTAACAGTTAACAATACTCTGTCAATATCTGTGGTTTTTCCAGTTACGAAGATTGGGGAGTGGATGAACTAATTGTCGAGGATTCATGGAAGAGGCAAGTTGGAGGTGATTAGTCCAAAGTATGCGCTGGTGGTGTTGTGGTTCTGAAGGTCATGTTTGTAATGGGTTTCTTGAATGTTAGGTTGCCACCTTATAAGCTTTGATGTTTGTGACCTATATGCACAACGGGGTCAGTAATCTTGATTACTACTTTTCAGGTCAACTTAACTCCTAGCTAATCAGGTTAAGTTTGGAAGCTACATATGCTGTAATTGGTGGGCAGTTAAGCGTGTTTTATCAATCTGATTTGTTGGCCATCTTTTTATTTTGCTATGTTATTTCCGATTCGTGGTAAGGGAAGCAGGGGAATTAGAAAACCCGAGCATCGTGGTTGACAGAAAAGCGCCTCATCTAAGCCAACCTCCAGTCAACTGCTAATGTTTAACGGTTTAATTTGAACTGCATTGCTAGTAATATCTCATGTCCGAAAGGGTTCTTTCTCCATGATGCCACCCCTGATCTTGCTCAATGCTTACCATGGATAGGGAAGGAGTCCCTTAGTTTAGTTTATTGTCCCTTAGTCTAGTTTATTGTCTTCGGCCTTTGTTTTGCAATTTTTTCTGTTTTTTTTGTTGTGCGTTTCTTCTTTCAGAAACGACATGGACACATGTCAGGACACAGATCCAGATACAGATGTGTTTGCAACTGGTCCAAGCGTGAGGATTCCACGTGCATTGTGTTGTGTGAGGCTCACGTTACCGAATGTTCTAGACACATATGTTCGTTTTTTCCTTTACTTAAAAGAAGAAATCCAAATACGTGCAAAATATGGCAACTTCCATTCAATGTTCTTCCCTCCTTACTTCAGCAATCTTAGGGTATTTTCATGTTCCAATTTGTCATGTTTCCGACATTGTTCGACTATATCAGACAGCCACCCTTAAAGATATCAAGCTCCTTTATTCGTACCTTGTACGGACATGCAACAAACTTTTGTCACCACGTAAAACATGAGATGATGCCTTACCTAATTGGGATCATCCAATCACCAACAATCTCTTCGTTATGAAGTAGACCAGCAGCAGCTGTATACTACTACTTACTATTCACCGCCTTTACTTTAGCCTATATAGTATCCGGAGGTGCAGTCCTGCAGATGTTGGTGTCTAGTGGAGTACTTGAGAAAGAGCCGGAATCTTAAATAGATTTCCCCAATGAAGCAGCAGCAGGTCCATTAATTCTTGGTACCCATCTCCCTTATTTTTATTGTCATTTTCGTAGTTATGAAAAAAAATCCCCGTTCTAGCTATTCATTGAATGCTATTATACTTGTTTAGTACTATATCATTCCCCAGAAAAATATTTTTGTTGCCGGTATTTAGACATTGATTGGTAAATTTTTAGTGGTTATTTGGCAGTTTATTGTTCAATTTACTCGGTGGAGGTGGTTGACAATGATATTGAAGAGAGAGAGAGAGAGAGAGAGAGAGAGAGGTAATGTTCATCGGTGGTTATGATTCCTGAGCGGGGATGAAGCGGTAATATATGATACCATAGAGTAAATCTGGTAAAATTGATGCAAATTTCCTACTATGTAATGGGCTGACATGAATAATTGGCAGCCATGGCGTAACTGCCGAAATGAAAAGAACCATCGATGACACCGACAAAAAATTGTCCGACAATAATAGATAGCTGCAAAATGTCGGCAAAAAAATGAATTTAGAAAAATGAAGAAAATATCATTGGTTATAGAGGCACTCGAAACACTGACGGCGATGAGCATGAAGGCAATAATATATGAGAGACTTAAAGAGTATCTCTTTCCAATTAAATAACTGGGTGTTCCTTTGATCTCTTCTAAGCTTAAAGCTGATGATTGTGCTATTTTGAAGGAGAAAATTCTTCACAGAATTTTGAAATGGGATACTAAGACATTGTCTTATGGTGGGTGGGCTTTGCTCATTCAGTCTGTTTTGTTCAGCATTCAAGTGTACTGGAGCTCTATTTTTATCAAAAATAGTAAAGTGATTAAGGAGATTGAATGCATTCTAATGGCTTTTCTGGTACTGAGCTTAAGCATTCTGAGGCTAAAGTTGAGTGGGATTAGATTTGTTGTCCTAAGGAGGAAGGGGGTTTGGGGTTTAGACGAATAAAGGAGTGGAATAGGGCTTCTATGCTTAAGGCATTTATGGGCTTTGTGTAAGAAGGCTGACACTCTTTGGGTTAAGTAGATACACACATATTTCATTAAAGAGAACTGTCTTTGGACTATGGATATTTCTTGTGATTCTTCTTGGACTCTGAGGAAAATCCTTGGCTTAAGGAAACTGTGTCAACCCCTTATTAGATGTCTTGTTGGTAATGGGTCAAATACTTTTCTTTGGCTGGATAATTGGCACAACTTGGGTCCTTTGTATGCTAAGTTTGGTGAAAGGGTTGTGACTAATTTGGGCAGAGCTTTATGGGCTAAAGTTGATACTATTATAGAATAAGGTGATTGGTGCTAACCTAGATTGAGAAATCAGTCCATTCAAACTATTATGGCTCATATTTCCTCAAGTTTAAGACCAAATCCTAACAATAAAGATTCTGTTTGTTGTTTACCTCATCCAAGTGGCATGTTTACTGTTCAGTCAGCTTGTAATGCTATTAGGAAAAGGTATCCAACTCAACCTTGGCATAAGATTGTATGGGGTGGAAATACTGTCCCTAGATGGTCTTTTATTCTTTAGTTGGCTGTCCTTCAAGGACTTAGCATCAAAGATCGGTTGAGAAGCTGTGGTATGCAGTTGGATGGCATATGCCCTCTCTGTAAGTCTGCTGATGAAACTCACCAACACTTATTCTTTGAATGTTCTTTTTCCACTATTGTATGGCAACGTATGGCTACCACAAATATGATTTTGGAGGAGGTTCTTGACTGGTATTGTGGGTAGGTCAATGGTAAAAGTTTGAAATTTATTAGTCTTCAATGTTCCCTTGCAACAATTGTCTATGGTCTATCGCGGGAGAGAAATTGTTGAATTTTCCAAGGTTAAGTGATGGGGCATGATCTGGTTATAAGAAACATTATAGCTGATGTTCGGGATTTCCTTAGCTCAAGAAGAAAGACGAAACAGTCTCTGGAGAATCAATCTTTATGCAGGAATTGAGGCTTATCTAATACTCCCTCCGTCCATTTTTAAGTGTCCTGCTTCGTAACTCTAACTTATTAAAAAGACATCATCATTATACCTTTCACATCAACTTTTTCCTCCACTTTCCCTACTTACCCATCATCATTGCACTTTTACTCAGTCACTTTTCAAAATGGAATCTACTTTAAGGGACAAAATAGACAATTCACCAACTTTTACCCATTAACTTTACAAAATGGACACTTATTAAGGGACAGCCCAAAATGACATACCGGACTATAAATAAGGGACGGAGGGAGTAGGATATTCTTACCTGTTTAGTTTTCTTAGTACTTGTTTGTTAGTTTTGATGGCTAGTTTGGAGTTGTTTTCGGCTGGTTGTTGTAAGAGATTATATTCCTAAACTTTGGTTATTATTGTTTGAGCTTAATAAGATATGCACTTATCAAAAAAATAATAATAATAATAAGATAGAGCAGCTATGCCGATGATAAAAGGCGACCGAAGTAAAAAAAAACTAATTAATTACTCGGCAATTATAATAAGATAGGTTTTACTAAAAAAAAAAAAATAGAATTAGTTGGGTAATGTGATTGGTGCAGCACATGCCAAACCAGTATTTACCACGTTGAGTCTGGATTTCCAAACATCCATACCCACTGCATGGCTGGCTGGTCAAATAATGGTAAGACTTTCCAAAGTTTATAATCCCCGTTGTTGTTTTTAACGATTAGCAGCTTAAACTCTACGCACATCCTTTCCTTGCAATAAATAAAAAAAAAGAAAAGAGCTTTCTCTCTCCCAATAAATGAGACCTCAAACTTTGACCTAGGCTCTAAGCCCATGTGCATTCTAGTAGTATAGGTCTCCAGCTTGAGTAGATAGAATACTATACTATCGGCGAGAACGTACTATTGACCTACTGTAGATGGAATGGTTTCATACCATGTATTCTCGTGCATTTAACAAAAATTCAAATCTCACTAACTATAGCTCAAGCTCCTTACATTTGTTGAGGGGGAAAAATTAACGCTAACATGGTGGATGAGATATCTTAATTTTTTTGTATTTATTTAAAAAAAAATCGCATTTGTTAGTTTCGTGTCAAATTTTGGTGTCCCATTCCTCCTCTCCCCCTATATTATTTGGGTAGATTAATAAATGGTCTGTGGCTCAGGAGAGCTGAGCAATGATTAGAGTAGGGCATCCTGATGGATCATTTATAGATTTTGTTGGACCTACTTTGATTATGCATTTTTAGAGCTCATCAAGACAAGATATCAATTATGTTTAGGGGAAATAACAGTAAGCCCCTTTAACTATACCTCGGTAACGAGTTGTCCCCTTCATCGTTTAACTCGGACACTTAACCCCCTTCATCTTTTATGGCGTGACACTTAACCCCCTGCCGTTAGTGAGCCGTTAACGGAATTGCTGAAATTACCAATTTACCCTCTTTAGGCTATTTTTGTTTCGCTCATAACTTTTCGTAGGAAACTCTGTTTCAGTTCGTTCTTTTTTCTGAACTCTTGTTTTTTCCTCTATTTTATGGGTCTATAATAATTTTAGTATGGTTACTTTACACTTTCTAAGGTTAGGTTGTATCTCGAGTCTAACCTCAAATTCTCCCAACTGTCACGAAAAGTGCCATCTACCAGCTTTTTACTTTTTTTTATTCTCTTTTTCTGTGAACCTATGGGACACTAGCTGCCATATTTCTGAAAATGTCAATTTTAATCCGCGTGGGCCGAAAAATATCCCAACCTATTTTCTTGTTATTTTTTCGTTATTTAATTAATACTAATGTTTATATTCGGTATCTTTTTTCTTTCTTATTTATTTAAAATTATTTTAGTGTTCCAATTTTCAATCCGGTTGGATTGGTGGAAAGATCTTGTTTTCTTTATCATTTTATCTTTAATGGACATAATGAATTTTTGAACTCGTAGAATCAAATCTCTTTTAGGGCTAATCAACGAAAGCTCTAAAGTCAAAATTTAATTATGATCTTTTAGAATAGAATGATAAGGAAACTAAAATCTTTCCACTGGTTCAAACGGATTGAAATTTAGAACACTTAATTTTTTAACTATATTTTTAAATATATAAACTGTTTGAAAAAGTTAAAAAAATTAAGTGTTCCAAATTTCAATTCATTTGAATCGGTGGAAAGATTTTAATTTTTTGATTATTTTATCCTAAATGATCATAATTAAATTTTATCTCCGTGGCTCTCATTGATTAGCCCTAATAGATATTTGATTCTAAGACTTTTCTTAAGGCTATTCAACGAGAGTTCTAGAGTCAAAATTTAGAAACCTAAATTTGGAATGAAAACTTAAATTGTGTCATGACCCATGAGGCCTTGAGGGGATTAAGTGGCATTCCACTAAGCACTTTTTACAGTTTTTGGACTTTTACTTATTTTTATCTTTATTCAATTTTTTTTGCATTTGTTCGATTTGCGCTTCACTTTTTTGGTTTTTCATTTCGTTTTGTCAAGGCGAATTATTAAAGTAAAAAATTATGATATTTATCATATTTTTTTTGAAAATATTCTAGATAAAGGTCAAAAAAACTGGCTTTATCTTGATATTTTTTTAAAAAATTGGTAAAAGCTATAATTTTTTACTTTTCTAATTTTTCTTGACGTGACGAATTAAAAAACTCAAAAAGTAAGGCGCAAAACTAATATACATA
Source organism: Rhododendron mucronatum var. ripense (assembly GCA_019656295.1). Taxonomy (NCBI): domain Eukaryota; kingdom Viridiplantae; phylum Streptophyta; class Magnoliopsida; order Ericales; family Ericaceae; genus Rhododendron; species Rhododendron mucronatum. The sequence continues at coordinate 1,577,174 of BPLT01000050.1, read as the reverse complement.
AAAAAAAAATTGATTTAAAGCGGAACTTCATTTTACGATGAAGGAATTGATGAGATGCAGTCTAAAAGTGGGCCACAGAGTTAAAATTTAATTACGACGAAGGATTGAAAATTGGAACACTAAAATAATTTTATATAAATAAGAAAGAAAAACGATGCCGAATATAAACATTAGTATTAATTAAATAACGAAAAAATAACAAGAAAATAGGTTGGGATATTTTTCGGCCCACGCGGGTTAAAATTGATATTTTCAGAAATATGGCAGCTAGTGTCCTATAGGTTCACAGAAAAAGAGAATAAAAAAAAGTAAAAGGCTGGTAGATGGCACTTTTCATGACAGTTGGGAGAATTTGAGGTTAGACTCGAGATACAACATAACCTTAGAAAGCGTAAAGTAACCATACTAAAATTATTATAAACCCATAAAATAGAGGAAAAAACAAGAGTTCTGAAAAAGGAACGGGCTGAAACAAAGTTTCCTACGAAAAGTTATGAGTGAAACAAAAATAGCCTAAAGAGGGTAAATTGGTAATTTCAGCAATTCCGTTAACGGCTCACTAATGGCAGGGGGTTAAGTGTCACGCCATAAAAGATGAAGGGCGTTAAGTGTCCGAGTTAAACGATGAAGGGGGCAACTCGTTACCGAAGTATAGTTGAAGGGGGCTTACTGTAATTTCCCCTTATGTTTAAAATTATATTAATCGAATTCGAATTGATATTACTTCGGAGGACAGTTATTTTAAAAACATAAACTCGAGATGAATTTACCTGAAGATACATAAGTACGACTATACATTGTTGATATTCTCCCTGAATTTTATAAAACAATCCATCCTTATTATCAATGTAAATTCAAGAAAATCCCACAAATAAGAATTGTGGGTTTAATAAGATTCTTCATATATTTATGTCTAAACTTTTATTTTATTGGTCAAATAAAGAAGTTATTTTCTAAACGCATTTTACTTTGATGGGAAGTAAGCATCAACGTTCACTAAGGAAATTGGTTCTCTCTCTGTCTATAAAAGAGCGTTTAGGGTTCCATCAATTTATAATATATTACTAAATAACTAGAAAAAAAAGACAAGTGAAAGAAACCCGTCTATCCATGTAGGATTTGGAGTGGCCCCACGTGCCAGGGTGCACACCCACACCCACCAAACTTGGTCGCAGGGTCGGCTCTGAGATTTCGGAGGCTTAAGACAATACTTGAAAATAAGGCCCTTAATATCCTATCACTTAACGTGTAATTCCTTCTTCGTCAATTCATTGGGTTTGTTTGCAATGAGAATTATTGTTTAAGAGGAAAATATGCATCTATGTTAATGATGAATTCACCACACTGAATAATTTTTTCAAAGATCAGCAATCCCGACGTCGAGTGATCCAATTTTATTCTTGGCTTTCCTCCGTTTCATTTTTACTGGGCCATTAGACCTTATGTAAAACATATTCATGGATTTAAAATGAGCAATATAGCAACGCATATATACTACTAGCTACGTACTAAAAACAAGTGGAACATTTTTGAGGGCTTAAGACTTGCGCCTCATGGGCTTTAGCCCAGAGCCAGCCATGCTCTGTCGGTGTCCATAGGATTTTCGATTTTTTTAAAGCTTCCCGGGAATACAGCTACTATCTACCGAATACCGAATCGTTTCCCGCTGGTTATTCCTCAAGTTCACGTTTAAACTTTAAACAGATTCCTCCTTGACCGTTTGGAAACAAAAAAAAAAGGAAAAGAAAGAAAGAAAGAAAAAAACAGATCTGATTTGAGGCCCTTTTCTAGCGTTTGTCGGCAGATAAATAGAGATTGCACAATGACAGTGCCGCGCCTTTCTAGATATGCAAACGAGCCGATCTGAATCAAGTTTTACAATATTGAGGTTTGTTCTTTAAGTTTTTAGTGAATTCAAACTCAAGCCCGATGAAAATATGACGAGCTGAGCTCAAGCCAAACTGGCCTAGACTTGACTCAAGCTCGAACTTGTTCACAAGCCGAATATTACTAGCTACTAGGTTCAGGATTGACTCAGATTTATTAAAAGAGCCTACAACTGAAGCTCAAGTTCAATTCGTTTAGCAGGCAAATCAAATCCGAACAAGCCTTCACCAAGTTAAGTTTCGAATAGTTTGCAACCAGCTCAGTTCATTTTACAGTCCTATCCCTTGTTTGGTTTGCGTTTTGAGGAGAGATAAATGAGAGTAATACTTTGAGAAAAAACTTATTAGAAATCACGCGCAGAAAGGGAGATTGATTTCAGAGACCTAAAAACGATCACAGTACCGTCAAACTTCAGGGGGTAATAGGAAAATTTGCTCAAATATAGAAAAAGAAAGAGTGAGCAGAGGTTAGTTATGTCATCATTAGAAGGAGACTGGATATTACACTTGGGCGTCGTGGCTCCTCGGGGGTTAGGTTATCTCTCTAATCACGGCGAAAGTCTGCTAAATAATGAGTATTCTATATGGATAACACTATTTGTTGTTTGAGTTTTATTATTCCATGCACGTGAATTTTGCGAAATAAAAAGATTTAGGCCCTGTTTCGTTAAGAAAAATAAGTATTTATTTTTTAAATTAAATGTGATATATTTTGAGAAAACAACCTATCTCATAAAGAAAAAAATAAGTATTCAAAAAATAAGAATCTTAATGGATCAGGACCTAATATCCATTGAGTGATTCTAAAATCACCCATTGTTTTATGTTAACTTGTGAAAGGAACATTGTGAAAAATGATTTGGCACTCCAATTATTTATGATAGCACTCAAACATTTGTCTTTTAGTATGCCTTGCTATATGTACTCCCTCATCCCAATTTAAGTCTCCCCTAAGGGAAATCGTGCTATTTAAAAATTTTGCTTTGAACTTTCAAAATTAACCTTAAAAACTATGAAGTTAATTATATGTATTAAAATCGCTTATATCTTTTAATATAGATTTCAAAAAATATGCAATATGGATCTTATTTGATAGATCTCAATTAATTTTATTATATAAAGTTTTTAAAATCATGAAAATATTATAAATTGAAATATATTTTCAATCAAAAAATGAAACGAATATAAAAAGCTGTTAAATCAATTAGGAAGAGAATGTTACTTTTTAGGGGTAAAATTGAAAGTTTGGCATACTTTGATGGTTATTTTTAGCAAGTAGACATTTGTTTTGGGACATTTCAAAATAGAAATGTGGACACTTAAATTGGGACGGAGGAAGTATAATTTTTAGAAATGTGATTTTGACACTTCACTTTTAGCCAATGACACTCCATTTTTAGTTTTGTTTTCTCACATGATTAAGACACAAAGAGTGTCAGTGGCTAAAATTGAAGTGCCAAAATTAATTTCCTAATCTTTACACTAAAAAGTAAATTTTAGAGTGCTATCAAAAAAAAAAAGATGAAGTGTCAAAATCATTTTCTTTAGGGTAAATTTCACTGACCTTCCCTCAGGTTTCTGACAAAGACAGAAACCTCCCCTCACGTTTATGAAATTGCACTGTCCTCCCTTCTGCTTCTATTGTCTATTGCACTTTACCCCAACCGTTTGGTTGACGTTACGGAAAACAGTTAACGGTGATGAGGTCAGCATGGAACATATAAACTAAAGGTTGAAAAATTAAGTGTTCCAAATTTCAATCCGTTTGAATAGGTGAGAAGATTTTATTTTTTTTATCATTTAATTCTAAATGGTCATAGTTAAATTTTGACTATAGGACTCTCGTTGATTAGCCCTAAGAAAGTCGTAAAATCAAATATCTCTTAGGACTAATCAACGAGAGCCATAGAGTCAAAATTTAATTATGACCCTTTAGAATTAAATGATCAGAAAAATAAAATCTTCTCACCCATTCAAATGGATTGAAATTTGGAACACTTAATTTTTCAACCTTTAGTTTATATATTAAAAAATATTGTTAAAAAAATTAAGTGCTTTAAATTTCAATCCGTTTGAACCGGTAGAAAGATTTTATTTTTCTGATCATTTTATCATAGATGGTCATAATTAAATTTTGACTCTAGGACTCTCGTTGATTAGCCCTAAGAAAGTCGTACAACCAAATATCTTAGGACTAACCAACGAAAGTCCTAAAGTCAAAGTTTAACTATGACCATTTTGGATAAAATGATCAGAAAACTAAATTCTTTCTATCGGTTCCAACTGATTGAAATTTGGAGCATTTAATTTTTTAACCATTTTTTTAATATATAAACTGCGGGTTAAAAAATTAAGTGTTCCAAATTTCAATCCGTTTGAATGGGTGAGAAGATTTTATTTTTCTGATTATTTAATTCTAAAGGGTCATAATTAAATTTTGACTTTAGGACTCTCGTTGGTTAGTCCTAAGATATTTGATTGTCCGACTTTCTCAAGGCTAATCAATGAGAGTCCTAGAGTCAAAATTTAATTATGACCCTTTAGGATAAAATGATCTAAAAAATAAAATCTTTCTATCAGTTCAAACGGATTGAAATTTGGAGCACTTAATTTTTTAACCATATTTTTTAATATATAAACTAAATGTTGAAAAATTAAGTATTCCAAATTTCGATCCGTTTGAATGGGTGAAAAGATTTTATTTTTCTGATCATTTAATTCTAAAGGGTTATAATTAAATTTTGACTCTAGGGCTCTCGTTGGTTAGTCCTAAGAAATATTTGATTCTGCGACTTTCTTAGGGCTAATTAACGAGAGTCCTATAGTCAAAATTTAATTATAACCCTTTAGAATTCAATAATAAAAAAAATAAAATCTTCTCACCATTCGGATTGAAATTTGGAACGAGAGAAGGGTGAGTGGAGAGAAGAACGTGTGTCAGTGGATTTAATGCGTGTCAGTGGATTTAATGCATCAACGGGGCTAAACTTTCTGACTGACAGTTTACCCAGAAGGCAAATTTTTATTGGTGGGAGGTACCACCAGGCAAAGTAGACGTGTTGCCCTTGGGGCAACCAATAATTTCTCAGTCCTTTTTAGTTTTTTTCCTTTTACTTATTTATTTTATTCATTACAAGTACGTGGGTATAAAAGTAAAATCAAGTTCTTCGTTAATAGGCGTTACCCGACAAGAAGCAGAGGGGAGGACAGTGCAATTTCAGGAATGTGGGAGGTTTCTGTCTTTGTCAGAAACTTGAGGGGAGCTCAGTGAATTTACCCTTTTCTTTAACATTATTCATCAAATTAATTGCCTTTGGACATTTCACAAAAAGTCAAGCAGGACCCCAACCTCTTCTTTTTCCCCCCTCATCTTTCCAAGAATCCAAACAAACACAAAAAGGAGAAAACAATAAGAGAAATCTGTTTTTGCTACTTTTTTTTTTTCTTCGCTACGCTACAATATTGCCTCACGTTTGAGGGGAGAAGACTGCAGTGACAGAGAGGATCTAGTTATGTGTCAAGAACCCATCTCTCGGTTCTCTCCACTCAAAAGATACTTCCATCTCTGTTTGTCCCTTCAGTGCTTCTGAACTTGCAGAGTACCATTTTCCTTTTCTTTTTTAATTCCGTGAGCTTTCATTTCTACGATGAATGTGATCTTTCTATTTTAATTTCATTAAAAACCTCTTATGCTTTCCTATTATTGATTTGGTTTGGTTTGGTTTTCTGCATCAGTTTGTGAAACAGGAGTCAATGTTTAAGTCGTCTTTCCCCGTGACCTTCGATTTAATAATAAAAGCACCTTAATTGCCAATAATTCTAGATTTAAACATTGTTTACGTTGTCGTATGATTCTGGGTTGCTTCCTGATTTGTGAATTTAGTTATAATTAACCCATTTAAGAGTTCTTTACACCAAGGGCCTTGCCTCTTTACTGTTTCCATCTGGGTATATAAAAAGACCATAATTGCCAATAGCTCTAAATTTATAAATGTTTTTTGTGGTCATTTTGGGTTGCTTCCTGGTTTGTGAATATAAAAAAGACCTTAATTGTCAATTAATCTTGATTTAACAAATGATTAGTAGTGATATTGTTATGGGTTGCTTCCTGATTCCTAAATTTAGTGATAATAAACCCACTTTCATTGTACTTCACAGAAAGCCTTCCATTTCTTTCCATCTAGGAAACAACTGAAAGCCCTTTCTGTTGTCAGGTAAGTACGCGAAATCTCGTGCTTCTAGCTTTACGTGCCGTATCTCGTCTGTGTTTGCAGAATTATTTGTGTCTCCTCTGCTCTGAGTTGTTGTTTGTGACTTGATGGTAGAATTGTTCTCTAAGTGTTTGATAAATTGCCAATTATTTCAAACTCACGAGTCAACCAGTTTCGCAACGTAATTTCAGATTTTAATTGTGAACAGAAAGTTCTCTATTTATGACCCTGCCTTTACAAGGATGAATAAAATACTCCATTTTATGATATTCTCGTGCATCAACCATTATAGTGTCTTCATGAGTATCGAGATTCTAATTGAAACTAATGTTTCCCTCAGTCGTCGATAGGATAACCGCGATTGAACTACTATTCCTGCCTGCAAGCTAGTGAATTTATGTGTACACAAAGAAGGGTGAAAGTTCTGGGTAGCCAATACTTGAAGAGTCTTTAGGTATCGACATTTACCCTGTGAGTTATTGACTTGTGTATTTCCAGTTCATTTGGGTTTTGTCTGCTTTATTGAATTTCTCATTTTGTGATTCGAATGATGCATTATTACCTAGGGAGAATTGAGGAAGTGATTTTCCGAGTCCGGACGGAAAGAAATTGCTTTTCCTACAATCATGCCGAGGAACGATGACCACAGTTTGAACTTTTCAATCCCAGATGAAATTGCAGAGAATTTGAAGGAGATTTGTCCTGATTTTGGGGACCTGAGTCATGAAGAGGTCCTTCAACACCAGGTCTTATGTTTCAGATTTCTGATATCTTTCATTAATTAGAAAAGAGTCTTGTTATGTCGTCCATAATGGGAAGTATTCTGCTAATGGTGAATATATGTTGCAGGAAAGTGTTTACCGATCACTTAAAGGAAATGACAGTAATAAGGAGAGAAAATCTGATCATGGCCAAAGCAGTGATAGTAGTCGGGGCTCTAGGCAAGATTGTGAGTCTTCAAGGCGTGCAAGTTTTGATTCACAACTGGCTTTGGATGAAGCTCTGGCTTGGTCCTTGCAGGATTTGGAGGACGGATTTGATGATTTTAACATATCTGAATCCACCGGTGCTGCCACTGGTACACCTAGACAATCCCTCCTTTCATTTGAATTTGGTGTGGTCACTAATGCACCCAGTATTATGTATAGGTTATTTATGGCATATGCAGCTGTTATGCTAAATGAAAATTTTCCAATCTTCTGCATTTTTAACTATGGATGATGCTTGGTGATAACAATGCGAGCAGTGGGGATATATATGCCAGGAATCCATTACTGTACTTAATATCCTATTTCTGTAGTCATGCACTTGAATGCTTCTATTCTCGAGGCGCTTTAAGAGCAAAAGGTAGTAGACCAGCTGATGGCCTTTGCATTTGCATGGTTGTCCAGTGTGATGATTCTGTATTTCTGTTGGGGGTTATACATTCCTAAGCCCCTTAGATTTGTTAAGAGCCTACAATCAGTGTCATAGCAATAGAAGTAATTTCGTACTAACAGAATTGAAAAGGAGGAAGGATTTTGGAAAGAAGAGCATGGACTTCTGGAGTAAGCTATGATTAAGGTACATAAGCAACGAAAGCCAATAGAGTGGCATTAAGTTACGGAGGATGTGTTATATTTGCACCTGTATTACATAGACTAAGTAGATATGCCCAATTCAATTGCTATTGCTTGGGGGGGGGGGGGGGGGGGGGGCGCGGCGGGGCGGCGTTGTGTGGTGGTGGTGGTGGTGGAATGATTTGGTATATACCTAAATTTTGGCATTTCATGTACATTATGGTTTGAGTTTTGACATTATACACGGCGCTTGCCTTTCTTTCTTTCTTTTTCTTTTAATCACACTTCTACCCTTCAATTGTTGAACTAAAAACATGATTGTATTGGTGTTTTCCTGCATTTTCATGGTAAAAGTAATTCCATTGTTTTATGTATTTTGCAGAGAATAGAGAGGTTAGTTCTCGAGAAACTCCTACCACGGTAACGCCGCTATTTCTCAACTCTTAGATGACTTTGATGGCATTATAAGGGCATAATTCTTGTATGATATTTAGCTTCAATTTAAAAATTGCAGTCTATAAATCAGACTACAAGTGAAGATGCTATAGATCCTGATAATATGACTTACGAGGTAAGTTACTCATGTACTCTATAATCATTTTACCTTTTGAAGTGTGAATTTTGAGCTGAATTTTAAAATGAATTTGGTTTTGTAACAAATGTACCACTAAATTGTTTTGACGCAGCTAGGTCATATACTCGTAATATTTGGTAATGTAACCTTCTGAATGTGTTTTTGTTAGCAATTACAATCATTGGGGGAATCAGTTGGCGTTGAGAACAAAGGACTGTCAGAAGGCCTCTTAGCTAGACTGCCAAAGTTCAAGTACAAAACGGGCATATTTTCGAAGAAGAAAATTAAAGAAGAGTAAGATCTATTTCACCTATGTTTTCTCCTATCAAATAGTATCTTGCATATTTGCTAAATGCAGCGACAAAGGGAGTAGAATACAGGCTGTGTTCGGACAAATAAGCCAAAGTGGCTTATTTTTTGTCTTTATTCAAATTTTTTTCGTATAACTCGGCTTATTGTCAATTTTTTGGGGATTATTGCATCCTCATGTCAAGAGGAATCTAAAAAGTAAAAATTTTTGACCGAAATCCAATTTTTTTTGAATAAAGACAAAATAATTGGCTTATTGGCTTATTTTCGTTTTTATGTGGGTTTATTTGGCTCATTTTTGGAGGGAAAGCCAGTGGCTTTTTTAGAAGAACAGGGCCTAACAGACTTTCACGTATGGCAACCCGCAGCAAAATATATGGAGTCACTGCTTGTTCATTAAGATGAGTTCATAGATGAAGATTGTTATATGCTCACTTGTGCACGTTGTTGTTTGGGAGAATAAGAAAAGTGTATAGGGTGTTTATAAACCCTAACACAAATAACTATTATTTATATTAAGAGATAACTTGATACAAGACTTGTTTAACCGATGTGGGACAAGACTCATAACAACTACTTAAATATTCCAACACTCCCCCTTAAGCTGGAGAATAGATATCACAAAGTCCCAGCTTGTTAGAGCATCCGCAATGTAATAATCAAAATCAAAAAATTGCTAAAATTAGCAACGTGTGCTTAAAAAAGTGTTCACATTGTAATAATCAAAGTTAGCAGCCTCCTAACCAATAATCAAATTTGAGCATTTGAATAATCAAAAGTAACAATGTGTGACTTCACATTGCTAACTTTAGCAACCCTCTAAATGAATAATCAAAAGCTGACGTGGCAAGTTTTGATTATTCACTTTCGATTATGACATTGCGGATGCTCTTACATAACAACTCTAACCGGGGCTTGAACAATGACTTAGTAAACATGTCAGCCAATTGAGCACTTGTAGACACAAAGGGAGTAGCTATCGCACCACCAACTAACTTCTCACGCACCAGATGACAATCAACTTCAATATGCTTAGTTCTCTCATGAAATACCGGATTGGATGCAATGTGAATTGCTGCCTGATTATCACAATACAATTTCATTGGCAATTGCACACAAAATCCTATCTCCTCAAGAAAAGATCGCACCCATACAATCTCACATGTCGTGTGGGCCATTGCTCTATACTCTGCCTCTGCACTAGACCGTGCAACCACTGTTTGTTTCTTACTCTTCCAGTTGACAAGGTTTCCACCGAGAAAAACACAATATCCTGTAGTAGATCTCCTGTCAGAAGGTTCTCCTGCCCAATCAAAGTCAGTAAAAGCCTCAATACGTAAGTGACTTTTAGCTCGATAAAACAAACCACGTCCTGGATGAGCCTTGAGATACTTTACTATTCTAAGAACAGCCTCCCAATGTGGAAAACGAGGAGCAGACATAAACTGGCTAACAATACTAACTGCGAACGAGATATCTGGACGTGTAATAGTAAGATAGTTTAATTTACCAACCAAGCGACGATATTGGTCGGGGCTAGAAAATAGCTCCCCCTGATCAACACACAATTTGACATTAGGATCCATAGGAGTATCGACAGGCTTCGACTCCAATAAACCAGTCTCATCTATAATATCTAGCACATATTTTCTCTGCGATAAACTAATATCATCTTTAGATCGTGCAACCTCAATACCCAAGAAATATCGCAACCTTCCCAGATTTTTGGTATGAAACTAACTCTGCATAAATACCTTTAACTCATCAATACCTTTTTGATTATCGCTCGTAATAATAATATCATTCACATAAACAATCAATAATACTTTCCCTTAGTCAGATGAGAGAGAAAAAAACCGAATGATTAACTCCGTCTACCAACAAGTCGACAACCATAAACAAATCATGGAACAATACTTGCTAATAACAATACTAAAGTCGACAACCATAAACAAATCATGGAACAATACTTGCTAATAACAATACTAAAATCAACAGACCTCAATAATCCAAACATTCATTCTAGTAGTATACTACCGACGGTAACCAATCGAGAACACCAACCAATAGGCGACATAGACAGCAATAAATCGAGATTTAGATCGATACCTCAGAAAACAACACATAAATCAAGATGCATGTGACTGATCCCAACCGAACAAGGCTAGAAACACTGAACGAACAAAATGAGCCAAATCTAGCTGTCAGCGAAAACCTTTCAGACTTTTTCGAACACAAATTGTGGGATTCTGGGCTGTTTTGAACACGATTCAGGGGGATTCAAACCATATTTAAGAGTTTTGAGAGTTGATTATAGTGAATGAGGGTTGATTCGGGCTCGATGGGGGGTGATTAAGGTTCGATTAGGGTTTTTCAAGAGTTCCAAAGGTTTTTCAGCAATTTCGAATGGGTTTGGTGCATGGGGTTAGGGAATCAAAGGGGATTTTCAAGGTGAACAGTGCCGCAATGAACAGTGCTCACGTGAACAGTACCGCGATGAACAGTGTTCGCAGTGAACAGTAACAGTATGTGGTGATGATGGGTGGTGGGGCGTGGGTTACGATTATGATTAGGTTTAGGGTTGGATTAAGGGTGGCTTTGATATCATGTTTGGGAGAATAAGAAAAGTGTATAGGGTGTTTATAAACCCTAACACAAATAACTATTATTTATATTAAGAGATAACTTGATACAAGACTTGTTTAACCGATATGGAACAAGACTCATAACAACTACTTAAATATTCCAACACACGTAACCGTAAAACACCATTATTTTGGTTATCCAGACCTTGTACTTTGATCTTTCAGTTCCTAGTGAATCATCGACGGCCTTTACCTATTCTACTTAGTTTAATAGATTATTTGTTGCTATCATTAATGTTATAATTTTCTTGATTATTACTTTGAAATATTTACACGTAGGTGTGTGATATGTTACATGATGGTCCAAAGTGGCGAGTATTTGACAATTCTGCCTTGTGCACACCAGTATCATTCAAAATGTATTACTCGTTGGTTGAAGCTCAACAAAGTAAGTTATATAGAACCTCTTGCTTGCGTTTACCTTAACGAAGTTCTGTATCCCAATATTTATATGTGATTCATTTGAGGTCGTAGTGATTGTTAAACTGGTCATAAAACTATGTTTTGATAAGTGTGTTTTGGCAGATTATTATCAGTGAAAGTGGTAGTCAAATTTTCCAAAAGATTCAACTGTTGGCTTTTGTTTTGTTATCAGCCAAAACAGATTATGGTAACTGTCATAGTCCAAAACCTTTTACTAACACACACACGCTGTACTAGTTGAAAATTTGCACATGTCGGCCTTATATCTGTAGAGGTGACCTGAACCTGTGATCTGGTCAAAGAACTTTGAAACTTTGAACATGTTTTGCTTTAGGTCCTGCGACTGGGTTAGCAATGGTTTGGAATGCATAGTTTGGTCTTGTAAGGATCCATAGACGTTCCTAGAGTCGACTTCACTCCGGTTCATACACGCTGTACTAGTTGAAAATTTGCATATGTCGGCCTTATATCTGTAGAGGTGACTGGCCTTATATCTGTAGAGGTGACCTGAACCTGTGATCTGGTCGAAGAACTTTGAAATTTTGAACATGCTTTGCTTTTGGTACTGGGTTAGCAACGGTTTGGGATGCATAGTTTGGTCTTGTAACTTGTAAGGATCCGTAGACCATCCTAGAGGACCTAGACTACACTGTCGTCGTGCATGTGAATCTTGGAACAAATTTGAGCAAACACAGCTTTATTCCTCTCGTTAATATGGACATCTGATAGTCAATATCGAGCTTTAGCCTGTTCATCATTGTGTAATGAATCGCAGGTCTAGGGAGTAGTTCCTACATTTGTATCCATTGCTTCTAGAAAAAGAAAAAGGGTTCTGAATTTGTTATCCATTACTTAGAGCACAGACGCAACTTCAAGTACTTGGAAACAACTTTTCAATATTCAACCTTGCTTTTTCAACATGATAAAGTCGATCAAGTCTAGAACACATGCATGATAAAGGCAACATCAATATTTTGAAGCTCTTATTTGACCGATTTTTCGTGATGAACCAAAGGGATTCTTTCACGTGGTCCATTTGTTTGCGAATGAACAAAAGTTGTGATGCCAGACCAAAGCAAAATGAGGCTTTTTGTACAATATTTTGTACCTAGGAAGCACAGACACGGGTACAAGATTCAGACACGTGGGAACGTCTGACACGTCAGAGACACGTTGAATGTAAAATGTATTGGTTTTGTAGAGGTATGTTGTGAATTCATAAAAAATTTGAAAACATTATTTCTATCAAATTAAGAACAATACTATGAAGATACAAATCAATGGTCCGCATATAAATACATGTGAACTATATACATTTCTGAAAATTCACCCTGGACTGAGTTTTACTTCTTTTTAATGTGTCCTTAGCAAGTCCCAATAGTATCGAATATAATTAAAAAAACTTGAACATGTAGTTAAGCATGTCTGACACGTGTCCAGAGAGTGTCATGTCATCTTCTTGACTGACGCATGTCAGACAGGGATACGTGAGGCCGGTAGACGTGTCCACGCTTTTTAGTTTTGTACAATACTTTGTGACTATGGTAGACGGTTTGTATAAAAGTAGAAGGTTATTAATCCTCCATTGAAGTAACATCTCTCTCTCTCTCTCTCTCTCTCTCTCTCTCTCTCTCTCTCTCTCTCTCTCTCTCACAGAACTGCCCGATATGCCAAAAGGAGGTGACTGAAGACTAATCGAAGGACGCTCGCGTTACATCCCTGCCACTGGTTCTTATTCTGCTTGTACATATTGCATTGTTCCTTTTTGTTAGTAGATGGAAGTTGTACCTCCTTGTGGAGGAATTAAACATGCGTTATTAAGAAATTCTTAGTTTCTTTTTGGCTATATAGAAGGCAGAATTTGACATGATCCTTGCATCTGAAAAGTCTTAGGAGTATTTGGTTATGTTGGTTTTTTCTTTTAATTTTCATTTTATTTGTAAATCATTGTCGTGTGATGAAAATTGACTTATAGAATTAATACCAGCTTTTTTCTCGAAAGTTCATGAGACGATTTCCGGCGTCTCTGCACTATATGATCAACTATTACCGTTCCAGAAGTCAAGCAATCAGGTTTTTGTTTTACCTTATTTGTTTGGAATAAAGTTCCTTACTATGCAGGGAGTCTAAGATAACCGGTATATAATTGCGTTGATATATACAGATTTTTTTTGGTAATCCAAAATTTTATTAGGAGCTCAAACAAGTTCAAGTATTAAGGAGGGCATAAATAGCCTCCAAATTACAACAAAAGAAAGACAGGATGAAAGGAAAGCAATCCTGGTGTGCCCCAAACCAAAACCAACACACGCGAAACAGAGGATATATGTGGTTCCTTAAACTCGGGTACTCTATGGAGAACAATCGGAGCAACTGATTTAAACTGGAGAAAAAAAAAGCTTTACATGTGAGTTATCTCAACTCGCTTCACTCCGGTTCTCTCACATTGGTAGAGATACAAATGCAAGGAGCCAGAGGATCCAACCCTCTCTATTGGAATCGTTCTCCATGCCAGACCAAGCCTCTACTCTGGTGGCTGAAATAGTCATATGGTATCTGGGTGAATGAGGAAGTGGTTGCTTAATTGTCTCCACATATGATAAGTTTGGAAGCAAATGGATGGGAGCCACAATAATAATCAACATATCCTTCCAAATTTCCAATATATACTACTGGTACAAAAGAATTAACGAATTGAAAGCCCCTTGGCCCTAACATCAAAATTGATTTTTCTCAACAACAGAATCAGGGGATTTTTGGATGCACATTGGAAGACTCTACTGTGTGAGTATAACGTCTAGCTAGCTGTCACTCCATTTACGAAACAAAAAATGTTAGGTGTACAACCATCCGAATACAATGCCAAATACAACCCCTCACATATACGTGGATCCTGGGTGTTAAATGTGTGTGGAACCCATGTGTATGTGAGAGATTGTGTTTCGTGTTGTGTTCGGATAATTGTGCATGTAACATCTCTCCCTACGAAAACTCTTCAATATTCTGTGTGCGAGCGCACAATGACATAACCCACCAAATGACAGTTATAGGCCTCCAATAGCACGCAGATCACAGCAATTGCGTAGGCCCATATCAGAACCCTTCATTTGAAAACGACCGCCACAACGGGAAAAATGTGCAGGGCAAAACCTCATCTCGTGTCCAGAAAACCACTACTATAAAGTATAAACTTTCCACTAAAATTTTGGGTACTGTGTGGGTACCACGTGGTACCCGCTCGGTCCATTCGAACTGTCCATAAGTGTGTTGGAGGGTTCAGATTAAAAGAAGGTTACTAATCGCACCCCCCTCTCAGGCCCCACCTCGCCTGACACTCCAGAGACTGACCCTTTTACCCCCACCCCCACGTGCTCTCTCTCTCTCTCTCTCTCTCTCTCTCTCTCTCTCTCTTTTGATTTTTTTTATAAAATTTTAAATGTTAATAAACCTTTTTTCATGTATTTTTTTTAAAAAAATTAAATATTTTTGAAATCTATTCAACGAAACCTATCAAACGAGTCTAATATTGATGGAGAAATAATGTAAAACGGAAAAATTATATTTTTTTCGTAGTTTAAACTGTCAAACGAGATTAAAAATATGTTTCAAATTTAAATCCTTTTGAATCGGTGGAAAGGGAAAAAAATTTCTGATCATTTTAGTTATAACCATTTAGGAAGTAATCTTTTTGTTTATAACTTTCGATAGGAAAGTCCAATAACATTCGTTCTTGTTGGAGAAATTTTATTTTTTCTTATGTTTTCAGAATATGTAATAATTTCGGAACTTTTTGACATTGGTTTTTTTTTTTTCCATTTCCTAGTATGGTTAGGGTTTGCATCGTATTTAAAGAGTTATAAGCCTCACGGCTGGACATTTTTTGATTATAGTTGATTGACAAAATGTCTAGAGAGAGTTTCATAAAAGAACATTATGGATCAGTACAATTTTTTATTTTTGGATAATTGGTCAGTTGGGAACGATATTGCGAATGATATTCCTTGTGGGGAGAGCAACTCCTACGTTGGGCGTGATTACTCAAATATAAAAGTTTTAAAAAAATGACGAATAAAAAAATAAAAACATAGAGATACTAATATATTGGGCACAAAAAAATCATTTAATTTAAACACATTATTTCATATTCAATATTAGACTTGTTTGATAGGTTTCGTTGAATAGATTTCAAATATATAAAATTTATTTAAAAAATACGTGATTTCAACCTCTTCGAACAGTTTATATATTAAAAAATATGATTAAAAAATTAAGTGTTCCAAATTTTAATCCGTTTGAACCGGTGGAAAGATTTTATTTTTCTGATCATTTTATCCTAAATAGTCATAATTAAATTTTGACTTTAAAGCTCTCGTTGATTAAACCTAAGAGATATTTGATTCTACGACTTTCTTAGGGTTCATCAATGAGAGCCCTATAGTCAAAATTTAATTATGACCATTAAGATAAAATGATCAGAAAACTAAAATCTTTCCAACGGTTTAAACGGATTGAAATTTAGAACACTTATCTTTTAACCTTTTTAAACAATTTAAACTACTACAAAAATATAATTTTTCCATTTTCCATTATTTCACCATCAATATTAGGCTCGTTTGATAGGTTTCGTTGAGTAGATTTCAAAAATCTAAAATTTATTAAAAAAACTAGGTGAAGAAAAGTTATTAATAGTATTTACAATTTTATAGGAAAATAAAATAAGAGAGTTTGATAGGTTTCGTTGAGTAGATTTCAAAAATCTAAAATTTATTAAAAAAACTAGGTGAAGAAAAGTTATTAATAGTATTTACAATTTTATAGGAAAATAAAATAAGAGATAGAGAAATGAGGGAGAGAGAGAGAGAGCAAGTGGATGGGGGGGGGGGGGGGGGGGGGGGGGGAAACGAAAAATTTTCAGTCATGGTGTTGGACCCCGGGGGGGTGTGGGGGGGGGGGTTGCGCTAGCTCTCAGATTGAAACCCTTCCTCTCTCATCTCACCTCACCACTCTCTCTCCTTTTTTTTCCTCTAAATCCGAGCCGTCCAAAACAGAAATGGAAGGCTCAGATGGGCCAAGAGGGCACCACGTGGTACCCACCCGGAACTGAAAAACTTTCTCCATAAAATAGTACTATTTTTTTTTGGGTCTATCATCGTTATGTTCTGAAACTATTATTGGTTGACCACATTATTTGGTTATGGTTGTAATAGTAGTCTCATTATTATAGATTAGGGAAAATCACTGTCCATGACGTATTTTAATAATTAATATCCGCCAAGGATATTTTCAGCATTAATAAATATTCTCAGCATGTCCTTGACATGTATTAATTATCAAAACACATCATGGGCCGTCATTTTTCCTATAGATTAAGACATGCATTTATGTCTTCAGCAGACTTTATTTTTGTCTATATATAAATTATAAAGACATGCATTTGGTTTCCCATGGGTTACTCTATTTGTCTATATAAAGACATTTGTGAAGTTAGAAAAAGTCTGAAATATTGTGTTCAATTATTTTCTTTACTTTTCTGCAAATTTTCTTTAAAAGAAGAAGAAGAAGAAGAAAGCTACGCGAGCTTTGCGGCTGAGAATTCGGTTGGTAAGCTTTCAGTGTCAAAGTGATTGCTATTGGTTAGCTTTTTCCAGTGAGGGGTTGCGTACAAGTGAATTGTTTGGCTTGGGCTTTTTTTTTTTAAACAGTAAAAAGCGTCAATTTATTAATCTTTGAAATAAGAAGTACAAAAAAGCATCATTTATTAATTTTTGAAATATATACAGAGATTAAAGGGAACGGAGTCACAAAGATATCAAAATGGAATATGACATCTTAAACACTCGACAATAATAATGGGCAGCCGTGAACCCAGGAAGAGCAAAACAGTTTGACAAGGGAGTCAACCAAGGTACACCAAGAGCAACCATAATCCTGATTACAAAATAATCCAACAAACTTAAGTAGGCCCGTTCAAAAAAAAAAAAAAAATTAACTAGGCCCTTAGAGCATCCGCAATGGTAATAATCAAACCCAATAACCAAAATGTGCCACGTCAGCATTTGATTATCCATTTAGTTCATAATCAAACTTAACAAACTTTACTTTCACATTGGTTATTTTTGCATTCCTAACAAAAAAAACCCCACAATACACAATGCACATTTGTCTAATCGCAAACGAGTTCCAATCACGTACCCGACCACACCAAATTATTCGTCTCGATAAGACAATTCCAATGTGGGATGTTTTTGAGATATTGAGTTTTGGTCATTGGTAAAAGCTATTAAGTTTGGTTATGAAATTTGATTATTTGCTAAAAAACTTGAAACTTTGCTTATTACAATGTGGGGTATTCTTTGAGGAGATTAAATTCTTTACGCCGTCGGCGTAATCATTTGTTTCCTTCAAATCAATTATATTGCGCTACGTCACCATGTTTTATTGATTGGGACCACTGTTTTGCAACATGGCGTAATGTAATTGATTTGGAGGAAATAAATGTTTACACCGGTGGTGTAAAGAATTTAATTATTCTCCTTTTTGAGTATTGTTAAATTTATTTATCCACACCCATTTACTTATTATAATGAGGATGCTCTTAGTGGTGGGTAGAAAAATCTTAATGTCTATTATCTTGTAGAGGTGGGTTTCTTATACTACTATCATTCAAAAATGAAAGTGATTTTCGCATTCCATATTTAGTTATTGGTACACTATTTTTTTTATCTTTATCCTATGTGAAATTACTAAATTATTCTTTATCTTATTAGTGTTCATCCACTTTAATAGGTATTGTTGTAATTTCAAATAGGAAAAAGACAAAAATAAAATGACAATGGTTAAAAGTGGAGTGCCAAAATCAATTTCCATTCAAAAATCAATTCAATCTCACATGGGCAAGTAAGTGATCAAATAATAGTATTTATTTTTAGATTAGAATTCTAGCCCAAAATTTCAGACAAGAGTTGAATAATTGGATCAAGCATTTATCAGTTGATTTTTAGGTAACAATAAGTACAAAACCAAGCCCCACAACTAATTAATGAATTTGATTCTTCGGTTCCGTTTGTTTGGACGTAAAATATATATTTTTAAATATTTTATCCACTTTTTGTTGTTTGGCTAGAAAAAGGATGAAAATATTTTCAAGATAAAACATTTTGCACCAACGGGGTGAAATTGTTTACCTTTAATTTTGGCCTTAAGTCATTTTTGTATTTCACCCTCCGATGGTCCGATATTTTCCAAAATCACGTATTTCATTTGTGAAATCTAAGATGACAGATACACGTATATAAGGGGTTGCGGATGATTGCCGTGTACATAGGTTTTTTGCAGATTGAAACCCTTTTGCACAAGTCTTTACTTCGCAACTTTTCAAACTCTTACTTCCTAATTCATGAGAAATTATTCAGTGACTTTGAAACACCACGTGGTAGTGCGCAGGGCATTCAATAGTTTTTGCTAATTCATACTTCCTTTTTTCCTCGTTGCCATCATTTCATTGTGTGTAGTACAACCATGTGTCCGACTCCACCAAATCCATGCTTCCTTTTATCCTCTTTGGCATCACATCACTCAAAACAGCATATTTTCCAATTTTCTTATTTTCCAAAAAAGGCTCAATTATCTTGCTTTTGTTACTATCAAGGCTTATCTTTAGTGATTTGGTCTGAAGATGCTGAGTGCTGCAGAGAACCTATTTTGTTGAACTCTTCTACCCTGTGAAAGCAGGATCTCGTGTCCCTGCAGTGAGGGAGACTCACTGCAAATTGCAGCCCTCCAAAACGGCATCATTTTGGGGGTGTATTTGGATTGCTTATGTACCCGTGATCTCTTCTGACCAAACACATTCACACAAACTCTCTCTCTCTCTCTCCCCCTCTATCTTCTTCTTAAATTTGTTTTCTTCTTCAAGTTCCTTCATCCCCATCACCCTTCAACTACAAAAAGTACATGAGCTGCAACAATAATCAAAGAGGGACCAAGGCAATTTGAGTAAACTTTTGATAAAGTATCATAAGAAGATGATTATGGTAAAAGAAAAAAATAGGATTGAGGATAAGAATTTGATCTGTCTTTCTTGGGATACCATACAGATGTAACCAAATTAAAAGAAAAAAAAAACACCATGAATACAGGGTTGGTCTCTTCTTTTAGAAATACTTGATTATTAATTGTTTCCTTTGAAATTCGAAGTTCGGAGCTTTTTTCCCATATAGATTTGAAGTGTAAATGAAGTTTTGCTTGATAACCAAAAAAGATGGGGAATTAGGGGAACCAATTTTTAGCATGGGGCACTCCATCACTGTACTTGAGCACTTGTAGAAGAAAACTTAGCACTTGGAGAAGAAAACTCTGGCGGGGGGAGGGGAGGTTTGTGTGTTTGGTCAGAGGGGATCACGTGTACATAAGCAATCCTACTACGCCCCCTAAACGATGCCGTTTTGGGGGGCTGCATTTTGCGGTGAATCTGCCTCACTATTGGGGCACGGGGTCCGTGAAAGCAATGCGTCGTTTGGGAGGCTGCATTTTGCAGTGAATCTGCCTCACTGCTAGGACACGGGATCCGTGAAAGCAATGCTCATTTAGACATTCTATATAGTATATAATGCAGATGGGTGTTCTAAGCAACTCAATGTAGTGGAGCATATTTTGGTGTATACACTTTTTTGAAGCTATGTTTTTTTTGTTTTTTTTAATCCGTTTTTTAAGCTGTGATACAAAAGTGATTCTCTCTTCGTTTTTTTTTGTTCAAACGGAATAAAGTGATTCCCTATTTTGTCCTCATAAATATTACAGTAAGTTTTGACACTACTTTAATGGTTTGAGGTCATTATATAAAGACGAAAATCTAAATAATTAGCCTTTCCACTACGTAATTGAGTGCATCTTTCTCTTTACTTGAAATCCTATTTTTCTACTCTAGATTTTCTGCCATTCTCATAGGAATTTATCTTTTTTTTTTTCTTTTATAACATTCTCATATCACCCAAACATTTCAATAGGATTATCCATGAATTACATTACTGTGAATGTGATTCCCATGATCTTTGATTCCTGCCATCCAATCCTAACCTAATAGTACAGGATAGGGTCTTGTCTAGTGTGCTTAAGTTCAGTCCGGTCCAGTTTTTATTTTTGTGGAGTCAAGATAATCGGAATCGTTCATTGTGTAGAGCTCGTCGAGTTCTTCGAGTATGATAAAATTCAAGTTCATTTGAATATCGGTAAGTGACAAATCGAAACACATTTATCTTGAAACAGATGGGTTTGCATCAGTGTGCTTAGTGCATTTTTTCCAAGATAAATGTGTTCCGACCAATGTTCAATGAACTTGATTTTTACTACCATACTTGAAGAACTTAACAAGCTCTATACAGTAAACCGTTTCGATTATCTATGCGGGCCAAAAATGGGTCTACAAAAATCAAAATTGGACAACTAGAGTCAACCGCACTGGACAGGCCCCTCTCCCTAATTTTCTCTACGAATCCGTTTTCGGCTCGTGTTTCAAATGCAATCGTGCAAGGCTAATAAATTACGTACGCCTAGTTTTTCACAAGCTTATTATTACTACTACAGTATTATTCTATGTCTCTCTCTCTCTCTCTCTCTCTCTCTCTCTCTCTCTCTCCTAGTACGTGATCTCTACTTTCTCTCTTGCATATGGGGGCTGCGTTTTCCGGTTCAGCCGAAGAGGGTATTGGCGCTGAGAGTAACGACCGGTTGAAGCCGGGTCTCGGGGAAATACCCGAGTGCTGCGTGGCTCTGGTTCTGATCAATCTGGACCCTCCAGAGATTTGTAAATTGGCCCGAATAAACCGGGCTTTCCGTCAAGCTTCCCTGGCTGATTTGGTATGGGAATCCAAATTACCAGAAAATTATCCGAGTCTCGTGAAGAAGCTTTTTGATGGAAGAAATCCAGAGATCGGTTTGTCCAAGAGAGACATCTACACTAGATTGTGTCGTCCCATTCCCTTTGATGGTGGAACCAAGGTGACTCTCTCTCTCTCTCTCTCTCTCTCTCTCTCTCTCTCTCTCTGTGCGTGCGCGCGCGCGATAGTTGTAGATAATGGGTTAGTGTGGTGTTGGATTAATATTGACGGTTGGCATTGCAGGAAGTATGTATGGAGAAGAGAAGTGGAGGAATTTGTGTTTCCATTTCTTGGAAGGGAATGAAAATAACTGGTATAGATGATCGGAGATACTGGAATCACCTCCCAACCGATGAATCCAGGTTACTCTCTCTCTCTCTCTCTCTCTCTCTCTCTGATCGGGGATCTCTACGCAGGTTCAACCCACCCTTTTTCGATTAGCAAAAAAAAAAAAAAAGGCTTTAGAAAACCATCTTTATTATTATCCCAATCAAGATAGAATTCAACATTTACAAGAATAAGAATTAAGCAATTGTTTCTCTTAATTTTAGTGGAAAGATGGATTATGTCAACATGGACTTCAATTGCAAGTTACTGTGCTCTGGTTAATTTTTGGTCATTAGTCACCTCACATGCTCAATTCCTTCTCTATTCCATCTTAATTTTTCTTGATTAAATTATACAATAGTTAGTCATCTCCTACGACCCCTTGAAGCAACTTTATACATGGAGATTTTCAGCGCATGCCTAGGAAATTAAGTTGTTGCGTCTACGAATGAAAAAGACTCATTCAATTGCTCTAGAAGATTTTTTTTATATAATTTTATGGCTCCCATGTTTCCCTTAACTTGCTTCTCACTCATTCTAGTTCTGAATCTTGATTTTTTGATACTTTAAAAAATGAAGTTCAAAATTTTGAATTAAACACCAGTCAGACAAACGTGTTCCCTTTAATTAATAGAAATGACGTTTGGGTTGAATCTTGTGACTGCAACCGAGCTACAATTTCTCCACAATCCTTAATACCAATTGCGAAATATAGGCGAAAAGATAGGATCCTTTTCTTTTGTGTATTGATAGGGCAATTGGGAAATTATAAAAACCATCCGTAACAATCTATATTTTTGGTTAGTTACAGATAACAAAGATGAATTTGTTTGTTCTATTTGATGCAGTATATAGAAAATCATTGTATAACGCGACTGTACATCTGAACTGGCATTTGCCTTTGTTTTGATCTGTAGCTTCCACACAATTGCATACCTTCAACAGATATGGTGGTTACAAGTAGTAGGAGAGATGGATTTCCAATATCGATCAGGAACCTATAGCCTTTACTTCCGCCTCCAGCTCGGTAAACCCACAAGAAGACATGGGCGGAGGGTCTGTGACCTAGACCAGATCCATGGTTGGGATATTAAACCAGTTCAGTTTCAGTTTTCCACATCAAACGGGCACCATGCCACGACCCAGTGCTATTTGAACGATCCGGGGAAGTGGGTTCACTACCATGTGGGAGATTTTCCTGTTGACAACCCCGAAACATCGATGAAGATCAAGTTCTCAATGACACAGATTGACTGCACACATACAAAGGGTGGCCTGTGCTTAGACTCTGTGCTGATATTGCCCAAGGAATTAGTTCTTTTGTGATCAGGGGAGAGGTTAAGACAGTTTTAAGTGCGTGCAATTTACCTTTGTACTTGTTCTGGTAGTTGGGTTCCTACTTGTGTATTACTAGAAGAAACAAATGAACATTTTTTTTTCCCTTTTTGGTTTCTTTTATTTGCTTGGTTACACCTCAGGGATTCAAAAAATGGCGTCGTAGTCAAATCTAATGCCTATGGTAAAAAGAAGAGAGCATCTGTGACTTGTTAAGCCTCCAGCAGCCAATAATTTGCGGAAATCAGAAAACACCAGATGACATGAAATCCAAGGAATTAAATTGGCGAAATACCAAAACACAGCTTTAAGCATCATATCCACTATGTTACACTTGGCAACCGAAATCCCACAGTCAAAGGGGCGGATTCCAGAAAGAGATCAAGGGATAAACTTTGATACCTACTCACTACAATTGCTTGACATCAACAACTCGCGCCACAATACACGGCAGAAAAAAGAAACAGGAAGAAAATGTACGAGGGCTTAAAATTAGATGATTCAAGTAACCTGTACAAAGAAGAGGTACTTCGCCCAATGGAAAGTTGAAAGTAGAGCCTCAAATGCATGTATCATTCATTCCAGTTAAAGCCCATAGTATCGTCGAAATCACTATTGAAAAACCCATCTATTTCCTCATCTGACAAAGGAATATTTTGTGGCAAATCAGGTGCTTTCTGGTTAAATCCATTATTGCCACCTGCAGCGGAGGAATCACTATTGGATGTGGCTTTCAAACTGTTGCATCCGCTGGGTGTAGGACCCCCACCACTTCCTGCCGCACTTGTAACGCCTGATGAGGGATTGCTTCCACACGATATTCCACCACTCGTCACATTTTGCATCCCTCTCCCATTGTTGTTGTTGTTGTTGTTGTTCATATTTTGCAATAGTTGCTGCATCATTTGCTGTTGTATTGTTTGGCTGCCCTGACGCGGTTGTAGATGGCTCTGTTGGTGCATGTCATAACCATTCAAAGATCGTTGATGAAGACTTGGTCCTTGAAATGGTGAAGATGGATTCTGCGAGGAATTATTGAAGGAAAATGACGATGATGCTTCATGCTGAAGAGAACTAGAATTTGAGTTCATCGAGTTCTGCCTTGTCAGCAGATTCTGGAAGTTACTTATTGCGAAAGCAGCTTGTGCGGTGCCACTTAATACTCCTCGGTGAACCGTCTGATTGTTATTGCTCATATGACTGTTCAGTCCAGGATGCTGAGTCGTCAGTTTATTAAGAGCGGACCGATCAGTTGGCAGACCCTGAATGGTTGCTAGCTGCTCCATATCATGCATATTCCGAATCTGAAGCTTGGCAGCATTAGAATGTCGAGGATAATTTTTCAAGCCCTCTGCCAAGTATTATTTGTATCAGATACAAGCGAGGAAAAAGATGATTAACAAATATAGATGGCAGATTATGCATTCACAATCATCCACGGCCTTGTTTATTTGGATGGACCAATAGTGAAAAGATTAGTAGTTTTGCGAGATACATAACCTACCGGATTAATAACAAGGGATTAATAATGCCAGATCTTCTAAGCTATTACAAGTCCAATGTTTTATGGGATGTCATATACCATGGATATATAATCCTAGCTGCAAAAGTTCCAGGCTCTTCCAGCCAAACATGGGATATGTGGTTCTCATGGATTTATTGTCCAATCCAATACTTTAATCCGGTGAAACAAAAAGGGCCTATAGACATTTCGCATATGACTGGGAGGAATAAAGGGGCAAGAATAATGGCACGAAAGTAGTTACCCATTGGCCCAACTTTATGGTCTCGGCAGAAATCCATCAAGTCCTTCATACTATGTACAACCTCAGATATCTGTTACAAGTCATGGTGGACTAGCATAAGAAACCTTAATAACAATCTCAAAGAGTGACAGTTTTTCCTTAGGAAAAAACATGTTGACAAAGAAAGATACTCACTTGTAAGCACCGCACATATCTTTTGGAAAATCCTAAATCATTTAGTGAATGCGACTCCAATGACCTTGCCAGCTGACGCCCAGCAGTCACAACCCTGAGATAATTGCAACACAAAATATCATGCTCCAGATTCTTAACAAATCAAAAAACAACAAAAGCTCATGCTCGGAAAATATGATCCATGAATCCATCCAAATTAACATACAATATTCTTAACCAAAGAGGTAAAGAGGGTAGGATCACAAGAACATAATTTAAATACTAATCCCTGGAGATATTTTGGTAATTAACTCACTTATTGCTGTTTGTTTGTAAGTCCAGATGAGAAATTCCATCAGATCCTTTCTCAGCAATTGTACTAAGACATTTCTGTGCAACCTGTAGCAGCTGATTTACCTGCAAAATATGTACATTTCATGAATATATAAGTACCATAGTTTAAAACCCTTTTCATTTGTGCAAAGACAACAGGAATTGGCTTCGCAAAAAGAACTGATGAGGTATACGCATATGGTAACGACTAATAATAGTTCCAATATTCAGAAGAATTAACTTTTTTTGATTAAGTGATAAAATTTTATTGAAAAGGCATCAAGGGGGATGCCACATGTACAAAAGAAAGTGAGGAATAAAAAAAGAAAAGGTCGAATTATACCTATACACCCCTCTATACTCCAAAAGTACCTAACATGTCAAAGAATCGACTCAAAGTAGGGTTGCGCTCCTTCGACTCCCAACTAAAAAGAAATAGAAATCAAAACTCTTAATTTTGAACAATAGCCTATCCTCCCTGTCAAGATACCTACGATTCCGCTTTCTCCAGATTGACCACATCAAGCACAGTGGGATCATAATCCATAGACTCTTATTATTCAGAAGAAATAACCATCATTTGAGGAAAGAAATTCTAAACATCAAGACAGGCTCTAAAAATATTAGTTAACCCTTTTCGCTACAAGTCCACCTCTTAAGAAGGTGGTTAACTTCTTCTTTTTTGTCATTACTTCCATTCCACACTTTGTAGCGAAGAACAAAAGCCTTTTCCCAGTGCTTGGAAAGACTGAAAATCGACTTCTGCATTAGGTTTATGTGAGAGTATCAATATCTTTTGAGGAGAGGAGGAATCACCACTGTGGCCAACACAATTTAATAGTTTCCCAAAATAGGCTGAGTTTGCTTAGGGGTATAATTGGCCGACAAGAGGGAAGATTTTTCATTGAAATGTAGAACTAATACTCCCGTCTTTTGTCTTTTCGCCATTTGTAAGCTCGTAGTGAAGTACTGACAACGAGTTTCAGTTAGGTCTGCATTAATCAGTTCCATCCAGTTCTCACTAGTCATAAGTGTTCTTGTGTTGGATGGACGACTTATCCACTAGTCCACCTCCATGGTGTAACTCATCCATCCAATTAAATTAATTGTGGCTTCCAAACGCACGCATGCACAAACGCAAAACAATAAAGACCTCCAAAACCATAACAATTGAATGAAATAGATAATACCAACATCCAAATTGTCTCATGAATCTTGAGAGCCAACCAAGTTTATGCAAGAAGTCGGAAAAAAAATCGTACCTGGGGTGCAACCAACCTACGAGGAAGAAGTTCTTCATGGCGGCGAACACAAAATTCCCAAGATAATATCTGAAAGAGGGAGGAGTATAGGAGTGCTAACATCAAAAGATGGGAGTATAGGAGTATAGCAATCGTAAGATTCCAAACAGTATTTTATTACCTTTAAATCACGGGTGAAAATAACACGAAGATGACCCTCACGAACAACACGAAGTTGCTCATATACTGTCTCTTGAACTGCCCTCCCATACTCTAACATCATTAATCCAGAAGTAGATCTAACTTCTTGGGGCAAGTCCAGAAACAAAAGTTCATCAATGACACCACTCCCGAATTTGATTTCATTTAGCCTAGGAAGTACTTCAAAAGTCGCCTCTGTCAACACCCACCACAAAAGGGGAGAGAGAGAGAGAGAGAGAGAGAGAGAGAGAGAGAGAGAGAGAGAGAGAGAGGCACAAATAAAATGTGTTAGGGAAGATTAAAGAAGCTTATCAAAAAGCGACAGCAAAACACTCAACTGGTTGTAGTGTGAAACAAAGTAAAATGAGGTAGGGCAGATATACTGAACCCGAGTTAGAAAGGTTCTAATGATCAACTGTAAAACACAAACCAAAAACAGCTAGTTGTACTGAAGTAGATAACCTCATATTGAAAGGGTATATAATCAATACAAAAACACTGCAAAGGTAAATCCAATTAAAAAATGGGAGTACTAAAGACGGTCAACAGCCAGACAATGAACTCACATACAAGCTTGTTGAGGTTACTCATGTTTCACATTGGAGTAAACATTAGGTACTCCGGAGTATCATGTGACAAATGCCTATAGGCTACATGGTACTCCCGGTCAATGAGTTACAGCAACACACTCTATGGGTCACCACTCATCTCCCAACAATACAACAAAAGTTGTTGATGTCCCACCCGCAAAATTTGTCACTACTTGATTGGTTAGGAGTATCATGTTGAATGGTACTCTGGGAGGATTGAATAACTACCCTTTATGTCTATATCGACTATATAGTAAGCTACTTTACTTACGTGTGTACTAAGAAATACAAATTCTAGGGTTTTAGAACATTCAAACATCATACTCAAAACATGGAAACATGGATCAAAGAGTCACAGATAAGGACGAACAGTACACAACCAAGGATCAAAGAGTCACATGATTACTGGAGATCATGAAACCCGCCCCATTCAAGAACAAATTCTAGATCCACTTACCAAAACCCCTTCCAGATTTTGAACCACAAATGTCACACTGCCAGGCACCCTGAACAAGAAAAAAGAACATCTGAGAAATTTCGCTCACAATATATGCAAAACTAGGCATGTAAAGAGAAAATTAAAGAAAATTAAAGAAAATAAAAGAAATGTGTATGTGCATTCATCACAAAATCCTAGAGTTAAACACATGTGCAATGAGTGATGCGCAAATACAAATCGGTTGCTGGTATAAACAATTATATCTGTTTCTCCCACAATTACTAAGACATTAACTCCTACACCAAAACCAAACAGTTTTATTGCACATGCATTCTGTTGATTGCTAGTCTTGCCTCATAACCATCCTAACAAGTTTCAGGCAATTCAACAGATTGGCTTCAGATTTTGGAAAAATCAAAGCACAACAGTAACAATATTGACCAAACTATAAGACACATGCCAACAAACTTGGGGTTTAACTACAGTGAACATCATTTTGGCATTGCTTAAAGCATAGAATGATTAGAATCCAAGCGCATAAAGTATAAACTATAGGCCAAAGTACATTACGATGCAAATGCACCTTTTGGAGTGAAGTGTACTAACAGTAAATAAAGAGACCTTGGTTGCCTGCGGGAAAACACCAAATGAGGGATGTCCAACATTATCATATAATGACAAGCACCATCTTTTCTTTGCACGTGGGGAGTAATACTCCGAAACAAACTTCCTCCAATAGGCAATAGAATTGTCCTGTTGAAATAAGTATTACCATGACAGAATCAGACCAACTTTCAATATACAAAACTACTGCATCAGGAGGAAAAAAAACTGCAATTATGAATGCAAAAATGAGATAGGGATGATCATATCTCAGAGCTCAAAAATTTTCTACGAAAGTCCAGGGTGAATTTTGTAGAAAATTAAAAAAAAAACAACAGGAACTAGTAAACTGTTCGATGTAGTTTATAATAGACCAACTCACAGGGGGCCGCTGCCGCTGATGATACAGGTATTGCATTAGTCTACGAGAACACACACCATTATCATAAGGCCGTTCTCCTGAAGATACAGGCTGCATGCCCTGCTGTTGAAGCTGTTGTCTAAACTGCTGCTGTTGCAGTAAGTGGGCTCTCTGCACTGGTGGGATAGACTGCAGAAACTGTTGCTGCTGTTGCCGCAGTCTATGTTGCTGAATTAGAGCTTGCAACTCAGGATTGTGGGTTTGCAATTGCAAGGAGTCCTGTCTATGCAGTGCCTGTTGTATAACTTGCTGATGCATTATATCTTCCTGCTTTATATCCAACCGGGGTTTCTTCTGCAGGTGGGACATGTCGGGATCCTGAGTGAAAGAGCCACGGACCCGTGAGCCAGTGGGAAATGAAACTTGGCCCATTCGCGACGTAGGCAAGGATGTAGCACCAGAAGCCCCCTGGTGCTGCTGGTGCTGCTGACTCCGCGATACCTGTTGGGAGTTGGTGTCTTGATTGGAGTTCTGCTGCACTACACAGGACCCATCCATAACCGAAGAGCCGGACATGCTAACATTGTTGGACGAAAATGACATGGGAGATGCAGGTATGCGCATGTATGACTCTGTGTTAAAGCTAGAACTTCTCCGGAGATTTGGCCCACCTGAAAGCCCCGAGTTGGCATCTGTAACCAACGAGCTCACACCAGCACTCGGTCCAGGGCTCGCCACACTGTTCAAGAACGTATTACTCACGTCTCCGGAAACAGGACTGTTATGCGAACGTCCAACTCCTTGAATCGAATTCGATGAATTCCCAAAAGATGAACTTGGACGGGAGTATCCCACAGCCTGTGATTGCCCATCTCCTTGGAAAGAGATGCCGGAGCTAGAGGAAGAATTAGCAAGCCCTCTAGCGGTCCGGGTAGGCCCCATGGATGGAAAAGCCCCTGGGTGACCAGAATCCAAGTAGCTATCCAGATCCAGCGTCCAAAGCCCTACTATAAAACTAACAGGATCAAACAACTCAAGCCTCTTCCAAGTAAATAAAGAGACAACTTGCCAAAAAGGTAATCCTATGTGATCATCTCCACAGAAAAAGGACCAAATCGTTTCAATGGTTCGAGCAGGGCAACTGTGTACAGAAAAGCATCGCAAAAAGAAACCTTGTTAGCGAAAAACCCATTATCAAGAACAATACAGATCAGAATCCGAGTCACCCCAAAGCAAAAGGTCACGAGTGTCACCGCAAAATCAGAATATCGTCATCCAAGACAATGAATCCCAATTTCAACTCTAAAAAGCCCTAATTTCCAAATTAACCAGCCCCAAAAAAAATTAAAAAAGACTCCCAAAGACAACAATTTCTCAGAATTCAGAAGGCTGCATAGCCAAGAAACCACTCAATTGTGTATAAATAAATCTAGAAGAGGGAATAGTAGAGCGGACCTCAGAATGAGAGCTGGAGAGGGCAGAGAAACGTTTCGCGTCGCGTCCTTCGGAAGTGAATCGAAGAGAGAGAGAGAGAGAGAGAGGGGGGGAGAGAGAGAAAGAGAATTGGGATCAGCTATAAGTAGCGGGAATTGCAGATGGGCGAGCACCAAAAAAAAGAAAAGAAAAGGGAATTGCTTAGGATCTGCCGGCTTTACCGGTTTCGATGACCCACGAGACCGGCTATAACCGGTGACCACCCGGAGGTCGGTCCGGGGTTTGGCGGGTTACGTGGCATGTTTTCCGTTTTCATAGTCTGGTAAGGAAAACTACTCTTGCGGTCCGTTCTAGAAAACCTTCTTAAAAAATAAGTATTTATTTTATATTTTTAAACTTAAAAATAATATAAGTGAAAAATAATTTTTCAATTTTTTTTTGAATCGTATTAAAGATCTCAATAAAATTTATCAAATAAGATCCATATTGATAGAAAAATAATTTGCGTAAGCACAAAATTTTTGAGTTTGAAATTGTTTTCTTAAAAAATACTCTTCCGGAACGGAGTCTTAACTTCCGATTGTTGGACATACATCCTAGTTTCTACATCCACTTACTACCTCCGTCCCAATTTACTTGTCACAGTTGTATTCTAATTGGATTAAAAAATTAGTTATATCTTTAAATTGGTAATAAATTTTATATTCAATATGGATCTTGTTTGATAGATCTTAATTTGTTCTATAATACAATGTTTTCAAAATCACCTAAAACATTATAAATTACAAGATATAATCAATTGAAAAGTGGCGCGAACTTCCAAAAGTGACAATTAAATTGGGACGGAGTGAGTACATATCTACGCTCATATGAACGGTGGTGCTAGCAAAGTTGTTGATTGTATTCATATACGTCTTCCGTCTTTGGTGTCGTGTCATTGACTTATGAGCCCTCTCTCGCAGGTGTAGTATTGTAACCATTTTTTCTTGTGTTGTTTATTTACCCATTTGCTACTGCAGTAAAGAGATCCATGATCTCTGAAATTGGTTTACCAACTCCTCCCGCAACCTCACTGCCGCTGCAACCATCTCCTCCGACCCACCTTCCACCGCCTCAACCACCCCCATCCCCTCTTTCGCTGCCGCCGCTGTCGTCAAGTACTTCGCCGCCCTCAACAGCACCTCCCTCCTCACCGCTGGCGACCCGATCTTGCTCCATATCACAGCCACGAACCACGCCGGGACAGGCAGCCCGATGTCCATCTCGCTCATGTACAAGAACCCCAGTCCTTTCACATCAAGACGTAGTCATAGGAGAGGGCGAGGATGCAGCCCGCGGTAGAGGCGTGGCCGGTGACGGCGGTGATCGTGGGCACGGGGATGGACATCAGGTCGGTGACTAGGGAGCGGAGCTTAGAGGCCATGAGTTTAAGAGAGAGAGGAGACTGTGTTCTAAATTTATTTGTGGTCTAGGGTTTCTATCTATATGACAGCTTAAATAGAAAAATATTTTTGTCGTAATTTAATTTTTTTTGAAAGAAGTGACTTAAGGTCTAGGATTTTTCTCTATATGAAAATGTTCTCTAAAGTCTAACAGAAAATGAACCACAACAATCGGAAAATGATTTCCACAATTTTTTAGAGATGGAAAACAAATATTGTGTGACTCACACGGTGTGAACTTTGAAGTATAGGGAGTAGGGACTGCCTGGGGACGGTTGCCCGACCAAGCACTGGGTGTTCGGATAAATAAGTCAAAGTGGCTTATTTTTTGTCCTTATTCAATTTTTTTTTGTATCACTTGGTTTATTGTCAATTTTTTAAGGATTATTGCATTCTCATGAAAAGGAATCTAAAAATTAAAATTTTTTGACCGAAATCTAATTTTTTTTTGAATAAAGACGAAACAATTAGCTTATTGGCTTATTTTTGTTTTTTTGTGAGTTTATTTGGCTCATTTTTGGTGGGAAAGCCAATGGCTTATTTAGAAGAACAAGGCCTAAATGCTACTAGTACAAACTGAGCAAAACAGATCTAGTGTGAACATGATTTTGGGACCCGTCTCCGGTTCACAAACATGATTAGAGCCAGTTATTTTTTTCAAAATATTATGTTTAAGATCTTTGTAAAAGATTAGTTTAATCTGATATTATTAAGGATCTTAACGAATCATTCAACTTTGTTTTAAGACAAAGTCGGATATTTTGTACAGTAAATGCTTTTACTCGTATAAGATTGAGCTAATCGTTTACAGAGACTTTAAACATAATAATTTTAAAAAAATGACTGGCTCTGATCATGTTTGTAGTACTTGAGATGGATCCCAAAACCATCTGTACATTGGATCTGTTTAATTTGCTACCAGTAGCACAACTTTCCATTTTTACTGCTCCCTCTGACCCAAATTATTGTTCTCTATTTTTATTTTGGGATATCCCAAAATAAATGTCCCCTCTTCGCCAATAGATTTTTAAGTGATTCATGTTTTTGCCCTTTCTATTTCTCTACCATTTTTTAAAACCTGTTAGTACTATAATTGTACTGTAAAGTATAGGTAATATAGAAAAGAGTCCTGCTACACACAGACAATTTGTGCATAGATTGTGCACAGATTTCGTTGTGAGGGTCCACCATGGGTCTCACACAAATCATCCGAGCCGTTCATTATATGTAAAACATTTTTCAAAGATCCCCATAAAAAATAAGTTCAATCCGATACCTATAGGTGCTTCATCCAACCATTTAACTTTTCATTCAGATTTTCGGATAATGAAAAGTTATATGGTTGGATCGAACACCTATAGGTATCGGATTGAGCTTATTTTTTACGGAGACCCTTGAAAAAATATTTTACATTTAATGAACAGCTCGGATGATTTGTGGGACCCGTAGTGGGCCCCACAACAAAATCTATGCACAATTTGTGCACAGATTGTATGTGTGTGTAGATTTTCTGTATAGAAAAGTCAAGTATAAAGCAATCGTACTATTGTACTGTAATTAATAAGTTGGATTCTCTAGAAGGGACGAGCAATTTGGGACGGAGGAAATATAAGGTATGGAGTAATCATTTTGTCAGAGATGCTATTGGTACAAATAATTTAATATATACCTTGCATACAAAACAATTTTGGGCTCATTTCGGATTCCAAAAAATGATCCGATCCATTCATTTTGTTTAAAATATTTTGTTTAGGGTCTCTGCCAAAAATTAACTAAATCGAATATCGATAAGGACATTTACGATACATCCAACTTTGTCCCTGAATAGTTTCCAAAAAAATGATCCGATCCATTCATTTTGTTTAAAATATTTTTTTTAGGGTCCCTGCCAAAAAATTAACTAAATCGAATATCGATAAGGACATTTATGATACATCAAACTTTGTTCCTGAATAGTATGAATTCTGAAGCAAAATGGGATGCATCGTAAACGCCCCTATCGATATCCGACTTCACTAATCTTTTGCAGGGATCCTAAACAAAATATTTTAAACAAAATGAGCGGATTAGATCATTTTTTTGGAAACCAAAATGAACCCGAAATTGGTCTGTACCCATTGGTACAGATACAAAATCTGTTGGTTTCTATTTCCTATTTTGCGGACAACTTTTTCATGTGACCCTGGATAAGAACTCAATTTTCTAGAAAGAGTTTTCTACGGAAAAGGTTTTCGAGAAAACGGTTTTTCCCAACAGAATCCCAAAACAAACGGACTACGAGGTAACTGATGTAATCGCAATTTGCTCCGGTTAGGCTTTTATCGTTTTTTTCCAAGTCATCCAGAATTCTTTGGTCAAAACAAGCAAGAATTCATTTTGATTGAACTGGCTAGTTTCGTTTGTTTACTCTGGGGCATGTTCCGTTTCAAGATTCAGTGCCAAAATACTTTCGGTAAAAAACCAAGAAAGAGATTCCCCAAAACAAACGGGGTTACTCATGTTTTCGCAATTCGCTCCGGTTAGGCTTTTATCTTCTTCTTTTTTTGTTGTTGGCCATCGACATCTCAAATATCAATGTAAAACTTCTACCTTTCGCCTAACTTAAAATTTTCTCTAGAGAGAAAAAACGTTAGTATCTTTTACAATGCTAACTTTTTTAACTCTTGTTCATATTCTACTAATACACCTTTTTTATTCCTCACGAAAGATTAACCCAAAAACTATTACAAAAACTAACCAAAAGATGAAATAATTTGTCTTTAAGAAAAAATAATTTGGGATGGGCTTGGCCCTTTTGAGCCTCGCTCTTTGGGTGTGTGGGCTTTGATCCTTTTGGTGTTTTGCGCTTGGTCTTTAAGCTTTTTTTTTATTCAATCCTTGGTTAGACTTCCTTTTCCCCTCCCCCAACTTGATGTACACATAAAATTTGTTTTACCTATAAAAAAACAAAAAAATCTTGTCTTTAAGAAAAAGGGAAAATGATAGTTCAAGACGTGTTTTGATAATTAATACCCGCCGAGATAAAGCTAAAAACATTTGTTAATACTGAAAATGTCATTAGCGGGTATTAATTATTAAAATACGTCATTGGCCGTCATTTTCCGTAAGAAAAACTAATTTGGGCAAAATTGCCGGTTAACAGAAGTATTTGTTATTAGGAATACCGGGATTGGACGAGTAGTACTTGCCCATTATGGATTGGGCATGTTTTTAGTTCGCTTTTGCTATTGAACCATTTTTGCGGGACCCAAATTCAACAACCCCTACACCAGCACACTGATCGGTTGAATTTACGTAGTTTCCATCTGGAGTTTTTACCATCTTGTGTAGAGATCAGATCAGAGGCTCTGGGTCTTTCTTTGGCTGAATTTTATAAACTGAAAAGTTCTTTGGTAAACATATTAAGTACTGAATTAAAAAAATAATAAATTAATTTTAGTTTCGAGTCTCTCTCAATTTACTAATGGTCACAATGTACTGTTAATAATGGTGGAAAGGTGATTGTGGTGGTGGTCGCGGTGGTGGTGTTAGAGTGCTGGCGATGGTGGTGTAATGGTGATGGTGATGTAACGGTGGCAGTGAGTTGTGGTGGTGGTGTAATGGTGGTGGCGGTGGTGACGGTGGAGTGATGGTGTAATGGTGATAATGAGTGGTGTCGATGGATTGATAGTTGTGCAATGGTGGCATTGTGGTGGCGGCGGCGGCGACAGCAACGGTGTGGTTGTGGTGGTGGCAGTGTGGTAACGGTGGTGGTGGTGATGGAGTGACAAGGGAGTGATGGTGGTGGTGGTGGAGAAGTGGTGGTGATGGTGGCAAAGTGGTGGTGGTGGTGATAGTGGTGATGGTGATGGTGGTGAAGTGGTGGAGTGGTTGTAGTGGTGGTATGATGATTAAATGTAAATACACAAGAATTCAGTCAGAATTAAGTAGCTCAAAACTACTTAATTTTTTAAACCTTTTTAGCCTACATTTTAAATAGCACTTAATTTGTTAAGCAATGTATAATGTCTCTATCAAATTTATTGAATCACTTATTACTTAATTGATTCAGTTTTAAGTGCTGAATTTAGGTTATCAAACAAACTCTTATCCTGCCGTGACAAATTTCTCAAGGTAAAATATTTGGCCGTCTTGTTTTCAAGATGGTAAGGCGTATACAAGCCAATGTAGCGAAGTTATAGCATTGGGCTCTGTTTCATGGATAGATTTGTGTTTTCTTAGGCTCTCAAGGATAAATTTAGCTTAATCAATTTTATTTTGTATTTCTTGATACGCTTTGTTTGTTTGGCATGCCCAAACGGAGAACAATGCTTCAGCT
This sequence comes from Rhododendron mucronatum var. ripense, assembly GCA_019656295.1. Lineage (NCBI taxonomy): Eukaryota > Viridiplantae > Streptophyta > Magnoliopsida > Ericales > Ericaceae > Rhododendron > Rhododendron mucronatum. The sequence continues at coordinate 1,541,149 of BPLT01000050.1, read as the reverse complement.
TTTGAATTGGTTTAAAAAACAGGCCTTGTGTCCCAATTTTATGACTCGCACTCTTCTGGATTGGGCCTCTCCTTCTCGGATTTGCTCCATATCTCTTGAGGTTGGTTGGCTCCAATGACTAAGTTAGTCTCAACTCAAATAGAGAAAAACACAAACTTAGTAGGAGGGTTTATCAGATGTATTTATAGGAGTGCCCCTACCTTGGAAGCCAAGATGTCCTGCATGTCGTCCCCGTACCAGGGTGACGACCACCACTATCTTGCCTGGATGCTAGCAAGATCATGGAATGCCCTTGAGCTTGTCGGCCGGCGCGTTATCGCACCACGTGGCCACACCGGGTTGGCCCCTTGCGCCTGTACCGACAACCGTTGAATGTGCCACTTGGCCGGGTGATGGGCCAACCATTCCCAATTGGGCGATTGGGCTATGAATTATATTCCGGCCCACTACACTGAGGTTGGGTGATAAATGTGTGGTTCTTTTTGCTAGTGAATTCCCATTTGGATGAGAACCTGTATGAATTTGCACCTGCCAAAAAATCCTTGTGTGGAATCAATATCAATCATTTGTCCAAACTTAGTATTGTGCTTTGTAACTTTGTTTCAAGTGTCTTTTTAGCCTGGTTCTTGAGAGTACTTCAGAACATGAAATACTCTCGACACCTTTTTTTTTTTGGAATCATAAGCGGTGTCATTGTGCAAAATCAGCAGTTTGAATATGAAAAAGGAAACCTACTCCTGTAGTATAAATCATTTACAGCTTATTCGATTAGGGATACCGGACATGAACCCGGAAATTAAACTTGGATTACCTGCTTCTGCAGTAGGCCAGTTGTAAAAATTCTTCCTATTCAAGTCTTGTTCTATATTTCTATGTAAAGTAAGAACCCATCTTGGAAAATTGTGCAGGGTGCGACTCCAGTGGTTCAAGTGACCGTCCCCTGAAAGTGCTGAGCAAATCTTTGTCTATTAACCCGAGAGTACGTATTCAAGAAATCAGGGAATGATTTAATATCTCTTTATGAGCTTTGCATAGGTAGCATGTATGGCTAATATGCTCCTATTGATTAGCCTTTGTAAAGGAGAAACAGTACTAGAAGATAGCTGGTTAACAAGAGAGAGTGAAAACACCCTCCATTTTGAGTGGGAATCTCTCTTGGCCATCGAACCAGCAGGACAACATTCTGAAAGTATAGTTGTTTTAGTAAATTGAAGGAAAAAAAATTCTCGGTGTTGTACCACTTAGGCTCCATTGAGTTATATTTTGAAGGTTAAGCATGTTGCTCAGAATTTCAGAGTAACTTTCTTCGGCAAATTTTCTTTCTCAAGTGTTTAACAAAACCGTTAAGCTTATGACCATCATTCAAACTGACAAGTGAGACAGTGTTCGAAATGTTTCTATAGCTCGATCAGGCTTGACGATCAGGAGAAGTAAAATAGAATCAGGATTTGGCTGAAGTCTCTTGTGTTCTTATAGTTCATCAAGATCAAAGCTTCAATTAAGTACTGTCAAAAGATTGGGTTCTATTCGACTTAACCAAAACATTATGAAAGATAATTTACTTAGTATCTCACAAAGAAACTGTTCAAATATTCTTTCTCCCATCTTTCTTTTCTCACTTGATCTTCCACTTCACATATTTGAGCAGTATAACTTGTTTTCACGCGCATAAGTTCTGTTTTGAGGAGATTAAAGAAACTAAAGTTTCTACAAAACCTTCTCCAAGCCATGCACCAGATTCTGAAGACAGAAGGGAATAAAGTGTAATTATTTACGAAATACTGAAACGGAATCAGGAAGAAATATTGCTTCAAGATTCAGATATTTGGGTACCTTAAGCCGCACAACTTTTCTGATAGCGATGATTAGGCCGGGCATGAGACACTGCACATCTGTGATATCATGTTTGAGGGAATAAACCTGTGACCAACAGTTCTCAGATGAGGTTATTATGTTTTTATGTTAGGAGGGTATGATTCTCTTAAGTATGAGTTGGGTCACCAACCACACCTCTCCTGGACCGGAAAAGTAAACTGATGTACTCGATGGAAGCCCCGGAAGAACCATGCTGTGAACACGGACTCCATCTTCTCCCACAACTTGCCCCCGTGCCTTGCAAGATAAGAAAATCGCGTTTGAATCATGTCGAAGATCTTGATTAGAAAAAATGGTCAAAACAAAAGCAAAATTCTTGATTAGACAAGGATACTAAAATCCTTTATTTTTCATTCGGGTTTCGCTACTTGATGCACGAATTGGGCTCTCCATATTTATGTCATTTCCAAGTTCTAATCAGACTAACACCAGATATCGTTGACTCCTCTCATATTGGCTTCTTTACATTTATGGGGACCCAACGTGGTTCAGTTTTGAGTTTCTCCGTACCAAAACGTCTGTTGAAATATCCTCTTTGTTGTAGATCTGACCGAGGTTTGAGAGGTTGTTGGCGATTTGTATCGCGTCTGATGAAGGAAAACCCTGTCCAGCAACAACATTTCCAGTACTGTCATCAATACTCATAATTCGAGGTACGAATATCTCCTTTATATCGTCTAAATAATTTTTCAGCAGTAGAAAATCATGCTATTTTAGTCTTTGTTCGAATCCATAAAACGATGAATGGTTATAGTGCATATGCTTACATCAGAAATAGCTCCACTCTAACCTGGAATGTAATTTAGTCTGAGGTCTAAAATGAAAATAAAATGTTGATATGATGTTGCAATTCGATAATAGTATTCTCTAACTTACCCCTGCATTTTGTCTGGACTCAACAATCTCGACATTTTTGAAGTGGAAAGATGCTGAAATTGCAGCTTGCTGGAGGAGTATAGATCCTATGGACAAAGTCGGCGCAATAAGACAGCCCTAAAACATTAAATTCCAAAACATAAAGAACGAAGAAAACAAATAAGTTCATCACCAAATCACAAACAAAATTGGTATACTCTGCACTCACATGGTACGGGGAAAGAAAAGAGAAACCAATGAAACAATGTGAAAGTCTCACCCTGCGCTCACCATGGTGGCCTTCTCACAGAATGCCGATAGTGCTGCTACCGTGTCTAATTTGATCCGGGGCACATAAACCACACTTTTCATGCCAAATGCTGTTGCCTGTATAAATGAAAGAGTGAAAAGAAATGGGCTACGTGCATACTTTTATCTTTTGATTGTTGTTATTGGTAGATGGCAGGGCAATCGGAACTTAACGTTGATTAAGAGAACTAACCTGTTTTACATTGTCGTAAACTGTGGAAGGGTCGGTAAAATCTACGACGACTGCTATTGCCTTTGACTGAAAGCAAAGTACATTAAGTTTCTGTCGGTTAGAACACCCAGAAACGACGAATGAAACAGATAACGAAAAATAAGCTGGTTTGAATTGCAGTTGAAGTAGAATACCTGAGATATAGAACCTAGCACCATTGTCAGATCATTCACTATGGGTATTTCAAGTGGCTCTTCCATGTCACAAACCTGTTAGAAGTACAGAAATTAGAAGGAATGTAACACTGAAACAATTCAGAAGAATGAAGAACAAAAAATGAAATGATGAAATTAAAGAATCAGAAACATTTCCAATATCTTCTCCAACAAGGTAGGAATCCACTGCACCAGCCACTTCCATCCCTCTGGCTTTTGTCACTGCAACTACTGCTGCCCTTCCAATTTCCTTGGCTGCTCCATTTATGATTACCTCTTCCAACAAAGAAAAGAACTCTTAGTTCCAGTAGTCCTGTATTAGTCATGTAATCGGTTTATGACAACACGTAGAGTTGAGACTGAAGTTGCACCTTAATGTTGCTTTGAGATGGCTGCATTGAGCAAGAGATCGACGACGACGTTCTTCGTTTTACATTCCGATAACTTTTATGGTTGGTAATATGAAATTGGCTGCTTAAGGTTGCCATGGCTGCTCCAAGCTATGTTCCTGATCTTATCTGAAGAGGGAGGGTTTAACATGTAGATAAAGTTTTCTTTCCTACCATTGCTGTTGTAGTTTTCAAGATAAGGTTTCTGAGCCTTTTGTTAAGCCTTGTTTGGAGGGACTCCAGAGACAGTGACATTCATTTCTAAAATTTCCAATGAAACCCATGTCAAGTGGTGGGCACCAGGGACAAGGCTGGGCAGTAGCATCAGGCCCAGCATTATTTCTGTTTTTGTTTTCGTTTCCTTCATATTTGAGGCATGCAAAGAACATTGAAAACATAACACAGCTGTCTGTGGAATATATGCATCACTTCATTCATACCGTCATCTCACAAAAACAGAACTTGGGTGGAGGCTTAGCAGGTTCGAGTGACCCCCCACCCAAATGAAGACAGGACTAGACTCTTGTGTCTCTTGCCCAAAGCTACAATATAAAAAGGGCCGGTGGGGCAAAGGATGGTGAGCCCCAATGCTGACGTGATTCCTCCAACTATAGTCATGAGCGGAACAGTGGTCTCCGACTCCAACATCGTAGCTGTTAATTTTTGACGAATCTCTATTTTGTTGTTTTTGTTTGAGCTTTTTGGGTCATTTGTTGTATTTCCAGAACCAAGAGTTCCTCAGTATTGTTTGGTTTATGATTATGTTTCGTTTCCTAAAAAAAAAAGGGGGGGGGGGGGGGGGGGGGGGGAAATATCAGATCATCAATAGCACCCATCATCTCCAATGGACTTGATCATTCTAATCATGGAGAAAAGGGTTAGTTTGGCATTCTAATAGCATATTAATTGGACAGTACTGTTAGTACTGTGGACCAAAATAACACTACAACAGAAGTGAATAGAGCAAGAAGCATTGCTGTATGAGCCTTTCTCCATCTGACAAGTTATCCAATATTTTCAAGGGAAACTTTTATGTGGGCTCTAACACACATTTTTATGGTACGATATATCTCTAGTTTCTCGAAGAAATTGGATATTCTCTGGTCTTTATATATAACTTGAATTGGATCTTTTCTGGTCCTTATCCAATATCTTCTCTGGTCTTTGTTTATGTGGGCTATAACTATTAATGGTTCAAATTTTTTCTGCCTGGTCCAAAACTTGAACTGAAAATAATTGGAACCCTTATTTGAATTTTCAACATCAGGCTTTGATGAGTTGATCCCACACCATTTTACAATAGTACATCATCCATTATGGTGGAGGACCAGTTACATAATTAGTTAAAAGAAAACAAATCATGTGTGTGACAGATCAGCCACAGGTGTGATACTGTCTAGACAAATTCATGAGGTTTGACTTTTTCTAATTACTCAAATTACTATTAGTATAGAACTCCTGGACATTAGTAACCATTTCACGAGGGTTAATACTTTAGTATTGTTGACTTAGGCCTCGTTTTAGAACAGAAAATAAGTCTTTATTGTTTAAGAAGACAATTTCAAACTCAAAAATAATGAGATTACTGAAATCTAAAAAATGCAATGTGAATCTTGTTTAAAAGATATCAGGATTAATACTTTAGTATTGTTGACTTAAGAGTCTAACTTTCCACTATTCACAAATTTTTCAGGAACCTTCTTGGTAGTTTTTTTTTTTTCCCTTTGGCTAACAGTTAAATCCCTCACTTATTTTCTATCTTATGACTGTTAAAACACACAAATCAATCCTCTGGAAAAATAAATAAAATAAAACAATTGACTTAACTCGTAACTTTGGGAAAATGGACTGTAATATTTAAGAGCTAAACTGGCCAATCAGATATCGTTGAATCACTCAGGCAATTGGTATAAGAGTAGTGTTATAGGGACCGTCGGTCCCTATATCAAAATCGCACCAACGGTCGAGTCGGGCTATCTTTGGCCATTGGACGGTCGATCCGAGTTGTTTAAAAGTTCTAAAAAAAACCGAGGGGGCCTATGTGGGAATCAGCGGCATTCGATGTGCGTAGGGTGCTTGATCCGAGCACCCTACACCCTACGCACATCGGATGCCGTTGATTCCCGTGTAGCCCTCTCATTTTTTTTTTATAGAATTTTTGGACGGCTTGAATTGGACATCCGGTGGCCGGAGATGGCCCGACTCTGCCGTCAGTGCGATTTTGATATGGGGAATGTCGGTCTATATAGCTTTATTGTTGGTGTAATTACCTTACATATAATTAGTGTAAGATAATCTTGTTTTGGGTATAGTGACTTTATCAGCCACTGCCAGATGTTTGAATCATCTATTAGAGAGCAATGCTAACAAAGATAGTAAAATCTCAACCATGTCAGATTCAATTTTTCTCATTAGCAACTCTTGAGGCTACCTCATCTTAGGTGTAAGCATGTGAAAAGACTGTGGCAATGATTATAAGAATTAATTCGAGGTGCACGTCAGCTGACCAAGACACTCTGCATTAAAACAAAAATCTCAACCAAAGAAATGACTTTATTTTTTAGAGCTTCAAAGAAATGAATATTGAGTTTGCATTCTGTGTCAAAACAGGAAAAATTGTAGAGTTTTGTTAACCCCAAGGGTGGTTTGGTGGTATTCGTATAAGACTTAAGTGTTTGCTCATTCTTAATGTCTCAAGCTTGATTTCTCTTGCCAGGAGTTTTTGGGGCCACCTTATCGCCAGGGGCGGAGCCAAGATTTTTTTTAAGTGGAGTCGAATGAGTAAAAATGAATTATACTCATATGGGTTGAGGCATAAAGGAATTTTAAAGGGGAGTCAAATGAGTAAAAATTGGGTGAAAATTATACCAATCTCTTAAAAAAATTGAGAGGCAGCGGGGTCGGCCGCCCCCCCTTGACTCTTGATGGCTCCGCCCTTGCTTATCGCTCACTTAAGCATGAGAAGAGCTGTGGGGAAAGGCTGTAGAATTAGTCTGAAATGCGTATAAGCGGACCCAAAACAACTGCATCGTAAAATAAAAGTAATAAAAATGAATTTAGTGTTTTGTTGCTACTCATATCCCAAGTGGGGGACACTGTTTGTTCCTCTACAACACAGCACGGGATAGGACCAGAGACCGTCGGGGTAGATTCAATTGGAAGAATCTTCAGAAAACCAATTATACGATCTTTCATTCATTGTCATTCTGGTGGTTGGAACGGACTTGGGAAAGCTACTGTGCAGCTTTATGCTGCGCACCCGTCGGCAGGCCTTGCCGGCATCGGTCCGGCGATCGGAGACGTTCAATGCGTAAAGCTCGTCGAGTTTTACGTGTGCGCCAAAAATCAGCTCGATCAAATATCGATAAGTGCCTCATCCGAACACATGTAACTTGAAAAAAATGGATTCAGTAGTTTTGATCCAGTGTTTTGTATCCATTTGGATTTCATTTTTTCCAAGTTATATGTGTTCGGATGAGGCACTTAACAATATTTGATCGAGCTGTTTTTTGGCTCACACGTAAAACTCGACGAGCTCTATGCGTTGAACGTCTCCGATCGCCGGACCGATGCCAGCAAGGCCTGCCGGCGGGTGCGCAACACATTGTGTAGCACGAAGCTGCACAGCAGCTTCCCCAAGTCCGGTTGTAACAAGGGGTAATCCTTTTCTGAAGTGAATGGAAACATGCAAAATGAAAATTCAAAAAGTTCACTCGGGGTTATTCTAATGAATAGTCACAAAATGCATTATGCAATTGGCAGCCAAGAATTTTACAATGCAAAATGTAAAATAAGAGCAAGTTTACCGGCCAGCATAGGTAAACAATCGATATATCAGTTTTACCTAATCAAAGTGGGAAATTTTAAGCTGCAGCACCATAGGTAAACTACATGGTAGAGTTCCTTTGTAAACAGTACTTTGCTTCTTCTACCGAAGAACTGTTCATTCGGTTCCCTTTGTTTATTCTTTTTCCTCTCTCTCTCTCCAACCAAGAAAGAAATGGTTCTGGAATGAAGAAAGAAATAATATTTTAATGAGATTAAATTCTGTCTTGCTCATCCGGACAGATGGGGTTTTCCGCCAGCATCTCCCATGGCCCTTTTAGCATTTTTTTTAGTAATCCAAACCGTGCATCTTGTAGGGCCTATAAAATGATATATCTATGAAAAAATCAATTTGTCCAGACATCGATAGGTATGTCAAAAGTTGATTTCTAGATGAAAAAATAGATGGTCTGGATTTGTCAACTGTTTTTTAATTTAAACTGTCCACAGCCGTTTATTTTTTCATCTAAAGGTCAACTTTTGACATATCTATCGATGTTCGGACAAGCTGATTTTTTGCGTAAATACATTATTTTACAAGCCCTATAAGATGCATGGTTTGAATTACCCTAAAAAAATTGCACAAAGACAGCCCACAAGAGTGGTGGAAAACCCCCTCTGTCCGAATGAGCCGGACAGAATTTACACTCTATTTTAATAAAGGATAGGGAAAATAGATAGTATTGATGTGGTGTTGAAAGAGATGTGAGTAAATAAAATTAAAAAATTGAACTGTTCACTACAATTTTTACACAACAACAGGTGTATACATGCTCTAATAAAGTTCCAAACAAAGTAAAAGAAAAGAAGGAGAGAGAGAGAGAGAGAGAGCTCAATTAGCTAAACTATTTATATTTTCCGTTTCTAGAGAGTCTTTTATTATATTTTGAGATGTTTTAAAATGATTATTCCTTTCTAAAAATAAAAGTACAAATTTGATAAAATTTCAAAAGTGTTTTTCATCGTATGTGAATACAAATGATGCAAAATAGGTACTTCAGAATATATGGTTAATAGTGGAAAGTAAGTGTAATAATTATAGAGTGCTACTATTGGTACATACAATATGTACATACAATGTACATATAGATTTTATGGGGTCCAATTCGGGTCCCACAAAGATGATCCGAACCGCTTATTATTTTTAAAACATCTTTTTATGGAGCCCTGTAAAAAATCAGTTCAACCCGATATCGGTAAGGATTTTTTCTGAATTTGTAGGGGCGAAACTAAGAAGTTACGTAGTTTCGCCTCCACAAATTAAGAAAAAATCCTTACCGATATCGGGTTGTGCCGATTTTTTACAGGGCTCCATAAAAAAATGTTTGAAAAATAATAGGCGGTTTGAATCATCTTTGTGGGACCCGAGGTGGGCCCCACAAAATTGATATGTACATAATATGTACATTTCATATGTACCCCTAGCATTTTTGATAATTATATGTCTCCTAAAAATGTTGGAATTCCTAAGAGGGGCTCTCATTTAGAAATGGAGGAAGTATGATTCTTGTTTATCTTTTTTGACCTTGTTGGTTGTGTATTTTTTAAATTATATTTGTTGTTACATTTACCTAAGAAAAACGTGATCTTTTTTAATTAAGCTGCCTTTGTCAAATTGACTTTGATTTTTTTACGGTGGTGTTGTACACATCAAGGCTTACAAAAACAACAGTTTGGATCACATTTTAGAACTCGGTACGAGGCCCATGTAGAGAGGGCAACTTACGGCCTTTCAGCTAGCTTAATCCGACATCCTTGTAAACAATTTTACAACACTGTTTGGTTGCCTGGTTAAAAACGGGCAGTATTTTTTAATTTTTAATAAAAGTTTTGGAAAACTCTTTTAAAAAACAAAACTGCACCAATCATCTTGATATTGCATTCATCATAAGACAAAAAGCAATCAAAAAAGGTTCACGAGTAAACATCTCTGTTGGTGACCGGTTGTCTTTAAAAAAAAAATCCAGCAGACCGAAAACAAAACACTTAACATAAACCACCCATGTTGAAATGTTAGTGTCGTATTCTTAAATAGAAAATGCCAAGGCCACCGACCGCCAGAGCATCGATCGAGAACCAATGACAGGCATGCGGGGCTCACTTCGGGTTTCACACGGATAGATCTGAAATTTTAATGAATGAAAATAAAAGATTAGATCGAGCACTTACACAATCGGATTGAGCTGATTTTTTACAATTTCACTTGTTTTTTAATAAAGTAATTGAACGGCTTGGATCATCCGTGCGAAACCCAGAGTCGGCCACACGTGCCCGTTGGTTCCCGATCTGTGCTAGCCGTAGCAGAGTTTTTCTTAAATGGTTGTAAAACAGGTTTAGGACCACATTTATAAGTAGGTTATCATTGACGAGGGCTCTACCTGCCAAAGGTCACACCAAGGGCGCCGCACAGTATGCTCTTTTCTTTTTTATCTGCACAGAATGTTTAGTGTTCCGGTTTAGCCCCTTCAAAAATAAGTACTTATTTGTAATTTTTAAGTTTAAAAGTAATAGGCTTATTGAAATTAAAAAATATGCAATATAGATATTGTTTTATAGATCTCATCGACATCTATCAAACTTTGAAGAAAAATTAAAAAATTATTTCCTTAAACCTATTATTTTTAAGTTTGAAAATAGATCCTTATTTTTTAAGTACTTATTTGAGAAAATGAAACGGAAAAAAAAAAGGGCAGAAAGGAAGCATGCTACTTGCTAGGGTAAACATTTCTCACATACCATGTATGGCCATATTATGGATCTGTTTGATTATAGAGATAATGGTAAAAAACGCAAGAAAGGGAAAAAAAAAATATAAATTCTTCTTTTTTGTTCACTTAGCAAGAATATCTAAAAAAGTAGTAAAAAGTGAATTTTCCTATATAAATCTCTAAAGCATGAGAGCTTACTTTACTTTTTCTCACAAATGTGCAGAGAAATTTTATTTTCTTGAGAAAATCAGCAACAATTACTCTAACTTTCTTCTTTATCATATTTTATCTTCTAATTTTGACAAATTTATCCCCTCCAAATAATGATAACTCATTTTCTCTATTATTTTCTTGCAAAACTCCATTCTAATCAAACGAATGTGAGAAAAATAATAATTTTTCTTTTTATTTTCTTTTCTTTCACTTCACTTCACTTTCTATCATTTTCACTTTCCATTTTATTTTTCTCGCTAATCAAATGGACCCTAAACGATTCTTGATTAGATGGCTAAACATGTAATCATAGGCTTTGTTTGACCTTATCTGCCAACAAAACCGAGTTGCTTTGATGATAAAATAACCATTTTGTATAGTTCATCAGAAATATTAATTATGTTAAAAATTATATCGATCGTATATCAATTAACACATGTGTTTCAATTTGGCGTGTCAATATGTATTTTTATAAGTAAAAATAAATGTAAATTGAAATTATACTATTTACAATTTCGGCTGACGTGATTTTCAACCATCGTTAATATTTTCAGAGAACTTTGAAACAATAAACTCCAACAAAGACCGATTGATGATTATGAGGCTAGAGAAAAGGCTGGAGAAAATTCTCTCCATTAAGCTTTATGTAGCACTTAATTGACACTTCTCAACCTTCGGGGTGGTAGTTCAAGACTGAGGCGGCTGGGTTTAAAAAAAAAAAAAAGCTCTTCCCTTTCCACGTTTAAGACCAAATAGTTGGGGGTTGTTCTTCTAAAAAAAATCAATGGCTTTTCCCGTAAAAAATGAGCCAAATAAAGTCACAAAAAACGAAAATAAGCCAATTGTTTCATCTTTATTCAAAAAAAATTGGATTTTGGTCAAAAAATTTACTTTTTAAATTCCTCTTGTCATGAGAATGAAATAATCCCCAAAAATTTGACAATAAGCCAAGTGATACGAAAAAAATTTGAATAAGGATAAAAAATAAGCCACTTTGACTTATTTATCCGAACACCATGTCCACTTGTATTTTGGGTGGGGTTCTAATGGCGGTTTTCATGCAACATGGTAATTGAAAAGTATTTTCATCTTCAATCAGGTCTATTATGACTCAAATCCAGACATCCCATGGTAATTGAAAAGTATTATCAAAACACGTTTTGAACCGTTATTTTTCCAAAATAAAAACTTAGACTACGTAAAATTTTAGTCCATTAAGTTTTAGTACACCTCATTTTTCCTTTTTAGCTTAACACACCCTATATAATTATCTTTTTTGAAAGAGAACTTGTTGAATATATCAACTCAGATTCAATAATAAATAATTTCTATTCCCTAAAACTATGTGGGGCACAACTTTTTTTTGTACCACTTTAATATTGTATGTTCTTTTGTTTAAATTTAATAATAACATATAGCCCTTCTAATAAAGGCACCCTTAGACTAATAAGTTGCGGACTTTGCTTTTTCCAATCGAATTTCGATGATCCGAACCGCTCAATGTGTGTAGAACATGATTTTAAGGGTACCTATGAGAATTAGCAAAAAAAAAACCGGCAAGGGCTTGATTTGAGTAGTTTTTATTTGAATCGTTCAATGAAAACTGCTCGGATGAAGCCTTTCACAGTCTTTTTCTTTTTGTTGATTTTATGGTCTTTTTTTTTTGTTGATTTCTTGCGGGAACTCTTAACATCACGTTTTGATCACATTGAGCGGCTTGGATCATCGAAATTTGATCGTGAAAGGCAAAGTTCGCAACTTGTTGAATAAGGGCACCCTTAGTAGAAGGGCTCCGTACTCCTATGTTTGTACAAGTTTGTAGGATATTAATTATACCACTCTTTTGGGTTAAATTATATATTATTTTATTAAATTTTAGGTTAACCCAAGATAGATTGGATTTCTATTTCCGCCCTAGTTGCCGCGGTCATCCCAGTCCACCCTTTTTTCCCGTGGCAAAGAAAAAAAGAAAATTGACATTTCTCATTTTTTATGGTCCCTAATCCTATGAGTATCCAATCGCCTTTCAACTGTTGATGAAAAGTTAAGGGACCGACAATTACCATTGCCACTAATCTAATACCGACAATTACCATTGCCACTAATCTTATACTCCTGTACTAACTACTTCCCCGTAAGTCATTAATTAACGTTTTTTTATTATCCTCTTGATTATTATAGTACTTCAGTGGTCAGTACCCTGTCCCTGGTCTCAAATATTACAAGGGAATTTACAAACCAACTGCTCAAAGACCAAGGCTCCTCTCTAGTTTAAAATTTTGTGAGCCATCTCAACCCCACTTTGATAATAATAAAAACCATCTATTTTATAAAATTTGTCTGAGAATATTAATCATTTGAAAAATAAATTAATAAGTAATCGACAAAGAAATGATCAAAGCATATTTAGGTTTTAGATAGACGAAAAGGATATGAGTAAATTCAAAGGGGTGCATATCCCGCATACATATTATATATTTAGCTGAATTAAAATATTACTCTCACTCAAAGTAATTCTATGCGCACAATTTTAAAAAACACAACATCAAACACAATTGTATTCGAGACGGTTCGATGCCTTTGGGTTCGCAAGCATCGCCCCGATTCCGGACAAACTCATGGAGTATGAAATTGTGTTTTCAAATTGCGTGCGCGGATACTTTCCCGGACAATACGGTGATGTTGAAACTCCAATCATAACTTGTTTGCAGTTAATTGAAAAAAAAAAACTCGTTATTAATATTAGTAGCATCTGGACAAACCAACCGACGCCGCCGCGGTTTACTTTAGTTTAAGCTTGGTTTGAATATCTCCACGATTAGATTAGGGAATGATACGTTGTACCGTCTCTTTCGGACCACGTATGCGTGGGAGTATCTAATACTTTCCCACCCCGCAAAAAGATCAATCCCCACGTGAGAACACCGATCCACAGTCCAGAAACAGCCACGTCTAAGTCGTCGAGTTTCGTTTGGATCGGACGGCTTAAAAGTGTCGGTGCCTCTGGAATGGGTCGTACGTGGAGGAGAGAGAAAGTCAATGACGGGGGGCTTTCCTTTTTTGGCGGTAACCGACAATCGACGCCTGTGGATTTCCCAGAGTGTGACATAAGCGACTGTATCTAGTACCCCGTTCGCGCTAGTGATTAATTTATGCATTATAATTTTTTGATTTTGTCTTTATTCAAAAAAAATTTTTGTTTGTTAAGCTTTTTGTTGAATATTTTTCAAAATATTTGTATAAAAGTAAAAAAAAAATTATTTTTCTGATTCCTTTCATCCTCAATCACTCGTATTACATAAAAGTTTGGCGTAAAATTAACTTATGCCAAAAAGAAATTGAATAAAGACAAAATTAAAAAATTATTATTCTGCATAAGTTAATTACTATCATAAACACCCTGCGAATTATTAGATGGTTTTCGGGGATTTACACACACATAATTGGGGGGGGGGGGGGGGGGGGGGGGGGTGGGGGGCCCACGATTAAGGGGTCCAAATGTTGGTAAGCTCGTTTGGAATGTGCAACTAGTGCAATTAAGCAAGATGCTACACCTATCACCTATGTATGTCATCTTTTCCTGTGTCTTTTCCGTTGACAAGAAATCTTACAATAAAGCAAGAATTCTTTTATTTTGGCAAGATCTATTTTGCAGCAAAGTGTTTTCCAGTGGAAAAGTTGAAGCTGTGGATTCTACAATTTTCTTGATAACTGAATACATAGAAAAGTTGATTTTTCGGTCATTTTCCGTTCTTTCCGTGCAAGAGAACGGGGCCTAAGTGTACTAGCACACCTCGATTTACTCAGGAGAATGACTCCCACTGCCAACCTGCAGCTGCTCGTTTTGCATTTGTTAAAAACTCATCTAAGATCGGCCATGCTTTAATCAACAAGGGGAAAAATATACATACTACCTGCCAATTTTAGCTTTTCTCTTATTGTTGCAAGGTCATTCTCCCCATTGAATATGTTCGAAAATTTCGGAGAGAGAGATGAGCAGAGTTTTATAGAGGAGGAGGATCAATAATTGAAAATGAAAGAATCTTCAGAGTAGTTTTTTTTTTTGGTAAGTAAAAATTTGGACCATTTCTCGCGTGTCATCTTTGCGCAGGGACCATGCTAATCTTCTATGTATTGTTCCAATTTTATCGGATGTTCCCAAAAGGACTTCAGAGTAATTAGCTTAAGATGTGATCTACAATTAACATGGATGGGGAGTGAATGAGATAATGATAATTAAGAGTAACCAATATAATCTCTACTGTTTTTCCCATAACAGTTGATGACATATTGGAAGTATACAAGTTCAATTTTGTGGGGACAATGGTGGCAACAAAATGTGCACAAAATCTCTCTTTTAAAAAAGAAGACACCAAAAAGCATATTCTTTACCACTAATGATATAGGTACCGACATGCGGGAGGAAAATCGTACCCACCGGCCGCGCCAGGTCGTCTCCGGCCACCGAATAGCCGATCTGAACAGTCCAAAAAGTCTATTAAAAAAAAAAACCAATGGGGCCCTTACGGGAATCAACGACATCTGATATGTGTAAGGTATTTGATCTAAACATCATACACACATCGGATGCCGTTGATTCCCGCATAGGGCCCATCGTTTTTTTTATAGAATTTTTGGACGGCTCGGATCGGCCGTCCTGTGGCCGGAGACTGCCTGGCGCAGCCGGTCGGTACGATTTTCCTCCTCCCCGGTTGGTACTCATAGCATGACTCTATTCTTTACCCCACGAAGCATTTTTTTTGGGTAATGAAGAGTGGTCTCCGAGCTAGCTGGCGCGCACTACAGAATTAATCCCTCTAGTCTCTAACCAGCCTTTGCTAACCCAAAAGATTTTTACGCATGGGGTGGTCCCAAGAACTTTTCCGAAAGGTGTATTCTTCTATATTTTCATATTCTACATAAGTAAATTATTAGTGTTGATGTTAAGCATGTAAGAGAATTATATACAATAACGTACAATATATCAGATTAATCATATGAGGTCCCCAGCAACTAATCATACTCTATACACGCTTATCCAAAACGTATTCCAGGCGCAGTAAAATAAATCAACAACGAAAGACACTTAATGCTGCTCGTGCGCAAAAGTGACCAAACTACGTTAGCCCTGGTTAATTAACTCAATTGGAAAGTTTTTTCCAAGGCGACAACTCATGTTAGAGTATTAACAATGCTATAATAAAAAATAAAAGTTTTTTAAAGTTAACAATGTTGGTGTAAAATATGACTTACAATGTTATAATCAAACTTAACAATTTTCTTAGAAATAATCAAATTTTGAGCTTTGAATAACCAAAATTAACAATCTTTTGACAATAACCAAATTTAATAGATCCTAAATATTCTCAATTAAATACACCAATCATTATATAAAATGTTCTATGTCTCTCCCCTTTTCCTCTCTCTTTCTTTTCAAACAATATTTTTGAAAAAAAATTATTTTTACTAATTTAAAAAAAAAACAGTTTTTTAAAAATATTTTTTTCTAAAAAAAGTTTTAAAAATTATTTTCTATTTCTAGTAGATAGTTTTTATTAGTTTCAAAATTATTTTTAGAAAAACTATTTTCTATTGTTCAAAGTTTTTGTTTTTTATATATAGTTTAAAAAGATGATGCAACAAGTTTTGACTATCCAATTTTGATTATGATATTGTAGACATCTACATTACTAACCTTAGTAATATCTTAAATGAATAATCAAAAGTTGATGTGGCAACTTTTAATTATCAATTTTGATTATAGCATTTTGGATACCCATAGTTGTCGACTCACGTGTGGTTAAGTTTTCACGTTAGGCTTCAACAATTTAATACTCAATTTGACTCGACTTGTTTACCGTCTTATTTCAATTAAAAATTCAAAAAAAAAAAAAAGTGTATGGATTGGACTAACCAACAAACTACACGATCTTCATGCTTATTATAGTGACTCCACATCAAGCATCAAATTACTATGAAGAAATAAAACCAAAAACAAAAAAAACAAAAAAAAAATCTTACAACACAACTTGTACCACGTTTTTCACACGGATTCCATTAATTTAAGGATGGAATTTGATTCCTAAAGTTTCCTTGATCCAAGTTTCCCATCATGAAAGGAAAAGCTAAACAAATTAAATTAAATAAAATAAAAGTTCGCAACTTTTAAAGAAAATCACCCATTTTAAAAATCAATGGAGACATGGAGATCCTTGTCAAATACTCCATCCTTTTGGAAGTTGTATCCTCCTCTAACAACAAAAGACATAAAGGGAAAAAAAGTTGATGTCATTTACTATTAATCACATAAAGGAAAAAAAGTTGATGTCATTTACTATTAATCTTCAGAAACAAAAAAGAGGCCCTCTCCAAGTAATCATTGATTCTAATCTCAAGATTAATCATATGCACAATATATTTTAATATTAGACAAAATGGCACTATCACTTGACAAAGTTTCCTTTCATAAAAATTTAACAAAAAAATACGAATTAAACAGGATAGAAAATGATTTCCGAACAAAAAAAAAAAAAAACGAAAACGAGATGGTGTTTGGTGGTCTTGGAACATTATTATCCTACACCTTTTATAATATGCAACATATTCTCCAAAAATTCCAACATTACAACGCTCATGGTGCTGCCCCTCAAAGGGACAGCACGTCCCCTGAGTCTACTTAATATATATATCTGACCCGCAAGACGGTATAGTACTATAGTTGTTTGGAACTTTAATCCGAAAAGGCAGAAGGGCAAAAGGAGCAGTGTTGAAATCTAAGCATTCTGTGACTACTTGGGGAATCCGACCATCGTCTTTTCACCGGCCACGGAAAATCGAAATGTTGTTGGTTTAAGTCAAATAGGTGCGCGCTATGAACAAAAAAAGTGAGGGTGTGAGTGTGAAAACATCTTCGAAAACATATTAAACTACTAAAAATTTGTGTGAACCAATATTGAAAATACAAAATGCAAAACGAGGATTGAAAGCGATAGCCGAATGGGGTTCGGGAAAATTATGCAACGCACACGTTATTATATTCAGACGGAAAGTCATAAGTCATTAACCGTGAGGCGTTTGATAACGGATTGGACAACACAACCATATACCCGATTGCGATCCGTCACCGGCAAGTCCACATCGGAACTGGCCAAAGCCCACACTCCCCCCTCGAAATCGACACTTTAATCTCCCTCTCTCTCTCTAAAACACACTTTCTATTACTCGTACTTATGATCTTCATAATTAACTAAACAATCATTGGTTCCACCTAAATTACCATTGCATCCCTCCTTACCCTGCACACCGACGGAATTGGGAAATTCCCCTACTATTATTGTCTACCCTTGGACCATTGGTGAATCGGGGGAAAAAAAAAAAAAAAACAGGTACATACACCATTAATGTTGCCGTATCCATGTTCAATTTGAGTTTTGATGAAGATTTTTTAGAAGACAAATTCTAAAGGGTGCCCCTTGGGGCACATGTTTAACTACATTAATTATATTTTATTATCCCCATCCCAAGACCTATTAATAACCATATTGAAAATACAAATAATTACATAAAAAGAAGTTCAAAAATTTCTTGAATGACAAAAATGACCACAACTCTTTATATTCATCTATCTATATCTATAAAAAGCAAAAAGCAAAAAATGGAAAAGTGGGAATGTATCTCACTACTTTTTTCTTTCTTTCTTTTTTTTTTTTCCCTGTGAGACTTGAACAAGAATTCAACCTTTGTCACCAAGCAAACTAATGTATGAATTTTTCCCTTGAATTTCTTGGAAAGATTAATTTTCCCTTACATACTTGATGAAGAGTTTTTTATAGAATTATTTTTGCTAAATCATGGTATTGCATTATGCAGGAGAATGGATGGTATGTGGTGTGTGGACTGGTTGTCATAACAGGAGTATTTTGTTGCGTAAAAGTATACTGGGTGTGATATGAGGTGTTAGTTTGTTTGGAAAAGTGATGAGATAGAGTGAGGAATTGAAAAGGGATTTCAGGGGCCATTTTTGTAAAGTAAGTGGTGTAGTAGAGGGCAATTAAGTCACGCAATGAAAGATATACCTTGAGTTTTGGTAGGAACAAAAAAGGTTTTGGCATTATCAATTCCCTTGCAAGTATCAAACAACTTAGGGGAAAATCTTAAAATTTTCTCTTCTCTTCCACTTCTTTCCACAAGTTCAAACATAGCCTTAGTTTAGGAAGCGAGGCCCCGTAGTGTTGCAACTCAATACATGGTGTAATGAATAATCACATCCGTCTATCTTAGCAATTAACGATTCAAATTAAAAAAAATATTCTTCCATGGAAGAGTTTATTTTAAATCCAGACATTTAAAAATACTCTTAAACGACTGCGATTACTCACTACACCCTGTAGTGAGTTTGCTCACTACGTACCCTAGGTCCGTAGTTTAGCACTAAAAGATTGTATTTATTTTGGTTGAAAATTTATTGGACTTGGTTTATTTTATTTTTTTGACCTATAGGCTCCGTTTGTTTCGATGTAAAATGTTTTCCATGTAAAATGTTTTCCATGTAAAATATTTTTTCAGAAAATAAACTTCAAACTTTTATTTTTTGGTGTTTGGTTAGCATTTGAAAATATTTTTAGAAATCAACAAAATAGTGTAGAGAGGGGGGGGTGCTTAAACGGTGGAGAGATATGAGAATATTGAAATTGAACGTGGGTAAGGACAAACGATCGAGAAAATTGAGCAGTGAGAATTGCAGTAGAAGGCAGCGGGTTCATTTCGAAAAATAACTTACGGAAGATAGAAGAGTAAGTCATTTTCATATAATTGATGGAAAATGTTTTACATGTAAAATGTTTTCCTAATTTTTTACAAAATCAAACACCAGAAAATAGGTAAAACATTTTACGCCCAAACAAATGGAGCCATAATGTCTAATTACTCACACGCATTAGCAAAATTGTCGTTTCTTACTTGCGCTTGGTACAAATGATCTCATGCAAACAATTTAGAAAAAAAGTAGTTACACTGACAACAACAAAAAAAAAAAAAAACAAAAAGAGAAATGCTACGGTATCCACCCGCCAAACGGGGACACCGTAACTTTTGGCATAACAGACCATTAAAAGTATAACAAAAACCAGTGATATGTATAACCAAAACCTTATAAAGGCATAACCTCCAAAATCCCCAGAAATTATGCCTTTGTAAGGCCAGTGTTATACACATCATTGATTTTTGTTATGCTTTTAATGGTCCGTTATGCCAAAACTTACGGTATCCCCGTTTGGCGGGTGGACACCGTAGCATCTCCCCGAAAAAATTAGTGCATTTTTCTACCGCAAAGGACTTGTGTGAACCCTTTACCTATGGTGGAGCCATCCCAGGTCCTGTACTAACTGTCCTAACTTATTTATGCAGTAATATTTAACAATAAAAAAAAACATTTGATGTCATAACTTATAACTCGAGAAAACAAAAATTTATGATAAAGCTTTTAAGTTTTTATTAAAACACTCAGATAATTCTAGATTTAAAAGTACTCTCTCCGTCCGAATTTAATAGTCCTTTTTAGGAGTTCGTGCCATTTTTCAATTGATTATATCTTCTAATTTATAATGTTTTACGTGATTTCGAATATATTGTATTATAAAACTAATCGAGATCTATCAAACAAGATCCATATTCGATATAAAATTCATTACGGATTCTAAGATATAACCCATTTTTTAACCGGTTAGAATAGAACTAAGAACAATTAAATCCGGACGGAGGGAGTAGTACTGTATGTATTTTATAAAATACCAAAATACTACTCCCTCCGTCCCATTTTCATCATTCATTTTTGAATTGCGTGTAATTTTTGAATTGTTTATATTTTTTATAATTTTAAAAATTTTGAATTATATAATTAATTAAAATCTATCAAATAAGATCTATATTACATATTTTTTGAGATGCACATTAAAAATATAGTAAATAAAAGTTATAAAAAAACAAACAAAATAATGATGAATAAAAATTTGACAATGACAAAGCGAGCTGTAGTTTAAAAAGTAGTAATAGTATGGGAGGAGTGCTTAGTACAAAGAAAATTGACAAAGAAAAGACCCTTAAAGTGTACATGAATGGCCCAGATTCACTGTGCAGTGCATCTGAGCCTTTCATGTACACTTTAAGGACTTTTTTTTTGTCAATTTTCTTTGCACGTAGCATTTCTCAATAGTACGGAATATATCATTATCAACCCAAACAACAGCCTCATATCTCTCTCTTTCTCTCTCTCTCTCAGATAACCTTCCAACAGAAGCCTAATTGGCAGCTTTCGTGTCCCATCACAGAAATTTTTTACAGAAAAACAAACAAATACTCCTACTCCATTGTTAAAGGCAATATATAATACTCAGCGTCTTATATATATATATATATAATCTGCCGGTAATTGTTCTCTTCGTTGTACATTCAATTTTTTTTATATTTCGTTTCTCTCTCTACCCCTCCCCCTCCTCCTTCCGGTGGTCGTCTCCAGACCGAGAAGAAGAAATAGCAGAGAGAAAATTCATCAATATTTCCACATTCCTTCCATTTTCAGACTCATACAGGCTCTTAACGTCTTTCATTCGTTATCCGTTGTGTCCAGATTGTTGTTGGGTTCGATAATTTTTGAGGGTTTAATCCACTAGCTACATTTGGGCCGAAAGAGATCTGGAGATTTCCTATCCTAGAGAGAAATTAAAGCCCAGAAAAGTCCCTGTTTTTAGGGGACGTTTGAGCCGATCGACGACTGTAGTCAGGCGATCTATCTGCCGGTTTTCTTGGCGAGTAAGATTTCGAGATTCTTAGATTGCGATTTTAATGTTTCTTTCCTTCAACGCCACTGGTTCATATCCAAATGGGGATGTATAGAAACGGAGATTGCGAGTGACTGCGCGTTTTCTCTCTCCACGTAATTCATTTTTCTCTCTCCTCTCTCTTGGGAATTTGACGCGTGTGGTGCTGGGGCGATGAGGACGGCTGAAACAGGCGACGACTCTTGCAGATCGTGAGAAAGTCAAACGATTGGTACAACTCCGTCGTGCTAAAACCCGTTTCGGATTCAAACTCTGCTCGACCCGTTTGCAACGATGATGAGAATGAAGACTAGAACAACACCGCCGCCGCCGCCGCCGCTGCCGACAACCAACGGGAGCTCCGCCGCCGGTGAGTGGGAGGTGAGACCCGGAGGAATGCTGGTTCAGAAGCGAACGGATTCGGATCAAACCCGTATCCCACCGCCCACTGTCCGGGTCCGGGTCAAATACGGGTCGGTCTACCACGAAGTGAACATCAGCTCCCAAGCCTCCTTCGGTATCCTCTAAATTCTCCTGTCCAATGGGATTTTTTTTTTTATGGCAAAAGTTTCGTACTCCATATCAAGACAACTATAAATATATGTGACGGGTATTGTAAGTGGCAGAGTGGCCTCGTACTGAGATTCGAAGAGTAAACGAGGACTCTTCTAGTGCTGCTCGCATAAACTCAACCTATTCCTCAGCCACCCGATTTGTATATGGATTTTTTCAAGTTAGTCGATTGATTTTGATGAATTTATGGATTTTGGGATTATTGCAGGGGAATTGAAGAAGATGTTATCAGGGCCCACGGGCTTACACCACGAGGATCAGAAGCTGATGTTCAAGGACAAGGAGAGGGACTCCAAGCAGTTCCTCGACATTGTTGGGGTCAAGGACCGATCGAAGATGGTGCTGGTTGAGGACCCAATTAGCCAGGAAAAACGGTACCTCGCGATGAAAAAGACTGCTAAGATGGAAAAGGCTTCGAAATCGATCTCTGATATCAGTTTGGACGTCGATAGGCTAGCCGGACAGGTATAATTTTGCTGTACTTGGTAATTTTTGGAAGCATTTTTTAGAGGGTAATAATAAGTTTGGTTGATTGAGTGTGAGTTGAATTTTTCTGATGGAATTTTGGTTGATTGGGATTGGGTAGGTATCGGCTCTTGAATCGGTGATTTATAAAGGTGGGAAGGTTGAGGAGAAGATGTTGTTGAACCTGATTGAAATGTTGATGAATCAGCTGATTAAATTGGATGGGATTGTGGCTGATGGGGATGTGAAATTGCAGAGGAAAATGCAGGTAGTTTTGACTTGGCATTTAGGATGTGGATTTTAGTTTTTGCCATGTGAAACATCAGTTGTGTGAGAAACTGACTCAAAAATTGGAAATTGCCAATTTTGGTGTCACCTACAATGCAGGTGAGGAGAGTGCAGAAATATGTTGAGATCCTTGATGTGTTAAAGGTCAAAAACTCGACGCCTACGAGCAACAGAAGCGAAATTCCGCAACAGCCATCACCAGTTCAGCAGAATCAACCACAGAGGTGCTCAAATGGGGAAATTTCTTCCCCGAATCAACCCAAGTACTCAAATGGACATATTTCTCCGCCAACTCAACAACCAATGTACTCGAACGTAGAAATTTCTTGCCCGAATCAACAACCGAGGTATTCGAATGGGCAAATTTCGTCCCCGAACAAGCAGCACCAGCTGAGGCATTCGGTTGGGCATTCGCCAATCCAGACAGAGCCCCAACCTCAACAACCGTCGAGACATTCAGCTTCCGGCGCAGCAGTGGTCATAACCACGCAATGGGAGACGTTCGATCCCGCCCCACCTTCGACATCGAACGCCGGTAATCCAGTACATCCCAAATTCAATTGGGGCTTGCTTGAGTAATGCAATGGGTGAAGTAAATGTTCTAGTGTGTGTGGATGCGTGCTTTTCAAATTGTGTCAAGTTGGTTTGGTGTCTATTCTCCATTCTTTTGTGTATTTAGATTTTGCTAGCAAACCCCCTTTCTCAATTGTTATTCAGCAATAAATGGGGTTTTTCATTGATAAAAGATTATACTACATTGTTCTTCTTCTTCTTCTCATTTTCCTTCTTGTCCTCCTAAGCCATTGCCATTTTATGTTTGTGGCATTGGCAGTGATGATAATAGTATATGTATGTAGATTTGTCACTTGAGATAGTAACAAGGATCATAAGTGACGGATAAGTGCATTAATCGGACATCTCTCTCTCTCTCTCTCTCTCTCTCTCTCTCTCTCTCTCTCTCTCTGTGGTAGTGTCTTCGGCTTAGAGCAGGTTAATTCTACTTTTGTGTATGCCTTTCTTCTTGGTAAGGATAGAAGATGACAAAGAAGAGAATATGAATGAAGGATAATCTGTTCTCAAATCAACTAACCCACTCAACTGATAGGAAGAGAAAGTTTAATTATAAAAAGTGATCTGCAGGGAATGATGACAGTGGATTAGTTTAAACATTTTTCAAAGATGTGCGTTTTTGGATCCCTGTTACTTCAAACGCACTTTTTCCATGTAAAGAAGCTGAAAACTTGGCATCTTTGCCCATTGTAATCAACTTAGGAAGTGAAAAACCAAAGTGGAATCGTTCTTTTATTTTTTTTACAGGCAAGGGTGTTCGAACCAATTTACACGTTTTTTGAGTAATCTTCTTTACAGTCAAAGGCAAACCATCCGTTGTATCTGGAATCAAATTTGACTAAAGTTCATAAAATTCTCAAGTTTTCCGAGAAATACTAGAAGAGATTGCGTTTTACGATGAAAATGCAGATAAATGTAAAGTCTGTTTTTTGACTTTATGGATTATGTGTGGGCTGTCGGTAGACCTAAGATTCGGTTTAAATTTAAGGAATGCATTCTGAGTTAAACTCAGATAAAGTTAAATATGTATTCTGCTGTTGACGAGTTTTGAGAAACAGTAGAAGGGGTGGGAGTCACAATATGGATGCACATCTGGACTTGAGAGAAATGTGGGAACTAAATAGGAATTATCTGTCGAGAGTGAGAAACAGATAAAAATCACTTTAATATGCAGACTGGGAGACACAAAATTGAGCTTACGTAGTAGGGTAGTTGATGAAAATTTCATTGTGAATAAGAACCCATTGGGATGGTAGTTCAAGCGGTTGAGCCAGCCCAGTTAAAATCATCTCCCCGTCCCACCTGTCCTGAGTTCGAGTCAACTTAGGACCAGATGGTTGGGCTATGGAGGCCTTACGTCTACTTACATTTCAGTAGAGTTCTGGGTGATGGGTCCCGTGACGTGGTGATGGACAAATATATTCTCCATGACCAGGTCAACTATGGCTCAGATCCGAACATTCCAGGACGGGTGGGTTCCTCTATCATTCTGTGGTCACACGCAAAGAGATTAACTACGCTGGTCGCCCCAACCCACATTTTCTTTGAACTCTTGAACTTTTGAAGGGGTAGGGCTTTGCGTGCCAAAGTTATTATTATTATTTCCTATTTTGACTGATTTCCAAAGATCTAGCACAACAACAGGGTAAATACCAAACACAAAGCATTCTTCAAAAGCCATGCACTTGATTGCCGAGGTCCCAAAAATAGAAAAGGAGGCGAGAGCTTTATCAGGTCCAATAGAAAAAAAGGAACAAGTTCAAGAACCAATGGTACGCGAGGGTTACCCTTAAAGTTGGACAAACCAGCATTAATTGTGCACACCAACTTTTAAAAATTACCCTATAGGCAGTTTTGCTATAATTCCGTGTCCCACGGGGAAATCTAAACAATAGCGTCCGTAGGAACGCCAGTGGATACATTGCTACAATGTGAAGCTAAAAGACTAAAAGTCTGAGAAAATTCGAAAAACAACCCTCAAAACTTTTTATTTTAAGTTTTAATATGTATCTTCTACCACCCGAATCAAATTCATCGCTTGCATACGAACAAAAACACACAAATCCTTTAGTGAAACTAAAAAATATCTGTCCCTACTCTCCAATCTCCTGATGCACATAGTTAAGGAAATTAGCTGAAGAAAACTCTCTCTCTCTCTCTCTGTTGTGGTTGTTGCCTAATGATTATCTTTTATACCTTGCTTCCCAGGGAGGATTCAAGATGAAAAAGAAGGGGAATATGTGAAAAAGCTAGCTATTTGTACTCAAACAACTAATGCACTCATCAATTGACAGAAAGGGAAAGTCTCATTGTAAAGTTCCTGCAGGAAATGATAACGGGGGATTATTTTAACCCTTTAAACAGACCCGTGTTTTTGGATCCCGGCCAGTAACTTGAAAAACACTAAAAATTTCCAAAAAAGCTGAAAACTTGGCATCTCTTCCAGGCCACTTCTAACAGCATTAGGTACCGTACCAAATGCCCACTACCAGCAACCAGAGAGTTGACCTACTTCAGGATTACGCCTCTGCGCAAGTCTATAAAATTTTCAAGTTCCTCATGGAAAGAGATATTTAATAAAGCATCGATCGATCGATTCTGGTGGATGAGGCATGGGTTAGGGTGGGAGTTCTGGTACGTTTCACCGAATGATATGATCAATGGATATTATTAAAGCAAGTATGAGGAAGTGTAATCCTGTTACTTAAAAACAAATTCAAAATCTTAATTTATTCCTCTTGGTCCATGAATGAGTTCGCGACAGAGCATTCTGTATCGTAGGGGTTCCACTAATTTTCGCGGTTTAGGTCAAAGGAATGCATTTTTGAAAGCTTCTTCAAAAAAAAGTTTTGCTGCAGGAGAAGGGCTGGTTTTGGATGCCAAGTTTTTATTTCCTTTTCTGATCTATCTCGAAAGATTCATTAGAACATAAGTATTGCACTACTCAAAAATGTATTTAATTTGTTCCCGAGCTTCCCTCGTCGGCCCTTGTCGTCTCCAGATTGCGTAGAAAAGGGGATCTCCCTAATGCAAAGGGTGTCGCCCCACCGCGCGGTGAGATTTATTGAACTAATCATCCGTTTAGCTGAGATTTTTATTAGCAGAAGAATTTGAGAAATGAACACATGCTCTTAAACCCATTCCAGAGATACGCTATAATCATGAAGTCTATATTGTTCTCTCTGTAATCATGTTCTCTCAAGTTCTGTAACCAACAACAAAATGCATATCGCACTCTTTTGTCATTAACTCAGCATCCGGCCCAATGGACAGATAATCCGGAAGACTAGTTTCATCGTCCACTTACAGGAGGCCCATATAAAAACGATGCAAAACTCATTGGGCAAAATGCGTATTGCTTTCTATAGCTTGCAATTTATATCGAGTCTAAAACTTCCTGTAAATGTCCTTAAATAATCAAAATGTAAATAACAAACAATTGTTACTAGGCCGTACAAACACACCATCAATATACAAGCATCCAGGGCCAAAACAAATTACGGTGAAATTTGAGCCTTGCTATTGTGTATAGGCCAATTCGGATTTTGGTTATTGACAATGGGAAGAGATGAGAATGATACAGAGAGAGGACGACTATAGGGCCCGAAATACTCCCTCCGTCTCCAATCTTTATAGTCCATTTTGAGAGTCCGTGTCACTTTTCAATTGATTATATTATGCAATCTATAATTTTTTAGGTGATTTTGAAAAGATCGTTTAAAAAAGCTCATTGACATCTATCAAACAAGATCCATATTACATATAAATAGTATTACCAATACAAAATTATAATTAATTTTTTTTATCTAGTTAGAATAGGACGAGAGACAAAAAATCGAGACGGAGAGAGTATACAATTAGGACCTTAGGCAAAGAGGCGTTATGAAAGGGCCACAGCAGACCAAAATGAAATGCAATATTATACCCGTTAACAGATGGGTACAATGTCTACTCTATTAGGATAGGCCCGAGCAGAAATGGGCTGGGCATAGACAACCCACTAATTAATTGATGGCCTTTTCATGTTTAATTACTACAGCCATGGGAAACATCCTTTTATTAGTAGTACTCAAGTAACTCAATGTTATTGAGAATCATGTGCAGGGGTTCTGAGACCCACAAAGAACAAGACTAATATGGTTTTGGGGCCATGGCTTTTTGCAGAACCCCAAGTTCTATCCCTGTCAGTGAAGTTTCGTTGATCGGTAAAATAAAGGTACACAGAATAATTCATCTGTACTTCAACAGTCCTAAAATCAAAACCTGTGTAACTTAATTGCATAATTATATTCTACTCCATCCGTCCCATTTTTATTGTGCGGAGTATCTGATATCAATACTCAGGTTGGAAAATCAAAAGGAATGTGCCATTGTGAAATGTGAATATAATTCTACAACTCGACTCGAATTCTTAATATAATATTTTAGGACAAAATTATGGATGACATCCTTTGTTTTTTTTTTCCCTGAAAATTATGGGGACCATTTGAAACAACGAGTACCACAAGTTTATTTGCCGGCTAATGGGAATTGGGGGCCCAAATAGTTGGCCCTGAACTGTGGGGCCTAAAGCTACTATAACGAAATTGTAATGATCCAGGAAAAGTTTTCTCAAAAATATCCGGGAAAGTAAAATTAATGATTGATATTCACTTTAATGGTTATGACCCAAATATTAAAGTTAATATGAACTATTAATTTCTCTTTCAGGAACACTTTCGAAGAAACTTTTTCTGTACCATAACATTGCGGAATCCATTAAACAATCGGCTAGAGAATGCTTAAAAATTACTCCGTACTAAAAAAGACTTTAAACTAAAGTTTGCCTTTTCAGATAAGCCAATAGCCCCATGTTTGACTCTCAACTCCGGCCGTCCCATTTACCAAAAGACAGAAATTCGTTTAATATTTTCAACTTAAGTTTAGTCAAGCAGAGCAAATATTCATACTCGTAAATACTCTGATGGGTTAATTAATATGCGCAAAAGCTTACCAAAGTGGATGAAATTTGCTCATCAATTTTTGTTTATTGGGTCTTGCTGTGCCGTGCAACGTGTATCCTTTCATATGTAGGACTTGTTGAGGGTTTTTTTTTTTTGCTTTTTTCAAGCGATATACATCAGCGGGGGTTAGTGAGAGTGTTAGGATTAACACAGGAGGTCTAGAGGCCATTCATAGCTCTAGCCCCAAAAGTCCCGCCACTCTTGGAACTCGTACTTGGTCACCACTGGAGAAGGAAGATGAGTTACCAACTTCATATGTATGACTTCTTGAGGTTTATTAGTGGAGTAGTATTAATTTTTGATGTGAACATATTTAGGGTGTTCCAGATTCATTAATAAAAAAAGGTACTTATTTTTAAATGTACGATGTATTATGAGAGAATGATATGTCTCATAAAACGAGAAATAAATACTTATAAAATAAAAACTTTAGCAAAACGGAACCTTAACTGATATCCTAATTTTGTACTGAAATTACAGGTCTCGAGTCTTGATGGGTAAGGGCTAGTAAAAATGTTAGTAGCAATATAGCTTCTAGCTCCCAGTGCTCATCCATCAAAGCTGCTTGTTGACTTTCTGACCATATCCGCGGGATTCTCTGATGTCGAGCTCGTTCCTCGGTCAGGTAATCTCGATAACTTGGATTGGGCAGAGGTAGGCCTCCAGCATTGCAGGGAGGGAGATCCACCCCAAAGTTGGGTTACATAGGAGCGGGATTCTCTAAAAAGCCAAGTTCGTGGGTGGCCAAGAGGGCCCACTTGGAGACTTGGGATCTCAACAGAAAATGCGAAGGTTGCTTAAGCCAGCCGACCGATAGGCGAAAGAGAATCAACTACACTGTCAAAGACATCATATGGTTCCTTTAATAGGTTTCCGAGGAATGACCGCTTCCATCCCGAGTTATGAGACAGTATGGACTAGTGCAAACCATCCCTGTGGTTGAAGATCTGAGTCCTTGATTTTTCGACTATACCATCACCGATAGCAGGGTCAGAGTCTCTTGTAGCTCGACAGTCCACCGGGTGGGTTTGTTTATCCTTCCAGTTTCAAGTGTCTTCTTGGATGGTGATAGCGACCCATAGGCGCGAGATGTACCTATTGGGGGGGGGGGGGGGGGGGGGGGGGGGTGGTGGTGGAGCCTCAGGACACAGTCCTTTCAGGCAATGGCCGTTTAGTCCATGGCTAGAGAAGAGGGTAGAAGACTACCTCCAAAGTTATCTCTGAATTGCTTTTTCAACTATCGTCGATTCAATATAATGATTTTCGAAACTTATCTTCATGAATGTGTTGTGTTCAAACATATAGCTCGTTGGAAGATATATTTAAACTAAAAGAAATTATTTAAAGGTGTGTTTGGTAACCTTTTCAGTTTTTTTGTTTTTAAGAAACTAGAACTAGAAACAAGTTTATGTTTTCATAAAAATAAAAATAAGAAACATGTTTGGTAATATTTGTATTTCTAAATAAAAAAATTGGGAAAACACCTTTTTATAGTTTCTATAGTTTACAAAAAACTATAATAAAAGTTTATGAAAAACAAAAAAGTAGAAACTTGTTACCAAAACAAGTTTTCTTCATTAGTTTTCAAAAAAGTAAAAATAAAAACCAAAAACTAAAAACAAAAAGGCTACCAAACGCCTCCTAAGTCCTTCCTTTGTGGGAGGTCAGGGTTCGAACCCCGTCGTAAACGTTTGTGGTTTAGGAATATGAACAGTCTTTGGACCATCTGTGGATTGAATATCTTACTTACTAGTACCCTTAACCTCTGCTGATGTATACCGGTTGGGAAAAAAGAAGAAGGTAAAAGTCAAACTAAACAACATTATTAAACCACCTAAAAGCTTACCAGAGAGCGATGATTTTGTTATTTATTTCTGAAAAAATATTATTCAAGTGCGGTCAGATTCTCCTCCTTCGGCTAAGCCGGACACGTACATGCAAGAATTTTATTTTGAGGTATGCGGCGATATGAAACACAGCATCCATGATCTCCTCTAACTCTATATTAAACTTTCCAATACAAACTCATCTACAGGATTTATTGGCTACTTGATTTACTATTATTATTTGTAGTAAATAACTTAATTTGTTATTGGTATATATTTATTGTCAACGATTACTTAATTACTTGCATTTTTTTCATCGACAAGGCGGCCTTTCACCATTGATCAGAGTAAACTTGAATTCTTCTTCTTCTTCTATCTTTTTTTTTTTTTTTTTTGGGGGGGGGGGGGGTGTTTATTTGCTTTCATGGATGCTAAATGATGTTGACTGCATTGCGACTTCAATGGAACGGCTTGAGAAGGCCGCGTCCACTTAATTTACATATATTTTTTGGCCCGTATTTACCTTCTAAAAACCGTCAACATTATTAATCTACATGATAAAACACAACTGTCCTTTGAATTTGAATTAAAAACAGCTTGAGAAGGCCGCGTCCACTTAATTTACGTATTTCTTTTTGGCCCCCATTTACCTTTCAAAAACCCTCAACGCTATTAGTCTACATGATAAAATACAACTTCTCAATTCAAAAGATACAAACGAGGATCGCCTCTCTGTTGCCGTCTGGTAACACAACCGTCTTTTCGATTCAAAATTTATTCTTCTTTTATTTAATTTTATGCATGCTTTAGTATCACTCGATCCATTGTTCCGTTCTTTCTTTCCGCCTGATCATTTTAACACAAACAACCAATTAATATCACTTTGCTACAATATTGGTCTAGCTAGATCTTTGACTGTGTTGGGTTGGCAAGTTGGTTTCCTGCGTTAATAAAATGCTACACTTTAAATTTGCGAGGATCTGAAACTGCAGTGCTGCTGTCGTCAGATGTGATGGAATGCAAATTTGGGTTACCTATTTGTTGATGACGGACGTCGTTGGGAAAGGAATTTGCTGAGGTCTCATGAGTCAATAGATTTGTGTGAAGATGTTTTCCTTTTTAAGGCTTATATTGTAGTACATAGTAGGATAGCAAAATAAGATAGAATGGCGGGAGAGTTCTTACAGTAACTAGATTGGATGATCGCTATGTTTATTTTTTTGAAACGGCAAAAATAAGCTTCATTAATTCATAACACGAAGTACGGAGCTAATAGGGTCATGGATACACTGGTCTGACCATTTATGACCCTCATTTCCTAACCATACGGAGAAAACTGATTAA
Source organism: Rhododendron mucronatum var. ripense (assembly GCA_019656295.1). Taxonomy (NCBI): domain Eukaryota; kingdom Viridiplantae; phylum Streptophyta; class Magnoliopsida; order Ericales; family Ericaceae; genus Rhododendron; species Rhododendron mucronatum. The sequence continues at coordinate 1,509,705 of BPLT01000050.1, read as the reverse complement.
GACTCAACAAGCTGAGTTCCAACTAGGGCAAAAACCCAAACAGCCCAGGTTGGTAAGAAACCAACACAACTCAAAACAGCCCAAAAACCTAAATACAACACAAACCCCAAACCCTAGAGGACACAAAAACCTTTGCCGCCTTCACCACTGTCTTTGCCGCTGCATCTGCCAAACAGCATCACAGCCACAACAAACTCCGACGCAAATCAAAACACACAAAATCGCCGACCAAGCAAACCTCCATCCACCACCCGCCTCCATCAACCGCCACCGTCGCTGATTGGAGAAAACTTAGCCGGTTTTGCACGCACGCTCCAGACCACCAAAACATACCAAGGCAGAGGGCGAACCGCAGAGATTTGAAGCACGAGGAAAGCAGGACAGTAGCCGTCAGAAGCCCTGGCCGTTAAGGACGAAACCAATCGGCGAGATCCCGATGCCCAATCACCAACCACCAACACACCGCACTCCACCACGCCATTATTAGGCCCCAAAGTTGGATCCACTCAGTAATGGATCCAATGGGAGAGATGACAAAGCAGAAGGAGACATGAGCATGGATGGGAAAACACCGGCAAAGAAAAGGAGGAAAGGAAACAGAGCAACCAAAAGAGAGAGGGTAAGAGGAGAGGGAGGAGAGAGACAGAGGGGAGAGGGGCGCCTCCCCCCAGGCGGCGGAGACAAAGAGGGACTAGGGCAGAAGATATTGGGTTTGGGGGGGGGGGGGGGTGTGGCGCGGGAAGTTTGTTGGTTGCTTTGGATGATTGTTATGTTATACTAGCTTAACTAGAAGGCACCTTCAGGAGGGCTTGTCCGATCGTTAACTTTAAGGTCTTGGAATTTTAATTATAAAAGAAGAAAAAGCTTAATTAGAAGGCACATCCGAGAGGAGTCAGACATAGGGTAATGCAACCCACTTTATATGGAAATAGTGGAAACAAGCCACAAGAGTCAAAATGTGTGAGACCTGATGCCTTTGCAAAACCAAAATTTGAAGCATCTATGCCAAATTTTTCCTTTTAACGGCATTAGAAAACCGCCGGTAATACTAACAACCGTAGATAATAGTCAAAAAACCGTCGGAAATAGACCACTGGTAAAGCAATTGTCGAAAAAACAAAAACAGTGGTAACAAACCTCCACCAGTAATACTAAAAACGGCATTACAAAACCGCCGGAAATAAAATAGGTGGTAAATTTTTTTCGCTTCTCCCATGAATCGAATCCGAAACCTTCGGATCTACGCTCACACGAGTGACCAACTGGGTTAACCCACATTTTGGGTCAAATAGGATTAATTATATTATTTATATTATACGGGTCGATTTTATTATAAGCAGTTGTCATAAACCGCCGGTATTAATAACAATCGTATATTCTACTTTGCCCGCAGTAATTTAAAAAATTAACCGCCAGTAAAAGTCACTAAAAACGACAGACTTAGGAAAACCGTTGTTTTAGAGTAATTATTCTTGATGGTCTTTTTAATGCCGCTAAAAGCGTCTTTTAACGGCATTTATTTAATGTCGATAATACTACCGTGGGTTATAAATATATCGATCCATGTTTAAGTTATACGGAGTACTATGTTGAGACGTGCCTTGAGGATGGACATTCATTGATTATTCTCCAATTGCCGGTCGACCGGAATCATCACCGACCCGCCTGCCTGCCTTATAGTTTGTACTCATATAACTCAAAATTCTCCCTCTCAACAATAAAATTGGAACCCTAAAGAAGCAGACGCCCCACATCTCCCTCGTTCCTCTCCCCCAAGGGTTTTACGTCCCAATGGGTGACAGGTGGGGAGGGATTTCTCCCATCGTGGGATTTTTCCATCTTCCGATCTTAGATCTCGAAGGTTTTCTCTCATTTCCCCTTCACCGCCATCCTTCTCCTCCCTAAACCACCATCCGCCGCCCCTCCTCCGCCTCTTCCGTCGTGTAATCAGACAGCTTTAATTTGGAGGTAGTCCCTTGCAAATCATGGTTGCTGGAGGCGTCCTTCCCCCGCCAGAGTGGAAGATCTAGGTTGGTGCATAGATGAAGTCTGCTCCGGTACGACAGATTTTGTTCGGTTCCGTTATTGGTTTTTCTCCTTTTTTTCTATTTTCTCCTTTGGTGTCCCTTGTGTGAGATTTTCTCCCTGTTTGCGGGGCTTCTATCACCTCTATGTGGCTATTTTTGGTTGTTTTCTGCAGTACTCTTTGGAACGATGAGTTTTAATTGGAGTTGGGTGTAGTCTTTAAACTGAGTTTCCCTCCTGATGGTTTATTGATCCCTTATTTATAGATAAAGTTTTCTCTTGATGTACTGTTTCTTGGATGTATAATATCACCAGTTATCGTTTTGGCAAAAAAACAATAAAATTGGTGCCAAGTATAGCTCAAAGCCTCAAACCTACGGAGCTAACGGAGGCAATTGCACCAGAAGTGCCACTCCTCCCTCTTCAACCACGCACCACAAAGAAGTCCTAGGGAAAACCGAGATGCTAAGCCCGAGCCAAAACCTAGCACTAGTCGATATCGACGAAGGATTAGCCCCACGAAGCAAATACTGTGATGAAGACAAATCCAGTGGAATTAAATGGACTCCCCACTAGTAGATAGCGAGATTGATTCCACAGTAATTAATTAGCCGATGTATGCATAAACTAAACTGACCACTAGGAATTATAAAATAAAAAATAAAAAAAAGAAAAAAGTTCAAAAAACATGTTTATGCCCACCTTTAAATTCCAACTAGAAACTTTGAGTTATATGTTGTTAGTCATTGCATGGTTCAATGGTTCTGCTCAAATGTTGATAACTCAATTGTCCGGATTAGCTTACGCGTATCTCAACTAATCTTGGGAGACCAATCCCACCACCTTTCTGCTCAAATTTACACTCGCTTTTATGCTTTTCTGAAGGTAAGGCGTGTCTTGAAAGATGAAATAGAAGTGCCGTTACGTTAAAGATAAACTCATATATAATATCTAACAACGTACAGTACGTTCGAGCTTGAAAAATTCTTCTAGTATGAATAAACAAGGAGTAGAATAAATCTTGCGGTGTATCATCTCTAGTAATAATCGTATCCAGGCGATAACAATAGATCAACAAAACCTTATAGAAATACCATGTATATCAAGTTTTTATGACTGAACTATAATAACCTGAATCAACTAATCATACAAAATCGCCAGAACGTTGGGACCAACCCTATGTGATCGATGTTACCATTAATTCATGTGGTATTCAAAATATGATCGACTGTGAGTTGAAAAATTCAAAATTAACATCATTTTCAGTGATGGGATTTATGCCAATGCGCTTTGAATCTGCAGCCAATAAGAAAAGCCCTCATTCTTTTTGAGCTTATCAGCAAAGAGAAAATATTGCTTATGGAGGTACTGTAAACACTTGTTTACAACATTCAATCATAACCGTCCCAAAGTGTTCTGGACGGTCCAGATTTTAATGAAACAACTCTTCCCCATAAAGTTTCATTAAAATCCAGACCATCCAGAATACTTTTGAACGGGTGTGATTGGTTGGTGCTGTAAACAGGTTATTTACTGACAGCACATCCGTAAATAAGACACCCTCATCAGCAAAAGGGTAGAAGCATTGGAAGGAGGGAAAAGGTTCAATAGCCTGATGGCAATTAATGAGGATTTGCTCATTTAATTTTTCTACCATAGTTTTAAATTTCCTCTAAAAATTAGTTTAATATGTTAAAAATATTAAAGTAACATGGTAATTAGTTTAATAGACAATTAGTTTATTTTCTGTTTATCCTTATGTGAGAAAAATATTTTTTTCATTGAAAAAAGTATTTTTAATAAATAAGTGTACATCACCTAAATAAACACGGTTTTAATTTTTTTTTTATTCTCTAAAAATAATAAGTAGATAAACTCAACGGAACTTCTAATTAGTTACTATCTTTGAAGACACAACTAGCATACAAGCATTATATGATCTGATATATGCAATTTAGGTATTCTTAAATTCCTTCGGCTTCTGCTAGCTGATTGGATTGGATGTAATTTAGGAAGTATAAATCGACTTGAATATGGGATGCGATTCAATTACATTGTCACTCTTGACAACTCCGTATGTAGATAACGATGACTGATCATAGTGTGAATAGAATGTTGTTCTAATTAAAAAAAATACTTGTGAATATATACAATGTGGTTCGGGAAAAAAAATAGGGTGAGGAGAAGGTGCTGAGAAATTTCCCGAACTTTCGAAAGACATCATCAATGTATATGTGCCACCTACGACTCTTTTTAGAGTAGTATTTATCAGTACGGAATACACATGAAAGATAAAGAGGAGAGAGAGAGAGAGAGAGAGAGAGAGAGGCGGCAAATATTTGAAATCAGTTTGATTAAGAAAGGTTAACATCTCTTCAAGATCAGTTTGATTAAATTGGTAAAAAAAATTATTAAAAAAAGGTTAATTACAAAGCACTAGCAAGTTAATTTCCCAATAAAATTAAACTTCTCATCCTTTAATTACATGATTTTTAGTTTCCAATTAATTTTCTCTTTCACTCCACTCTACCAGTAGCATATCTATTATCGACGTGTGCATAAGCTGGAGAGAGAGAGAGAGCGAATAAATCGTTTGACTTTTTTATATAATTCATTTTTTATTATTATGAATTCTATATATATTCGATCAATTAAGGTTAATCCTTAAATAACTATTACTTTATGTAGGTGCATGTATTTCTCCAATGGAAAAAAAAAAGATTTATAAGAAGAACATTAAAAAGTTTGAGTGTGCTTAGTACACATTGTACTTTTAAGCGTAAATTATTAACTATAAATATTTTCTTTCAAGATTCCATCAATATCTTTTATTTCAACTAGAATAAACGTTCCTTTCTTTCACTCACTTTGACTTTTTATTATAATATTTTGTTCAAATTAAATAGACCCTCGCGTACTTCCATACAAGTAAAAACATAAAAAATCTAAACAAAATGCCGTAATTTTTTTTTGCATTTTTTATCGGCTATATATACATTTTAAAAAAAAATTCAATTGCTTCACACAAACTGCAAAAATGTTTCTCTGGACTTTTCCATTGACAAAACTGAAAAGGGTTTATGTAAATCTCTGGCCTTTGATCCTGATCAGTTGCAACTGGGAGCATAGCAGGCTCTGGTTTTGTTCCCTTAATGTGGACCTCATCTGATTTTAAAAATTGGATCTGAATCATTCAGAATGCATTTCCCTTTCGAGCAATAAAATTATCGTTTTGCCGAGCAAAAAAAAAAAAAAAATCATTCAGAATGCATTTTGCGGCGAGTTGAACATCTATGCAAAAAACCAAAATCGTCCGGACAGCAAAGGCTACATGATAAAAATATATATATGTAGAAGTGTATTCAAAAAATATATTTGACTTTCTATATTTCGAGAACAATATTAATCGAGTATAGCTAAGATCTTGAAGTACTCCGATAAGTGTAAATTTTTTTTTTTTTTTTTTTTGCATATAGTCTAATTGTGGATGTGTTTGCGATAGTTGTTTATATAGATTTTAGATTTTTGCTTCAAATTCTGCTGCATATTTAGATTCTGAATTTTAGTATAATTAGATAAACCTATTTGTGTAACTGCGAGATTATGAGAATTTAATTACTTTTTTTGAGAATTTGTGTTGCAGAATTCCAAAAGCCACTCAAATTCAACTTTGAAATGTTGAGAGGATTTCTTTCATTTTTCAGTTATATAGAATTTTTGACAAACATTCTAAACTGATTTTTAAAAGTTAGAATCTAAAAATCTATTAAAATAATTTTCGCAAACTCCCACTATTTAGCTTTATGAATTTAAGTTATTTAACCGTACGAAATAAATTTTTCCTAATTCGGCATGACACACATTTTCAAGTGCTGCAGGTAGTGGGCGTATCCGAAATTTTTGTTTTTCTCGACGAAAGTTTGTTGATTAGTGGTAAGTAGTGATGTTTGAATATCTGTCAAACGCGCGCATGAGAGTATATGGTGGCGCCTACCACTTGGCTTCCGTTCCACTTGCAGCAAGTAGTTAACAGAATTCCGTAATCGTTTGGGTCTTCTGTGCACAATTTTTTTGAGGTTATTTATACCAGATCAAAGTACTTTATGAGTTCTTCAATTTGGTATAAGAAATTCAAAAATATATGCACGGAAATATTTTAATTTTTTTATCCGAAAAAATATACTGACTTTTTGTAGTGAATACTTAGGCAGAAAAAACACTTGTCGCATGCAGTTATTACGTACGATGACAAGGTCAAGCATTATTTTATTTTATTTTATTTTTTTTAATGCATGGAATAAACTTTGAAATTTTTTATTACAATATTTTATACCCTATATCAACTGTTGCTTTTTATAATCTAAATGTCAACTTGGTTTCGAAGTTCTTTATTCTTATATTATTTGGATTGCAAAGGAATGATACTTATCTTCAACAACAAAGCTATTGATCTCAATTAAGTGGTAGAACTAATCAAAACAAGAGCAGCCCTGTGGGTCAAAATGTAAAAGTGTATACGGTAGAAGATTTTAAAAGAACTTTGATGGTGTTAGAAGGCTCATGATTTAGGTGTATTTCTGGGTGTAACTTTGTTTTTACTTTTCTTTTTCCCTCAGGGATGTGTGAACTTTCTGGTTCTTCCTTCTCTTCTACTCGATGTACCCTTTTCGAGTTAATAAAATCTTTTCCTTTGTCGAGAAAAAAAAATGTTTTGAAGGTAGTCCGAGAATGTTTCTTTCGAAAACAAAGCAACGAAAAATCCAAGTTGATTTTAGGGGACCAATTCCACTATTTATCAACCAAGTCCAATTAATTAAAATCAAAGCAAAACTTTATGAGATCTTAGCATGTAGCAAACTTCTATGACTCAGAACTGATCACCAGCCCAAATCCTTAGGCTATGTTTGGATGACCGAAATCTTGAGTAGGAACAAGAACATCATTACTGGGAATCAAATTCTTGAGAATTTTCATGAGTAGGAATAAAAAATAATTAATTGCTATGAATCAAATTCCTAGAAATTTAATCAGATAAGTAATTCCATTCCAGTGTTTGAATTATTAAGTAAGCTTGCGCAAGAAATAGTTATTTTGGAAATTGATCAAAGTCAACATTTCCTTTTTTCAATAATTCAACCAGAAATCTCAGATTACCATGGGGTAAGACCGTAAGGGAATGATCATATACCCACTCAATTTGACAATGTGATTCCTGGTTGGAGATGTATCATCATCAGAAATCTCATTCCTATTTTTGTCTCTTCCAAATGTTGGAATCATGAAAGTATGACATCTCATTCTCATTGCTGTCTCTTTGATCAAAATGTCGAAACCATGGAAGTATGACATCACACTCTCATCCTTTCTTAAGATTTTCACCATCCAAACTGAGCTAGGGTTTTCTCTAACCCTAGCCGCAACCGCAACCCTCCTCCCTCCTTCTCGTCTCCCCCAGGTTTTACACCCTCTTTGGGCGACAGGAGTGGCGGGATTTCTCCCTCATGTGGGTGTTTTCCTGTCCTGATTCTAGATCAAGGAGTTCTCCTCTCTTTTTCCTTCTTTTCCCCCATTCTCCTCAGCTCGTCGCTTTTCTGTTCAACTCAGCCTAGTGGTGTGACTCGGTGGTGTGATTTTGTGTTGACTCGGCATGCTAGGTGTTTCTCCTAGCTTTTTGTTTGTTGGGTTTTCTATTTTCTTTCGTATGTTGATGGGTGTTCTGTTTTCTCTTGCGTTCTGTTTTTATGGTGCTGGGTGTTAGGTGGGTTTTTTATTCTGTTTTCTAGGGTGTGAGTTTATTTCTGGGTATCATTAAGCTATTGGTGGTGTAGGTGATTCCTTTGGAAGGCTGCCGCCTGTTTGGCTATTCTTTCCTTCCGTTGAGGATGGTAGCTAGTCTCTCTTTATTTGTAATGTTATTTTCCTATCAATGGAACTATAGGTGTTCAAGAAAACTGTTTGAATCGTAAAACCGGTCTGATCTAGACTGAACGTCCTATTTGGTCAGGTTCTGCGGTTCTACGGTCAAGTTATGGTTCCAAAAAAATAAGAACCGTTAATTTTGGTTTGGTTACTGGTTCTCAATTAATGAACTGTGGTTAGAACCGAACCAAACCGTTTAAAACTAAGATAAATATGGATATACATATGTATGTGTAATTAAATATGTATTTGAATTTGGTAAGTTAATTTATTCCTTGCTAAACTTAATTTATGTAGAGATGAAATTTCATTTATTAGGAAATCTTTTATTTTCTTCCTTCATTTTCTATTCCAGCAGATTATCTTCTTATTTCTTTAATTTTATGAGTTCATATTTTGTGATAAAGTGTTTGGATGCTTATTAGATAGAACCGGAACCGAATCAAAACCGGACCGATCTTGCGGTTTGGTTCTGGTTAGGTTTCATACATACATTGGTTAGGTTCTGGTTCTCAATTTTCTAGAATTGTTTGAAATGGTCCAGTTACTGATTTTCTAGAGAACCGGACCAATCCAGACCGTGTACACCCCTAAATGGAACTCCGATCATTTTGGAAAGAAAAAAAAAACTGAGCTAGGGTTAACCAACTGGAGCTATCTCAGTTGGCCAGGACTCTTACATGTCATTTAGAGGTCAGAAGTTCGAATCTCTTCACCTGCGTATGAGTGTTCTTCCCTTAGAGAACTTTTCCTAATTCTTTGTTTCTATGCTATATCCTTTCTTTCTTTATTTCTACGTTATAATTGGCTTATCTCTTGTATTGGTTGAGTTATTGGATTTAGTTGTCTCGTGCACTCTAAAAATTGATGTAGTGTCCCGAATTTGTATTCATATAGTATTTTTTTTTTATCCGCAGTATTCATATATGTTATAAATGATCTTTTCTATCGATTGACAAAAAAAAAAAAAAAAAACTAAGCTAGGGTTACATGTATTGGGAATTATCACGTGGCAATTCGATGATTCTGATCGATTTCAAATCTTAATTGTTCATATTAAAATTCCATATTGATCAGAATAAACTAGCAACATTGAGGAGTATTACTTCGGGTACTGGTGTGTTAATAAGTACTTATTTTTTAAATTAAAAGTGATATATTATAAGATAATGACCTATTTTGTAAAACGGGAAATATCTTAGCTAAATTTTTGCTAACCTTGGGATGCAGTCTGATTCTGGTCCAATCTGGCTGGGCTCCTTGATCTCGCGAAGAAAGAGTTAAACGGCCTTGTACATGAATTGGGTCGGCCGAGTGACTGACTAAAATAGATTAAGATGGTCTATATTTTTGGTATTTTTTGTTTGAGGTTTTTATATTTTTATCCTTCAAACTGTCACCTCTTTTTCTATTTTTTGTCTTGCAATTTCGTCCGTAAACTATCCAAATCTCACACCCAATGACTCAATGGGTGGGATTTGGACTCATTAAAGGACTCATTGGGTGATCTTGATAGTTCAAGAACGAAGTAGAAAAATAGGTGATAGTTAGAGGGATAAAAATATAAAAAATAAAAAAAAAACTCTTTCTGTTTTGATGTTTGTTCTTTTTTTTTTGAATTTTTGTCAAATTCATATTTTATTTTTTGGATTAATTAAATGTCTCACCAAGAGAAGACTAAAAAGTAAAAAGTTCACTAAAGATGGCAAAAATATCAAATTGATTTTTTTTTTTTTGTGGTATATATTGTAGTCTTATACTGTATGAACTTTTTCAACTTAGGTTCATATTTAGTACTTTTAAGGTTTCCTCTCATCGAGACAAGCAATTATTCACAAAAATTACAATGAAAATATTAAATTAAAAATACGAAAAGTAAATTTTAACCAAAAAATACTGAATACAAGAAATATAGTGTGAACAATCATCAATTGAGGGAAAATGATGGCCCAAGAAATTTACTTGTAGAATTCTAGCCAATGACGGAACCACATTGGGGCATATGGGGGCCACGGCCCCCGCGTGGTTTTGGGATTTTTTTTTTGAATTTTAATATTAATATTAGTTATTTTTTAGTTTGTTAAGAATATGTGGATATTGTATTTTGTATTGGGTGTTGTTTACACAATTAAATACTTGAAGAATGTGTTTGTTTTAGGTCCCACAACCAAAATTTTCTTCCTATACACAGTCTCCCATAAGTTTTTCCTTCAACTATTAATCTAATTTTTCTTTTTATCTCTCCGCTCATTACCAAAAAAAACTCCCGCAAACCTTAACCAAACAAACTATTAAATTCGCGAACCTTAAAATTTCAAAATCTTGTTGTTCATAGTTCGACCCCGGCGTTTATAAAATTCTGATTCCGTCCCTGATTCTAGCCAAGCATACATTGGGAATGGTCCCTCATCCGCAGGGCCGGCTCTGAGATTCTTGGGGCCTAAGTCGAACTTGTAAAACAGGGCCCCATGTTTTCTTTAAAAAAAAAAAAAAAAACCTCAAAAGGAAAACAAAGTCATAAGAATGAAAAAAGTTAGCAAGCTGCTTGGGCTGAGAATCGAACCGTGCTTCTGTTGTGTAGCAGAAAGTAGACTTGCCACTTTGCCAACTACCTCCTTCGGTAGCTAGAAGCACTAATTAAATATATATTACACACATAGGTATACCTATTTGGGGCCCTAATTTTTGACCAAATTTCGGGGGCTTAAGTCCGCCGCCTTGCCCGCCTTAGCTCAGGGCCGGCCCTGCTCATCCGGGCGCATGAATAATTCCCCTCCTTATGGATGCATCCAATCGGGCCGTAAAACTTTTCCGCATGATGCTCTAGGAGCTTATCCACAATGGAACACCAAGAGCTTATCCGCATGGTGCTCCAGGAGCGCAAATATATATATATATTTTCGAGAGATGATTTTCCGTTAGGACGACCTCACATATTTCTGTAATTCAAAATAATTAATACTGGATGATAGATAGATGTTCAATATAATTGCAAAATTCACTCAATAAAAGTCACTTTCTTGTCCTTAGCAACGCATGCATGTCATCACGAACCAAGTTCGATCGATATAACGTTGCAGAACGAGCAAATGTTCTGTCGGCAGAGTACACTGTAGTCTTTTTGCACTTTTTATATGCTGAAAGGCCGGTTTAACACTATCACGTACCTTAATCCATTATTTTAATTGTTAAGGTTCTGGCACTATTTCCGGCCTAGCTCCCAAGTCCTATAAACATAGAGAAGAAAGGCCAAGGCTCTTGCTCGATGCGTGACGGTTGCATGTTGTGTCGTCTTTTCAGATATTAATTTGACAGAGTTCGGCACAAGTTAAATTACATAAGTTACGCAAAATTTCTTCCTACATATTCTAGGTAGTACGATATGACTGATAGTTTTTCCTTGGCCACATAATCATGATATTTGGTTTTTTTTTTTTTTTTTTTGAAATCATTATTTTTCTTTCATGATATTCTCTTTATTACAAAAGAAAGCAATAATTATCTGCTTAAGTAGTTATACTTGTAATGTGTCATGTGTTCAGTAAATAAGCATGCACCCTCACATCACCTTATTAAGAATTTATGTCTCGGCCATCTACTTTTCACAATTTATAACATGAAGTCTGACGTAGGTTCCAACAATCCAATATCATTGTCTATAATCATGGTAGGCACGAAAACAAGCATTTTGTGAAATATAAATTCGATTACAATTACATCTCGGATAGTCAATGAGTTGCATTAGCATTATTGTACGCCGGAAATCGTAAATTTTCCCAAAAATCTCCCACCAATCACTCTCTCTCTCTCTCTCTCTCTCTCTCTCTCTCTCGAGCTCTGCTATGCGCAGAGACAATTCGCAGAGAACCACGCAGAGACAAATGCGTTTGGCTCCATTTCGGGTCCCGAAAAAATCTAGAAAAATATCCATAAATTTTTGAATATTATTTTATGGAGCCCTGTAAAAAATCAACTCCAGTGGATATCGATAAATATTACTTTTGGATTCGTAGAGGCGAAACTGCTTAGTTCGCCCCTATGAATCAAAAAGTAATACTTATCGATATCCACTGGAGTTGATTTTTTACAGGGCTCCATAAAATAATATTTAAAAATTTATGAATATTTTTCTAGATTTTTTTGGAACCCGAAATGGGACCAAACGCATTTGTCTCTGCGTGGTTCTCTGCAGATTGTCTCTGCTGTTAGTATTTTTGCAAAAATAATCCAACAAGAAATACTACAAAAAAATGTAGGAGCATCCTAAACTAAATCACCACCAAATAAATAAGTATCATCCTTGATTTCACCTTCGACTGGCTTCTTGTCTTCCTCAATTTCTTCGCTGACATCATCAACCACGACACCACCCGCCGTCAACTCTTTAGCCCTCTCCGCCTGAACCTCCCAATCGGTCCGACCCAAAACGACCAACATGGTCACCATACATGACCCCTGGGCCGCCAACATCCCCAACCACAGGCCCAAAAAGTCGTACCCGGCCCAAAACCCCAACCCGACCGCAACCGGCATTCCGACCAAATAAAAGCTACCCAAATTGATATTCGCCCCGATTTTCGGCCTCGCTGTTCCTCTCAAAACCCCGCACCCAGTCGTTTGTGGGCAATTACCCAACTCACATAGCCCAATTACGGGTAAAGCCAGTGACGTCAGCGCTATGATTTCTTTATCCTGCGTGAAAATCAAGGCCCACGTGTTTCTCACCATAAACGCGAAAAACAGGGCAGAAAATCCCAAAGCGAAGCTAAAACACAGGCCGACTTTTGCGGCCAGCTTTGCTTTGAGTGGATTTCCAGCACCCAATTCGTTCCCGACTCGTGTTGACATGCTGAAGCCCAGAGAAGACGGGAATATGTAGATGAGCGACGTCGTTTGCATAAGGATCCCGATGGAAGCGACGGTCGCTCTGGGGTTCACTAGCAACCCACACAACAAAATCATGATTTCGTACCACCACCATTCCAAACACACCGAAACGCAACTCGGAACCGCCATTTCGAGCAGCGATTTCCACCCTTTTAGGCATTCTGTGGATAGACCTCCCCACGTCTTTTTGTATATTCCGGAAAAAATTATGTATGCGATTAACAAAGTGACGAGAATGAAATTGATCAGGACCCCGCTAACGGCAACACCTTTGATACCGAGATTGAGATTCGTGACGAAGAAATAGTTAATGGGTACGTGAAGAATCGTTGTGATTGCGGCGCAGAGTGTCAGTGGTAAGGTTATGGATTGAGCTCGAAGGTAAATCCGTAATGGGTGAAAAAAAGAAAGGGCTAACAAATCGGGAAGGGAGTAGTGGAGGTAGAGTTGGGCTTGCGCGGCTATGGATTCGTCTTGGCCACAGAAGAGGAGGATTGGTTTCGTGTTCAGCCAGAGCAGAGCAATTGGGCATGAGGTGAGCAGGAGGAGGAGGACGGTTCTTTGCAACGAGATTCCGAGGAGCGCGTGTTTTTGTGCGCCGAAGGCCTGGCCGCAAATGGGTTCCATTCCCATGGCGAGGCCGGAGAGAATGGAGTAGCCGGTGATGTTGGCAAAGCCGACCGCGAGGGATCCGCCGGCCAGGGCGAGGTCGCCGAGGCGGCCGAGGAAGAGCATGGAGATCATGGAGCGGGAATAGAGCAAGAGGCCCGTGAGTATCATTGGGAGAGCTATGTTGGCTATGGATTTTGATTCTTTGAGGGCTAGGGAGAGGTGGATTTTTTTTGTGGGGGTCGTGGGTTTGGTTTGGTGTTGGGGTTTTGGGGAGAAATGGGGTGAACATGTCGGGTTGGTTTGTTGCGTTGCATTTGCTGTAAACAGGAGACAAAGGTTTCTGGCACATAGTTACTTTGTTAGTGTGAGTGTGAGAATGTGTGTGTGTTCTTGGGTGTTTTAGAGAGGGGTTTTATAGGGTTTTGGGTTCAACGGCCTTCAAAAACTAACTTAAAATATGAATTGATACTCGCGAAGGTGAAATATTGTATGGCATGGCTTTTGCCGTCGCAAAGTGTTATATGGCATGACTTTCACCGTGAGTTACTTCTTATCTCTCAATTAAATGAAATTGTGCGCAAATGTGTCTCTCTTTTTTTTCTGGTCGAGCGGAATGGTATGAGCTAATGTCCCTACTATAAAATCTGTCACTGTATAACTTGTTAGGAGAATCACATGAACATAATACATGATGAGATTAAATTCTTTCTACCGGCGGTGGAAAATTTCATTTTTCCACCACCACCTTTTTCGGTCTTACCGTGTATTTATTATTGATCTGAACTATTCATCTTGTAGACTCCACATAATAGTGTATCCATTCAAAAAATAAGGTTGATCGGACATCGATAATAGTATCAAAAATTGAATTTTACTTTGTCAAATTGATAATTTATCTTTATTATTATTGATAACAATTAGATCGTCCATTTTACACCGGCAGCGGATGGATAGAATTTATTCTCATACATGATACCCCTTCTGAACATATTACTCCGTACTATTAAAAAGGCTAAGTAGGAAAAGTTTGTTTCATCCCAAGTTCGTGAAATAACTTTTTGACACCAAGCGATTAGTTCCATTTTGGGGACACTTGTTGGTGCTATTAAGTGTCACATTATGAGGTTGAAGTGATGAGCAATTACATAATCTTTCAGCAAGATTATATTTACATGGCACTTTTCCACTGGCACTCACTCTTGAAGTCACTCACTTACATTTTTAAGGCTTAGGCCAGGCCACAAGAGGAAGCCCATAAACCCTCTCTCCGTCACAAAACTTTTGGACACACAAAATAATCAACTTTGGACAAATCAAAAAATTGAAACAAGAAAATTTTTATTTTTTGAATGATTTTTTCGTCAGGCCTTTTGAAAGGTTTTTGTAACCGGCCTCAAGAGTGTGACTTTTGAGATACTGTTTCGAGACTGTTTTATGAGTGAGAAAGCACAACTAATATATTCTACTTTCAAATTAGACTTGAGAATTCAATATTACTCAAAATTCCTTTTGCACATTAATCTAATAATCAAAACCATGTAGTATGTGCTTACTAAGAGCATCTGCAATGGCAATAATCAAAATGTGTCACATCAGCATTTAATTATCCATTTAGTTCATAATCAAACTTAACAATCTGTACTTCTACATTGGTTATTTTTGCATTTGTCCAATACACAATGCACATTTGTCCAATCACAAACGAATTCCAATCTCGCACCCGACCATACCAAATTATTCGTCTAGATAAGATGGTTCCAACGTAGGATGTATTTGAGTTATTGAGTTTTGAGTTTGGTTATTGGTAAAAGTTGTTAAGTTTGGTTATAGAATGAGTGAAATTTGGTTATTTGCTAAAAGACTTATAATTTTGTTTATTACAATATGGGGTGTTTTTTGAGCATTATTGTTAAGTTTGTTTATCCACACTCATTTGGTTATTACAATTTGATGCTTTAATTCTTTATAAATGAAAGTCAAAGAGTAAGACTTCTCCCCCTAGTGATTGATTAGATTTTCGATATTTACCAATTCTATATACTTTTAAAATTACTTCTTGTCATTTATCATGGTTAGTTATTAAAAATCAAAACATTTTAATTAAATTTCCAAAAAGAACATAATTTTACGATATCTTGAAATAGAATGGAGCATTTAACTAGCAATATGAGACAGAAAGAGTTGTAGAGTAGTAGAGTAGGGTGTGTTAGGATGATTCAAGATCCTTGAAAATTTGCAATGCCAGAAACTGTTTCAGCCTTGTCTGTCATTACCATCGATCACAACCCATTTCTCCAGTTTCAAGGATTTCCAAGGCTCCATGTGGACTAGTTAAACCCATTGCGAAAGATCGTCTGATCAATCTGAATTGAAAAAATGGTGAAAACTGGCGACGAAATCCAAAATTCGTCGCCAAATGGTATTTTTTTGGCGACGAAATCGGATTTCGTCGTTAAATGGGAATTTTTTCGCAAGAAAATTGAATTTCGTCGCCAAATGTTACCTATTGGTGACAAAACAAAAAAAAAATTCTCATCAAATGGGACATTTTCGCGAGGAAATTAATTTTTCGTCGCCAATTCTTAAAAAATTTAAAAATTTAGAAAAAAATAAATTTATTTGAAATAAATAATTCTATTTTCTGTGTATATTTCACCCTTTGGTTAATTTGAAAATTCTCAAAAAAATGTCTAAATATATATATATGATTTTGCATAACTATCATTGTTCAAAAACCTGTGGGTCTCGAGTTTGAGTCCATTCAATAGCAAAGTGGAAATTTTTTTTTTGGTGTTTTTGGCGACGAAAATAAATTTCGTCAACAAAATGTACATTTGACGACGAAAAAATTCGTCGCCAAAGGGTGGCACACCTTTCGCGTGAAACAAAAGACGATGAAATGGGGTGATGAAATTTTTCGTCGCCAAAAACTTTAGCGACGAATTTGGCTTCTTTGGCGACAAATTTTTTTCGTCGCCATCGACCTTTTTTTTGTTGTAGTGACTCTTTCGTTACCATGCACGATTGTGTCTCGAAATCGAGGATATTCTCATTCGTTTGGCGTAAGGTATTATAACAGGAAGACGATAGGCAAGGGAAGTTTGCAATGGATCGAGACTACAATAGATCATGACTTCGGACTTTTGCATCCAATAATGAGAAATGGAAATTGATGCTGCAGCCGGCCGTCACAGATCTTCCCTCCATATCACAGCATCACCCACCTGAGCAATCTTATTCTTTGATTGCAGGTTCATGATTTTAGGCTTTTTAGCCACTGAGAGTGACAATGACATGTTTACCGCGGCGAGGCGAATCGTTGCTCTGATCTTGTCGGCGAATCAGGGTAGAAAACAACATGTTATTTTAGTTGGATTTATTCTCTCTCTCCCGCCTTCTGTGCGCACCAAGTCAGATATTTTGATGATGCTCGAGGGATTTCATATATATCCGTACGACTAATTATTAATTTTTTTGTGCAGGCTCATTAGTGAAAAACAAACTTGGTAGAGTCGTAGCATATTTTTGTCAAGCCTAGAACATATGCGGGCATTTTAGCGTGTTGGTTCAACCCAAAAGGGTACAGATATATGCTGATCTTGCTGATCTTGATGTGGAATTAATGGGGATTTCGTTTGAACACATCGATACAGATACAATTTTTTTTAAATAACCGAACGTCCGGGTCTACTAGACCATTTAATGTGACCACGCATTTCTGTTATGCACATCAATAGAGACATGTTTAAAAAATATGCCCCAAATTCTTTATGCACCACATATTCGTGTGGTCTCGATGACAAAATGTGTGGGTTGTGTGGTAGTGATGAGTGTTGGGGCACCGCAGGAACATAGAATAATTAGTCAGACACGTTGGTCCATTTTAACTGCGGCGGATTTTGGTAGAGTCCAAAGGGGTCACGGATCTCTTGCTTTGTATACTTACCATTTTACCCGCATGCAAATACTACTACTTTTTACGTTGGGGAGTGATTATCACACACTCCTATTTTATAACCGCAATCTTTTTTTTGTCTTTTTATGCGTAAATTTACATGATTAGGCTTTTATGAGTAGATTTTTTTTAACACTTGGAAGAGCAATATTGTAAACACACATTACAAGATGCCAAAAAAAAGGATGGGAAAATTCGTCGCCTATTTCTTATATAGGTGACGAAAAGTAGGAGTGAAAATCACGTATTCTTTTGCTCCCACTCTAAATCTTTGCTCAATGTCCATGTTCTCAATCTTCACTCTTAAGAATTTTTTGGTTGGGAATATATTTGAAAGACGTTTTCACATTCACGCTCGCGCTCCTGCAAAGGATATGCATGTCATCCTTCTTTCTACTGTGCTACATGCATACAGCGACAACTCCAAGACTTAAGTTCAGCAGTGACAAAATTACAAATAAAATTTTTTTTTATACAAAACTCTATGTAAAATGCACAAATTTAAATTTGGATGAAATTTTATTAGGCCTAGTTTATTTTGTTTACTTGAGCTATAGTACTTACTCATAAACTTAAGTGTTTCTTCACTTAACTTTGACTACGTATGAATGATTCAGTGCCGACAATATTAAGAAAAAAAATACAATTATATAACAAAAATACAAAAAATTTAGTGCTTTTTTTGAATGCAGAGGATTTGCTTGAACCCCTGAAAACCACTAGAGCCACCCCTGCATGCATAGCATTCACCAGTTGCTAAATCGTCGGGGTTGGCTCAAGGTAGTCCACCAAACAAGGGCCTCGAGAACCCTCAGGTTTGAGGTTCAACTATGAGTTGCATGCTATTCACAAGGCGTATACAAGTTTTAAATGAGTCTTTCACTAGTAGGTAATGAGATTGGTCTAGTTACCGAACTGATTAGTCAATATTCCACTTCAGACCTTAAAATTATAGGAAAAAATACTGTAGGTAGGTACGTGACTTGTGCCTTTAGATAATTGTCAGATAACCCCTAGTTATTAACCCAATTTTTATTCTAACAAAAAAAAAACACACACACACAAAACCTAGGGTTGTAATTTACTCTCTTTTCTTCAACTTTTTGTACAAGAAATCTTGAAGAGACCCATCATAATTTTTTGAAATTTGGTTTCCGAAATGGAGGTGTCCGAAATTTGCTTTCAATTCTATCTTCCACTTCAGACCTTGAGCTTTCATATTCTCTAAGACTAACACACGCTCACATCTACAGAAACAAAATCTACAACGAGGAAACCCTAAAGAGGCAATAGCAGCACGCAAACGGATTTGTAAAAACACCAAAATACTGATAAAATAAAAATAACAGTTTTAAGGCAAAAAAAGACATCCACCCCACACAAACTAGAACAGTCATCCAGAAAATAGGATACCTCATGCAATCAATTTCCAACAAACTTAAGTAACATAAAACCAGCATCAAATATAGATACCTTAAAATAAGAAAAATCCATAACTGAAAAAACATTAAGTCAAGTTAAAGTCACAGACGGGCGATAAAAAAAGAAAAAGAAAAAGAAAAAAGTTCACAGACCTGGATCTCTTCTTTTCTAGTTCGGACCAATTTTGATAAATCCATTGCATTAAACACAGGTTGAAAGAAAGTAACTACAAATTAAAACTCCCATTAGGCCCCAGTATCGATATTTCATAAGCTTGCTTCCAACTTGATAAAACCAGTCAGTAGCAGAAAATTTGCAGATAGCACTACAAATCTTCGAACTACTGACACAAAGCAGTTCATCATGCTAATCAAGATCTCGATCTTTCTCTTTCTCTTTCTCGTGCCGGTGGAGAACGACTGCATTGTGTCAGTAGAGGAATACATAGATAAAGATTATACTAAGAAAAAACCAATAAATCAAAAATGGATGCAACCAATAGATCACAACAAGAACAAGTTACAAGACAAACCTCTGGTATCTCTCATCCCCGGGGCTCTCTCCTTCCTCATACTTTGGACTCTCTCTCGGTTCATGCTTAGAATCAGGGTTGCGGCCACGAGGATAGTCATCAGGACTGATCCTCTGTCTTGGAGGGCTTGGGCTGCCACGACCATGATCAGGAGTAACTCTCCCTTCTCTTGGGCTGGGTTCACGGACATGATCAGGACTAGGCCTCTCTCTCCTAGGACTGCGGCTAATGCGGCTGCGGCCATAATCAGAATTAGTCCTTTCCTTCCGCTGGGGACTCCGGCTATGCCCACGGCCATAATCTGGACTCCCCCTCTCTCGACGAGGACTGGGGCTACGGCCACGGCCATAATCAGGACTAGCCCTCTCTCTGCGAACAGGGCTCAGAGATCTTCCCCTTTCATGGCCTCTCCTTCCAGGTGACCTATCACGGCCTCTATCAGGGCTGTGGCCATTTCTCCTATCATCATCATCTTTGACTGCATATTCCACTGAAATAACCCTATCCATCAGCTTGCTGCACACCAAACAAACACACAAGTCATAACACGGTATCTAGTAGGAACTTGGAACTGAGAGGAAAATAATTAATAATGACGACTTAACATAGAAAGGTAAACTTTAGTAAATAGTTAACTCGAAGAGACAACAAAGTTCAAAACACCTCATGTTTGTAGCTTCTATTGCCTTGGTGGCATCCTCTTGTGATTCATATTGAATGAATGCAAAATTCCTTCTAATCCTCACATTCAATATCTTCCCATATGGATCAAAGTGCCTCTCCAAGTCCCTTGTCCTAGTATGATATGGGTCAAAGTTGATAACAAACAATGTCTTTGAGGGCCTCGAATTCGTAGAAGATTTTTTAGCATTCTCGGGCCTCCTTGTGACACGTTCTTGCTGAAACACAACAATAGGACAACTGTAAAGGATATCTAACTTAAGATAACCTTCAAAATTTACAATTTTGATTTGCGAATATGCATTACCTTTGTCCACTCAACACGAAGGCGACGCCCCTTTCTGCCATATTCATAACGGTCAAGTCCTCGAATTGCATCCTCTGCATCTCTATCATCCTCCATATAAACAAATGCAAATCCTACAGAGAAATTAAACAAAATTTATCCAAATGAGAAAAGAATTCACTTTCTTACTTGGAGAAAAAGATATAAGTTAGGAATCCCCATTGAAAGGATTCTGCCAAATGATATTGCATTGCCACCTTCATAAACAATGCGATTGCCCATAATTATACACAAAACTAACCCCAGGCGAAATCGATAAACTATTGACCAGTAAAATCAGTAACAGACCTTGTGTGATGAAATAAATGATGTCAGGGAACAAGAACGGAAAGGTGGATGTCTCATGGTAGGATAATGAAAAGAGTGCCTTCTCCATATATTCTGATGCCTCTGCATTGAGGTTGGCATGGTTTCTACCAGGGAACGTGTCTGAAAATGAAAGCTGTGCTAAATTCATGAGGCATGAAATGCATTGGTGTCTGAGGATAGAGTGGGATTGTGATGTCAGAGTGGCTCTTCTTGGAAACAAGAAGAGGAAAGTTGTCACAGCCAGGAAATGGAATGCTGACGAAGCCCATCGATCAGTCAGGAAGTGTATGGACATTCCAAGATCCTGCGCCAAAGAATTAGCTGAGAATGGGGGTTTTACACTTCATAAAACATACTTTTCCTTTTCTCATCAAAAGATATCTTGTCACCCCACTATTGCTCAACAAGGGAGGGCTGTGGTCCTGATCATATGATTCGGATGACATCCCCGCCATAGCACACTGAAAGCAGCCACCTTTCGAAGGAGGAAGATGCCATTGAAGCTCGCTGCTGTGGAATCCATGTCCCAGATTTCACATGTACAGGCCTTCGCAAATCTTTGTTTACCACAGTGAGTTTCCAAATTACGCATATTAAGGGGGGTTTATCTCATAAACCAGATCTTATAAAACTAAAATGAACGATGGAGTACATTAAGTATAAAAGCATAAGACTATTAGAGGCTTGAAAATGCTGAAATATAGCACATGTCACTATCGGCCACCAACGCATACAGCTTCTGCAATTGACTTCTGGTGTACCTGTGGGACTACAGAGGCCTCCATATTCACTAGCTAGTTGGTTCCCAAAAAACCATCGTTATCTTCCCCACACCAACAAGTTGGGGGATTGCTGAGTATGTGCATTTTGCAGGCTTTTGTCTTATGCTTCCATATGCATGGTAATGAGTCAGATGTTTGGAACTTTCCCAGCTGAGAGAGCCCGAAGTACAATGTGCAGTGGTGCCGTTGTCCAAACCAAATTAGGAATTCATGACCAGGTGATAAAGTACTCTATGTATTTGCAAAAGTAAAAAATAACCCTTTGAAAAATATAAAATACAAATAAACAACGATCATACAAACAATGCAATGTCTGACCAAGAGCAATAAGTCAAACTTACCTGACTTCATATCCACTCTATCAACCTTCCCATACTTTCTGAAAAGTCGCTCCAGATCAGACTGCCGAGCCTCATAATCAAAGTTTCCACAGAAAATGGCCTTCATTGTACCTACACATGAAGAAATAGCTTTTTTTGAACTTTTGAATCCCAGAAATTAACGAAACAGAATAAATCAAACTAAGTTTCACAAGTTTGATAGAGCTCCACTAGTACAATTGGCATGGTAGAGTCATTGCTAATTAGAATAAGTAGAAAAACCAAAATGGGTGTTGTATTAAAACAATCCAAAATGGAGCAACAGAAAATGTACAAAATCAGAGATTCAAAACGAAGCTGAACACCCATTTTTTTCCCTTCTACTGGGATTTGGGATGAATGTCCCTAGTACTTGCAATGCCCCATCCCACAAGTGCGGTAATCAATAATTTCCCCTGGGGGCCAAGAGGATCAAACCACATCATGGGAGTCAAACCGATGACATACACTTCATGAGGTGTATCTCGACTCAGCTTACCATTCAGTTAACTCCTTGGAGTTGGGGTTAACCAACGCTACTCAACTCAGTATAACCACATTGTTGTGGAAGACTTTGAAAATTGTCAAACCCAAAACACTAAATCCAGCTTCTAAGATGCCTTAATCATTTGGGTTTGAATGGCGCATCGAAATCCCCCAAAACGTCAAATCAATAGCAGGTACAGCACGAATTTTTTCCTTCAAAGTCCAGATGCAGAAACGAGATAAAGATACCCAAAAAAGGCCTTAACAACACAAATAAAAGAGCATTACACCCTCAAAGCACCGATTATAAAAACTCTGGATATTTCATATTCACACAAAACCTACAACACATAAATAAATAACTGACAAACAACAGCAAATTCCCTAACAACATGTCCATGAGTCATTGAGTTGTTTTATGCGTGTATAGGCAGTTAGAACAGTTTTAAACAAGGCACAAAACCAGTATGCGTATTTATAACGACACCTACAGCTAGAAGAATGTAAACCTTAGATCAGAAGAAGATGGTAAGTTTGATGCTAAAAATCTACTTGAAATAGAAATTCAAAAAAAAAAAAAAATACAACTCACGAGATTCAACCAGTTATCAGATCCCGAAATTTTCTCAGACTTTTTTGCCAGTTTTATAAGGTAACCAAAGAGATCTGAGAGATCATCAAAGGAAATTGTTGAAATTGGGAGATCCCACGGAAAATAGGGTGAGAAAAGTTCTTACCTTGGAATGTCAGAAACCCTAATTCGGCGGATTGAACAAGAACAGGAGAGAGAGAGAGAGAGAGAGAGAGAGAGAGAGAGAGAGTATCGTTGAAACCGGCTGCAATGAGAAAGTCGTAAAAAATGTAGGAAAAAAAACTGAAATGGTCCTTATAGTTTAGTATTTGTGTCAATTTGGTTCCTACAGTTTGAATTGGTTTCATTTATATTTTGTAGTTTTCATTTTGTTCCAACTTGGTCTAATTACTAAATGTCATTAGACTCTATTAACCCAGACACAAATGGGCCCATTTTCTAGGGTTAAAACCGTAATCTGTCATTTTCCTCTTATCCTAATATACCTCTAAACCAAAACACAGAGCTTCATTGTCCCATTCTCCATTTTTTTCATTGTTTCCATTCTCCATTTGTTGCACTAGGGATTTTACCTTCGATCGAAACGTGTCTCCTTTGTCTTCGGGGGAAGGAGTGAGAGAGATTAGGATATGAATAAGTGATCCGATTCTTATGAATTGAGACGTGATTCTTGAAAAAAAAGGGAAAATGAGGAGTTTTGTGTTCTATAAAAGGGTTCAATTATTTTTGAAAAATATTTGAATTTTAGAAAATAAAGTGGGTTTTATTTTAAAAAGGACCAAGCTTTTGTCAAGCTGCCTACATATCTTCGGGTAAAGGAGAATTAGGTCCGACCATAGTTCGGGCCACAAAAGGGGTTTAGAAAAAAACTTAGAGTCTCCACTGGGTATAGAGTTTAGGTGTGTCTGATCACCTCTTGAATATCAAAAGAATAATTCAAGTATTTTAAAAAAAAGAACACAAGCAAGAGAACTCGATTTTTAGAAAAAGTGACTCCGTTTTATTTTTTAGGAAAAGGCCGTAGGTCTGCGAGGTTAAAGAAGAAATGGTTCTGCAATTTACTAGAAAATAGACCCGTTTGTGTTTGGGAGTAACGGAGGCTAATGACAGTTGGAAGAAAATAGAAACTACAGAATGTAAATCGAACCAATTTAAACTGCAGGGACCAAATTAACACAAATACTAAACTACAGGGATCATTTCGGTTTTTTCCCTTATTATCATTCCCGAGAAATTACACTTTTACCTTTTGAATTTTGCAATACTTCAGTTCGGTCGCTTTACGTCTTATTTCAACATTTAAGTCCTCTCTTTTTTAACCTGTGTGCAATACGGACCTCCCAAAGTGATGAAAAATAAAATAGAGGAAAGTTTTTTAAAAAAAAATTCTACCCTTGTTTGGTTTGAGAGAGAAAAAAAAGATAAAAAATGGAAAAATAGAGTTTAATGCATAGTGAAATTCTCCTCTCAGTTTTCTCCCATTTTCCTTCTTAATCGTACTCCTTTCCTTTCCTTTCTCCACTTTTCACAAGCTTCAAATGAAGTGTAAGTCCTCTTTCTACAGCAATTTCCACTTTTTAAAAAAAATTTAATTGTTCGTTTCAATTTTTCAAGTTATATTAGGAAAATATTTTCTAAAAATTCCATTGAATTCTACTTTATGGAGAAAAGAATTTGGCTTTGAAAAAAATATTTTCCAGTGTAAAAACGATAAATGTAAATCGTCCTAATCAACTATTGATTTTGAAATTAAAAAATAATAATTTGGATTTTATGTCAAAATAACCAATTCAAGAGATAAATCAAACGGGGCCCAATTTGTTAATTTAAATTTCTTTTCCTCGAGCAGATGCTGAACCTCTCTTCCATTCTTTTTCAAAACTTCACTAACACCTCTGTCGCCCCCACTATCATTTGGAGAGTGGAACATTATAGATCACAAGGTGATAGTGATTAATTAATTAAGCATCAAGCTTAGAGCATCTCTATTGTAATAAGCAAATGAAAGTGTATAAGCACACTTAATAATAATGCTCAAAAAATAATCCACATTGTAATAAGCAAAGTTACAAGTCTTTTAGCAAATAATCAAATTTCACTCATTCCATAACCAAACTTAACAACTTTTACCAATAACCAAAACTCAATAACCAAACTCAATGACCAAACTCAAAACTCAATAACTGAAAAACACCTCACATTGAAATTGTCTCATCGAGATGAATAATTTGGTGTGGTTAAGTGAGTGATTGGAACTTGTTTGCGATTGGACATATATGCATTTTGTATTGTGGGGTTTTTTTTTTTGTTAGGAATGCAAAAATAACCAATGTGGAGGTAGAGGTTGTTAAGTTTGATTATGAATTAAATAGATAATCAAATGCTGACGTAACATATTTTGGTTATTGATTTTGATTATTCCCATTGCGGATGCTCTTAGTCCGGACCGTGTAAGAGGTACTGAGGTACTAATAATTGGCTAATTGCACACACTAAGCAAAAAAAACATTTATTTATCCAGAAAATTATACTCCCTCCGTCCATTTTTAAGTGTCTTGTTTCGTAATTTCAACTTATTAAAAAGACATCATCATTATACCTTTCACATCAACTTTTTCCTCAACTTTCCCTACTTACCCATCATCATTACACTTTTACTCACTAACTTTTCAAAATGGAATCTACTTTTAGGGACAAAATAGATAATACACCAACTTTTACCCACTAACTTTATAAAATGGACACTTATTAAGGGACAGTCCAAAATAAAATACCGAACTATGAAAAAGGGACGGAGGGAATATATCTTACAAGAGAATCGTCACTTGTTCCTCCCACACTTATCAAAGTTTACTTACACAAACATTTATGGGCATCGATCACGACTCGCGTCACTGACTCACTATAGTACTTTCTTTCTTTCTTTCTTTTTTTTTTAAACGGCAAAAAAAAGATTTCATTCATCAAATAAAAAGAAGAAAAGAAAAGCATTGAGCTAGCCTCGGAGAATGCACAATACTCTCTTAGATCATCCGCACTAAACTTGTTATTCTCATCTTTTCACCATGGTGGCGAGCAAACCTCCAAAAAAAATGCTGGGCACCAGACTACACGCTTCTCCCTCGCCAACATTTGAAAAGTGAATAGTTTCTCGTGTTCTTTAACGTGCCACTGTTCATATGTTAAAGAGTATTTTCCTTTTCTTGTTTTTTTTGGTTTGTTCCAAAGGTGTGATTGAAATATAAAAATAATATTTTTAATGGGATAGTTTTAATATAGAGAGTTTGATGAAGTAGACATTTTAAAAATGATTAGCTAAAGTAATAAAGTGGCTTTTTGCTCTCTAATTTGGTCCAAAATTTAAATATACTGGTACGGATGCTCTTACTACTTCTACTCGCATATTCTCAACCTATCTTAGCTAGTCAGAAGTTTTTCAGAGTTGATCAAGTGCCAACTAAGAACAAAAATGTAAAATCCTGACTTTTAAAATTTTAGTCACGTGGTCCGAATAGGAACTTGACACTTTAATTTAATTCTGATAATGGGTTAGGCTTCGTGAAGTATATCGTGGTTCGAATAAATGTGAGAATTCTGATTTAATTTTATAAATACTATGGGACATCTGGGTTACATCTGATACACTGTACGAGTTATCCTATGTTAGGATTTTTTCTTGAAAATCGGACACCGCCACGTTGATCCTCGTATTTTTATTAGTCTATGTTGAATTTTTGAGATTTTTCGGAGACTGAAATCTGAACGCGTTCAAACTAAATTTGTGATGATCGGACGCGGGATGCTATGTGTCGCAATGGGATGACAAGGGGATAACAGGTGTCCTTTGCAAAGGAAACATGGTGCTGACTCACCTTTTAACCATCGAAATATGTATACAATTCTTAGGTTCTGCATTATATAAAACAAAATTAGAAAGTAAAGGCAAAAGAAAAACAGTATCACTGTAACAGTAGTTTCTCGTTGAGTTACCGATCGCCGTTCCGACCAACGTTGCTAGAAAATTCCATGATTCTCTCCTGGTAATCTTTCACCTCACTCCCTAATTATGTAGCCAAGAAAATTATTACACATATGATTATTGGAGTAATTAGTTCACACAACACACTCACCACAAAACAAGCGCACACGTGCAGTGCACGACGGGTTGGAAAGAGGTGGCCACGGCTGCCGGCCCCTCGGGCCACTCCGATTAGTCCTCCTTATTACTCCACCGTATCTCTTCCTATTCTTGCACTTGCCGCACCCAAATTCCTGAAATTTCCACCCAAGAGAAACTCTCCCCAGCAAAGAGTTCGAATTCGGACTCGCCGCCATAGCTTGGGTTAGGAACAAAATCAACTGTTAAAAAAAGAAGAAGAGGAGTCCTAGAAACCTAATTTAAAGTACTTGATTGACTTGAATTAAAATCCATGACGCATTAAGAATGAATTGAAAGTTTGAAACACACTGGTACCTAAGAACTAACTTGATTAATCCTGTAGTTAGACTCTTAGCTAATTCCAATATATATTACGTGTTTAGGTGCAAGTATTGTGAAGTAAGGTGACACGTGTAAAGTGACCGCTACTTCTTTTTGGTGAGTTGCGCATACCTTAGTTACATGTATTTTTCTGAATTTTGGAATGAGATGCCATTGCTTGATTTTGCTGAAAAATATGAAATTGATGATGATAAATGGGAAATACATGCGATGGCTTGTTTATAAATCTTTTGAGTTTCAGTTAAATTAGACCATGGCAATATGTTTTGGAAATGTGAATTTTGCTGGTTGCTAGTACATGCTTGTGATAATATGATTCATTCGAACGGTGTCCCGGGCGCTAGGGGACGGGTAAAGATACTAGTGGCGTGAAGTAATAAGGTAGGAGATGCAGCTAGGCATCACCGGGTAATGGTATCTTACCACTCTTCAATGGGGTCGCTCCCCAACCGACTAGCAAAAATACCGTTGAATGCTATTATCGCTCAAAAGCGCAAAAGTTGAAAGAGAAATGAAATGAAGAGAGTCCCATCTTTTGGACCAAAGAAATGAGTTTATGGATTAAAATGCACGTACTGGAGAATTTGATGGGAATATTGGAAATGTTGCTTTGCTCTTGAATTGTTTTACTAAGTGTGGTATTTTCATGATCAAACTTGTAACTTTGGTATACGTTTCTCACCCGAGCTTCGGCTTATGAATACCTTTTTCAATTTTTCATGTTAAGGTAGATAGCAAGTTGTGGACTGAATGGGGTGCTAAAATAATCGTGGAGAATCATGTGTAGTCTAATGGTTTGTAATTATACTTGTACACTTAGCAGCTCTGGGATTATATTATTTATTCTACGCTTCCGCATTCTTTGGATTCTGTGGTTTAAAAAGACAATGATCTTAGAAATCCCTAAACTAGGTTTTGAGTAGGCCTTCGGTGGCTTAACACCCGTCTGGCCGGTCACGACTTCTAAGGTCGGTTTTGGGTCGTGACAAAAAATAAAATAAAAAACTTGAAACCCACGACACCTAAATGTATACCCCTTAAATTTACAATCCACATCCTACGATGACACACTAACAAAAAGGCTACACGATGATAGACCTAAAAAAAGACTATACGTAACAGACCTCAAATGTAGTTGCACGTGAGCGGGAATGTTAAGGAAATATAATCCCACATTGAATGAGTGATCGCTTAATAGTATGTGTTGGGGCCTCTCCACTCAGCCAATTAACTTTGAGACGAATATAAAATTTCCACAGCAAATTGTAGTAAAACAACTCCGAATATGGGCAACATGCACTTTCTGAACTTTAACAACATCTCATAATATAAAACAACTCCAAATACTTATTTAAACTTTACATATTAAGTCCAAATATCCAAAGTCTCATTATTCCATGCTGCTAGATTACTTATATATATAATTACTACGTACATATATATATTAGGATCCAATTAACCAACTGGGTCTAATATAGATCGAAACTTTATTTTCCCAAGGATGTTGGATCAATGGCCCTCTCTAGGGTTTATCATATCCGCTGAACTCGCTTGCGCCAAACAGCATCGGCTCCAGGAAATCTTCATCTTCAAGCTGCAAAATCAATCGTAATGAAATCTTTGTGAGGAAAGATTTTTAAGACATTGAAATTTCAACCGTTTAGAATTTTCCCCCAATTTGGTTTTGAGAGTTTGTCAATTACCACCTGAGTCTAAATTCTAGATTAAATACATGCAGCTAGAGAGGAAGCTACAAATATATGCAGATTATAGACTTGCCTGAGGGAACTGATCAAACGTCTGGCCAAATGCCGGAAAATACTCATCGCCCCCGTCGATGCCAAAGTCGGAAAACATCATCTCACGGCCTAATGGCTGAAAACAGTAAAAGCGGCGAATTACGATACTCTAATTAATACTCTGATTTTGCGTAAATAAAGTAATTAAGATCAACAATGAAATGGATTATTAAGTTGGTCGACCGTGCCTGCTCAAGAGACTGGCCATTGATGTTGGCTATTGGGTTATTTTCCACATGATCATCTGGAGTACTGAAAGAGAATGCAGAATTGAGGACTTCGACATCATCCTGTCGTTAACACAGATAGCATTACATTGGTACGATATTATTTATGCAAGAAAGTCAATTAAATATTAAGCTGACCCGTATACCTTGAGTTACAAAAGAAACAGACAACAACAGAACGTACTATTGATACGTCAATAATTTTGTTAGCTAATCGAAGTTCTACGAGTTTTTTTTTCCATACCTGAATTGGGGTTTGAATGAAGTTGATTTCGCTCGGAATACCAAAACCACATTCGCCATACGGTTGCAGGAAAATATTAGGGTTGCTATCGATCTCACAGATATTGTTAGTCATGACATTGTTATCCAAAAGGGCGCCAGAGATATAGTCGCTCTCTCCTTCATTCCCAAGAGCATTTTCCAGCAAAATTGGAGGCGGAAGCGGCACGGCTAAAGTGTTTCCATCTTGAATGACATTACCCAATGTCGCTGAGACATAGCATCCACTCTCTAACCCGGTAGAAGACAGTACTCCTTGGCCCAAATAATCATGGAAACTGTCATTCACTTCGGGAACGTTACTCGTACTTCCACTTTGGACCACATTGATCGAACCATGGTTAGGGTTCAAATAATCATCGAAAATGTCGTTCAGTACAGGAACATTACCTGTACCCTCACTCTGGACCACATTATTGATCGAACCATGGTTAGGGTTCAAATAGTCATCGAAAATGTCGTTCAGTACAAGAACATTACCTGTACTCTCACTCTGGACCACATTGATCGAACCATGGTTAGGGTTCAAATAATCATCGAAAATGTCGTTCAGTACAGGAACATTACCTGTACTCTCATTTTGGACCACATTGATTGAACCATGGTTAGGGTTCAAATAGTCATCGAAGATGTCGTTCAGTACAATAACATTACCTGTACTCTCACTCTGGACAACGTTGATCAAACCATGGTTAGGGTTCAAATAATCATCGAAGCAGGCGTTCAATACACGAACATTACCTGTACTCCCACTTTGGACCACATTGATTGAACCATGGTTAGAGTTCAAATCAGCTGATAATCCGACCAGCCGCCCGTCACTAGCCAATCGAAGTCCAACATAACTAGTATTGTTTTGATAATTGGGACTAGGGTTCAAGTTAGAACTGCTAAAATCTCCAATATTTCCATATCCTGTGAGGTGGTCATTGGCGAAACTCTCTAGTGCTACATGATCTTTTTGTTGGTATGGCTGCATAAAAGTCCCACCATCCACGATTCCACCAGCGGAAACATTTCCATTTCCATTCCCATTTAGTGACAAACCAGTTGGATGATGGCTTGGTTCCATTCTGATGCTAGAGGAGTTGGCTTGGTGGTAAAGGCCGGGATTTACACCACCGCCAGCCAACGGTTGCTTAAAATTGGTCTGATTGAGGAGTAGGCGCGATTGGCCGGATCCAAACACAGGTGGGGAGTCGGTAGACGGAGCAAATATCTGGTTGGAGTAAGAGAGATCCGGTTGGAGAGATTTTCCCAATGGGGGTCGGTCCAGATTTCGCAGAGACTGGAATTGGGGCTTCTTGTGCATCAAGGAAGGCTGTGCCATCGCGAAATTCGATCGAAAGGTCCTTTCGATCATGCTCCTTTCGCTCGCAGATTGGATTTTAGTGCTTGCTTCTGAAACTCGTTTCAAGAAAATCCGGTACTTCTGCAAGTTCATAAAATTGTCGTCGAGATATATATAGTGATGGGAAAAGGCAAGCTATTTTTTTGTGCAAAAATTTTTCCTGTAGTTTTAAATTCATAGGCACATCCTATATTAATTGAAATTCATTTTTAGGATGCAACATAGTATTTATTTTTCTTTAAATGC
This sequence comes from Rhododendron mucronatum var. ripense, assembly GCA_019656295.1. Lineage (NCBI taxonomy): Eukaryota > Viridiplantae > Streptophyta > Magnoliopsida > Ericales > Ericaceae > Rhododendron > Rhododendron mucronatum. The sequence goes on along the minus strand of BPLT01000050.1, from coordinate 1,478,392 downwards.
TCGCACTCCATAAACATTAAGTGGAAACTAGCGCGCGGTTGGCTGCACACCCTCTGTGTGTGCTTGTGAAAGTGCAAGTGAAAATATTTGAGGAGTGGGAGTGTGGGTGGGTAGTTTTTTTTGAGGGTACTGAAGTGGGTGGTTAAGTTTTAGGGATTTTACTATTTCGCCTTAAGTTTAATCATGTTACAGTAAAATCCGACATAAAACTTAGTTTTGATTAGAACAAAGTGAAAATCACTTTTGTGACACGACTTCAAAAACAGGACACACCAAAAGCTTATCTCCTTTTATATGGAGTAGAATAGATAGATGTCGAGTACATAGAAATTTCCTACAACATACTACTAATATCATGAAACTAACTTTTAAGGACAAGAAGTAATTTTGGTAAAAATGGAACACCAAAATTGGCAAATTAATAGTCATGAAAGCTATGGATGACCCCATGCAATGTACTGAAACGAGTGAGGTAAGCAAGCTATGTAACCTAGAATGCTATAATTTTTTTCCCCGTTTATTTATCTATCCAAAAGTGCTACATAAGCACAACACTCAATCTCTATTCGTCCATTGTTGTAATAAACGGTAGGATTCGCTCAAATTTTTTCCTAAAAAAATTAACTTTTCCCTGAAAGAGTTTTTATAATCTGAACCGTTGAAAACACATTTGAACGGCCATAATTAGTTACACAACCGTAGTGTAGGTTATGCACGTAGCATTTCTGTTATCCATGTGTTGGAACAATTGTCACAAATTCATTCCAAAAGTGGCATTTTAAACCCTAATAACTTAGAGGGGATGAAAGTAACAAACCTGCAAATGACTGGCTATATTTTCTCTGGTTAATCCCGGCACGTTCATGAGCTCTAGAATTTTCTTCGGAACGGCCCCTGGATCACATTAAATTGAACAGGGAAAAAAAATTGGAGAAATAAAAAGAAAATGAAAGAAGAGAACAACCGTCAAAAAGTAGTATGTCAACAAGAAAATAAAAGAGAAAAAATTGAAAAAACCAATTCGCTATAATAATTTGAAAAAAAAAAAAAAAAAAAAGCTTACTTTCAATGCCTACACATCGAATAGCCTCCAAGAACTGGTTGTGAAGGGCATTTGTCCAAACAATCTTCGTCTTTTTCGGGTTACCGGAATCATCCTCATTTTCCCCCTCTTCATCGGTTGCTGGGGACTTTCTCTTCGAATCCCTTGTGTTTCTTCGATCTTCATTCCTCAACGACGACCCTGACCCTACTTCTCCGTTGGAACCTTTCTCATTTTCAGATGTTTCTTGAACTGGGGAATGATCGGGGCCATTGCTGAACGGGGCTAAGCGACCTGCCAAAGCTGTGGGATGTACGAATACATCGGTAGGGGAGCTAGCTCGTTTATCAGCTTGTGATGTATCTCGTGCACTTTCGATTGCCTCGATATTGGCTGATCTGGGCTTCTTCTTCACAACCGCGTATTGCCACAAATTTTTTAGGTCATTTGGGGATATTGGCTTCACTAAGAAAAATGCAGCTCCACTTTGCAGTCCCCTTAATATGACACTCTCTTGGTCATCAGCTGACATAACTGCATTGTAGACAAACTTATACCAAACGCACCCCAGTTTTTTTTTATCGATAGAAGAAAATTTATTAATCTCCGCAAACGCACCATAGTTTACAAACAATAAAGTTTGAAAACATCGACGAGGGTATAAATAGTTTAGAAACCATATATCGAAAGGTTGTAGTTTCTATATCTATTTGCTATTACAATCTTGAAATCATTTATCAAGACTAGAAAATGAGGACTATGACGCAGCGAAGAATTAGTTGCTAAAGTTTTGAAATTGCGGCGGTAGAAATTCGCATGTTGATGCTAATTGAAATTTTTTGGGGGGTGAAAATCCAATTTGGAAAAAAGGGATAGCCAGAAAGGCTTGATATATAATTAATTGTACGGCAACAAGAGGTTTTAAATAGAAAAGGAAATAATTGAAATGATACTTACAAACAACAGGTAAATTGAATTCTTCATCGATTTTCTTTTGCAATTCAAATCCATTCATGTCGGGCATATGCACATCTATCACGACAAGATCGAACGCGCCTCCCGTTACTCTTAGGGTACACAACGCTTCAATTGCATGCTTAACCGTCACAACTGTTGTTGGAGAACAATCGCGATTTGGTAAGTGATAATGACCGAATCTAACCATGCATGCACTAAGAACTTAATTAGTATTTCGTTAATATTTTACCAAATAATTGATTATCAATAACACCGAGTAAAAATTCCTAGGAATTCAAAATTTAAAATACACTCAAAATTTAAAATACACGCTCCTCAGAAGCTCAAAAAATGAGATGAATTACGAAGTTTATTATGTTCCATAGACAAGAAACGAAAAAAAAAATGTTTGAGATCTAAATGTACGTCAAGATCTTGAGTTGCATGCAACTAGATTCTCTTTGATATCGCCTTAACTTAAGTTTCTTTGATGATTTTGAATCCAAAAGACAAATGACTATTACCAAATGTGTACACTCCCATGAAAAGTAGTTGCTATATATCAAAATGCATCTTTATGAGAATGTAATTTGCGATTACGCACGAATTATCAACAACAAACAACGAGGTTGCAGTTTGTTTCAATTGATGAACAAAGAAATAGATCCACATGCAAAGAACTTATAAGGAAACATGGTGAAATAGCAGAGTTAACTGACGTTAAGATGAGACTCGGTCTTTTTTTTCCCGCGTAAATTTGAAGGGCGTTGTGATGATTTAATTCTCATTTCTACTTCTTAATTCTTCTGTCGAAAATTACCAGGAAGAAAAAGAATAGATCTATTACATAAAAATAAAAAAATTTAATCCAAAGCTTGTACAAAATGAAAGATCTTTAACACATAAGTTAACAAAAAACACCACAAAAAAAAAAAAGTTATCTATTGGTACCTTCATATTGCCATGATTTGAGTATGGCAGAAACAATGGCGAGGCATACGGTATCATCGTCCACAACCAAGACGCTGATCGATCCCATGGGCTTTCCACTGGTTTGGGACGATTGGTTTGGTGTGACCATCTCACCAGCCATTTTTACTTGTAACAATGGGGCAGCTAGTTAGATACAACTAGGGCTATATATATATGTGAAAACAAGCTTGCGTCAACTTTAGAGATATGAGCAGGTTGTCACAAGCTCTACAAAATGACTCAATGGCGAATGCAAAGAGATCAGAGAATACCACCAAGTGTCTTTTAGGGCAGCAGAAAAGTGGTCATGAGAGAGAGAGAGAGAGAGAGAGAGAGAGAGGTGTTTATAGATTTCGAGAGATTTTTCAACTCTTGTGAGTGTTTTTAATTTCGAAAAACTACAGCTTTTTTGGTTCACAGTTGTGTCATTAGCTTAGAAAAAAAGGGTAGTCCTAGGTATGACATTAAAGCACCAAACCGTATAGATAGAATGTTCATACATTGGATTCTTTAATTGGAAAATCACATTATCTGTCGTATCTTTTAATTTAATGCCTATTTTCTATGTTTCTCTCCTTTTCTACATTTTGAGTTTTTCAAAAAAAATACTCCAATTAATAATAATTGGCCTTGGTAGCTTTTCAATATATGATGGGACTATTGAGGTTAAGCTGGAATGAGTTATTAGGGTTCTGTTGCCAATGATCACTATGAACTCTTGGAGTAGAGAAATCAGCAAGTTGGTATTAGGGTTTTCTCACTTTTGTACAAGTTAATCTCTATTTTTATCCTTTTTTTGAAATGTGTTCATAGATTTTAATTCGAATTAAGATCGACAAAAATACAGTTAGACTGGTTTTGTAGTTTGATATATTCGATGCACTTAATGCTATTGATGAGGTTGCCGTTATACGACATGTACGGATTGTCGGTATAATGGCAAAAGGCAGAACCTCGTACAACAAAATTCCGCGGCACTCACTTATTGACACGGTTGTCGTTACATGACAATACGACACGTACGGATTGTCGGCGGAATGGCAAAATTCGAAACGACACTTTGTGATACGACGTGTGTCGTGGCATCGATTCGTTCTTGTTTGACTTCTCTAATTGAAATATTTATTAGGCATGGATAAACTTGCTAGTAATTACCATACTCACACAATCAAATAAAATGGACACAAATTGAAAAGCTTCCTAATTGAAGGGTCAAAATACACCTACAATAATTTTGTATTATTTTCATCAATTAAAGATAGATTCATTAATGAAACTCGATAAAAGGGTACATCGAGAACGAAAAAGAAAAAACACCCAACAAAGAGTTGAATGACAAAGAAACTAAGCAAACCAAAAACATGTTACTCCAATTTTATGTTTCCTAATCCCTTGGATTGCATTTCCCCTTGACCCAAAATTGGATACACTAATTTCTTATTTCTTATTTGTATTTTAGAATCGACTGCCCATGTTAGTGGAGTTAGTCCGAAGTGCGTGCAAATTGACTTAAAACACATTGCATTATTTAAAATAAAAAAATAAAAAACCTGTAGTGGAGTTAATTAGTAAATTTAGTTTCACAGTACTATGGATTAGGGCACATTTAATTGGTTGAGACAAGGCCCACGAGGGTCCGATGAAGTAAGCCTAATCCCTACATTTATTGTCCCCACAAACGCCACATTCAAAAACCAGGTTCCTGGGCCCGCGCATGGCTCTATTTCAGGGTCCACAGTTTCTCTAAAACCACCATCCCATCCCAAACTCGTTTTAAGACAACTAAGAGGAAATTCCACTTTCACCCCTATGGTTATCGCCATGTGCGGATACCCTCCTTGTGGTTTAAAACTGACCACATAACCTACCTGTGGTTTTGAAAATGTGCGCATAGACCCCCTGCCGTCATGTTTTCCATCCATTTTAACGGACACAACATTAAAAGACCGTTATACCCCCATCACGTCCCTTGATTCTTCTTCTTTTTTAAATCTAACCACACCATCCTGCATACCAAAAATTAAATCCAAACCGTTGATATTGTAAATTTTGACGAGTACTATGCCTATGCCAAAATTCAAGTCAATCAAAAAATGAAAAGCTCATGGTCAAATCGATTTTGTTATGAAGTTAAAATTTCAAATTTGAATTTACAAAAAATTAGATCACTGGGTTATTGATGCCCGATCGAGATGATTTTTTACAGAGATACTCTATTCTTTATTTAATACATTATGAACGACTCAGATTACATTCTAGAGATGTGTGAGATACACCTCCGTTAAAATGGATGGAAAACATGACGGCAGGGGGTCTATCCGCACATTTTCAAAACCACAGGTAGGTTATGTGGTCAGTTTTAAACCACAAGGGGGGTATCCGCACATGGCGATAACCACAGGGGGTGAAAGTGGACTTTCCTCGACAACTAATTAGTGAAATCAAAGTAGAGATTTGATGATAATATTAATGGTCAAAATTACTAGTAGTTCAAAAAATCATTAACCACGACCTTTAATTAAGACAAGCGGGTTTAATTAGATGACCAGCTAGTTGGAAAATGTGAACGCAGATAAATGGCCTGCTTATCTCTCTATCTCTTCTCTCATCAGTCAAAAAGTTGACAAGGCACAAAATCGTTTTTCGTATCTTAGATTCCTGTAGGGATAATGGGATGATGAATGACATGCATGGAGCCCTCTTTTGATGGTCTCCACGTACGTACTCTTAATTTAAGAGATAAAAGCCACAAGGAAAGAAAGAAACAAATTGGAGATAAGTGTGATACCTAAGAATATATTTAGTACTTTTGTGTTTTAGTCAAACTATTTGTGGATGCATGAAATCGTTTTTGTATTTTAGATTCCTCGAGGGGATAAGGCTACTAATGACCAACATGGGATAAGGCTACTAATGATCAATATGGGTCCGTTCTTCAGTCAGAATGCGGGTAAGTTGACTCGGACATTCGGTTATCAAAAAAAAAATACGAGTTTGTTTTGAAGAGCCTCCACATACTCTTTGTACTCTTGGCATTGGCAAAGGTCAACAATATATGTCTAACTACCAACTACTGTATTGATATAATCGCGAGAAATCGATAAACGAATTGAAAAGAGAGAAACTTATTCATGGCTCCGCGCAATCTCAGCCGTTCATTTCAGCAATCAATGGTCCAGATTTTTAAAAAAAAAATGTTCTAGAGAATAGTTTTTTTTTTAAATCCAGACCGTCCAAAATATTTTTGGACGCACGCGATTGAGCGCCATAAAGTATATTCACGGCCGTTCAAAGTTTTGAGAATGTAAAAACAACACACACACACTATTACAGAATATGATATTTTGGTCGTTCCAAATTTTAGTAAATCTAATTATGCATCCTCTTTTTAGGTAAAATTTATCCATCCGCCGCCACTATTTGATTATTCAATTCACTCTTGGACGCCCTAACTAGCTAGCACACACATTTTATGACAGTACAAAAATATCACTTAGTGTACATCTTATATCCAGATGGCTTTCTCCTGTACGCTTCAATTGTTAGTATCGAGTTACTTACTTACTTTGCCTTTTATTTATATTTATTTTTTTGGTAATTGTTGCTCTGCCTTTTTTTGGAAAATGGTTAAATGAATTCTCCGGCTCATTAAAGCCCATATATATATGGTATGGCATTTAAATAATTTTGCTACATTACAAAACTTAATTACCATATAGATGTGACCCACCTCATACAAACTTTTACACCTCATTTCCTATGAATTAGATTTCCGTTACCCAAGAAAATTTTATTTAGGTTTGGTCCACGTAATTAATTAATCCGAAATAGTTTTTTTTTTTTTTTTTTTTTAAGGATGGTGCGTTCTAGTAGGTTCCCATGAAATATCATAACTCTTAAACCAAATGAATTTAGCAAGAGGTCAAAAAAGATTGGGAAAAGAAATATACTAGCTAGGTGGCTTTTTAAGGCCATGAATCGATCGAGAAAACAAAAAAAAAAACACCGGAAAGATTTGATACATTGAAATGCAGAACCTCCTGTTTGGATTTATTTGGATGCAGAATGTGGGAAGGATGACGCAATATATAAACCGACACCCAAAACTCCGATCAAGAGGAAAATAAAATCTCCCGTAGTACATAAAAGTCTGAATTCCCATCTTCAGGGGCAGATCCAGTGTAAGCACGCGTGACCGCTTTGAAAATTGGCCCCCAAAGAAGGGCTCCCAAGTAGGGCCGTAAATGAACCAAGTAGCTTGCGAGCTCAGCTCAGTTCGGCTCGTTTGGAAACAAGCCGAGCTCAAGCTCGAGTATTCGGCTCGTTTACTAAACGAGCCGAGCGGACAAAACTCAGCTCGTTAAGGGGGCTCGACTCGATTAAAGAGGCTCGTTTAGCAAATGACTAAGCTCGGCTCGTTAAGGCTCGAGCCGAGGTCGAGCTCAAGTTTTTGACTCGTTAAGCAAACGAACCAAGCTCGAGCTCGCCAAAGCTCAGCTCGGCTTGGCTCTGCTCATTTACACCCCTACTCGGCTACTCCCAAGTTCAGGTAAGTAATATATACAAAATATCTCGAAAATCACTAAATCAGATCGATGGTTCCAGTGGTAGTCTTGCCTTCTCATGTGTGACAGGAGTTCAAATCCTGGATATTTTTCATTTTTTGTGTGTTTCAATGGTTCAAAAAAACCCTCTCCTGGAATTTTTGAGTGGGCTAAGGCTCCGTTCCAGAAACCTTCTTAAAAAATAAGCAGCTTATTTCACATTTTCAAACTCAAAAATAAGATAAATCAAAAAAATAATTTTTCAATTTTTTTTTTACATCGTATAAAAGATCTCAATGAGATCTTTCAAACAAGATCCATAATGCATATTTTTAGATTTCAATAAACCCCTTATTTTTGAGCTTGAAATTGCCTTCTTAAAAAATAAGGGCTTATTTTGAGTTCCGGAACGCACCCTAAGACTCGAACCCACACTCATGTAGCATTGGTATCATATAGTCATTTACAATTATGTCATTTGCCACGCAAATCAATTAGTATAACTATAAGTTTCATGTAAAAAAATTTTAAAAAATACAGTACTTATTTTCGTTAACATTTTTTATTTTTTCTACAAGCTCAAAATTAACTAACACTCATTTGATGTATGTAAAAATAATAAAAATTGATGTGAGTTCGCCTACGACTTTCAAATAAATAAGACAATCCTAAAGGGGTGACCCCTCTATAAAAAGTTTCAAGATCCGACACTGCCCATCTTAGTAGTAGTTTGTACTCAGTTAATAGTTTATACTCTGTCTTAATATTATCGGAAAATATTAGTATTCTTCTTCAGAGGGGCGATGAAAGAATACACGAAGGCAGGTTTCAGAGCTCGATAAAGTAATGGATCCCTCGTCTAAGAGCATTCACAATGTAGTAATCAAAATCAGAAGGTTGAAATTAGTAATGTGTGCTCAAAAAAATGCTCACATTGTAATAACCAAACTTAGTAATCTCTTAGCAACTCATCAAATTTTGACCTTTGGATAATCAAAACTAGCAATCTTTTTCCCAATAACCAAATTTATTGAATCTCACATCTTCTCAATCAAGTACACCAATCATGGGAGAGTAAAATTCACCCTCCGTAAATCAAATGCTTTATTGGTAGGTGAAACTCACTATTGTGCATTTAACATTATTGATCACTTTATAAATCTTAACAAATGCTATCCACTTTCACTTATTTTATTAGAATGCCATTCAATATAGACCATTAGATTGATAAGAAAAAAACTGACCGTTAGATTTAAATTTTTGCCAACCCATTTTGATTATGGGCAAAAAGTAAACAATATGGGACTTGATATTATTAATTTTAACAACTTCTAAATGGATAATCAAAAGATGATGTGACAACTTTTGGTTATCCAATTTTAATTATTACATTGTGGATGCTCTAACGCATGATAGCTTGTTTGTTTGTTGGAGCTGGTATATCCTCCCTTTTTTTTTTTTTAATAACCGAGGAACAGCCCTACAGTCGAGCCACCCGACTACACAACCCAAACCTCGGGAGGAACTAGCGCGGCCACACCAGTCACGGCCCCCACTTACTATCAGGATACTCACCCGGTGGGGAATCGAACCCTTGACCAAGAGGAGTACTCCCAAAATCAGTCGTTCGCCCTTACCACTGAGGCAACCACTACCACTGGATGTGTTAGATGTATTTGTTTGCTAGAGCTTCTCTTGTAGCATTGGAAGGGTAGTCCGATTGGTTGGTGAATTTGCTTCGATTCTCCTTCTCAAGCTTCTATTTGTTCCGCTAAAAGAGATTCAGGAAAAGATGGAATAGGAAGACGTGTTTCTGGAACAAACAAGAGCTCTCATCCCGCCATTGTCTTTCTAAGGCAATGGAGTAAAGGGATGCCAGACTCAAAAAACACGAACCAGCAAGGCAGAAAAATGAATAATGAAGAAGCCAGGAGCAGAAGGAGGGACTTGAACCCTCTACCACAGCCTTGGCAAGGCTATGCTCTACCATTAAGATATTTATGCTAGGAGTCAGGCCGCAGAAAAGTAATTTCTTGTGAATTTCTTAGTTCCGACATGGATGTCTTGCATTTGACCGGATTGGGAAGGGGATAAGTTGAAATGTGCTTAAACTGACCCGGACGCCCCTAACCGTAAAAAAAGAAAAGGAAAAAGTTACTCATAGAAAAATAAAAACGTAATAGTTAATTTCGTTTTTATCCCCTAAACTATTCACATTTTTGCTACTTCATCCCTAAACTATGAAAACGATTTATTTCATCTCTCAAGTTTTCAATTACAATCCATTTGGTCTATTAGATGACGGGAGTCCAAATCTTGGACGGAAAAAAGTAAATGTGACCACCAAACAAAAGACAACGCACACAGATAGCTTGTGAGGCCCACTTTAGCTTCTCACACAAACATTCCGAAAACGTTCATTAGATTTGAAATAATATTTCGAATAGCCTTGGAAAAATTAGCTCAATTGTATGGTTTTTGATCCAATTTTTTATCTTTTCATTCAGAATTTAGGATTCTAATTCTAAATCAAAAGTTAGCATATTAGATCAAGAATTTATGGTTATCTGATCGAGCTAATTTTTTAATGGGCCATTCAAAAAATTATTTTAAATTTAATGAACATTTTGAATTGTTTATGTGGGACCTCAAAATGGGCCTGTGCATGTAGTCTTTTTGTTTGGTGACCACGTGAACTGTTTTCTGTCCAAAATTTGTACTCCCATTGTCTGTTAACTAAATGGGTTGCAATTGGGAAGTTGAGAGATGAAATAGATCGTTTTATTATAATTTGATAATGAAATAACAAAAATTTGAATAATTTAGAAGATAGAAACAAAATTAACTCAAAATGACATAGTAATACATAATTGTTACTCCTACTAGTTGTGAAAAGAATCGTCACTCAATCTTGTAGCTTCAGCTAATGCTAAAAACGACTCACAAAGATGAGAAAATTTTCAATGCAACGATTATTTGTAACGCTCCTCTCACATGATGTGAAGAAAGAAAGGAGGATGCAATGGCTACCCAGGCATATAGAAGGATGCTGCCAGAGGGTGGAGGATCACAAGGTTTGATGTTATCCATCGCCATGAAACTTTCTTTGTATTTCTTCAGGTTTCACCCTATTTTCTATGGCCTTCTTGATGTGCTTGTGTTTTGATTTTTCGGCAGCTGCCGCTAGTTGTAATTTTCACTCCAACATAGTAAACATTTTGTAGGTGATGAAAATAAATTTTTCGGCAGTGCCAATCTTTTGTAACTTTCACTCCAACATTATAAAATTTTCGTAGGGTATGACAATAAATGTATGAAAAAAGCATTTGAGTTCAATTATTATGTTAATCTCTGAATGTTTGATCTTCTGCATATAGAAGAAACGATTTTGTATTTTTTTTTTTTTTTTTTTGTAAAGCTCTGATTGCTTGATCTTCTAAAGTTCAATTTTCTGATGGTTGTTTGGTATGAATAACTCTGGAATGAATATAAGGTCTGTGATTCCTTGCGGAGGGTAAAGAAGCCCACATCCTCTCTTCTTTTTTTCTTTTTCTTTTTTATCAGAGTATATGTGAGATAAATCTATTTTTGCAACACGTATTGCATTATATACTGTACATTCAGCTCAGAGAACACTTACAAATTCGACAAGCAAGCTACATTGCATAGTGAGCGAGTTCTGCAAAAAGTTTAAGAACAAAAACTTGTTTAGTGCAATCACATATTTTCAGACAACCCCGGTCCCCAGGGGAGGTGGGTGGAGGGAGGATGGTTGGAGCCAGGAGGATGGGCGGCATTAGGGGAATAGAGGCCAGAGGTGGTAACCAGATTACTGGAGGGTGGGGTAGCCTAAGGTCACGGTCAGATAGCGGAGGGGAGGAAATGAACAAGTGACATGGTTCTTTCTTGCTTCTTAAAATACCACCTGGACTTAGAAATAATGCAGTAGTCTGATGTCTTCTAGATTCCAATATTTTTGAAGAAAACAAGTGACGTTACAAAAGAGTTCGTACCAGTCTTCAGAGACTCGTGGTTTGATCTCACTTTTCAAGAAATATACTTAAGACTAGTAGAGGATTACCAAAAGGAGCGTAAACAACAGATGCTTTTCGAAAGAGTACGAAATAAGCTCCTAATGAAGATTTTTCTAAGCCTCAAACTTCAAGTCGGTTGTCCAAGTACCTTGCACACTAGGGTGCTTTGTGACATGTCTCGTCTTCAGCTTCACGACTTTTCTGCCCAATGCATTCCTGAGCCTGGTTGCATGTAGCAGTACATCATCTTGTGTTAAATTCTTCACACATACCACCCGCTGGTTCTTGTTTTCTGCATATTGGGTGAACAAAAAAGCAGTTCAATCTTCTGAAAATTTGTTCAACCTTGTGGTTAGCATAAATACATATCCAAAAGTTACAGAAAATTCCTTTCCAAAACTCCACCAGAGACAATGTTATGAAAGCAAAGAAGCAGATGTCATTTCCCAAAAAGATTTCATAACGGTGCTACGAAAATATATGGCTGGAAAGAATGTACAGGACCTTCAGGGGCTCTTGTGGAACGTCAAGTTTGCTACTACAGCAGTTCCAACATGATGTTATAACAAATCCTCTCAGTTAGCCAGGAAAAAAAAAAGACATCCTCTTACAACTGTGCAGTTAAAGCTATTCATCTCTCAATCTGTAGGAACTGGTGTATCCTCCTAGATGTATTTGTTTGCTGGAGCTTCTCCTGTAGCATTGGAAGTGTATTCATGTACTTCTATTCTTTTTAGTTAGCAAAAAAAAAGTAGGGATCCGATGTGGTTCCATGCTGATCCAGTCTCAGTGGACACAAACATAGCAAAATGCCTATTGATCATTTACAGCTATGTATGGTATATCAAGTGACTGACTGATCATAAAGTAGGCCAGACGCATGGAAGGCTATTTCGCAACAAGATGTCAAGAACCTGAACTGCTCTCAGTCGTCAGATCACAATTTTGCTTTTGAGTGAAATTAGCAGCTCATGTGAGTTTGAGCTTTGTCTAAATTCAAACCCATAAGTTTGGATGAGAGTTCACATCCAACTGAGCCAAACCCATCCAAGTTAAAAGGGTCAGCAGCCATCTGCCAAACTTGCGGATTTGTTTGTACAATCCCACAGACTTCAACAAATTAATCCAGTTAAGAAGTGATCAAAAGGTAACATAAAAAGTAAGGCCTGCTTGAAAACGGGAAAGCAGCGATTAGAACCTAGTTAGAATTTGATTCAACCTTGCTTCAAATGAAATACCAATATTATCATTAGCCATTCTCTTCATCAGAAGACACCAAGCATAAAATCATGTCTTACGCTCAATCGAATTTGAAGAGCATGGCCTCAAGTCTCAACAATATTTTCTATCAATTCTGACACCGGAGTTGGGTACCACAGACGTAAGATAGAACAGTTTGATAACCTAAATTTAGAATGGAGGCAATGGCCCAACATAATCAAGCAGACAATTCTATAACTGGCTTCATCACTGCGCCCTAAGCCAAATTTTTGTTCACATAAAGAAAAGGAGCAGAAGAAGAAAAGAGAAGTTGATCAGAGTCATTTATTTATTATTTCATTTTTTGAGAGATAAATTCTTACTGTAAAGGCCCTTCAAATGAGGATGTTGACCACGGATGAGCTCAGTGACAACTTCTAGCTGAGGATTGTTCTCTTTAAATGCCGGTAAGTTGGATTCCATAAATGCCCTATAACATAAGCACCAAATTTCATCATTTTTTTTTCAAGAACATGTTGGGTGATCACACCCCTAATCCACACTTCTGAGCACAAAACGAGAGACAAACACTAAGAAAAAACTCCTTGTATATATTTACACACATATACAACTTAAAAAACCTCTCCAGGAGAGCCACAAACAGGTTCTCCACTCTCCCCTCAGTCCTCACCCTCTCCCTCATTCGGTGGCTCTCCGATGGAGCATCCGAGCATCACCGAGGAGCACCGCTACTCCTGAAGGAGGAGCCTCACTCAACTCTCCCACTCTCCCTCCAATTACTAGCACACACTCACAGCCCTTTACAAACACAAAAAAGGGCTTTTATATCACAAGGGTAAAGAGCAAAAAGAAAACGAGGTCCGGTGGACCCCAACAGAACACAGATTTAATGCGAATACAGGCCAAAATAACTTTCAAAGCCAAGGTTCTGAATACCGTACCGGCTAGAGTACTAGTTTTCCTGAAAAAGACTATAAGGGATTCTGAAACCCAGTACCGGTGAGATATCGGGTATCGTTTCGGATTTGTCACTATTAGTGTTATTTACCCACATGAATAATATATTCATTTATTAAAACCAAAAATTCATTTTAAAAATAGTTCGGTACCGTCCGGTATTGACCGGTACCATACAATATTTGACCGGTATCGTCCAGTATTGACCAGTACCGTCTAGTATTGGAACAAAAAACGTACGACCGGTATCCACCGGTATTTGAGCCAGAACGAAATTAAAAGGTGTAAGGTACCGGAATTGGTCAATACCAGTATGGTATGGGATTCAAAACCTTGCTTTTCCCCTTTGACTACTACCATTCCTCATTTTTAAGGGTGTGCCTAGCCCATTGGGTAGGCTCATACTTTTATCTTTGTCCAGTGTGCTTTCCTTGGTTTTCCTCCATTGCAGCATTATATGAATGATTCTTTATCATTCTCCTAATTTGCCTTGGAAACAAAAGAATATGAACCAAATTAGAAAAGGAAAGGGTAGTGCAACTAGATGCAACTATAGTCGTTTTTCTGGGCGTTTGCGCAGCAAAAGACAAAAACTGCATAATTTTGTTGTCAATACGGTTGAAATTACTTACTGTAACAAAGCTTACCTGATACCCCTGCTACTTCCTCCCCAATCACAATAGCTCACAATTAGCTTCTGAAGTTGCCAAGCACCTCTCAATGCCATCTATATTTATATCACAAAAAGGGATTAAAACAGTAGTTTCAACAAAAGCCAACAAAAAGTATATTGGTAATAACTCCAAGCCATTCTGCCACTTCTGCCTAATTTGCCACAATGGGACACTTTAGAAAATTATGCAGAAGTGGCAGATCAAAATTTAGAAATATGATTTGAATATTACTTATTTATGGAAGTTCGGGGCTTATCTTCCAAATGGCGAACTAATCAAAATACTTTCTGGAACAAATCAAAACTCACAATCTTGCAACTTTTAAAGAGTGGGCCGACTGTGAGTTTTGAATCTTGATTTGGTCGTCTTACTGTAAGCTAAGATTCAAAGTGTATTGAAGCAAATCTCTTTAATGAAAAAAATTACTGTATTATTCGAATGATTACCGATTCTACCGAACTGTGGATGAATGATGGCAAATAGCGATGTTGCACTTTGACCTTCCCCTCTCCTACTTTGAACAGAGAGAGACGGTCGACGGGGTGAGACTTGAGAGAGAGAGAGAGAGAGAGAGAGAGAGAGAGACGGTGTGCGGCGGAGGGTTTTGATTTGGGGCTTTTGGAACGAAGAAGTATTGTGTGGGACAAGAGTCTGTGGGTTCCAACCACTCCGGTCTATTTTTGGACCATATTTGGGCCGGCCATAATGATTAAAACCATTCACTTTTTAGAAATCGGTAAGATTATTGATCACCTCAAAAATAACATTGATCGGATATCATTTGATATGATTTTAAAATACATTAAATTTGAAAAAAATATGTGCAACGCTGAATTGCAACTCATTTGACCCAATTATCAGAAGATAAGTCAGTGAAGTTTTGTTATGTTATTTTTTCCTCCTTATTTATGATTAGAGCATGCTCGTGCCTGCAACGTATCCTAAGGCACATTGCTAGTGCATACCCATGCCTGAAGTCACGACTTGAATGACCACCACACTGCAAATAAATACTAGATATTGAACCCAATATATCAACCCCGATCCAAGATTAAGATTATAAAATCAACATTTTAAAATTTAAATATACCAACCAATGCTCTGCATCAACTAAATCAGTAGGGGACGAAAAATAATACTAATGAAAACTTTTTTTGGTACTGTTTTTGGCCTTCTGGTTTTATAAAAATGAGAAAGCAATAAGAGCAGGGGACGGAAATTATTACCTTTCTAATTTGGTGTTTTTGATTTATGCAGCTTTATACCTGAGAAAAAAAGGATGAAACACTCATGAACTATTGTTCACACAGTACATGCGCTTATCCATTTTCCAACTTAAATGGATGGTCAATAGCCATCACCTGCTTCCAAAGATTTTCCAAAAACCACATACAAGTGAATAAAAAGTAGTCTACTTACTATAAAAGTCAATTCACTACTACAAATTCACCGAACATGTGTTGGACATTCCAGCAAACACCTTATTGGCTACATAAAAAAGATAGCGAGTTCATGAAAAGGAAGAAAGGTAGAGATGGAAACCACGGGTTTAAACAGAGCAGTATCAATGATTTTGCAGCGACGTTTGGTCATCATATGCTTCGTCGAACCACACTCAACCCATTTCTACTGCCTGCATGGAGAGAGAGAGAGAGAGAGAGAGAGAGAGAGAGAGAGAGACGAAACCTACAGGGTCGAACCACACCCAACCCATTTCTTCTACCGGTGTGGAGCGAGAGAGAGGGAGGAAACCTACAAGACAAAGGGGGAATATGGTTTTGAGAGGGAATTTTATTTGAGATTCCTCCCTCCCTCACTAAAATGCCACTCAAATGTAACGTATTTATCAAAATGTCATATTGTAAGATCCAACAGCTATAACGTATTAAAAACTCAATTCAACAACTAAAAAGGTGTTTTTGTTCGTATGTGTACATAAATTTTGGAATATTCCCTTAAAATACCGCTCTATCTTATAATAACATATGTAAAGATTTTAGTGAGAGAGTGAAAGGAAGTTTGAGAGCTTTTTTTTCTAACTGTTTCTATTTACCTTTTGAAATTTTTAAAAATATAGGAGAAAAGAGAAAAGAAAATAAATTTTATTAAGAGAATGTCACATAGGAGAGAGAATTAAGGATATAGCTTGATTTTATTTTTAGAAACTACATTTAGTATGGGGGGGAGGATCCCGTTCAGCCGTTCAGGACCAGTTTAGCCCAGTTTTTTTATCTGAGCCGTCCAAATAGGACTTTCCAAATTCGTTCGGGTAAATTTTTATTACAAAATATCTAAAACACCCCGAACAAATCTTGCCCGTTCAAAACGCTTTTGGACTTTTTTGGATGGTCCGGATGCAAAAAACTGGTCCAAAGCAACTTCACGGGATCTGACCCCTTCGTAGTATAGATTTCGTCCCTCTTTCTTCTGCTATTGCATACTCCTGTATTGAAATAGGAGAGGTAAGCCGATCGGACAAACATTGGAGATCAAGATGTACATAATACTGTACCATTCACGTAAAATGTTCTAAAATGCTGTCTTCAACTGTTCAAACAATGCCCACAGAAGGATGCCAATTACAGTGTCTCTAACCAAGTTATTTAGAAGTGTCCCAACCCAAGTATAGGAGCCATCACCGGATGGCTTCTTTCCGGCAAGGTCTTGGAACCGCAAGTTGCCCTGATCCGATATTAGTGCGTATATCACTCCGTTAAGGTGCCCCTTTCCGATAACCCCTACAACTCTCTTACCATTTTTCACCGCTTTGCTCCTCTTCAAAGACCATGCAAGATACTGGATCCAAAAAAAAGGAGTTAAAGAAGCGCAATTTAATCCTTAAAAAGTACCTATTTTAACATAACAAGAATTGAAATAGGAAAAAAAAGTATTTAACTGGTTGCATCTGCTAGTATAGCAAGCGGCAAAATTCGTAACTATCTTCGATGGCAAAAGTGACAAGCACCTATTAGTCACACTACTTAATGAAATAAGAATCATCCAATCAAGTGAGTGAGAATGTTTTCGTGTTCTATTCTTTCTCATCATTTAGGTTATCAATATTAAGATGAAAGCAATAAGATTTAGGTTCAAAATGGTAACTATGGCACAGAAAGAGGCTCACTGTGTCACGCTCATGTATAAGAGGCCGTAGGAGAGATGGGTATGAACAACTTAGCTGCTCATACAGCTGCGAAGAGCTATCATCTGTGCTTGATTCCTGCAACAACACACAAAGAAAGAGATTCAAGAGCATGCCACTTTGTTAGGTACGACCATACGCGTCAGCAGATATGCAGCTGCACATCTGGAAGTTTGAGAAGGAATACAGTTGCTCACACGTCTAGATAAGAATTTTTCAAAAGAATACACAGTTTCTCACAAGTTTGAGAAGGAAAACAGTTTCTCACAAGTCTAGATAAGAAATTTTCAAAAGAAAAACCTTCAAACTGTTCCTGGACATATCAGCTGATGATGTTATGCCACGAACAACGGAGAGGACTAGGTCCAGTTTCTCATTCCATTTAAGAGAATTCCAAGCCCTTTCAAGCTGCAAAACATCTTGAGAAATTAGTAAACCAACTTTTCGTAGTGTAAAATTGCCCAACTAAACGCAGAACGAACAAAACTAGTTTGTTTGCTTCAATAAGATCATTATTTACCACACACACACGCACACAAAAACCTAGGTTATTAAGGCCTATCAAAAATACCAATCCTAGGAGTTCAAATTGCCATATATCTGTCATGTGATAAAGTGCATACAGTTATTTCAATTGGCCGATCCCCCAAAACCACTTGAGCTCCAATTTCTTCAGATACTTTTCGAGCAGCACGAAACTGCATAGTGATGGGAAAACGTAATGTCAGCTCATCAGTACATCCAAAAGTTTGTTTCTCTCAGGCGTCAAATACCTCATCCCCAAAGGGCCGGTTCATGTCCGAAGAGACTTTTGACGAGAAAACTGCCAACAGTAAACGTAATGCCAGAGCAGTCTGACCCCCTGTCATTTCGAAACCAATGTCAATCTGTGCTTCAATGGGGCATGGCCACATGCACAAAACTTCTAAGACATTAATCTACCTAGGTTTAAGCTACGACCAACAGCACCAAAAAATCCAGTGCCACTCAAAGAGAACATATTTGACCTCATTTGCCCACCATCATTGGACATGTACATAATACCAGCTCTGAAGATGAAATCTGCAGCAATTGAAGTTAAGCCATGGATTGTATACTTTCATAACAAAAAACATCAAAATACATTTCTTACTGAAACTTTTCTGCGAGATGTACTCAGACAGAACCTATCAACTTATACATCACAACTTCAATCAAAAAATATCTTCATTTATGAAAACAAGATGCATCTGTTGTATTTCTTTTTTCCCAGGCCGTTTCCACAGATTACAAGTTTGAGATGGATGGTGTGGTTCGCCCACAGCCGGAATGCCAGAATATCAAAACCTAAACAGAGGGAGGCATGAAAGACATGAGCAACCTTGTTTGATTACACAGAGAAATTCCTATGCATGCATTACTTTCCTGAACAAATGCTATTTAGCCAGTTCTAATCCACTTAAGAATTATCAATTCTAAACCAACATTATCGTTTGTGAAGCAAAACAGTGGGAAGGGAGGAAGACAAAGTTTTTGTTTTGGCAAAACACAAAATTCACAGGGCAGGGAAGAGACCCTCAGAGTTAGATAACTCCCAAATTCAACCTCCTTGGCCTAATGACTGCACATCAGCATTGTACACGTACTTGGTCAGTCCTACCAAATCAAATCAAACAAGATCTGCTACATAAATGCCAATCATCCAAACACATTAACTCTTATATATCTACGCCGACTATCTTGCATATCCATTAAGTCAGATCATATTCCATGCCTTAATATTCTTGTGTCAAATACCAGTTTTGCAACATCCAAGATAATTAATAAGGCAGCTGCTGGAATATTCTGGAGGTCCTAGGCTGTTTGAGCACCGAGAAGTGGCAAAGTGTCTCCCAAGTAGCAACCTCTTCTTATTCAGCAGCTACCCTGACAGTTTGACCGTGAGTAATAGGTGGGTTCGTTGTTAAAATCTTTCCGAACCTGCTTGCATACGACCCTTGGAAATTCCAATTACATAGATAGCTGGTGCCACAAGAAATTGCAAAAAATACTTATGCTATATCCCGCCAACTTAGGTCTCCCTTGCCAACTTACTTCCTCCTCTAGTATCCCAGTCATGTTTCGACATACCTTTGCCAGCCATTATACAGAAATTACATTCCAACAAGGGTTTCCAGTTATTAGTTATCATCATTATTTTAGTCAGTTATACTTTTCGAGCCCTGTATGCAGGTTCTTGTATTTATGTCAGTATTTCATTACACTAATCTCTTGCTCTTCTAATACTTCCAGTAGATGTATACCATCCCCCCACACCATCAGTTGGTACACAACAAATGGAAATAAGCTCATAGCAATAAGAGAACAACTTAGCAACCAACTGGATACCACTTTGCCCATGATACCAATGTTATAGATGGTGGAGTTGATAGTACTGTACACCAATCCATGTTTCTCGCTGTGTAGTAAAACAAGAGCAGCAACTGTGGACGTGGTGCACAATGGGTGAAACATATAAAGCTATTGCTCTAGTGGGATTCTGTGTGTGTGAGTGAAGGTTTCAAAAATCGGCCGTTAGTCATGATAGGTAATGCAGCCCCAAACATTTGATTGCATTTTCCAACTGAAATGGAAAATGACTATGGGAATTGCATTGTACATCAAAATAGGCCTAAGAAGACTCAATCCAAAGCTAATCCTGATATGTTCCCCCTCTTCGAGATCCATCTCAAGGAAACTGAAAACCAAGATTTGCTTTATCCGGTGTCAGACAGGAACTACGAACGGCCGATAGGCCCGATACGTACCAGTTTTTTAGCCTTCCAATACCGTTACACCCCGTCACCCCGATATACCGGTGAGATCAAAAATCACGTGGGTATCGGCTGGTTCCCATTTTGTAACGGCCTCTTTCAGATTACCGAAGCGGTTCACGGCCGTTACAACCAATACTCTACCCGTGCGGGTGATTTAGGCACTTTAAAAAAAGAATTTGTCAAAGATGATATTTAAAAATTCACGACCACTACAATCGACCGTTACGTATTGTACGATACTCCCGGTACCTTTGCAATTAATATTATTCTTTTTTGGTACATAAATAGTGTGCATGTAAGGTATTTTGTCACTTCCGTACGAGAATATTTATCCCGTCACACCACAACACTATTTATGGTGGGCTCCGGCACACCTCCGTCGGGACCGAAGTTAATTTCTCATCACGTGTGGGTGATTTTATGAATACTTTTAACCCCAGCTAGAGACTATTATGGAAGATCGTGAATGAATCCTGAGTTTCCACCACCTGAACCAATCCTCATTGATAAATTCTGCATATTATGGAAGATCGTGAATAATTTTTTCTGCCACATTGCATTCATTAGTAAATAGTAACGGTACGTATGTGATAGTCTGATAGCCAATAATGATGTAAATGGCCCTGAAAACTGAAGCAAGGATTCCCCTAATGGACTAATGGTTTGTTTGGAAGAGAAAGGAAAGGAAAATTAAAAAAATTCTCTTCCATTGTTAGGTTTGGACAAAAAGAGGAGTGAAAAATTACTCCATACTAGTATTGTGCACAGCATTCCTTTCCCCACTTCCTCAAGTTTCAAACAGGGCATAAGAGATTTGCTCCCTGCTAAACTTTCACTTTCAAACCTCTCAAGTGCTATTAATTCTTTTTGGGGCCAATACGTGCTTGGCCGGTCCATTTAGCCTTGCCAGGCTTTAATCGGTCCGCTAGTCGAGGGTAGGATAAGTGCCAAGATCAGTCGAGGTAGGCGTAAACTCGTCTAAACAAGTGAGTTCCCAAAAAAAAAAAAAAAAGAAGGCCCCGAAATGGCACCAATTCAACAAAATTGACCAAAATCCAAGTAACGAAACCAGACTTGCCTGCTTCTACAAAGCTCCACGACAACATTATCGGGATTAACAGCACGCACCACGCGCTCCACATCCAGCGCCGATTCGCGAGAGATATGGGTCGTCCCAATCAACCAAATCGCCTCGGGCTCCACGAACTCGGCCCGCCAATCCGGCACCGGACCGAACCAACTCTTCAGGACCAGGACGAGGGTTCCGTTGTCGGCCAAATCAAGCAGCTCGGGGTGGGCTTGGGCTATTGCGGCCCGAGAGTCGGGCAGGAGGGTGGATTTCTTGTAGTCGAAGTCTGGTGGGGGAGTGTTGAGTGAAACTCTGTTGGGTTTGGAGGGCCTGAGAGAGGGTTTGAATGGGTAGTGGTAGAGTTTGAGGTTAGTGGTGGAGGCGAAGGATTGAGAGGAAAGGGTATCCATGGATGAGATGAGAAGGAGGGAAGGAAGGAGATGAACTGGTTCGTTGATAGGAGGATGGAAGGTCGCGGACTCGCGGCAGGTAGTTTGGTCGATTATAATTTCGGGAAAATTTCACGTAGGCACCCGATCTTTCACACAAATTACACATAAATATTTGACCTTTCTTAAATTTCATATAAACACCTGAACTTTCTAAAAACTCATCAATTCAACACCTGACCTTTATTAAATTTCATATAAACACCTGAACTTTCTAAAAACTCATCAATTTAACACCTGGCCTTTATTAAATTTCATATAAACACCTGAGCTTTCTAAAAACTCATCAATTCAACATATGTCATCACCATTTCGTCTAAAACCAAACGGAAAAAAAATTAAGTGCTTCGATTTTTTATTTGTTTGAAACAGTGCTAAGATCTTATTTTTCTGATTATTTTATCCTAAAGAATCATAATTAATTTTTGACTCTAAAGCTCTCATTAGTTAGCATTAAGAAAGACGTATAATCAAATATCTCTTAGGGCAACTAACGAAAGCCTTAGAATCAAAAATTAATTATGATTCTTTAGAATAAAATGATCGGAAAAATAAGATCTTCGCACTGGTTTAAACGGACTGAAAATTGGAGTAATTAATTTTTCAACCATGTATAGATCATTTATATATTAAAAATATATGGTTAAAAAAATTAAGTGCTCCAATTTTCAATCTGTTTAAACCGGTGTGAAGATCTTATTTTTCTGATTATTTTATCTTAAAAAATCATAATTAATTTTTGACTCTAAAACTCTCGTTAGTCAGCCCTAAGAAAGTCGTAGAATCAAATATTTCTTAGGGTCAACTAACGAGAGCCAAATAAAATGATCAAAGAAATAAGATCTTCATATCGGTTCAAACGAATTGAAAATTAGAGTAATTAATTTTTCAACCATGTATAGATCGTTTATATATATTAAAAAATATAGTTAAAAAATTAATTGCTCTAATTTTCAATCCGTTTAAACCGGTACAAAAATCTTATTTCTCTGGTCATTTTATTCTAAAAAATCATAATTAATTTTTGACTCTAAGACTTTCGTTAGTTAGCCGTAAGAGATATTTGATTCTATGACTTTCTTAAGGCAGACTAACAAGAGCTTTAGAGTAAAAAATTAATTATGATTCTTTAAATAAAATTATCAGAAAAATAAGATCTTCGCACTGGTTCAAACAAATAAAAAATTGGAGCACTTAACTTTTTTCCTGTTTGGTTTTAGACGAAATGGTGATGGTAGATGTTGAATTGATGAGTTTTTAGAAAGCTCAGGTGTTTATATGAAATTTAATAAAGGTCAGGTGTTAAATTGATGAGTTTTTAGAAAGTTCAGGTGTTTATATGAAATTTAATAAAGGTCAGGTGTTGAATTGATGAGTTTTTAGAAAGTTCAGGTGTTTATATGAAATTTAAAAAAGGTCAGGTGCTTATGTGTGATTTGTGTGAAAGGTCGGGTGCATACATAAAATTTTCCCTATAATTTCAGCAGTAACGCTTAACTTTGATTAAAGGAGCTCAACCCGACCTTCTATCATCTTTGTTTAAAAAATAAAAATAAAAATAAAAATTATATAATAGTTAGGAAGTACTGCTACCTATCACTAAATATATGGACCCCACAAAAAAGTGCGATTATAAAATAATTCGAAATACCATATGCCAGTGCTTCCGAACTATTGACTAATTACTCGTTCGTAGTGTAACAATGGCTCTTCATTTGGCAATAATTCAAACCCCACCTCCACCCACCTTCCGTAGACAGTGTAGATTAGAATTTTTTTCAGTCGCATCAAAAAATTTAGGAAATTGATTTTGACACTCCACATTCAGCTATAGGCACTCCACTTTTTGTCCTTTCAAAATTATCAAATTACCCTTGAAAGTAAATGAACACTAACAAAAGAAAGAATAATTTGGTAATTAAATAAAGATAAAAAGTGGAGTGCGAATGCGGAATGGCTAAATGTGAAAAGCCAAAATCATTTTTCTAAATTTAAGAAATTATCTAGTACTCTCTCCGTCCCGGTTTGTTTGTCCATTTTTTGACTTTTTGAGAGCGTTTGACCTCTCAAAGAATTGGCTATAATTTTCAATTCGTAATTTTTTAATATGCAATATGGATCTTGTTTGATAGATCTCAATTAGTTTTATTATACAAAATCTTCAAAATAAAAAAATATTATAAAATGTAAGATATAAGTATATTTTTGAAAGACACGTATTTCGACAATTAGACAAACAAACTGGGACGGAGGGAGTAGTAAAGTATTTATTTATCTAAAAGTTGCACATCTTTGCACAACGGATTATTATTTAGGAATGGAAGGAGTAACATATTATCGTAAATATTCTTCAAAATCATTTACATTAACGAAAAGTTCTAATTGGTAGTTTGGTACTATCTTGAATCTTCCATCGGATGATGAACCTAATCTTTGATCCAAAAAAAAGATAGGAGTAGCACAGAAAGAAAGTCAATCAATCGCTTGAAACACCGAAATATTAGGGAAAAGAAATTTACAAGAAATAGGAAACAACGTTCTCCCTAAGCAAAGGACTCAAAAAGTAAGTTAGGCACGATAAACTCGCATGCAGTTTCAAATCTCATTAAATATCTAATAAAGCGGAGAAAAAAAACACCATGGAAAGAGCACCGCCTGAAAGCGTGAGTGCTTTCTAGTAGCAATCTTGCTACCAAAAAGTCTACACTGACAGCACATCTATAGACCGTTTAGCCTACTGCACTTCTAGTGGGTGTCCCCTCTCTCTCTCTCTCTCTCTTGGAACCCGCACCAGTTGAATGGGATTTCGAATTCGGTAAATTGGCCTAGGGTCCGTTTGGTTTTGGGTGTTTAATCCAACCCAATATGTAATAGTGGTGAAGGTCCATTACTGTATCATTTATTAGGTCTACAGTCTGTTTTTAGACCAAAATACCCTGACTGGCTTGTATATATAATGTATTATTTTTGAATTTTCCTCCCAACCCGCTGGTTTCCGCTCCCAGATTCTCCGGTGCCCGGACTCCACTGCCTCTACAGCATTTTATCCTTGAAAAGGATTTCACTTCAACGAAGACACCACGACAGTGTGAATAATAAGGACGTCAACAACATCTCAACTTCGACGACGGCACAAGGCAACAAACATGTAACTCGGCAGCGAGCCGGTGGTTCAAGTGTCGATGCCGGCGAGAGATCGATCTTGCCGCACTTAGCCGTGAGCTTCGGCGTAGGAGAGGTGCCGACAACAAGGTAATGTTGGGTGCTGGAGACGGGGACGTAAGGGGGAGCTCGTGGCGGGAAAGATGATGGGGTTTGGTGTAGATGGGGACAGAGAAGGAGCCGCCGGAGATGGAGTTGGCGAAGGTGTAGCGGTGGGTTTTGGGACTAAAAAGGAAAATTCTCAATTCTACAAAAATTGACCCTCTTTAAGATTGCAAAATAGAGAGAGAGAGGGAGGAATTGGCTGAAAGTTTAATCTTTGTTTGACTGTAGAATTCCGAATTGCAGAAGGAAGGCGACAATGGTGCAGTGCTGTGGAGTCGTAGCAAATGCAATTCTTTGGGAGTTGCTATTTGAAACACACTTATTTTCCCTTATTTTAAAGATAATACTCTGGGTTCCTTTATTTTTGGTGAGTCAAAGAATATATTAATATAGATATGGTTATCTGTTGCTTTATCTTAGAAGATACAGAAAATATATTAAAGCAGATAATGTTATCGGTTATTTTATTTTTGATGATACAAAAATAAATTAGCACATATAAGGACTGGTAACGAAAATTACCACAAATAAATTAGTACGAATACTTTGTCTTTTAGAAAATACAAATATAAATGTGAATAGATAACCATATTTGTTGGTTCTATTTTGATTAGACATCACATGTTTCAGAAAAGATAACCTTATCTACTTGTCATTTTCGTAATAATACGTAGTATAAATTTGGAAAGATAACTATATCTGTTGAATAGATAACCCTATTTGTTGGTTCTATTCTGATTAGACAGAGCCCATGTTTCGGAGAAGATAACCTTATCTATTTGTCATTTTCGTAATAATACATAGTATGAATATATTTGTTGAAGATAACTATATCTGTTGAATAGATAATTATATTTGTTGGTTCTATTCTGATTAGACATAGCACATGTTTCGGAGAAGATAACCTTATGATGATTTATTGCGATATTCAAAGCATAGATTTTGCAAGATAACCTTATCTGTTAGTCTTTTTAATAATCTTTTTTAAAAATACATAGTACATATCTTGATAGATAACCATACCTATTGATTATTGCGATTATATAAAGTAATAAATTTGCAAAAATAATCTTATCTGTTTGTCTTTTTTAGATAATAAAGAGCGTATATTTGCAAAAATAAAATTTGTTGTTAACTTTTTTTGAAACATACATAAAGCCACTCATATTACAGGGCAGTAAGAGCACTCATACGGGTACTTGTTTGTCTTGTTGCTCATACATAAAAACCACCCCGGTCTAAAGCAACCCATTCCCCAAAATCAACACCTGTGCACCAAACATAAAAAATTTAATTTTAACATCTTCACACCATATGTGGAGCAGCCCCAATTTATCATTTCCGACACCTCATGCGTGTTGCATACACCCATGACTGTATAAATGCATTCACCGACTGATTTTGGCCCTGAGTCGGCACCGCTTTCTTAGTTGGTCGTACCTTGGACGATCGCCGTCAACCGAGAAAAGAAATCCTCCTTGTCGTACGTCGGAATCCCTTCCTCAGTCTGTTGTAAGTCAGAAGTCGGTCGATTGCCGCCCACCAGAGATCCTCGTTGTCGTCATCATCCTGCCGCAGGCGGCACCGCCATACCTCCCGAAAACTTGCTGGCTCTCCCGCCCAAATTATCCGTTGGGGTAAGGATTTCGAGGAAGCAAGGAACATGGAGGGTATTTTTGGAACGCGTGTCCATATAAGGACTGGAACCACTATGAAAAGTTTATGTGGACTAATTGCACGTTGAATTGTGTAGTGTGTCCTTATCAACAAGGCTCCTTTTCGAATTTGGGGATTACGATTCGGAAAGTTTGAGAATCCCGACCCAGAACTCCCGACCGAAATCCCGACGCCGCGCCGGGCCCATTCCGGCCATCGGATGGCTGATCGGAGCCAACCAAAAATTCTATAAAAAAAAAATCGAGTGGGTCTACGCGAGAATCAACGGCATCCGATGTGTGTAGATGGCCGATCCAAATACCCCATTTTTTTGTATATATGTGTGTAAAAAAAAGGGGGCCCACCGCGCCACATAGGCGCGCGGTAAACTAAGCGGTCAATATGTGCGATCAGTGTAGACTTTTTGTGAAAAAAGGCATGATGGGATCACCTCCCCTCATGCTTGCTTCTATTCATGATGACTCCTAGAAAAGCAACATTGCACAATCATCATAGATAAGCTTCCAGATCGGAGGCATTGGCTCTGATCAGTTTCCTTCAATCCCGGCCTCTTCATAAGGGCAGCACCTCCTGCACCTTCCGTAATAACCACGATCGCAACATCTATAACGGCATCCCCCTCCTCCTCCTCCGCCGCCCGGGCCTCCTCCTCCTGGGCCTCCACCGTATCCGCAGCCATTGTACCCTCCACCACCATACTAGGCGTCCTCTACCCCATGTTTGTCAGCTCGGCTGCACAAATGACAAACATGCTTTTTAGTTAAGTGTTCGATCGATGTGTTTTATGTTATAGAATGTCATAAAAAGACGTACTATTGGAATTGTATTCACTTTTCCAACGCGTATGCAATCGCATATATTAAAAACAGAATGAACAGCACAAAAATGACACTCCATCAATAAAAAGCTTCCCGTCCAACCAGGCACGATAACTGTAATTTGGTGACCGGCTTCGAGCATAGCACAACGTACATGAATGTGCAAATTCCGTGTGAAGTTGAAGCATCGGCATAAGAATCATGAGCCTAGACTTGAGCAAAATCAAATTGCAGGGGGTCCAAACTACCGATGCAAGTTCCTCATCAACGACAATAGCCCTGTTTCCTCCCACGTCGAAAATTTCGTATGCACTACGAGCATGTTGTTTCCAGGGATCGAGTGCCTGCAACTAATATATACACTTAATGCAGCTGCACAGAACTCTTGAAATGTGGGGAATGCAGACAACTTTTAGCAACAAAGTTAAACAACAGAGATCCGTGATCAACGCGGAGAGTTCCGCGGCAGCCAGCGGGTAGGCATGCGGGCAAGCTCGGGGCAGGTGGCGCGCGGTAAGTAGGCACGCAACCAGGAGAGGTCTCGCAGCCTAAGTCGGTTGGAGGGATCCGGCTGTCACTTAGGATTTGCCTGTAAATGTAAATATCAGTTGCTGTATTCCTTTCTTCTTCTTCTTCTTCTTTTTTTTTTTTTTGAGAGAGAGAGACGCAGTACAGAGAGAGTGCAAAAGAAAACTTTTCTCAGAGAGGAAAGAGAAGATTTGTTATCATTAGTTTTATCTCGGTTCATAGTGGACTGGTGTAACTCCCGGAGACGTAGGCAAGTTGTCGAACCTCGTATATCTGTGTGATCTGTTTTTCTGTTTCCACTTTCTCTTCCTTTTTTCTGAATTGTTTTCTGTGACAATAGTATCCCAAGATTTAAGTTTTTTTTTTTTTGTTGTTCGTTGTGTATCGAGCACGAGGCTCCGATTTCCCAACATGAAAATCCATTCTTCTGAATTAATTGCAGTGCGTTTTGCTGCAAAGCAATGGGAATTTAATGGCAGCTAGTTATAAGCTTATGCTTACCAAATCATGGAACAGCCACACAAACAATCAAAATCGTGTTACTACAGAGGAAAGAAAATCGGGGATGTGAGACTCCTTCATTGCATCCCTTTGCATTTTTCACGAGACAAATTCAGCACAAATTTTTAAGAGGACAAATTCAGAACAAACTTTTAAGAGAAAACAAAAGAAAGCAATTATTTATAGACTTTTCAACTTTCAACATAGCACTGAGAGCATCTCCAGCCTTGACCCATTTTAAGACTCAAATTTAAAAATGGGGCAAAAACCACAAAAATCTCTCTCCAATCTTTGACTCAAACCCTTCCCCATTTTGGGTTTTACCCATTTTTTTGCCCAAATTTGAGACAACTTTTGCCTTGACCCATTTCTCCAACGGCTAGTTAGAGAGAGAGAGAAAGAGGGAGATGTGTAAAATTTGGGTTTGATGGTTGGAGATGTGTCCACCCAAAATGGGTTTTTACCCAAAATTTGACTCAAATTTGAGGAAAAATATGGGTGAAGGCTGGAGATGCTCTGATGTCACCTTCTCTAGAAACAGGGTAGGTACCGGAGTTGGATTCCTTGTCTCTAGTTGCAGATGGAATACCAAATATACCTCGATCTGTTGATGCCTTTTTCATACATTTTGAAAGACAACCCATTTTGAGCCCTCGAATTAAAAAAACTCACAAATTTGGGAAATTGATGTGGATTTACCTTCCATTGCCTCTTAAAGCTCTGCCTTGATTTCTGTTGTTTCTTGCTTTTCAGTACTTCCAATTAAACCAGAGCTTTGGTCTGCAACTCTAATGGGTCTAAAACCCAGATGGGTAATCTTCAATGGATGTTGATGTGATCTTCTGGTTTCTTGAGTGAGTGGCTGAGACTGAGAGTGCTCTAACATCAGCTCTCATCGTCTTTGTGAAACCTGTGGGAGAGGAGAGATCGATGACTGGTGGAGTCCGATGGTGGCGGTGGTAGACAAAGAAAAGAGAACAAAATTAGGGTTTCGAAATTCCAGACCCATACCAGCGAAGCTGAAGGCGCTCCTATTCATAGACCAAAACCAGGTGAGAATGATCGTCGGCGGTGATCGCGCGTTTGTGGTGATCCGTCGGTGGTGGTGGGGACGGGGTGCCTCGGTGGAGGTAGGTCGGATTTGGACTTTGGAGAGATGGTTTGGGCAGGGATGCAGGAGATGGAGCAAAACAATAATTTTAGTGACACACCCAAATTCACATTCAAACACACACCCACACTCATATAAGTGGTGGTTGCTATACACACACTATAAGTGTGTAGTGCGTATATTAACCACCACTCATGTGAATGTGGGTGTATATTTGGACGTGAATTTTGATATGCTACTAACAGAGCAAAATTGAAAAAAAAAAACACCCAACATAGACAAAACAGCAACTAAAAGCATCACTGCTTTCTAGGGAACCAATCAGGCAAAAGAAGTACTTGTTGCTAGTTTGGTAAATGACATTTTGATTGAATATTTTACAGTCACGAAATGATTTTTGTCATACGTCATGAAATGATGAGGGCTGCTAATGGTACAGCAGTTTGTGCACAGCAGCCCCGTACAGATGGGCTTTGCGCCCGTCTCGGGTCCCGCAAAGATGATCGGAGCCGCTCATTTTGTTCAAAACATGTTGTTTATGGTCCCTGTAAAAAATCATCTCAATCCGATATCGGAAAAGGTGTTTACGAATCATCCAACTTTGCTTCAGAAATTAGGCCAAAATGAGCGGCTCCGATCATCTTTGCGGGACCCGAGACGGGCGCAAAGCCCATCTGTACGGGGCTGCTGTGCACAAACTGCTGTACCTCAATCTTTACTGTGAAATGATTGACATAACATGAATCTTTTGAATGATGATTACCCATCCTTAAGGCCTTGGGTTTTTATATACTCCATCCGTTCCAATTTGAGAGTCCCTCTTGGGGATTCCAATTATTTTTAGGAACAGCAATGATTTCACCTATATTACTTATTATTTCCACCATTACCCCTATATTTTACTTACTTATAACACTTATATTCAATTGTGAGGGACACTTTTGAAAATTACCAAAATTTTCCTTCCATTTTTGGAAAAGGACTATCATTTTGGAACAACCCAAAAAGGAATAATCGACTCTCAAATTGAAACGGAGGAAGTAGGATTTTGACACGTGGAAAATATGTCACTTGCAATCATCGGCGAAATAAAAACTTTTGATCAAGTAATTACTGTATAAAAAAGTAATTAGTGTTTGTGGTTTACGAACTCGCATATTCGAATCATACGGTGGTTAAACCTGTAGAAACTTTATATCCATCTCAAAATCAATTGGCAATGAGTGGAGAGGTCCCAGATATTATTAAGTGATCACTCATTCCACTTCCAAGCAATGTGGGATTCATTTCCTTAACATCCCCCCTCACGTGCAACCGCGTTTGAGGTCTGTCACGTGTGGCCACTTTTGAGTTCTATCATCGTGCAGCCTTTTTGGTGGTCTGTCATCGCGGGGTGTAGATTGTGAATTTTATAAAATGTGGGGTGGAACGGGCCCCGCTTTGATACTATGTAGAAACTGTATATCCATCTCAAAACCAATAAGTGATCACTCATTCCACTCCCAAGTAACGTGAGATTCATTTCCTTAACAAAACCTTACAATCATTGAAGGATTTGCATGTTCATTGATTTCAGGACTTTGAGATCAATCAAGGTGTGCGCGCAAAAGTTAGATAGCCTATACATTCAATTAAAAAAACACGAACAAGCAAACTATTACTGTGACCTAGATAGGGTTATAAATGAGCTAAGCTTTATCGAGTTTGAGTTTTAACTATCCGAGCCCTTAGCGAGTCGAGTTTACTCATTTATTAAACAAGACTCTTTAATCGAGCCGAACACCCTGAACGAACCAAGCTTTTGTCAAACAAATCGAGTTCTACTCAACTCATTTAATAAATAAACCGAGCCTAAACGAATCGAACTCGCGAACTGCAAGCTTCGTTTACAGCCCTAGACCTAGACTAAAGTAACATGAGATCGATGAATGTGGTTGACAAGTAGGTAACAGCTACTTGCTAGCTTGCGCCTAAAACGTGTGCGCACTCGTGGCCTCATCTCATCGACTAATAATATACCCTATTAAGGTTTCTTAACATAATGACTGAGGCCCACGAATTACCCACGCTGTCGCCATAGGCTTTGTTTCTCTCCCCTTAATAAGCCCATCAATCCCATGAAACCTCTTTCCAAAATCAAGTACTAGATAATCCAACTCATCATCTAATTCGACAAACAACCCACCACAACCCCCCCCCCCCCCCCCCCCCCATGCATGGCTAATCCCGCTAACGTGCCCCCCAGTGACCGACCACCACCAAAAGAGGTTCAACCACCCACAACCACCGCTCCCTCGCCGCGGGAAGGCAGCGGGATGTCCGGCAAGCATCTGGTTTTTCGAGGAATCCGGTGCCGGAATGGAAAATGGGTGTCGGAGATACGCGAGCCACGTAAGACCACTCGGATTTGGCTCGGTACGTACCCGACACCTGAAACGGCGGCGGCTGCATATGACGTGGCAGCGCTTGCCTTAAAAGGCCCCGATGCCACCCTAAACTTCCCCGAATCTGCGCTTTGGTATCCCATTCCAGCTTCTTCGTCCGCGAGTGATATACGCGACGCCGCTGCCGCTGCTGCGGCAGCCAGACAACATTTCTCAATGCAAACAAGGTCTGGAAGTGAGAGCACGTGTCAAGAGGGTGCCACGTCGTCGGGCGGCGGGCAAGAGTTTTTCGCCGAGGAGGAGATTTTCGACATGCCAAATTTGATGGCGGAGATGGCGGAGGGAATGCTGCTAAGCCCACCGAGGATGGAGGGGCCGTCGACAGAGGAATCCGCGGGCAATTCAGATGGAGAAAGGCTATGGAGTTATCCGTGACCATAAATAGTTGAAGCAAATAATTACGTACGTAGTCATGTTGTATGGTACTAGAATTGTGTGGGACTGTGGCTAGTACTAGGTTTTCTTCTTTGAGAATAAATTCTTTACACCGCCGGTGTAAACATTTATTTCCTTCAAATCAATTGCATTGCACCACGTCACCATGTTTATTAATTGGGACCACTGTTTTGACACGTGTCGCAATATAATTGATTTGGAGGAAACAAATGTTTACACCGACGGTGTAAAGAATTTATTTAGCTTTTAGTATATAAAGTAGTACTAGCTGATAATTGGCTGCTTAATGAGATCATATATGGTCATTATTTAATGATAAACATAAAGGCTTCAGTGTTTGTATTATATCTACGTACCCAAAGAGGAAGTGGTATGGGAGTATCACGTGGCGGTACTCCAGATTATTGAATAATTACTCGAGTTTTAGTATTATGTTGTGTGAAACGAATCCAAATCTGAGTACTTCTAATTGTTTGTGACATCCCGTGTGATATTGCATGTGCTGTGTTTCTCTTTATAAGTTAATGAGCTTTCAGAAAGAAGAGTGCTATGAACAAAGAAAATTGACAAAGAAAAGATCCTTAAAGTGCACATAAACGGCCCAAATTCACTGTGCAGTAAATATGAGCCGAAATTTTAAACTGAGTTTACGACCACAATGATATGACAATGATCTTACTTGTCCTCACATTAATCACAAAGAGGCGTATTAATCCTTCACCACAAAAAGAGATGTAACATTTTGAACCACAAAGAGACAAAATATTTCATCGTAAAAGACGTAAAATTTAGGGATGGCAAGTGCACCCGCCCCGCCCCGAACGGGGTGGGTTTTTCACTCCATTTTCGGGGGTCGGAGTAAAATTTCCAAAACCCACCCGGGTTCGGGGCGAAAGTACCCCGCCCCTAAACCTGTAACGACCCGTAATTTTTATTATTAATAATATCATTAAAAAGTATCATTTGTATTAATAAAATTTACTTAATAATAATTACCTAGTAGATATATACTAATTAAATTAATTTAAGCATTATTATTCCACTTTTAATTCTTTTAAATTGCATGCATGTAAATCCTATAACTCTCACTCTCCTACTCAAATTCTACTTCCTTCCTCAGTATATTCCCGTCCCAATTTCGTCCATACCAAAACCCTATAGGATACAACCTCTTAAAATCCCATTTTAATCGAAACTCTTCCCATCCTCCTATATATACATCACCAATCCGACCCTAGGTCAAAACCATTATAATTCTCACGCCCCCTAGTCCAGAAAGAGCAAAAAAAATCAGAGAGATTGAAACTCCAATCCATGGAGTTCTAGAGAGAGAAAGAAAGAGAGAGAAAAGTGGGTTTGTGATCAAGACTCAACCGAAATCTAATTCGATCACTCCGGACGCTTCCTACAGTTCCTAGCATCACCAAACGTCACCCAATTCGGCCCCGTAGTCCCCCAATCGAAGAACCCGAAACCTTCTTCCCAAATATTCAAGTTTCGATCAAAAATCAATTCGATCCGATTTGAGGTAGTATAATCCATTCCAATCACTCCTCTAAGTATATTTAATCTTTTTAAGCATAACCCAATAGCCCGAATGGTCCCATGCATCGAAACCATCACGAAAAACCAAAAAGAACCGAATCTGCCCCGGACCTTGCGGCCGCAAGGTTCGGGCTGCAAGAACCAGGCCTGAGGTTGCGGTGCGCTGCTCAGCCGCAAGGTTGACTCGGTCAAACCTTGCGGCAGGTTCTGTTTTGTTTCGAACATGTTTTGCGACCTCCCGAACACCGTTTTTGACCCCCGAACTATTTTTCCTAGACTTTTCACACCTCAAAGATCATAACTTGTTAAGGTCATATTTTTTTATTTAATTATCTATTTATTAAATTATTTGTTAGTTATCGTTCAACGTTTACAAACGAAAATTAGTTACGACCTTTCAACCAACGTTTTAACACTCCAACTAATTTTTTTAGACTCCTTACATCTCAAATACAGTAACTTGTCGAATTAAATATTTTTTTTATTTAATTCACTATTTAATATTATTTTTAAAGTAATTCCAATCAAAATTACTTTACGACTTTATAAACATTATTATTAATGCCCGAATAATTTTATTTAGATTCCTCACTGTCCAAATATGAAATTATGTCAGTCTCAACATTTATTTTTATAATTAGTTATTTATTGTCTATTTACTTCACATTCGGTCTTTTTAATAACCGTTTTCATATAATTTAACTCTTCGACCCTCCGAACCCAACTTTTGACATTCAACTGATTATATAGGACCTTTAGAACTCTTATTTGGTCATGATTAATTATTCTACTATTTTTATCTAATTAATGCATTTAATTAGCTTTTTATTAAACTGTTCAATTAGAAATAATTAATAAGAGCTTAGAAAATATTTTATTAGATTTTTTATAAAAGTTTTACTTCCTTATTGACATTGTGGCCATACGAGAATAAGGGTAACGGCCCATTCATAAAAGGTTGTGTGATTGCACTGCTGGTTATTTGTTTTAATTATTATTTGATTTAATTGTATATTGTATCGATGCCTGAATTGAATGCTAGATTGGACCCTAGAGACATGGGGTGGTATGCGAATAGAGTTCACCTAGACGATGTTAGATAATGGATGAATTGGAAAGTTTTATTTTTAGAATGCCTGCAGGCGTGATTTTGAGATGTGATGAGATATGTGATGGTTTGAACTGGCAAAGTAAGCCCAGTGGTGATTGATGAATTGATACTGGCGAGAGTCCAGTGATGAATTGAAACTGGCAAAGTAAGCCCAGTGATGACTGTGTGGTGGTGCATAAGATAGGCGAACCCTAGTTATGATTCGGACATGATAAGTTTCCTTTTGTTGTAATGAGAGGGATACACGCTAGGTACATAACTGAGGTGCAATCCGCGACAACAAAAGAAAGTGAGCTCATGGGACAGGGCATAGCTAGCGGTTGGGGAGGAAAGACTCCGCGGAGGAGATCTTAAATTTCACGTCAGGTTAAATGGATAGTAATAAACTGGTTTCCGTGGAATAAACTCTGTTTTACTTTATCGCATTATTATTATTCATGTTGCTTGCTAATTGTAAAGTAAGAGGGGTAGTTGGGTTGGATTATGCTTCGTGGTGAACTTTTTCACTCAAGTACGGATTGCCTGGCTTCTGTGCCAGATTTTGCAGAAAATCAGGAAGAGACACAGAACCCTGATGGTGAACAATTCTATGCACAAGAGAACCAAGAGGTGGGAGCTGAGCCAGAATACGCCTGGGATCCATATCAATCCTAGAAGGCGGCTCTGTTATTTTATTTAGTTTTTATCATAAAGACTACTTTTCAGTATTTCAATAAGGATTTGTAATAGACGAAACATTAGGGAGAATTATCCGTTTTGGATTTTGAATTTAAATTAATAAATTCTTAGAAATCATTATTTAATACCTCCGATTTTATTTCCGAAAATCGGGGCGTTACAAAACCCGCCCCAAACCCGCACCGAAATTACCTGACCCTGACCTGGTGTGTGTGTATATATATGTATATTTATTTACTTATATATGTATATGTATTTATTTATATATGTACATATACTTATATACATGTCCTTTAATTTTTGTAGCATTAATCCAAAAAACAATGTCTCTTTACTGTCAAGTAGTCTAATCAAATTTAAAAAAGAAATAAAAATTGATATTTATTGGTGTTTAGTGGATTTTTTAAAAAGTTTTCTTCAAATATTTATAATAAATTCTACACATAGAGAAATGGAATGAAGTATCTAAAATACTGATTGCAATTAAAAGTTTAGATAAAACCGCGATACCAAAATTAAGACACAAAAATAATTTCAAAACTTTTATATAGATAATTTTTATTCTTACTTTGCATTTTTTTAATTTTTTACTTGTAGTTTGATTTTTTTTAATTTTTACGGGGCGAGGCGGGTAAACCTGTTCCCCGATCGGGGCAGGGACGGGGGTACCCCAAAAAAAACCAGATCGGGGGAGGGGCGGGGGCTAGGGAGGGTAATGATTTTCGGGTCGGAGTCGGGGTATGCAAAAACCCGCCCCGTTGCCATTCCTAGTAAAATTTCACCACAATATGCGTAACAACTATAAATGTGTAAACCATATGCACTCCTAACTATACAAAGGCATAAATAAATACCGGTTTGCAAGTGGGTTTTTTTTTTTTTTTTTTTTTTTTTGAGATTGCCCCAAAATCCCAATATTTTAGTAGTATAAATTAATTAGCTAGAAAAGTTGGAATGAGTGATACTCTCTTTTAATCATTTCCATTTTGATTCCATGTATAATCATTCTCTAGTTAAGAAGTGGTGGCCTGATGATTAATAATGTGACACACGACGTAATTTTTGTATGGCTTTAAGATGCTTTATATATTTTAGTTGCAAAATGACGAATTAACTATAGGGGAAGTTAAAATTAATTAGTGAGGAAGACTGCTCCCAAAGTGGCTGATGAAGTCAAAAGTAAGAAAGCATAGAGTACTATATATTTTTATCTACATCTTTTGATGAAGAGGTACGAGAAACAAAAATATGATTTTCCTTTCCTTTTTCCTATTTCAAAGAGGAAATGATTCAGGGACCAGAATTGATATAAAAAGGAGAATAAATTATATACACCGGCGGTGTAAACATTTGTTTTCTTCGAATCAATTGCATTACATCACGTCGTCAAAATAGTAATCCCAATTAATAGAACATGGCGACATGACGCGATGTAACTGATTTGAAGGAAACAAATATTTACACCGACAGTGTAAATAATTTAATTTCTACGGTAATAAAAAAAAATAAAATAGGAGAGACTATTTAATTCTATTTCTCTCATTGTGCTCATGAATCATGCCAATCCATTAAAATGGGATTCGTTAATTACTCTCTCCTAGACTATTTTACTCTAGTTCTATCATTGTCCTCATGAATCATGACAATCCATTATATTAAAACGGATTCGGGATTCGTTAATCTCTCCTAGAATCCTAGGAAGGGGCTGCAATCTTTCTTTTAGCTTTCCTCCTAAGGTGAAGTATGGAGTAAGTTCTTTCAAGGGTATTTTGGTCTTTTTTCCGAACATTACCGACGGGATGTGTTTTCATGGATATCCGAAATTATTCCCATCTGGATCGTACCAATACCGGTACTACAAGAAAAAACATCATTCCCGACTAACAGTTTAGTCGGCAAAACGTAGGAATTTAGTCGGCAATAGTCATTCCCGACTAAAAAATTTAGTCGGCAATTTAGTCGGGGTATTGCGGTCGGCAAAGGTAATATGGATTATTTAGTCGGCTAATATGGATTATTTTCGACGAATTATTTAGTCGGAAAAATTATTTAGTCAGAAAATATTAGATAAATTACCGACTAATTATTTAGTCGGGAAATATTTAAATAATTATCGACTAATTATTTAGTCGAAAAAATATAATGAATTTCCAACTAATTATTTAGTCGGCAAATATTAGATAAATTACCGACTAATTATTTAGTCGAGAAATGTTTAATAAATTCGGTAAATATTGCATAAATTACCGACTAATTATTTAGTCAGAAAATGTTATATAAATTACCGACTAATTATTTAGTCGGCAAATGTTATATAAATCACTGAAAATATTTGACAAATTACTGACTAATTATTTAGTCGGAAGATGTGTAATAAATTGCCAACTAATTATTTAGTCGGGAAATGTAACATTTGTTTTAAATATAATATTAAAAATTTTAAAATTAATTCTAAAATTTTTTGAGATTTTTTTTTGGTAATTCACAATAAATTAAATTGAACATCTATTCACCAATATATTGTAATCAAGTATTGAAATTCAAAAACAATTCATTCATAATTTCCATAAATAGGTATTAACCAAATACTTAACATACGGTATCTGAATTCGCAAAAGTACAAAATAACGAAAAATCGTACCACGAAAGTGCTACCATCAAACATATCATATCCATGCCCTAAAGCGCAAAATAATACAAAAGTTCAACAAAACTAGATTAAGATAGAATCCACGGGAAAAATCCAACTTCTTCATATATAATTCTTAACGAGATGCCAGATACTCCAATATCTGTGGAAAGAACAAAACACAATAATTAGACCCAAAATCGCGATCTTTCTTCTAATAGCTATTAGCTGAAAATAATTTAAAAGCATAAACAAAAAAATTCATTCATCCCAAAATCAGTAAAAAAGTCTCAAAAAATCAATTACCCAGAAGGCAAAAATTTCCAAAATTTACACATGAAATAGTTTACACATAGAACACCTGGTCGTCCATGGCCTCTGGAATCAACATGATAATGCAAGTAAATAAGCCAACTCACAACAATTTAGCATTCAGACCATGATGGAAAACTAAGGAGTAGAATTTGTTACTGGTAACTTGATTCCCGCAAAATAGGAACTGAAATTAGAATTGCAAGTCTTTTCAAACCATGTGATCTCAATCAAAAACACATCTTCACTCATTCTAGTATAAGTTGGAATGTTGAGACATAACTAATAGAATGCTTAGCTTTAAGTATAACAAACTTTAGCATCTTCAAGTACCTCACAGTCAACCATCTTTGGAATACAAATTATAATCCAACGCATGTACCATTAGCTAGTCACGAACTCATGATTATGAGCAACAAGCCAAAAAGAAAGAGTGCCGAGCTGATGTGAATACTGGTAAACACCAGCCTATATGTAGTGTGACATGTTCATAAAACCAGCCCAAAAAAGAATGCACCTAATAAAAAAAACAGAATGAGTTGTTCCTCTTCCATTAGCATATCAGTGCTAATATAGGATTTAATGAGTGGAAGACAAAATTATTGCTAAAGGAAAATTGTAAAACAAGTACAGTTCTTGGCTCTGTGTATGCTACAATGACACTAAGCTTGCATTGCATAGTCTCACTGCCTGGTTGGAGACTTTTGCACACATGCAGCACAAGATGGAACCATGTCACAAGAGTCCAATAATGCTTAGCTTAGCATACACGAGCACGCAAACAAACTACTACTACTACTACTCAGTAGATTTGCCTTGCTTCTTGTCCAAAAAAAAAAAGAAGAAGAAAGGGAGTGAATATCAGGGAGTATCACTTCTCTCGCTTTGTGAAATTTACTACTCCAATTATTAATGCCCATGATTATTTACTTACTAGCTACACCAGTAAACATAAAAAGGGATAAGATACACACACACACACACACAAAAAAAAAAAAATACCTTTCCGACAATACCACTCCCTACTGGATGGACGTTTGAGATTCATTATGGGTAGTCTTTGAACTTCATTTGTAGAATTATGGGATGGACGTTTGGGATTCATTATGGGTAATCCCTTTCTTGCCAGATATTCAGGCATCTCCCAACTTCATTTGTGGAATTCATATCTGTTTAAATGGACTATAAAAAGATTCTCATCAAGGCATGCCAGTATTGCAGTCCACGACAAGTGAATATATATCACCAATTTCAATTTTCGGTTGCCTCCCAATCCAAGGACATGTTTCTTATAGTGCAAAAAATTAACGCTCATGCAATGCAATCAAATAAACAGCTAATAGACTGGAGGGGCTAGGCCGCCACCTCAACTCGGCAAACAGAATATGCGAGGGGTTATGCCACCACCTCGGCTAAGCAATGCAATTAAATAAAACCAACTATACTAACTAAAAACAAACTCAATATTTAGCCTGGCTTCGTTACACCTCAGGTTTGGCATATAACCAGGTTGGAGGTATCCACCAATCTAAATATGAGCTACTAACCCATTAATTCATAGCAAAGAGGAAATTACGTACCGAATATTTGCCACCATCACCTCGATCACACATTGTCTCGTCCATGCATATGCCTCATCAACATGGCTTTGAGTTCATCAAATTCACGTTGCCTTTCCTCATCTCTTAGCCTTTGTTGCTCTTCCCGTTGTCTTTGCTCTTCCCGTTGTCTTTGCTAACATATTCAAATAACCATAGTTTGAATAGTTATCAAAATATCGATCACACATTGTCCTCTACCATGTGGAGTCTCAATAGAAACAGTCATAGCAGTCAAATGTTTTTGCCCTGACATAGGTGACGAGTCTATTGATATGCAATGATTAAGAATTAAAAATCTTTCATCATGGATGCAGTGCAAGTAAGAACAAGGATGATTCAGGGGGGACATAGTTTGACTTTGGATTACATGGCATAGATGGTATTTAAAAGGTCTTAACAATGCACAAAAAAATCTAACCTCAATGGTGATTGCAGCAGCAAATGATCGAGAACCCAAAGTATGCCCACGAGAAGCCACAGAGAAACCGTCTACCGGAGAACCAAGTTGAATCTGTCCTATTTTTGACGAATTTTTT
Organism: Rhododendron mucronatum var. ripense; assembly: GCA_019656295.1. NCBI lineage: Eukaryota > Viridiplantae > Streptophyta > Magnoliopsida > Ericales > Ericaceae > Rhododendron > Rhododendron mucronatum. The sequence goes on along the minus strand of BPLT01000050.1, from coordinate 1,437,382 downwards.
TCTTCAACACGCTGACCATGTAATTTTTTGGTAATTTTACTGCAGATGCCTCTGTGTGTGTACCTTATGCTGTAAAAATTTCAGAATTTTCTGATAAGTGTGGAAAAAGATAAAAATCATAAACCGAGCTGCTGTCAGATTCGCATATGTGCTGACAGCACAGACACATCTTGAAGAAACGGTCATATCTTCTAGCTCGGGTATCGGTTTTACGCACCATTTCTTGATTCTGAAACTAGACTTACATACCTTTCTGAATATATAAGGTTTGTGCCTTAGCTCCTTCTAGAAAAAATCAGTTTTTGTTCCGAAATTGATGGTTTGATAATTCTGGAATTCTGGGCAGCTTTTGAAGCTGTGTTTTTCATCAAATTTATCGTAGTTGAGAGTGTTACTGACTATGGGTTTGTATGAGTCTTAATCATCGATCAATTGGTGATGTTTTGGTGTTGGAATCATTGGAAAATATTGAGTAGGTGATTTTTAAAGAGCTTTCGACCGCAGACTGTTCTGCTGGAAACTGTGATTTTTGCTTCAATTGTGTAACTTCTGTTGAGCGTATTTTGGTCATTTGGACTCTTATTAGGGCAAATTTTATATCGAGATTGATGTTCTGAGAGTGTACTTTCTAATGGTTGTAATCTCGAAGTCTAACTCTGGACCTATGGAATGCTATAGTCAGAAATCATTTGGTGGTTCTGTTGTGAGATTCTTGGTTTGAGGTGCGAATTAGTGAATTTATGTTGGCACATATGTCAAGGACATTCAGAAGCCTCTTATAATCTCAAAGGAAGAAGGATAGCAAAATACCAACCTAAAACCTAAAGAGGAGCAAAAACATTCTTGTCCAAAACATAAAAACATAAAAACTTACAATCCTAAAAACATGCTAGAGTCAACACTGAGATACAAAAGCATAAGTACTACCAGCAACTAGCTAAAAGGATGGCCTAGCCTGCATGATTGTTAGCACTAGCATACAAGGATGGCCTAACAACAGAAGCCAAAAAAACATACGAGATCATTGCATTCAAGGTATTTCACTGTCAGAGCTCTGGCCATCTGATTCTTCTTCTTGATTATTATTGCATAAATCATAATGGTTCTTGCTGGTTGTATTGTTATTGCAGGTTCCTAGCACATAGATTGACAAATCCACTCCCAAAGTTCTTCTCACGAGGATTACCACTTTACCAAAAAAAAACTAGTTGCATGTAGATTGAAAGCAAAACATAAAAGTAGCAATGCAAATGTAATTCTCATAACTAATCAAGTTAGCACTCAAAATCCAAATCTCAGTACGAGATTATCCTAGCATTATTGCTATTTTATAATCTTGAAACTCCAAAAACTCTAAAAAAAACACACCTATAAATTGGCAGCTATAAAGAGCAAAGTTTCGTCCACGCGCCCTAGGATCATCTATTCATGCATCTACTCTTCGAGAATCTTGACTCTATATCATCCCCTAAGCATGAATATACACATTAGACTCCTTAGATACCATAGACAAGTACAAAAGACACACCATAGACAAGTACATAAGATACTACTTAGTTTACCACCATTAGTACAAAAATGGCTCCTTTACTCATAATGGTCAACTAAGAAAACTAAAAGAAATGGCTCACCATGGGTTTCCTCTTTTTAAACCAATTTTTCGAACCTGTTGAATTAAATTAAAACTTACCCTCTCCAAAATTGAGAACCAACACTTGGTGAGCATTAACATCGAGAGATGTATATAGGCAATCCTCTTTTTCTTTTCTTTTAAAACTGTTCCCTATCTCCTGGCCTTCTTTTTTGTTTCTTTCCCTTTCTCCCTTTTTTCCCTTTCCTGGGCATTAGTCATGCAAGCACAAAACACCTCCCCTCATCACTCACGTGCACCACCACAAACTCACATAGTGACACCAAAACCTTGACATGCAAACTGACCTTAAGTATCATCAACACCCTTAAATTTTAACCCAATTTCTTTTGAATCCCAAATAATACTCCACGATCTTTAAACCCATTTTAATTTTCATGTGATATTTATCTTCTTTAATTTCACCCAATCTCAAAATGCACAATAACGAATGACTCAGGTCTCACATTCTCTCAGAGTCACCAAAATAAAAGTGAAAAAATCAAATAAAACAATAATGCATTTTTTTCTTCTCCACCTTCAACCCTCCAGGGTTTCAATTCTTTCGAAACCCCGTTCATCCCGTCACTGCAACAATAACACCCAACAGAGCCTGGAACTGCTTAATGCAGCCACAAATGGAACCAGTCATAATAAAGTGCATACTCCAGGATAGTTGAATACTAAGAGTGCGTATTTAACAATGTGAGGCCTTCCAGCATATGGTAGATGTTTTTCCCCCCATCCTGTAAGTCTAGAACAATCTACACCGAACAAAGGTTTGCAATCAGCTACAAAAAATTGTGATGAACAAGTGGCACCCCAAGGTACGTAAAAGGGAGAGACCCAATTTGAAAACCTAACTGTCTACTGAGACTTCGAATTCTTAGAAGCTTCCCCAACCCAAAATTCAACCAATTTCAGCAAATGGGTCGCCGATTTTCGATCCGAATCTTGCAATTTCGCATTGAAAATTAAGGGACAAAATTAATTCACATTGAAAACGAGTTTTTCGAGTTGAAAAGATGGAAGCCTATTTACCTTATCAAAGCTCCGTTCTCGGTAGAAGGGAGAAGTTTTGATTCTCTGAACTGCACAGTAGATTTTGAATGTGAAAAATTCTATAGCCACCATTGCAATACCCTTGCAGGAAACGAGAGAGAGAGAGAGAGAGAGAGAGAGAGAGAGAGAGAGAGAGAGAGTTAAGAGGTAGACCTGAGATGTGAAGGCACGGCCGGACTCCTCCACGCTCAAATTCACTTCTTCTTAAGGGGAGAGCCGGAGAGGGAGGCGGTGATGGCAGGGGTCAGGTGTGGAAACTGAGATGGCAATGGTGGGCGGCGAGAGAGAGCTGGGTAAATGACGAAGTGAGGCGCAGGGGGGATTGTAAGGGGGGTTTAGCTCAGGTGTGGAAAACGGTGCCGAAACCCGCCTTTTTTTCCCGTGAAAATTGAAATTCGCGGAAAAATTTTAATCTTCTCCGACCAAAATTGATTTGATCGGCAAATGTCTTATTGCAGAATTTAGGAAAAAATATTTACTGTGTTCTAATTGAGTCAATATTGCATAAAAACTCTAAAATTTATCACCATGGATGTTTTTACAATGCTCAATCCGAATCGTTAGAATTTTACATCTTATCGATTATAGCATTGCCACCAAAATTGGAGATCTATTAATATCAGCAACCATGTGATTGGAAGACTTCTGCTGCGTCGAGAATCATTAAAGTCTTATAGCACACCACCCGAGTCCCACTTGTGGTCTTTTTTCGCGATCAGAACCATCTATTTTTTATTGATTATAGGTTCGATCATTCTTACCCAAATTATAGTCGATCACTTTTCGTTAGACAATTGATCAAATGAAAAATGCTAATTTTCTAATGAGTTCATGTCTCGATAAAGGAACTTTTTTAAACCTGATCGAACCGCAAATTTACAAGAATGAGCTAACCATGCAACAAGTACAACAATATCAACGGTATCGATCGTCACGATTGTCTCACGATCATGTGGCTACTGCAACAATGAATACAACACAAGACTTAGTTGGCTATCAAGTAGATAAGAAGTATAGATTTTAAAGCTAGATACCAAGTCATTTTTTATATTGCTCCATCTGAACCGTTAGAATTTAACGTCTTACTGATTATAGAATTACCACAAAAATCAGAGATCGTTTGATACCACCCGCCGTGTGATCGAAAGACATTTAATGCATTCAGAGGCGTTTTAAGTGTTATAGTGTACTTCTCGACTCCGCCTGAGGTCTTTTCTGGCAATCGAAACCATCTATCTTTGAGGTAATACAAAATAGATCATTTGTACTAAGAATGAAGTTTACCGTATATGGATAGACACTAGATCAGCCAACAAAATTCTTCTTATTTTGAAATTTTTGTGTCGATGAAGAGCTTTCTGAACCCGCTTGAGCCAAACTTTCATGAGAATCTTTTGATTACGAAGGGAAAAAAAAAAAGAACGGCTTCGATCAAAAAGTTTGCGTAGTGCTCAATGTATTCGGAACAAATATTGATATCTTAACCCATTGGCAAAAAAATTAATTTCCTTTATTGATTTTTTTAAGGAAAATTTTTGTCCCGAACCAAACTATTGCTTTGTCAAAAATCGTGGTCAATGTATCCCGACTAAATATAATTTTAGTCGGCATTTAATAGAATTTACCGACTAAATATTTAGTCGGCATATTTATTTATATATTAGTGTTTCAAGTTTTTTGGAAAAATAGATATTCCCCGACTAAATATGGTTTTCGTCGGTATTAATTAGAATTTTCCGACTAAAATATTTAGTCGGCACATTCATTTCATTTATTGATTTTTTAATTTCGGGCGAAAATAGATATTCCCCGACTAAATATGGTTTTGTCAGAATTTATTAACATTTTCCGACTAAAAAATTTAGTCGGTAATATTGGTTTTTTAATTCGCGCGAAAAATAGATTTTCCCCGACTAAATATGGTTTTAGTCGGAATTTATTAATATTTCCCGACTAAATTTTATTTAGTCGGTTCGGTGTTAGAATTTACATTTACCGATTAAAACAAGTTTAGTCGGAAATGGTTCGACTCTTGGCGACTAAATTTTATTTAGTCGGGAATTTTAGTCGGCAATTGTGTAATTTCTTGTAGTGCGGAGAACAATGTTTTGTGGATGGATTTTTGTGCGCGGACAAATTCGAAAACAAATGTGTTCAGAATCATGCGCACAGTGCACGTTGGGCATCAAACAAACAAAGTTGTTCACAAGCTACTCGAGACTCGATTCATTAAGGGCTCGGTTTGGTTGGATTATGTGATTATTTTAGCGTAATAATACTCGGATTCCGGTTCCGCTTCGGTCCGCTTGTTTCCCGTAGAATTAGTTAGTTGCAAAGACACAAGTTACTTAACGAATAGTTTTTTTTTTTACTTAACGAATAGTTGCAATGGTTGATACAAAGGTGTCATTTGGGAAGAGGCACATCTTTATCTTCGTATGCTTCAGCCAAGTACTAGTCTATTTACTTATTTCCCCCTTCTGCCATAGATCATCACATTGTGTTTTTGTTTGTTAATTTTCTTTGCCATAGATCATCATATTGTGTTTTTTTGTGAGAAAACTTAAAATTTACATAGAAGCTTGGCTTTTTACCAGGCAAACTAATCTGAAAGTTTGAAACAAGCTTTAATCGAGTTGATCACGAATTGTATAAATTTTGTCAAACGCCATAAGCTGAATGAACCGAGTAATATCAATCTTGTTTTGAAATTGCTTAATAAGGTTTTAAAAAATATTCAAGCTTTGATTTGTTGATGTTACAAATTGCTATCAAACAAACTTTTTAATGAGCAAGCACAAATTTAAACTCGAGTAACTTAGTTAGTTTATCTCTCTATCCGAGAGCAAAATATTGAAGTAGAAAAAGGAGGAAAAGGAATTTGCAGTCACATCCACTCAACCCTTTTTGCCTTCAGCCTTATATGCTACTGTAGGACCCACTAGAGTTTAGAAATTCAACCATTCTACAACCATATTTATTTTTACACAGCAAGTGTATACACTCGTACAAGTGTTGGGACTCACACACAAGTGTGTGTACACTTGGGCATGTAAAAATATTAGATGTAGATTGTGTAGTTGCTCTGGCCGTGAATTCTTTGGGTTCTCCAATATTGCTATATATATTGCCAATCAAAAAAAATATTGCTCTATATATTGTTTGAAACCTTCAAGTTTGAAAAAAAAAAAAAGAAAGAAGAAAAAATAAGAAACCAAGTCAACTTGTTATTCTTGAAAGGAATGCAAATACCGATACAAATTGTACCCTTTTTTTTTTTTGGATAATCCTCCTTAAAAGTGCATGAATTTAGTGTTTACATTGGTGTGTTTATTTTGATTGAGCCCCACTATCAAGGAAATTATTAACTAGAGAATGAAATATAGTTATTAACAGACGGCGAAAAAATTATCTTACTCTTGAAATTTGGCATATATATATATATATATATGCTTTTCCTCTGTAATTGATGTGGAAAAAGCCTATGGTCTGACAATTTCATAAGTAGAACCACCTCGAATTCAAAATGCGATAGTTGAGATTCACCTGGGTGTGTTTTGAACAAAAGCCGTAGTATTAATGATTGAAGTGCATCTTGGGTTTTGTCCATGTGATATTGAAAAAGAAAAAGAAAATAATTATGGTTAGTTGGTCTTTAATTGGTTTGGTGGAGTTAAGCAGTAAAAAGGTTGGGTTTTGGTGAATGACTTCTCTAGAAACCTCTCTATAATTAGCTGGCTGTGCTTGGAATTTGGAAAGTCCTAAGGAGCATTTGTGGAAGCCTCTCGACAGATGAGGTCATGCCTATTTAATAGCCGCGTGTGATAAGTGAGTAAAAAAAAAAGGCAGAGAACCAAGAGAAGAGTCAAGTGTGCTGTGTGATTGAAGGAAAAAAGGGCATGAGAATATTGGTGAGTGTGGGTGAGATAAAAATACCGAGAGTTTGAGAGCTAGATTAGGGTATTTTGTATCTCATTGTACTCATTCAATATTAGTGCAATATTAGTGGATGTTGTTCTCTCTCCGTGGACATACCCGAGTTTGGAAAACCACGTAATCTTGTGTCTCTTTTTTATGTGATTATTTTTTGTTACGCTTCCATTATGTGAGTGATCGGATTTTTTACCCAACAGTGCACTACATGATTGACGTGTCATGCACATGGGAAAATATATGTGGTTTATGTGGTTTAAAATATACGCGGGAAAATATATGGGAAAATATTTATGATTGACGTGTCAAGCCCTCGAATCATCAAAAACATTCAAAACCCATAAAAGTCTCTAGTGAAGCTTCAAACTAAGATCTCCCAAATGTTCCCATCAAAGCTTTCCCCAACTTTCGTCAGCCTGACATCTCTAGAATATGACCAAATCAACACTTAGTTGGGATGGTAATTTGGACCGAATCAATAGGTACCTGAATTGATAATCGAAATTTTCTCCGAATCATAACTGAAAATTTTCCATGGATATGGGTATGGTGAAAGCTTTGGATAACCGAACAGATATTGGTTCGGTTATGATTCATCTAACCAGGCCGAAAGTTCACAGAAACCATGGCGTCCAATCTTTGCGGATCGTGATCGGGAGATTATTTCGACCTCCTAGAAGAAAAAATATGAAGGATTCATTGCCTTTATCCTGTAAAGAGCTGTCCAAGGGTACAATAGGTGGTTTGCAGCCTATGAACTTCACTACTTATGCTACACCTCATCTTGGTTTCAGGGGTAACAAACAGGAATGTTTCTTTCTCCCATCTTCGTTATATATTCACCATCTTTGCCGATCAATTTTTTCACGAATATTGCTGTGATATTTTTTTTTTAAAGAAATATTGCTATGAATAATGACTGAATATTGGGTTTTTTTTTTGTTTATGATCTGGTTCGGTTACCCATTCCGTTAGGAGATTACCCGAAAACCGAATGGTTCGGTTATGGTTTCTTACCCCCTCTCCGTTCGGTTATCGGGGCAAATATGGGTGATATATCGGTTTTGGGGATCGGAGACGGAAATCCCCATATCCGCCCCAAAATCCCCGAATCCATCCCTAACATTTAGCTAGAACCTGGTCCATTTTTTTCCCAATCAAATCCACGTTCCCACCTCCACTTGTATCTTGTTTGGGTACACGGAAAGTCACACTCCCACCGGGTATTCACATTGAGGACTATATCTGGAATCATTACCCCGTTCGTTTTGGCTTTTGGATTTTAAATTTTAATTATTAATTTATTTCTTTTTAATTATTATTTTCATTTTTTTCTTTATCTCTTCTCAATCATTACTCTTATTTTCAATTATTACTATGTTTCTCTCTATATTCATAATTGATAAATCCAAATCGAAATCTAAATTCAAAATTCCAAAACAAACGGGTTCGAAAATAATTGAAATGGACACTCCAGCTTTCCCTTGTATCTTCCTTTCCAACCAAACAAGTGTCAAGGGGGACCCACTTGAAAAGGCTTTTTATCTACCTAGCATTTTGTTCTTTTTAAGTACGGAAAATTCTAACACCACACGTTCTACACCCATTCACATATCCACACTCACACCGTGTGTATACGCTTAACCATTGTTGTGAGTGTGGATATGTGAATGAGTGTGGTGGTAGAATGATTGTTTAAATATTTGCCTTTTCCCTCATGAGTGGGACGCGCACTTGTAAAACGCGTCCATTCAACTTGTTCATGGTTAAGATAACTATAACGAACGGGTAGAAAATACTTCCTCCGTTCTTATTCTATTAATGTCCCTCATTCTATCGTAACCGGCTAAAAAATTAATTATAATTTTTAATTGGTAATACCGATTATATACAATATGGATCTTGTTTGATAACTTTCAATAATTTTTTGTAAACGTTGTTTTCAAAATCATTTAACATATATTATATATTATAAAATAAAATCAATTAAAAAGTGAAATGAATCTCCGAAGAAGACAAAAGAACGAAGACTGAGGGAGCAATGGGAATGGACACTCCAGCTTTCCCTTGTAATCTTCCTTTCCAACCAAACAAGTGTGGAGTCAGATCCTGTCCAGTATAGGTTACTGTCCAGTTTAGCCTTTTGTGGGCCCTTTTCGGGCCCACAACAATGATCGGAACCGTTTACATTTTAGAGTTCGTCGAGACCAACGACCATACCAAAAATCACGTTGATCGGATACCGTTTAGTATCATTTCAAAATGTATTAAATTTCGGAAAAATGTGTTGAAGGGTTGTAATCCTGTGTTTCACACCTTTTTTTAGACAACATTAATGCATTTTGAAATGATATCAAATGGTATCCGATCAATGTGATTTTTGGTATAGTTGTTGGTCTCGATGAGCTTTAAAATGTGAACGGTTCCGATCATTATTGTGGACCCCGAAAAAGTCCACAAAAGGCCGAACTAAACGGGACTGGACTGAAACTGGTACTGGACGGGATCTGAACCCAACAAGTGTCAAGTGGGACGCACTTTGAAAAGGCTTTTTATCTACCTAGCATTTTGTTTCTTTTTTAAATATTTGCCTTTTTCCTATAATGAGTGGGACCCTACTTCAAGAAGGCGTCCATTCAACAGGTTCATGAACTTCGTGGTTAAGATAACTATAAGCACGTGGTCCACGCGTTTCCGTGTTAAACCCACGGGCTATGAGCCGTTAATTAACTGTCAACCCGTGTGCCTGACTGCGACAAAAAGGTGCATTTTGTCGGTTTGTGCCACGTCATATCAAGACAACGGAGTGCTACCTTTGAGCTGTTCCATACTTCTGCGGTTCTATGCAGCTTCCGTTGGCCGATCTTTTATGAGATCTGCTATGCGCAGAGACAATTCGCAGAAAACCACGTAAAGACAAATGCTTTTTGTCCCATTTCGGGTTCCGAAAAAATCTAGAAAAATATCCATAAATTCGCTCAGTTCGCCTCTACGAATCCAAAAGTAATACTTATCGATATCCACTAGATTTGATTTTTTACAGGGCTCCATAAAATAATATTCAAAAATTTATGGATATTTTTCTAGATTTTTTCGGGACCCGAAATGGCGCCAAACGCATTTGTCTCTGCGTGATTCTCTGCAGATTGTCTCTACTGTTAGCATTTTTGATCTTTTATTCCCGCTCAAAATCGTCACCGATATTTTATATTCCTTCCGTTCTATTTTCTTTGTTCTTTTTTGTTATTCATATTATCTTTTTAATGCTTACATGTTTTAATTTATAATATTTTTTATAATTTTAAAAAAAATGTATAATATAGATGTAATCGAAAACTATGAAATAAGATTCATATTGTATATTTTTAAAAATTTATATTAGAAGATATAAACGATTGAAAACCTACATGAACTTCAAAAAAGGATAAAGAAAATGGAATGGAGAAAATATAATAATTTTATTTTCCAGGTAGTTTGTCATTTTTTTTATAGGAAGATGGTTTTTATTCTTTTCTGCTACTAATTACGAAATAAAACGTTGAATGATATTTCCAACGCTTTTGATTTGATGAATATGTTGACATATCTCTTCCTAGAATTCAAAATATCAATTAAAAAAGAAGAGCAGAGAATTGCGTGTATCTTTCAGATATATATACAGTATATATAGTATAACTAACAAATTAATTTTCATATTCGTGTAATTTTTAGATTGATACTATATCTTTTGATATTTTTCATGATTTTTAAAATTTTGTATAGTAAAACTAACAAAAATTTATCAAACAATATCCACGTTGAAAGATAAAAGCAATTTAAATACATATAATTAACTTCATAATTTTTAGGGTTAATTTTAGAAATTTCTTACAAAAATTTGACTTGTTCAAAAGTTTATGCATTGTTCTCTTTACTTTTAAAAAAAAAAACCCCTAGAATCTCTCTAAATTTCTCCTACTTCCAACATTTCTCTCTTTATCCTCTTCACTTATTATCCCTACTATTTTTCAAAAATATTTCAAACTTCAAACCAAACAGTATTAATCATCCGTAGAGAATAGTACTTACATTGGAACTGAGGGAGTAATAACTAATCGCGGCGGAATTTGCCAACCTCCTTGGACAGCGACACTAGTCATGGATGCTTCCCAAGAAGTATCCAATTAAGTAGACACATTTGAACCCCCCTGACCCTGACAGCTACTACACTTAGGGGGTGTTTGGGAGCCTTGGCTATGCATTTTCATTTTTTACTTTTTGCCTTTTTGGCTTTTGAGATTATAATCAGAATGTATTTTGTATTTGGTAGAGTTTTTGGATGATATGTTCAGAATGTATTTTGTAGTAGGAGTAGTGTTTGGAAGATATGGAATGAAAATGAATTATGGATTGGTTTTTTACTTTGTTGCCCCCGAATATTAAATAATGGTGTATAATGTATATAAATAATGTTTGGGCTCAATTTATTTAAAATTTAATTCCGAAACAGGTGTCCCCCGTTTTTTTTTAATTTTAATTTTTTTTATTTCAAGTATTGTTTGTTGTTACCTTTCCATAAAAAATGTTTATGAATTAAAAATTAAATTAAAAATGAAGTTTAAATCAAAGTAATGGGAAAACCAAACAGTAGAAGAAGCGAGGAAATTTATAATCTAAACATTACAACATTACAACACAAAATATTACTTAAATCCGGATTAAACAAAATTACAGAAATTGAACAAACATACTGCAAACTACAATACGATACCAAATATTACAGAAGTTGGGATTAAAAAAAATTACTCCAATTGAACAAACTACAATACAATACTACCACACCGAACAACTCATCTAACGGATACGGTTAGCAACAATCCAATCCCGAATTGAAACCCTTACATTTTCCATGTCTTGATCATCGCCAACGAACACATGTCCATGTTGACCATTAGGTGCTATAGTTTCCACACCAGCATCTGAAGGCAAGAAATTAGGTCTCCGATCATAGAAGCCAAAAGGAATATCGGGCATGTTACTCCTCCTTATGAAATTGTGGATGGCCATTGTTGTAGTCACAAGTTCTCTTTGCGTTTCCATGGTGTACCCAACGGGAATGTCGCATACCAAGGGCCATGTTGGCTTTTTACCGGGCAAACTAATCTGAAAGTTTGAAAAAAGCTTTAATCGAGTTGATCACGTGTTGTATAAATTTTGTCAAAACGCCATAAGCTGAATGAACCGAGTAATATCAATCTTGTTTTGAAATTGCTTAATAAGGTTTAAAAAAATATTCAAGCTTTGATTTGTTGATGTTACAAATTGCTATCGAACAAACTTTTTAATGAGCGAGCACAAATTTAAACTCGAGTAACTTAGTTAGTTTATCGCTCTATCCGAGAGCAAAATATTGAAGTAGAAAAAGGAGGAAAAGGAATTTGCAGTCACATCCACTCGACCCTTTTTGCGTTCAGCCTTATATGCTACTATAGGACCCACTAGAGTTTAGAAATTCAACCATTCTACAACCATATTTATTTTTACACATCATAACACTCGTACAAGTGTTGGGACTCACACACAAGTGTGTGTACACTTGGGCATGTAAAAATATTAGGTGTAGATTGTGTAGTTGCTCTGGCCGTGAATTCTTTGGGTTCTCCAATATTGCTATATATATTGCCAATCAAAAAAAATATTGCTCTTTATATTGTTTGAAACCTTCAAGTTTGAAAAAAAAAAAAAAAAAAGAAAGAAAGAAGAAAAAATAAGAAACCAAGTCAGCTTGTTATTCTTGAAAGGAATGCAAATACCGATACAAATTGTACCCTTTGTTTTTTTGGATAATCTCCTTAAAAGTGCATGAATTTAATTAGTGTTTACATTGGTGTGTTTATTTTGATTGAGCCCCACTATCAAGGAAATTATTAACTAGAGAATGAAATATAGTAATTAATAGACGGCGAAAAAAATATCTTACTCTTGAAATTTGGCATATATATTTGCTTTTCCTCCGTAATTGATGTGGAAAAAGCCTATGGTTTGACAATTTCATAAGTGGAACCACCTCGAATTCAAAATGCGATAGTTGAGATTCACCTGGGTGTGTTTTGAACATAAACCGTAGTATTAATGATTGAAGTGCATGTTGGGTTTTGTCCATGTGATATTGAAAAAGAAAAAGAAAAAGAAAATAATTATGGTTAGTTGGTCCTTAATTGGTTTGGTGGAGTTAAGCAGTAAAATGGTTGGTTTTTCGTTTTGGTGAATGACTTCTCTAGAAACCTCTCTATAATTAGCTGGCTGTGCTTGGAAAGTCCCAAGGAGCATTTGTGGAAGCCTCTCGACAGATTAGGTCATGCCTATTTAATAGGCTTACTGTGCCGTGTGTGATAAGTGAGTAAAAAAAATGGCAGAGAACCAAGAGAAAAGTCAAGTGTGCTGTGTGATTGAAGGAAAAAGGGACAGAGGGCAAATTGTGTGAGAATATTGGTGAGTGTGGGAGAGATAAAAATACTGAGAGCATCCCCAATGGGGGTGTATTTTAAATGAGGTTGGATAGTTATTTTAGATGTAAAAAGTTGTTAAAAGTTAGTTAGATGTAAAATAGAACCTCCTCCTATCCAATGATGAGATGTAAAAAAGGGATGGATAATTAACTAATTTTCTCTCCTCCTTAATTTTCCTCAACTTTCTTAACCCTAATTCAAGTATTACTTCCGTTGATAAATAATTTTGGTATCCGGTAATCGAAGATTTTAAAAAAAAAAAAATTCCGAAAAAAAAAAAATTTTCGTCCCTTTTTTTTTTGTTTTACATCCAACTACAATTACACCAGATATTCCCATTAATTCTCAACCACATCATTTACTTTTACTCCCCACTCTCAACTACATCATTTATTTCAGTATTTACTCTCATCCACTCTCAACTATATTATTTACTCTCATCTACTCTCACCTACATTATCTACTCTCACCTACATTATTTTTTTTTCAATGTGTTTGTAAAGAAGAAGAAAATTTTTGTTGTCTAAAATCCTATTAACACACATTTATAGGCAGTGAAAAAAAAAGGCCGTTGCAATTTTTTTCCCATCCCCAAAACAACCGTTGGGTAACCAACGGTCGGATTCTAAAAAAAAAAAAAAAAAAATTCAAAGCAACGGTCGGATTGGATCAGAGATTCCAACCCAACCCCAACTTTACTCTTTCTCATCTTCTCATCCGCTCTCTCTCTCTCTCTCTCTCTCTCTACGAAATCCCCTCTCAAACCCACGAACCAGACCAGACGACCTCTCTCTCTCTATCTCTCTGCTGCAGCGGACTCTCTCTCTTTCTCTCTCTCTCTCTCTCTCTCTGGTTCAGAACCCAGCCCCCCTCTCCCTTTCTCTGAACCGAACGGAATCACAGCCGGAGGGGCACAGCCGGCGAGAGTTTCAGAGGCCACAGCCGGCGGCATGCATCTATGCCGTCCATGGATCGTCAAGAATCGGGGTAGGAGACGATCATCTCCGAATTTTGGCGTGTTCTACCAGATTCCGGCATGTTCTTCCAATTTCCGACGATTTTCCGACGACTCAGGTAACCTCCGGCTATCCAAAATTCTGGTAAAATCAGTTGGTGATGACCTGTCATTTTATAGCTGCAGCCAAAAGGGGATGTAAATATACATCTCCCTTTCCATTTGTGCTATTTTCCATCTCCGAATTTGTTATTTTCCATCCCCATTGGAGCAGTTTTTTTTACATCCGGGTGCTATTATAACTATAGCACCTGGTTTTACATCCCCATTGGGGATGCTCTGAGAACTTGAGAGTTAGAGTAGGGTATTTTGTATCTCATTGTACTCATTCAATATTAGTGGAAGTTGTTCTCTCTCCGTGGACGTACCCGAGTTTGGAGAACCACATAATCTTGTGTCTCTTTTTTGTGTGATTATTTTTCGTTACGCTTCCGTTGTGTGAGTCATCGGATTTTTTACCCATCAGTGCACTACATGATTGACGTGTCATGTACATGGGAAAATATATGTGGTTTAAAATATATGTGGGAAAATATATATGATTGACGTGTCATGCCCTCGAATCATCAAAAACATTCAAAACCCATAAAAGTCTCTAGTGAAGCTTCGAACTAAGATCTCCCAAATGTTCCCGTCAAAGCTTTCCCCAACTTTCGTAAGCCTGACATCCCTAGAATATGACCAAATCAACACTTAGTTGGGATGGTAATTTAGACCGAATCGATAAGTACCTGAATTGATAATCGAAATTTTCTCCGAATCATAACTGAAAATTTTCTCATGGATATGGGTGTGGTTGAAGCTAGCTTTGAATAACCGAACGGATATTGGTTCAGTTATAATTCATCTAACCAGGCTGAAAGTTCACAGAAACCATGGCGTCCAATCTTCGCCGATCGTGATCGGGAGATTATTTCGACCTCCTAGAAGCAACAATATGGAGGATTCATTGCCTTTATCCTGTAAAGAGCTGTCCAAGGGTACAATAGGTGGTTTGGAGCCTATGAACTTCATTACTTCTGCTACACCTCATCTTGGTTTCAGGGGTAACAAACAGGAATGTTTCTTGCTCCGATCTTCGTTATATATTCACCATCTTTGCCGATCGATTTTTTCACTTATATTGCTGTGATTTTTTTTTTTAAAGAAATATTGCTATGAATAATGACTGAATATTGGGTTTTTTTCTTTTTTATGATCTGGTTCGGTTACCCACTCCGTTCGGAGATTATCCGAAAACCTAATGGTTCGGTTATGATTCCTTACCACCCTCCCCGTTCGGTTATCGGTACAGATATGGATGATATATCGGTTTCGGGGATCGGAGACGGAAATCTCCATATCCGCCCCAAAGGCCCCGAATCCATCCCTAACACTTAGCTAGAACCTGGTCCATTTTTTTCCCAATCAAATCCACGTTCCCACCTCCACTTGTATCTTGTTTGGGTACATGGAAAGTCACACTCCCACAGGGCATTCACATTGTGGACTATATCTGGAATCATAACCCTGTTCGTTTTGGCTTTTGGATTTTAATTATTATTTTATTTTTTAATTATTATTTTCATTTTTTTCTTTATCTCTTCTCAATTATTACTCATATTTTTAATTATTACTCTGTTTCTCTCTACACTCATTATTTACAAATTCAAATTCAAGTCTAAACTTCGAAAATAATTGGAATGGACACTCCAGCTTCCCTTGTATCTTCCTTTCCAACCAAACAAGTGTCAAGGGGGACCCACTTGAAAAGGCTTTTTATCTACCTAGCATTTTGTTTTTAAGTATGGAAAATTCTAACATCATACCCATTCATATACCTACACTCATAACGAGGGTGTGGCCCACACACATGTGTGCACGTTTCACCCTTATTGTGAGTGTGAGTATGTGAATGGATGTGATGGTAGAATGATTGTTTAAATATTTGCCTTTTCCCTCGTGAGTGGGACCCACTTGTAAAACGCGTCCATTCAACTTGTTCACGGTTAAGATAACTAGAACGAACGGGTAGAAAATACTCCCTCCATTCTTATTCCATTGTCGCTTGTTCTATCGTAACCGACTAAAAAACTAATTATAACTTTTAATTGGTAATACCGATTATATGCAATATGGATCTTATGTGATAAATCTCAATAAACTTTTTTAAACGATGTTTTCAAAATCATCTAACACATTACATTTTATAAAATATAATTAATTAAAAAATGAAACGAATCCCAAAAAAGACAAAAGAACGAAGACTGAGGGAGCAATGGGGATGGACACTCCAGCTTTTCCTTGTATCGTCCTTTCCAACCAAACAAGTGTCAAGTGGGACCCACTTGAAAAGGCTTTTTATCTACCTAGCATTTTGTTTCTTTTTTAAGTATTTGCCTTTTTCCTAATGAGTGGGACCCACTTGAAGAAGGCGTCCATTCAACATGTTCATGAACTTCGTGGTTAAGATAACTATAAGCACGTGGTCCACGCGTATCCGTGGGAAACCCACGGGGCTGTGAGCCGTCAATTAACTGTCAACCCGTGTGCCTGACTGCGACAAAAAGGTTCATTTTGTCGCTTTGTGCCACGTCATATCAAGACAAGGGAGTGCTACCTTCGAGCTGTTCCACACTTCTGCGGTTCTATGCAGCTTCCGTCGGCCGATCTTTTATTCCCTCTCCAAATGGTCGCCGATATTTTATATTCCTTCCGTTCTATTTTCTTTGTCCTTTTTTATTATTCGTGTTATTTTTTAACGCTTATATATTTTAATGTTATTAATACCGTTTCGTACCGGTCGGTACGTACCGGTTTGAGAGAAAAACGGTACTCTAACCCTCTAATACGTTCTCAGCTCCAATACCGAACCTTACAGGATAATACCGGAAATACCGGCCGAGATGTTATTATCGGAAATTTCGTCCGAAATTTGGCAAAACAGAGAGAAAAAGAAGAAAATAGAGAAATGGAGGGGACAGAAAGAAAAAGATGACGATCCGACAAGAGCTTGGTCTTCTCCGGCAATCCAGCGTAATCTTGCAGGCTGCAGCTGATCGATCACCGCCATGGGCGAGAGCTGATCGATCTATTCCAGCTGTTCCTGTACGTTTTTCTCTGTTAGTCTTCTCTGTTGTTTCTGGCGAGCTGAAATAATTGTGAGATTTTGGAGTCTGCATTCACTCTTTTTAGAGAGAGAAGGAAGTGTGTTCGAGCTTCAAACTTTGAAAACCAGAGTAGTGGAATGAAAACTAGTGGTTTTGGTTTTAACTTTTAAGCCCATCGTTTTTTTTTTTTTAAGCCCACCGTTTGGGAAACCTGCATTCACATCGCATGCTTATTAATTTAATTATAAATTCACATGCTTGGGCAAAGGAATAGATAAATGCAATTAATTTAATTACTGATAAATTCAACAACTTTTTTTTTCCTAACAACTCTATGAGCTTTCTTTATTTTTATGTGATTTTTTTTGTCTTAATATAGGTATTTTATAATGAATTACATGGTATGGAGAATTTTTTTGAATTATAATTATATATAATTATTATATATATTATAGTTGCGGTAAATCCGAAACGGTACCCGGTATTTGACCGGTACGGTATTCAGAACTTTGATATATTTTAATTTATAATATTTTTTATAATTTTAAAAAAAATTTATATTAAAGATGTAATCGAAAACTATGAAATAAAATTCATATTGCATATTTTAAAAAATTTATATTAGAAGATATAAGCGATTGAAAATCTACATGAACTTCAAAAAAGGATAGAGAAAATGGGATGGAGAAAATATAATAATTTTAATTTCCAGGTAGTTTGTCATTTTTTTACAGGAAGATGGTTTTTATTCTTTTCTGCTGCTAGAATTCAAAAAATCAATTAAAAAAGAAAAGAGACCCACAAAATGAAAGGAAAAAAAGAAGAGAAGAGAATTGTGTGTATCTTTTAGATATATAAACAGTATATATAGTAGAACTTACAAATTAATTTTCATACTCACGTCATTTTTAGATTGACTATATCTTTCGATATTTTTCATGATTTTTAAAATTTTGTATAGTAAAACTAACAAAAATTTATCAAACAAGATCCGCTTTGAAAGATAAAAGCAATTTAAATACATATAATTAATTTCATAATTTTTAGGGTTAATTTTAGAAATTTCTTACAAAAAATTGACTTGTTAGAAAGTTTATGCCTTGTTCTCTTTACTTTTCAATAAATACCCTCTAGAATCTCCCCTAAATTCCTCCTACTTTCAACATTTCTCTTTCTATCCACTTATTATCCCTACAATTTTTTAAAAAAAAATTCAAAAACCAAACCAAACACAGGATTAATCATCCGTAGAGAATGGTACTTACATTGGAACTGAGGGAGTAATAACTAATCGCGGCGGAATTTGCCTACCTCCTTGGACAGCAACACTAGTCATGGATGCTTCCCAAGAAGTATCCAATTAAGTAGAAACATTTGAACCCCCCTGACCCTGACAGCTACTACACTTATTCATTGAATCCAGGTTTGAGTCGTACTCATTCAAAAATAACGTGAGTCAAAATTACTTACCAAAAAAAGAAAATGTGAGTCAAAATTCCCCCAGCCCACACCACAAAAGTCAAATCTCCCACTTGCACCTCCCACACGTCTTATACACACTTAAGACTACTCACAGCTCTGATCTCAACTTGATCCAAAAAAAGGAAACAGCTGTAATTCTGACACTTTCCTACTTCAGTACTCCCAAAGACAGCCAGCTGTCTCTTTATGATCATATCCTAAGCCGTGTTCGCGTATTCACTTCTTATTATGATATTTATTAAATCATACTTTCCCTGCATCTATATATATAATAATAGAAAGATCTTATGGAGTAAATATAATAGTAATAGTTATAATCACAAACATATAAAAACCCACAAACTCAACTGAAGTTGAACTCTCCAGTCTCCACTGCTTTCAAACACTTTATCCATCTGGGTCTGCCACTAGCTACCAGTTTGGCCATTTTTGGAAAGTAGAAAAACGATCAAATGGATGTCTTTTCTCAATATTCTGACCCACTCCCATGTGGGTCATCATCATTCTGGTCGAATGACCGGCCGGAATCCTACTCCGACGGCGGAGGGAGCGGGGGGGCTGCCCGGCCGGCGAACTTCTCTGACGAGGAGGAGGTGATGCTGGCCTCCAGCCACCCGAAGAAGCGGGCCGGGAGGAAGAAGTTCCGGGAGACTCGGCACCCGGTGTACCGCGGCGTGAGGCGGCGGAACTCCGGCAAGTGGGTCTGCGAGGTGAGGGAGCCCAACAAGAAGTCGAGGATATGGCTGGGAACGTTTCACACGGCGGAGATGGCGGCGAGGGCCCACGACGTGGCGGCCATCGCTTTGAGGGGCCGGTCGGCCTGCCTCAACTTCGCGGACTCGGCTTGGAAGCTACCGATTCCCGCGTCATCAGAGGCGAAGGACATTCAGAAGGCCGCGGCAGAGGCGGCCCACGAGGAGTTTCTGCGGGGCTCGGAGCCAGAGGTGATCTCCGGGGAAGCGGAAGTGGCAGAGGAGACGACGGAGGGAGTGTTTTTTATGGACGAGGAGGCGGTTTTCGGGATGCCAAGATTGCTAGCCAGCATGGCGGAAGGGTTGATGTTGCCTCCACCTCATCACTCTTATTATGGTGGAGATGACATGGAACTTGAAGCTGACGTGTCCCTATGGAGTTATTCAATTTGATACTACTATTATGGAGTAATTATATTGAGTGATTCTGGAATTTTTTTTTTTTTTCCTGTTACAAGGATTTATAGGAGAGATGTATGAAAACCGTACTTTTTATATTTTTGATATGTACGGATAGGTCTTAGTTATATATTTTTACGTGAAAATCGGAAGAAGTGGGGAAAAGGACATTATTGGTGTAGCAAAAACTAAAAAGGGAACTTGTGTGGGAGGACTAGCTAATAGTAGCTAATTGTCCATTTCTATAAAAATAAGAAGGACAAATTTGTCAAAAAAAACCTGGTAATCAAAAGTCTATTGAAGTATGTGCAAACATATCCGGTGAAACTTGTTAGATTGCTACTCTCGCCGTCCCATTTTCTTTGGACTTTTTTAATATTTATGTCGTTCTATAAACTCTTTTATCTTTCAATATGAATCTCTAAAAATATAAAGTATGGATCTTGTTTAATAATTCTCGATTAAATCTATAATACAAAATTTTCAAAATTATAGAAAATATTATAAATTTGAAGATATAAGAGTTTAAATGACGGCACGATTATCGAAAAAGACCAAAGAAAATGGGACGGATGGAGTATATGATGGATAGAATCGAACTGGCTAATATTATTCAAGATATTAAAAACAATCGATTATCTTTGTTGCCATTCACCATTCTAAGTTCTAACAATAGCACCAAAGAAGAAACAGGATCAATGAGAAAGTGTCGTTTCAATCAAATGCATGTTTTCACATACTGATCTACGATGAACGCAAAATGGATGGTTGAGATTCACTTGGGTGTTTTGCCCAAAAGTCCAAGTGAGAATCACAATGCTATGAATTCACAGAGATTTTGGGAGACCATTTTACGAAACTGTAATATTCGCGATGGATGTGTGTCCTGCGCATGAGAAAAAAATCGTTTGATATGTACCAAGCTGAATTGTTCAATTCTCAACCCCTCAAGCGGTTTTCAAAAAAAAATTTCAAAACCCTATGCATTTGTAATGAAACATCAATCCTTGTTCGGTTGTGAGTTTGAAAAAAATTTGGGTTTGATTTTTGAGTAATGAGTGAAGAGAGAAAATAGGATAATAATTGGTGATATGGGTAATGAATGGAGAGAGATAGAGAGAGGAAGAAGATTAATGATTGAATATAGGAATAATAAATAATAATAATAATTAAAAATATAGATAATTAGTGAATTTGAATTTGGAAATTTTTTTTCAAACCCACAGCCGAACAACGGCCAAGAGAACACACATCTGCCAAATGTTCCCATCAAGTTTTCCCCAAGTTTTGGTGTGCCTGACGTCTCTAGAATGACCCTGGTCACAAGAAATTCTTGGTTTAAATATCCTCCACTGGTTGGGTAAATACCCTCCACTGGTTCTTGTGTGGCCAGGAAATTCTTGAAGGAAAGTTACGCCGCAGGGAAAATTGAGATATTATTATTCGGAATCATGAAAAGGGTCGCTCCAGCCTTCCTTTGTGTCTTCCTTCCCAATTAAATATCCTATACAACAGATATTATTCTCTTTTTCCTTTTTACTGTAAATGTCTGGACCCACTCGGGGGGAGGGGGGGACGGGCCAATCCGAGTCTTGCTTTTCGGAACCTTAAAGCAAATATTAAAAATGGACAGGTGGGCAGTGCCCCTTCACTCCCAGGTCTCGGTTTCAAGCCTTGCCAGTGGCATGGAGTGTGGAATAAAGTATTATGCTCACTTGTACCTAGGTGATGCTGGGGTGACGGTCTGTCCTTACGGACAGTAGCTATGGCTCAAACCGGACATTCCACAGCGGGTGGGGAGCCCATATGGTCACGCCCAAGGGGAGTTGCTACATTGGTTGTCCCCTCCTACTTTTTGTTTATCAAAAAAAATATATATTAAAAATGGACCCTTTTTGCTGAACCATTGTAAAAGGTTAAAAAAAAAAGAGCAAGGTACTCCGAATCCGATCCGATCCGATCCTTATTTGGATTATCAGATTCAGATTATCGGATCAGGTTCCGATCGAATTTTTTCAAATCGGATCTAGATTAGATCTGATCCATTGACAGACCTACTTGCACACACTCACGTGACTTCCGAGTAGAAACGTTTTTGACCCCATGACACTGACACAGCTACCTATACATTCATTGAATACCTATTCGTTCATTCTATTCAATTCAAAATCATCAAAATCAACGGGGACAAAAGGATTGGATTTCGTACACTTGTAGTCACACTCAAAAAAAACACAGAGTCACCACAAGTCAAATATCCCACTTGCTCATCCCACACGTGTTGTACACACATAATTAAACCTCACTCCCAGGCCACTTGGACCAAAATAGAAAGAAACAGCTGTACAATTCTCGCACTTTCCTACTTCAACTCCCCATCTCCCCTGGACCCCATCTTTCCCTCCCCTGACACAGCCTGTCTTTCTTTTCTTATCGATCCTATCCTAATAAAACGTGTGCGCGTATTGAGTAATAGTCTTTCTGCCTCCTCTATATATATGGGGTAAACAACTGGAATAATCAGAGCACATTCACAAACGTATATATATTTATCCAACTTTGTGGCTTGCGCCCCAAAATCAAACTGAAGTCGAATTCCATCTCCACTTTTCAAACACTTTCAAAACCATTACTACTACTTCTGGGTCTGCCACTGCCACCAGTTAGGCCTATTTTTGGGAAGTGGAAACCAGTCAAATGGATGTGTATTGTCAATTTTCTGACCCACTTCCATGTGGGTCGTCATCGTTCTGGTCGATTGACCCGCCGGAGTCTTCCTCCGAGGGCTGCCAGAGCGGGAGCCCTGCTTGCCCGGCGAACTTCTCCGACGAGGAGGTGATGCTGGCCTCCAGCCACCCGAAGAAGCGCGCCGGGAGGAAGAAGTTCCGGGAGACTCGGCACCCGGTGTACCGCGGCGTGAGGGGGCGGAACTCGGGCAAGTGGGTCTGCGAGGTGAGGGAGCCCAACAAGAAGTCGAGGATATGGCTGGGGACGTTCCACACGGCGGAGATGGCAGCAAGGGCCCACGACGTGGCGGCCATCGCGTTGAGGGGCCGGTCGGCCTGCCTCAACTTCGCGGACTCGGCTTGGAAGTTACCGATTCCCGCATCTAAGGACGCGAAGGACATTCAGAAGGCCGCGGCGGAGGCTGCCGAGGAGGAGTTCCGTCGGGGTTTGGAGTCCGAGGCAGTTTCTGGGGAGGTGGGTGCGGCGAAGGAGACAGCGGAAGCGGCGGAGGGAGTGTTTTTTATGGACGAGGAGGCGGTTTTTGGGATGCCCGGGTTTCTTGCCAACATGGCGGAAGGGTTGATGTTGCCTCCACCTCGTCACTCTTATGGTGGAGACGACATGGAACTTGATGCTGACGTGTCCCTCTGGAGTTATTCAATTTGATACTCCTACATTGAAGTGATTTGGGATTTTTTTTTTTTTTAATTTTAATTTTTTTAATTTTATTTTTTGGTGAGGAGAAAACTGTACTTCTATTTTTGGTAAGTACAGAGGTCTTCAGGTGCTATCAGAAAAAGAATGGAAAAGTGCATTAAAGCCTAAAAGAGAACTTGTGTGGGAAGACAAATTTAATGAGTAATTGTTGAGGATATCTACAGTATAAAAATTACAAGGGCAAATTTGCCAAAAAAAACCTGTTAATAGAAATCCTATTGAAGTACATACAAACTTTTCCACTGAAGCTTGTTTTTTGCATTATATAAAAATGATTGCACAGCAATAGCATGTATATCAAGCATCACTTGCTCTTAACCATTAAGTTTTTTTGAAAAGAAAAAAACTTATTGTGAAGTAGTATATCAAAACCAATCGATGATCTATTTTGGCATTCACCATTCTAACAATAGCCTCGAAGAAGAAACAGGTCCAGTTGGCCAAGTATAGCCCATGAGAGTTTTCCCAAACAAAACTATGAATGTTGGCCATCATCAGAAATTCCACACGGGCGCGTGCGCAAAGAGAGATTGTATCGACTACGTTTTTGTATTTACATACGAAGTTTGGAGCATTACAAAATCACCACTATGATAAAAATAAAAAATCAGACTGCAATTTTCATGTTTGACAAGGACGACATGGAATTTGAATCATAAACAATTTCTTGTGATGGAATTTGAATCATCACGAATACACTGGTTAACAACAAGCTTTTCTCTTGGGGCATCTCAACCCATGTGGAAGAATATAGATAAGATAAATTTGAGGTTTATTCATCGTTTGCAGATGCTTCTGCAGCAATTTCACGTTCAAGGTGTTGACTAGCTTCTTCAAAGGACAAAATCTCTTGCATTAGGGTACAAAGCTTTGCTTCATTCTCTTCACGAATATGAGGCGGCACCTTTTCTTGGTAACCAGAAGCACTAATCATCTTTGTTAGGCTGTCATGTTGTCTGCAAAAGAAATACACAAAACTCCATTATTCAAGTAAACGATTAGTGGCAAGGAAAGCTGATAATCACTGTAACATCTATAGCTTCAGAAAGTGTCATTTCCATTGAATGGTTTAATCAGTCATCCCATCCCCTCAAAGACGACTCAAACAGCTTGATATGAAGGGAAATCTGTGAACACAAGCCCCTACCATGGTTGCCCTTCTCTGCATGTGGCCATGGGAACATGGTACTCGATAATTCTCTTTTGCATGTGGAGGGAGAGAAGTTCTTGAAGATACAGAGGAGCTGATTTAAAGATCAAAAAGCAATCGGTAAAGTCTCTGGACACCTTAATGGATTTTGTAAATAGTACACTACTTTCCGATAATTGTCAAGGATTTTAGAAAACATCCGGCGTACTTGGGAGGAACCCCTCCTCACAAGTACCTTTACACGATCCAGTTTCTCAAAAGAGACAGAGAGAAAGTCCTTTCTATTTTAGATTCTCTACATTAAATCACAGACCCGTGGGCTCAAGTCAATTTGATATTTGATCGCTGGCTAAACAGATTCTCTACAGTAAATCACAGACCCATGAGGAACAACCCTCGCAGCAAACAGCTTCATCAGACATCTAAAAAATGGCAAGTCACCTCCTAATCACTTGAGAAGTTTCTGTCATGCATGAACCAAGAATTCAATTAGGTTTGAATCTCAGTTCAGGGGAAACATACCTTTACTGCTTGGATGTACTGTGACCTATTTTGCGAAAACAAGGGCTTTCCCTGGCTTTCCATTCTCAATCACAATGTCGTCTCCGGCTTGCCTTTCTGGATACATACCCCTTCCTTTCTTGGATACCTTTCTTGATTGCCGGTCGACGTTCCTTCTCCGGTCTCCTACTCCACTGGTTCCTTTCTTCTTCTTCTCTTCCTTTCCCTGGGCTTGCACCTGCGGCTTTAGCTAGTAACTCGTTCGATTATATGAATCTCTTCCTCAAGTCCGGGTAGCTATCCACATTCCCTATGGTAGAGAATCGAGTACCTATACATAGTCTATCTTGGCTTGTGAAAGTTGTTAGAGCGAAGGCACTTTCTTCCGGAAGGGGAAAGATAGAATCTTGGAAGACTAAGCCCCCGGCTAGCAAAGCTCATGGATGCTAGCTTCCTTGAACTAATAGATAACAGCTCATAGCCCTAACTCCGGGGATGATGGAGACCTTCAGTGACTCGGCACGGAAACCTAGTCCCATATGGATTAAACCCAATTAGCTGGTAGGTGAGGTAGCTTCTTTGGACCATTAAGTGGAACCAATGGCTAAGGGTGCCAAAGAAGTGGAAATAAGACCTAGCTCCGAAATGGGAGGATCTTTCAGAGAATCGCTTGTGTACCCTAATCGGTTCTTCCTTCTCTATTCAATCTCTCTTAGAGCATGAAGTGGTTCCATCTTAGGGAGCTCCCTCTTTCCCCTGTACTGGCAGACAAGGGCGAACCCACGTTAAGGCACGTGCCCCAGGGGCTTTCGAAAAAAATTATACACAAATAGGTTAAATATAATATATCTCTAGAAGTTGTCATAGAACTCTGCTTTGGCAGAGTGGTAAGCATGCAATATAGAGACACAACAGCTGGGGTTCGATTCCACCAACCCACATTTTTTTCCATTTTCATCCTACTGCTATTTAATTGCGCTCTCTCTCTCTCTCTCTCTCTCTCTCTCTCTCTCTATATATATATATATATATAGAGAGAGAGAGAGAGAGAGAGAGAGAAAGTCCCCTTCTCCTAAGGACCACCTCATTTTAATAAAATAAGGGTCTTCCTTTCCCGATCGAATTTTGATGATCCGAGCCGCTCAATGTATTCAAAACGTGATTTTAAGGGTTCCCGGAAGAAATCAGCCAAAAAAAAAAAAACCGGAAAGGGCTTCATTCGAACAGTTTTTGTTATATTTTTATCGAACGGTTCAAATAAAAACTACTCAAATGAAGTTCTTCCCAGTCATCTTTTTTGCCGAATTTTTCACAAGTACTCTTAAAATCACGTTCTGAACACATTGGCCGGTTCGGATCATCAAAATTCGATTGGAAAATGGGAGAAATTGAGAGGTCCTTCTTCATTTGAAAATGACTGTATATATATATATATATATATATATATATATATATATATATATATATATATATAGAGAGAGAGAGAGAGAGAGGGTGTGTCCCTCCCTCCTAAGAACCACCTTAACTTAATAAAATAAGGACCTCCCTTTCCCGATAGAATTTCAATGATCCAAGCCGTTCAATGTGTTCAAAACGTGATTTTATGGGTATTCGCGAGAAAAAAGCAAAAAAAAAAAAAATGACTGGAATGGCTTCATCCGAGCAGTTTTTGTTTGTTTTTTATCGAATGGTTCAAATAAAAATTGCTCGGATGAAGCCCTTCCCAGTCATTTTTTTTGCTGATTCCACGCGGGTATTTTTAAAATCACGTTCTGAACACATTAAGCGGCTCAAATCATCAAAATTCAAACGGAAAATGGGAGAAATGGAGAGGTCCTTATTTTAACTAAAATAAGGACCTTCTCATTTAAAAATGACTGTATATAACCACCTTCTTATGAGGGATCCCCTACTTAGCTTAAGTGTGGACCTCATAGATACCGATTAAATTTGAATGATCCAAGTCGTTCAATGTGATTAGAACGTGATTTTAAGGATTCCTGCGAGAAATCGTCAAAAAAAATGGCCGGGAAGGACTTCATCCGAACAGTTTTTTACTGAACGGTTCAAAAAAAAACTGCTCAAATCAAGCCCTTTCCAGTCTTTTTTTTTGTCGAAGGCTTAGTAGCATGAAGCGGAAGCGGAAGCGGGAGCGGGAGCGGGAGCGGGAGCGGAGGCACCTAGAAGCTCCTAAGATTGGGAGCGCCTAAGAAGCGTATTTAGATTTCATATAAACACGTATATAAAGTATCTTTAAATACTTAACCATTGAAGGAAAAGTGATTACTTATGAGAATTTTCATGATCTTCATGATCTTAAAGGGTACTTATAGGAAGTTAGATATTTTCAATTTGCCAAACTTCTTGAGTGATAAGATTTTCATATTTTTATTTCCACAATAGCATACCTCCCTTAAAAATAAGAGAATAGTTGCCTTAACCACCCAATAAGCTCCCATGTTAGTTGGGAGCAAGCTCCCGTCTCAAGGGGAGCGAGCTCCCGTCAAGCTCCCGTCTTGGGAGCGCACCCATTTTAGAAGAATCCTGCTACTAAGGTCGAAGGTACCCTTAAAATCACGTTTTGATCACATTGAGCGGCTCGGATCATCGAAATTCAATCGGGAAATAAGAGAAATTGAGGTCCGCACTAAAGAAGCTTATTTAAGGTCCTTACAGGAAGCTCACTATGTATATGTGTGTGTGTGTGTCTATATATATATATATATATATATATATATATATATATATATATAAAAGAATTTTCAAGTGAGGGATCCCTCATTTTTTTAAAATGAGGGACTTTCATTTCCTGATCAAATTTTAAAAATCCGAGCCGCTCAATGTATGCAGAACGTGATTTTAAGGGTACCCGCGAGAAATCAGCAAAAAAAATGACCGGGAAGGGCTTCATCTGAGCAGTTTTTTTTGAACCGTTCAATGAAAACTGCTCGGATGAAGCCCTTCCCGGTATTTTTTTTTGCTGATTTCTCGCAAGGTCCCTTTAAAATCACGTTCCGATCACTTTGAGCGGCTCGGATCATCGAAATTCAATCGGGAATGAGAGTCCCTCATTTTAAAAAAATGAGAGATCCCTCACCGGAACCTAATATATATATATATAGGCTTAAATTCTCACAAGATTTGTAATGTTTTCCACTAATTAAAAAGGTACGTGATGCATGTGGACATTAAATTTTTATTTTTATTTGAACACATTTTTTTAAAAAGACTAACGTGGTACTTACGGATATGCAAATAAAAAATTAACACGTTGTACAAATACTATAAAAATTGCAATTTAAAAACTGGTCGGTTCGGATCAAGAATTGTAAACAAAAGTTAGATATAAATACAAAAAAGTCTCATATCCCTTGTTTTTTCTTTAATTTTTCATTTTTGTTCTAACTCTTTCATTTATTTCTTCATTTTCGTTCGACCTCTTTTTCTTATTTTTTTATTTTCATTCTACCTCTTTTTCTTATTTTTTTATTTTCGTCTTTCCTTTATTATGAATATTGTGAAAAATTGGTTGCAAAATAGAATGCGTGATCAATATTTAATAGTTAAATGATAATTTAATGATATACATATAGAAAAATATTTTTCAATATTGTGGATAATAATTGCTCCCAGTGTATAGAATTCCTAGGTCCGCCACTACTTACAAAGGAGTTGTAAATAGATTTGTGAGACGCTCTCTCCACCAATTCGGGGTACTTCCAGGGGGGGCGTCACCCAAAGTAGAGGGAGCGGGCAAGGGAACTTCCACTAGTTGTGGATCGGGGACCAGCGGCAACGCCTCCTGACCCGCGTTCAAAAGTAGCTGCTGCATCTTGTAAAGCTTCTACTACTATTGGCTACCTAACTGTCAGGAAATAGGGGGTTTTTCAGAGAATCAGTGTCGCGTTGGTGCTACGAGATGGCGATTTATCGTATAGAAGAATAGATCCGCGGGCCTATTGATTGACCATATATGCGAACCGATCGACTGCTATCTAAGAGAAGATAATTAGTTCTTCTATCGTTCAAGGGCAAGGGGAGAACATGTAGCGGCTTGCCTAGATCTCGTATTTCCCACGTAGTCCGTCGGTCAAACCAACGATTCTCTTCTCAAAGAAATAGAGAGAGTCTTTCTGATATGTACCTCAGCGGGCTAGGAGCGCATCATCGCTCATTTCTTCGATATTGAATACCTTATTGACTTTGAGACTACTACTAGCAACGAAGCTCAAGCTGACTCGACCAGTCTACAACTTCGAAAGCAGGGGAGCGGAGATCTTTCTTTAAATCATTCCGAAGTCGAAGGTGGGTAAGATCCTTTCCGAATCGAAGTTATTCATTTCATTCGCTACTGGAGCCTGTTTCTTTACTATTACTATTCAAGACGAAAACAGGATTGAATCGAATACGGAAAGGTCATGGAAGGAAGATATGAGTTAGGGCGGGGCATCTCCTTCAATCATGCCAGCCGAGTAGGCTAAGATCTTATCCTTCACTTGAGAAATAAGAATAGAGTAGGAAGTGTCTGCAAGCCTAGTCCTTTAAGCTCGGACTCCAACAAGAGTTCGAGCATTAGAAGGAGAGGTAGGACTAGTCTGGGTGTGAATCCTTTCCGTCAGTGAGTCCTTCTGTAAGTAGAAGGCAGCCATCTAAGGGATGCAACTATTCCGTATGCAAAGCATCCTGTAAAAGTCCCCTTCTTTAATAGGAACTTCCTGAAGGTGCTATCCACAACCCTTTAGCGGCTTCACCTTTCTAATTACGTAGTTTATTAGAAATGTGTCTTCTTTCTTGCTCTTCACCGCCTATATCAACGGAACTTCTGAACTCAAGTCCAGATCTGCCTTGTCGCGTTCCTCCTCTTCTCCTTCACTGACTAGACTCGTGCCCACTCCACTGTCGATGAAGAATGTTGTTCGGGGGTAGAAGCTTTCCTTAAGTAAAGCATTCCTGTGAGCGGGCGGGGAACTCACACAAGTGAAGGACCCCCGTAGGGCCTTTCTCAAGTGTGGCCCACACACGGTCAGGGGGAAAGAGTTGCTCTTGGAATCTATTTTTGAGGAATTTCTGAGCCCTTCCGAAGCCGGGACCAATTGTTGCTGTAGTTCTAGAAGGATTGTCCGGTTGATACTAAATGGGGCGTGCCCTCTTTGGGAATCAGTCCTTTGAGCAAGATTTCATTCTTACCTATTTTGGACGTACTGTGACCTATCTTCTAAAGGCTCAAACCATAAATGTTCAATAAAAGTAGTCCAAATTTTCCACGATTCGTTTGTCTAAGCACTTAAAATGTTTATACTGCAATTATTGTTACTGTTTCAACCTCAAGAACATTCCATTGTCTGAATAACCAAGGCTTGCTTGATAAAAACTTTGAAGCATGTAGTCAACACGACAGAGATCCTCTCATTTTCATCTTTCGTCTTCAGGTTTTGTACGGTAGTCAATGGCCGTTTGCATGAGGAATTGACACAAACTTCCAACACAATCCCAAATGGCTTTAGAGCTAGCATGTCCATATCATCACAAGAGTAAAATAAAAGACGCTTACTTTTGTAACTCATCCATCCTTTTCTTTAGTTTCTCACGTTCCGCTTCTGCATTAAGAGTTCCCCGAAGCTTGAGATAAACAGAAAGGTTTTTGTTAACCACAGATACGGCACATCCAGCTGGAGCAGCATCATTCTCCCTTAGAACCTTAAAAAAAATTACCATTTTCACGGTCAGAATAACTTAACAATACAAAAAGAGCAAAATGAAAGGTAACCTTGATCTACATTAAATTACATGTTCAAGCAATGCTAACAAGAGCAAAGTTTTTGGGACACCTTCATCCATTGGTTAGAGACTTATTTGCAGGCATAAGTAAAGATTTCAAAACTTAGATATAATGATGTTACCGGAGGGAAGAACCTGGAATGTGGACATTCCGGGGTCAGGTCAAAACAGAAACTTTGCAAAATAAACTTAAAAAAATCCAGGGAAATTTTTAGGAATTGCGAATCACCCACATGGAGTTGTCTATCACATTACAACTTTTGAAATATGCAAGCACCCACAACGAGCTGAGTATGGAGATTATTGAGCTTCTCTCCTCCATTCAATGTGCCTATATTCTAAACTCAAGTTCGACTCATGAATAATGACAGTGGCAAGGTTTGCTCTACGCGAGCCAAACTCGAAAGGACTCCTTTCCTAATCATGAACATAGATCTAACAAAATCCAGCACCGGCAAATGAAAGACCCATATGCATACCTTCAGGGATGACAATGTGGCAAGAGTAGAAATCTCAAGTTCATGGCTCATGACAATCTCTTCATCAGCATCTGTTCGGCAGAGTGCAAAAGCAGCTCTCCTGAAAATAGAATAGTATTTTGCCACAATAATGACGACATAGTATAATAGATTTGACAACATTTCAACTCAAATCAAAACTAAAGCAATACATTTCATGAAATGGCTATCGGTATCCTACCATTCTCCCGCTGTCACGCCTCTAACTGAATCTAAGGAGACAAAAACCCATCATATGAATTTGCTTAAATATGGGGGCTGCTAAAATCTTAGGGGAATGCAGCTAAATGACATATTCAGCAATCATTAACGAGTCTGCTAAAACCCTTACAGACTGTAGTAAAACCAATAGCATAGCACCTTGGTCAGGTTAAGGAATAAATTTATACTATGTCATGTGGCTGTCCAACTATTATTTTTGAAGCTGCTCAAAATAGCAGTAAACATAAAATATCATGTTTCAAGTCAACCACAATTTCATATCCTAACAAAATACTCTGGCATGAAATTACCATTTCCATTATTCACACTATCTAAAGCTTGTCAAATGGAAGCAGTATTCATGCCATAGCAATACCTATATAAGACTTCAAAGGTAAACTATAAATAGAGGATTCAACAAAATAACTAATCAAGAACAATGTGTTTTCAAAAGGTAACAAAGTTGTATCATTCAAACATCTACCTTTCATGCCTTTCCTTGGCAGGCATCAATGACCTGAGTGACCTTAGTGATTTCACTGCACACTCAACCATATCCATCTCACTCTCTACCCTATCATTCGTCCAGCACTGCATAAAATTGCAACGAGTTAGCAGGAGCAACAATTGATGTTACCTCAACATCAGACAGATTATTACCACCATAAATTGCAGACAACCAAAATAAACATCAGAACCATCATCCAATCAGTCACTTGTTTCTAGGTACAAACAAGAAGGTAGATGCAAAGTAACTTGTTGGCTGACAATTACTGTACAGTTTCAAACCCTTACAACAGCTCAATCAAACACGTAGCAAAAACTGCCCTGTTTAGGAATAATTCTAGTCAAGAACAAACTAGAGCTACAAATATGCTGAACCAAGATTTTATTTTATTTTTGTAACGGTGAAAAAATGCACTGAACCAAGAAATTTGACAGCATTTGCCTCGTTTAAGATAACCGCAAGTTGGAGTCAAGAGCTGCTTAGTAAGTTCTCTTCCATAAGAAAGCACATAACGACATTAAATATAAAGAATAGTCTAAGTATCTGTCAACCAACCAACCTCAAATTATAACACACAAAATTCATCTTCTACGTCAACATAAATAGCTTCTTCACAGACTTAGCATTGAAGGTAGTAAGCAATGAGATAGCCCAAGATCAGTGGTAAGTGGAGAGAGTAAAGGCATACCTAGTTCGGGAACTCTAACCACCAACTTGGCTCAATGGTAGCGCAACAAGTGCACTACCTCGGCCGGCTTGGCCTGTGATCCATCCATGTGTCACCTCACAATTGATGACGCTACAACATGGCGAAGCCACATGGGGAGCAGAGTGGTGGTATCTAAACAGGGTAACCAACAAAAATTCTGGTTGAAAGAAAAAACTTCAAGGTCAGGTAAGGATGATGAGATGGGCTGGTCCAACACAGCTTAATCTGACCAATATCCCAAGATACCCCACACAGCCCAATCTATGAACTACCTAAAAGATAGACTCCACAAAAGCAATGTAGGCAAAAACTACACTGGTAAATATTGAAGTATATTTTTATGCAACGTAACATGATCGAATAGTTAGCTTTCCTGCTACCCAAACAGTCTGCGAAATGAAAATCAAGAATAAGCATCGTACCCATGTCAGTATTGACAAAATTCTTGACGAGTTATATAACGGAAGACTTAATATGTCATAGCGCAAGATGATCAAGCAGAAGATTCAACCTCATGTTCTATCAAACAAAACGTAAACAAACTTCTGACATTTCTAAGGTCACTGGTACCTATAGAAAGATAATTTGTCATAGCGCAATATGATCAAGCAGAAGATTCAACCTCATGTTCTATCAAACAAAAACGTAAACAAACTTCTGACATTTCTAAGATCACTGGTACCTATCGAAAGATAATTTGTGTATCACCACTAATAATACACAAATATGAAAAAAAATAATAATAATAATTCACCTCTACTACTGATGGGTACTCGCATAGCATGATTGAATCTTTCCTTGTACAATCCCCAGATGAAGGAAGGCGCTGCCACAATTCCTCAGTAACATAAGGCATAAATGGATGAAGCAATCGTAGACCATTATCTAGACACGCCCACAAGGTGTCTTGTGCAGAACTCCTCGCAGATGCAAATTTTGGATGGTCACTAGCAAAGTAAGGCTTGACTGCTTCAATAAACACATCACACAACTGGAACTGCCACCATGAATAAACTGCACTTGCAGCATCAGAAAACTCATATGAATCTAGGGATGACACCGTTTTGGATATGGCCTTGTTCAATACGGAGAGAATCCAGCGGCAGCTAAACGGCATGACATCTGGAACTATATTTGTTGGAGGGGTATAATCATCTCCAAGTTTACTCATGGCAAATCGCACCGCATTCCACAGCTTATTACACCATTGTCGATAGCCAACCACCCTTTGGATGTCCAGATTTATTTTATCAGACTAGGACAAAAGGAGACAAAAGTCACTAGATTGACCAAAAATAAGCAGAGGAAAATCTGGAGGAAAAAAAAAGGTCTTGACAAAGCAATGCACCTGAGCTGTGTAAGAGACAAGGGCAAAACGCAGAGCATCAGCACCACATTCAGGAATACCATTAGGGAAGTCCTTTCTTTGGCCGTCTTTCGCAACTTCCAATTCTGTTGGATCCAAATTGCCCTCTTCCAGTCTCTTTTGAAGACCTTCAAGGGTTATTCCATTTATGACTTCAAGAGGATCAATAACATTTCCTAAAGACTTGGACATCTTACGTCCATGTGCATCACGAATCATGGGGTGCAAATAAACCTGTAGATAGTTCAAAGTGAATCTGTGAATCCACTTCATCTTTTCATGAAAATAAAAATTGGTGAAGTGTATATCTAAAGACTCTAAGCCGATAAAGAATTGGGTGAAAACCATTTCCCTCCATGTTTGTCTTGAAGCTTGGTTAAGAAAACTGTTCCTTTTCTTTCTGAAGCTTTCCCAAGATCTAGTTTTGAAATGTCTGTTCCACTTTTTCAATAAACTAAAACTCAAGATTAACGTTTACTGGATGCTCTTCCTAGCTTCTGGGATGAAAGATATTCATGCCCACCCTCTCCAAAACAATAGAAGGGGTTAACATTCATCACCTAGCCACTACCATGGAAGAAACTTGAGGATGATTCGAGCCAGTGATAAGAAATTACAAGCAAAAGCAAACATCAGAAGAGCACAAGGCAGGCAATGGGTTGACACCTAATAGCATCTGATGACATATCTAAACTAGCTCTACAGCCGCTACATGAAATGACAAAATCCACTCACCTTCCTGAAAGGTACATCACCTCCCAGCTTAAATCCTAACATCACCATACGAGCAACCCAGAAAAAGAGAATGTCGTGACCAGTTTCAAGCACAGATGTGGGATAAAATGCCTTCAAATCGTCTGTATCATCTGGCCAACCTAACACAGTCAATGGAAAAAGACCAGATGAAAACCAGGTGTCCAGAACATCAGGATCTTGAGCAAGCTGAAATTCCTTGCAAGAAAATATTCGACTGGCCTCTGTCCGAGCCTCTTCCTCAGTTCTAGCAACCACCCAATGGTCGTTGTATGCACCAAGTTCTTTCAGTTCATCACCCTTCAGTGTCACATACCATGCAGGAATACGGTGCCCCCACCATAGCTGTCTTGAGACACACCAATCACGAATATTTTCAAGCCATCTGCATTGCATAAAGAAACCACATCTACGTTACAGTTCCAGTTCAGGATTATAAGGATCCCACAAAGGCTTGAAAATGGATTTTTCTGTAAAAAAGATGGATAAGGCCACAGCTAAAAATCACTTCCCATATTTAAAGACTTCCCAACAGAATGGAGAACAGAGCAAAGCTTCCTACTTGGAGGAGGAGAATGGCTCATGATATTGGTAATTCGTGGTTCCGTATAATGGCATGAAAACTCTTTGTAGCGTGAAATCACATGTTAAACGTACGTCACATTTGAGAGTACCTTTTCCATTCAGCAGCATATTGTCTCGGAATTATCTCCATTTTCTTATTTTCCTCATCAAAGACTGCATCAAGGGCTTGTTTGGCCATACTGTTGCAGCTTACGTACCACTGAGGCTTTATCAGGGGCTCCACCACGTCATTGGTTCTTGAACAAATACCAAGGCGCATCTCATTATTTTTGGCACCTCTATAGAGTCCCTATATAAAGGAAGAAAAGTCCATAAAGTTGCAGAATTTAGTTGTCCCATAACATTTTTTAAGCAAACTAAAATTAGATTCAAAAGGTGCCAAGGGGCACTACCCATGGACACGACCATGACAAGCAAAAACCACTATGTCATTGTCAACAATAAAGGTAATTAAAGAAAATTCATGTCAACTCATTATTAGGAGAAAGGTTACCCTGAAACCACCATTAGTGATGTCAACAAACTCTCATCCAAAACATTGGTACAAGTTGACCCTTTGTCCCTTTCAACTTTATTGTCTTTTTGTTGAGTTTTTAGCAGGCAACAAATTGTCCTAGTTAATAGGTAAGAAAGAAAAAGCTTTTTCATCTCATAACTACCATTAGCAGACCAATCCAATCTATGCAGCAAAAGTACCTTTGTCTGTAAAGCGGCAGTCACAGCCTCGCGTGCTTTGAAACGTGGCATCCCTATGAACTCTGGACCACCATTACTATTTATTTGCCCATCGTCAGTAAAGATATTAATAAAGTCAAGATTATGACGCTTCCCAACCTCAAAATCATTAGGATCATGGGCTGGTGTTATCTGGAAGAAATATGAAGGGAAGATTCAGAGACATTAAGATCCAAGAATGACAAATAAAAGAACTTCACAGCTAGAATTTTTTTCCTTGAAGGAGAATCTGTACCTTGACAGCACCAGTCCCAAAATTTGGATCAACCAGTATTGCATCACAAACTATAGGAAGCTTTCTTCCATTGAATGGATGAATGGCGAATTTTCCATGAAGATGGTTGTATCTTGGGTCATCAGGATGTATCGCAATCGCGGTATCACCAA
Organism: Rhododendron mucronatum var. ripense; assembly: GCA_019656295.1. Classification (NCBI taxonomy): domain Eukaryota; kingdom Viridiplantae; phylum Streptophyta; class Magnoliopsida; order Ericales; family Ericaceae; genus Rhododendron; species Rhododendron mucronatum. The sequence continues at coordinate 1,400,897 of BPLT01000050.1, read as the reverse complement.
GCATTGTTTCCACTCTAGTAGTGGCCACAACAATCTCACCCAGTCCTCCTTCTAAAGGATAAGCAAATGATGTCAAAACACCAAACTCCACTGGCTTTTCATATCCAGGAACCTTTAACAGGGTCCTTTCTTTGATATCCAAATAATCTACCTACAATTCCCGATCAATTTCAGAACACACTATCCACTACTCCATGACAATCATCAAAAGGTCAACAGGCTAAGGCTTACCTCAATATCAGATATTGCTGTTCGTAAGATGCAGTCCCAATTCACCAGCCGCAGATCCCTGAAATAGAAGGTCAGAGGGCTATAATCTCCAAATAGATCCAAATCAGGAACCAATCGTGGTCCTTAGATTAACTTCAGATGATTTGATCCATTACTTATTTCAATTTCTCCACTTAAACCTCAAACATTTTTCATCGCAATTGAAATTATTGCCTTCTGCAGATATAATAATCAAAGCCCTCACAAAGACCGCCACGAATTAAACAACACAACAGACCATAAACAACATTGAATTCATTACTCCAAAAAGTGAAAATAGAGCAGTTGGAACAATCCTCATGCTATTGATCATTGGTTCTCAGATACAGACAAAAGTTAATGGCCAAGATTTGCAAAATCTTGTGTATGCAAAAATGTCATACACAAGATTAGTGTTTCAACTTTCTACTTCTAGGAATAACCAAAATTGCAAATCCAAGAATAAGAGTCCATAGAAGATTGGTTTAAAACGTACCTATAAATAAGACCTTCTTTGTAAAGCCTAACAAAAGCCTCTATAACAGCCTTGGATCTTTTCTCATCCATTGTAAAACACTGTTGGGAGAACCAAGAGGACCAGTAAAACAGCCATAAAGGGTGTACATGCATTAAGATTGGTTGCATCTGGAATAAATTCAAACATGTTTCGGAAACCTAAAATTCTTACCTCGCGGGACCAATCAAGAGAGGCACCCAGGCATCTTAGTTGCTTCAATATGGTACCACCATACTCATTCTTCCAACTCCATACCTTTCACCACAAATTGGCAGACCACCACAAAATGAACATTGGCACAAATTCTATTGAACTAAGGACGCTAAAATTATACTGCTGAAACAAGCTAATGACAACTCAAACTTACTTCTGATACGAATTTTTCACGGCCAACATCATGTCTGGTTTGTTTCCTTTCTCGCATGATTTTCTTCTCCACAACCACCTGTAAGAAAGCAATAAGATAATAAACCTTAAAGATCACCCTCAGTAGTCTGAATAGTGCAGAGTCGGGGACAATGTACGTAACTATGATGTCCATTAATGTAAGCTAATGTCACTAGGCAAGACTATAGCTTGCTCAGTGAACCATGTAACCCTGTACCCTAAATACAATATGAAAAATCACGTCTTCTCGGTTATCATGATCCTGATGGTCAATCTTTGAAATGAATTAGGCACCATATACATACGTAATGTCCCCACAATGCTTCCCCTCCCCCTCAAGGTAATATGCTCTCTCAAAATGTCAGAGATGCAACAAAAATGAAGAAGTGAGGTAATCATAAACCTGGGTTGCTATTCCAGCATGGTCCATCCCAGGCACCCACAAGGTATTGTATCCAGACATTCTGCGCCAGCGAATAATAGTATCCTGCATGCAAATGAAAATCAAAAGCATATTAAAATATGCAAAGACCAACTAAAACTGATCTAAAAGACCAAAGGAAGAGAGAAGAAGAGGTAAGACACAGTAATGTTGAGACCTGGATGGCGCAAGTAAGGGCATGGCCTATGTGTAGGGCTCCAGTCACATTTGGAGGTGGCAGAACCTGCAGGTCACATAGATAAAACAAAAATTTGTGGTTCGTTAAAATTGCTAAAAGTAAACACAAAACTTTACATCCGACGAAACAACACGATAATAACAGCTGGAAGGTGCTGTAGACATATACAGATTTAACCACAAAAAGAGACACCACCTTCACTCTCTGCACAAAAATAATGAATTACAAAAGATCCAAATACTCAGAAAAAGCTTTATTACTGCACAAGGCACTCGTGGGGTCTTGGGAAAACTAAAACCTTCCAATCCAAGAGGAAAATAGGTATGCCAGTTACAACACCTAGGCAAAACAAGATATGATTCTTAGCATATAAAGAAACTTGTGCTTTAAGGCATTCTAGACACTAGTCATGTACAGAGTAATTTACAAGCTGTTACTCCTTTCCACAAAATCATTCAACTCTGCAGATTTGGGGGTATATTCATCACTTGGCCTGTGCAGTACATGTAAGATTGGAAAATCTCACTATCGATTGCAAGCTGATTGGGACAAGAAACAAACTCAAGAAAAAGGGGAAGCATGATAACACAAATAGATGTGTATATTGTTGAAAATAAAACGACCAAGCATTGCCATGATGAGTTGAATAAGAACAAAACCAGCGAGAGAAACTTATGATGGAGAATAGTGTGTAACACAAAGAGACATGCAAGAGATGATTATTTGACTTGGAATTAATCAAGTTTACAGAGAATGTCACGAACATGTTTCAGGAAATTAATTCACATCACTATAAGAGCCAAACCTCAAACAGGAAACACAACTCTTCTTATAGTAAGGAGGCATGAAGAGTTTTCACAGGAAGTCACTATCATTCATTCCTTATTTCTTTCAATTTATTGGCACATGCATATGTAGCATACCCATTCCTTTACATAAATTCCATGGAAGAATTATAAGGAGGCATAAAGCATATGGAAGAAGTATGCAAAATGTTGAACACCAAGATGCAACAACTACAGAAATAAATATTGCACCTCAAAAATATACCATGAGGAAATTGCCAAAGCATGTACTATAAACCATATCCCAAAAGGGAAAACAAGTTACAACAAATTTTTCTTGTTTATCTCGTCGAATGAGAGAGAAATTCGTCTTATCAGCAGAAATCAAGCCCACAATTCCTCAACAATCTAATTGCACTTGCATTTTGGGAGCTGGACATCTAGTATATGCTACTTAAGCAAATTAGCAATAGGAATGTAAATCCATCCTAAAAACCAAACTCCATAGTCATATCCTACTGGAGTACCATATCCATTTCTACCCAAAACCTCCGATCATCCTAGTGTAACGAGCAAGTAAAACAAGAAAACACTTTGAAATTCCAGGAACAACCATCAGAGAGAGAGACTCACAATCACACATGGCGGTTTGGAGCTGCTAGAATCTGCCACGAAGAAGCCTGATTTCTCCCACCACGCATACCATCTGAACGAGCACCGATGTGAGCATAAATAAAGGGAAAGCAATTAAAACAGGTTTTGTAAAGCAAGAAACGACGACAAAAACTTAGAACTCACGAATTTTCCACAAAACTTGGATTGAATTGCTTAGCCATTTGTCTAGAAAGACGTTTCTTCTCACCAAAAGGAGTTTCCGGGTCAACATAATCCTCAGGATTTTCTTCCCCTCCCTCCTTCTTCAAGTTCTTTCGCTTACCCACTTTTGGAGTATTGGATGCGTGTTGTGCCTTGAATAAATACATTCATGCAAACAAGTCAAGTGATCTATCGTTGTCAATGCCAGAGTAAATCCTTGCCAATGCCATAGAAAAGATTTCCTATAAACAAAAAAATAAGTACATATTTGCAATTTTCAAGCTTAAAAATAATATACTTACTGAAATAATTTTTTGTGCAATATGGATATTTTTGATAGATCTCGATGAGATCTTTTGAACGGTGCAAAAAAAATTACATTATTTTTAGGTTTAAAAATTGCAAATGAGTACTTTTTTTTTAGAATCTTTAGCGGAACAGGGCCTAATATTTTTCACGGGCTTAAAACACAGTTTATCTTATTATTAGTTTATATCTTATTATTAGTTTATGTGGATATAGATCATGAATACCCCAAAATCAATATTTACAAGAGCGCAAACAATGTTTATATTATCTTTACCTTAAGTCTTGCTTCTTCTGCTTTTTGTGCAGCCTTAAGTTTTTTCAACTCTTTATCCCTTGCCTACAACAATTAAACCAGATATACGAAACATATAAGATCACATGCAAAGAAAGAGATGGACTTGAGTTACAAATCCAAATGGCCCAAATCAACAAGCTAACTCGGGTACATCTTAGTTGCATACATGATAAATGACTCAACAGGAAAGATAAGCCAATGCAGATAGATCCACAATTCATCCAGAGAGAACAACTAAGCCATTGGCATATCAAGGAAAATATTTATCTTCAGCGTTACGCAAGAAACATGGTTTCAGCCATCAACGTTGTTACACTTGCAAAACCACCATAACTCAAACAGCAGCATTCTCTTTTATAGTCAGAAGAACTTAATACAAAAAGAGACAATTCACTTGGCAAAGTCAGCTCCATAGTCAGATGCTTCAACAACCTAGAGTCATTCTAGAATAGATAGCAAACTTCCCCAGGTAACAAAATGGAGTATAACTGTATAAGTTTCATTCTTTGCTTTTGATCGGTTATCTCTTCGACAAAATATGTAAATGGATTATGGTCCACATGTAAGCCAAACAAATTACACGTCTTTGTCTTGCTATAAGCTCAATTCGACTTTGTTTCCTTGTATACTATGTCATATACAGAATCCAAAGCTTCCATGCGTCTCCAAACCAAACAAATGATTTTTTTCCTTTCCCTTGTCGAATTTGAAAAGAAAAATTGAAGTTTTCAAACAAAGAATTCCAAATAAACATCTCCCGAGCAGGTAGTTACATGCCCTATACATAATTAGCGAAAGGATTCAAATTCTATATGCAATGAAGACCAAAATGTGAATTGAGGAAAGCGTAACGGGACAGTCAATGCCGTACCTTTTCTTCCTTTTTCTTCTTCTTCTCGGGGTCCTCTATCGGCTCTGATTCCGCCTACAAATAATCGGTTCTAAACGTCAGTTGGCATCACAAAAATAAAGCTCGCTAAACTTGCGTGAACTAAACGCACTGGAACAACACATTGAAACAATCCTCAATTGCATATAGAATGAACCTTCTGATCGCTTACGTTCTTCACCGGGTCTTGTGGTTGCGGCTCTGGTTCCGCCTGATAACCCAAAAAAACAGACGCATAAATAAATCCCAATTATAAAACAATCGAATCGGTTTGAAGACAACGGCGGTTAGGGAATTGCTACTGCTCACCATCCTAGAGGCCGTCGACAACCTCGATTTCGGAAGCCGGAAGCCGAAATCGAAGAGAAGACGGCGGAGGGAGTGAGGACGAATTGGACGGCTGTGATGATGAAGAAGAAGAATAAGGTTGATAGAAACAGAAAAATCTTTGATCGCTCTGTCCTAACTCTGTTCGTCGGTTTTGGAATAACGGCTACGAAAACCCTACTTAAAAGCCCGCTTTTGGGCCTTTCGCTGGGCTGAGCACGCTTTATTAGTTGTTCACAGGCCGGGTCATGTCGAGTTGACCCATTTGGTTTTCTCAGATCCTTATTGATTACCCGAGTCCGACCGAATGGGAGTCGGTTTCAATCGAAAATGGTGGTCGGGCCGGGCGGGTTGATGGGCAGAAATAACTCTTATTGTACTAAGGGTGTGTGCCACAAATTAAAATAAGTACTTTTTGAGAACTTGAGAGGAATGGAGCCTAAGAAAGAAGATAAGTGAGAGATTGGTACACCATGGGTAGGAAAATAAAATAAAAAATCAATTGATGTATATACCGTAACACCAGTATGAAAATTAGATTAGGTTTAGGGGAGGGAAAGGAATAAAGGAGAGGGATTTACATTTAGAAATCTAGCCTATTTCGGATGGGTTGGGTAAAATCGGTCAAGTAATCGAAATTCGAGATCCAATCGAAACCTGAACATTCACCCATGTTGATCCGAACGGTCGTTCCCGTCTGACTGTGGCTTTCGAAACTGTAAGCGTGGTGCTTTTTCGATCGGGTTGGGCCTTCGCCCGAGTCAATGTTGTGTACAACCCCAAATTAATATTTTTTAATCGTGGCTTGACTATGCTGAAAACCCTTTTTTCCATCGGCAATATGAGAGCAGTGTTTGTAAACCAATGTGTGCACCATTGCTGGGCTCATCTTGAGTTCTGTTTTGGAGTACTTAGGCCCCATTGCATAACTAAATAAGCTGTTCATTTTTAAGAAGTTAATTTTTAGTTAAAAAATTATAGGCTTATTGAAATTTAAAAAAATGCAATATGAATCTTATTTGAAAGATTTTGATGAGATCTTTTATATGGTGTAAAAAAAAATTTGAAAAATTATTTTTCAATTTATATTATTTTTGAGTTTGAAAATGTGAAATAAGCTGTTTATTTTTTAAAAAATATTTCTGAAACTGGGCCTTATATAAGCGGTTCACTTTTTTAATCTTGATAATTAGGTAGCCTCCGTAAAATTTCAGTTTAATCAAATTGATAGTTTACTGAATTCGATGCGTATGTACCTTATAATTTTAGGAAAAAAAATCATTTGTAGCTATTTCTTTCTGACAGTTATTCATTCTAGAAACATAGTAGAAAATTTCAATCAAATTAAATTTGTTTAGGAATATTTTTAGACGAGACCAAAAAAAATGAACAATTCAGATAATACAGCGGGAGCTGAACCCCATAAAAAAAAAGTGTTGTGCATGTGTGCTTGGTGCACAACACATACTCTGCTCTCGAAATTCCTTGGGCGCTACTCTTTTTGAAGTGGTTTTTTGTTTTTTTGGAACACGTTAGAAATTCATTACGTAATTCTTTTGGAAGTGTTGTGAATTGAATATTCTTATTATTGCTTTCTTGTCCGCCACTCCTTTTGAAAGTTACTGAACTTATTATTGGTTGGGTAATGCGTAAGACTCCCCGTTTCAGAACACATTCTTAAAAAATAAATATTTATTTTACATTTTCAAACTTAAAAATAACATAAATGAAAAATATTTTTTTTTTTTTGCACCGTATAAAAGTTCTCAATAAGATCTGTCAAACAAGATCCATATTAATAGAAAAATTATTTGCGTAAATACATAATTTTTAAACTTGAAAATGCCTTCTTAAAAAATAAGTACTTATTTCCATTCCGGGAATATGGCCTTACCGATTTGATACCTGGGTAGATCCTTTTCAATGCGGAGCAGTTTTCATTATATTCTTACGATCTCATCTCCTTCTTTGAAAATAATCCGATACATTTTTTTTTAATCCGCCACCTGGGTAGATCCTTTTCAGAGAAACTTTTAAGTATACCGGGATACCAAGCCTCATGATATCCCCTCCGGTTTGTTTCTCATTTTTCGGTCATTTTCCGATCACATTTGAATAATCGATTTCGTTCATTTTGTAGAGTTCGGCGAGAACCTTAATCATGCCAAAAATTGTGTTCATCGAACTTTATTTGATACATCATCGGCACACGTGAAAATTGCAAAAAAACCAAAACTGGGTTTTGATTCAGTGTATTTTTGGACTTAGTTTTGGTTTTCTTTAATTTTCACGTGTGTCGATCATGTATAAAATAAAGTCCGATGAACACAATTTTTGGCATGATTATGGTTCTCGTCAAACTCTACAAAATGAACGAAATCAATCATCCATATGTTGTCAAAAAAAAAATAATCATCCATATGTGATCGAAAAATGGCCAAAAAATAAGAAACGGACCTGAGAAGATACCATGGGGCTTGGTATCCCCGAGATACCAAAAAGTTTCTCCGGTCAATGTGGAGTAGTTTTCATTATATTCTTACGATGTTATCCCCTTCTTTGAAAATAAGTGATTTCTTAGGGTGCGTTTCGTAACCTTTTTAGTTTTATATTTTTAAGAAATTTGTTTTTTGATTTTAAGAAATTAAAAATAGAAATAGGTTTATGTTTTCATAAAAAAACAAAAGCAAGAAATATATTTGGTAATATTTGTGTTTCTCAAAACAAAAAAAAGAAGGGGAAAACGCCTTTTTGTAGCTTCCATAGTTTACAAAAATTCTAAAAAATTTTATGAAAAACAAAAGGTAGAAACTTGTTACTAAATAAGTTTTCTTCATTAGTTTTCAAAAAAGTAAAAACAAAAACAAAAAATCAAAAACAAAAAGGTTACCAAACACCCTCTTAACAGCGAAAAAAAAAAAAAAAGAGGAGTGATTTCTTTTTAGTTGCTCGATTTTGTCCTTTGATAATTAAATATGCAAGTCAGTTTATGTGTACCTCGATTAAATTTGGAAACTAATTCTACCGTCCACTAGTGGTGCAAATTGTGTCCCGCTTATGTGGCATTTTTTTATCTCTTGTGTTATAAACTTAATAATCTTATAACTTTTACTGTAAAACATACTAATTTATATGTTTAGGATATTAGGATATATTCAACAAGATCTATTAAACAAATCCATTGTCAATTTAACGTTATGAACTTCTTATTGGCCAATGAAGATCACAGTTAGATAGAGAAAACTAGTGAATATCTAGTTAGTTGTTGCCAACGGATTTGTAGGTTAATGACACTTTTTCACCTCTTTCACATGGAAGGGGAAAGTTCATTTGGACTTGTTCATCCATATGCCGCTTGACGGCATCCCTTAGGGGTAAGCTAGACACGTAACATGTGGGGAAAAAAAAAATCTTGTTACATCCCTTTGTCTTTGAAATTCATAACTACACGCCCATGAAATTGTTGATTACCAATTTTGTATACATCAATGTGGAATTAGGAAAAAATTAATAAATTAACAACTCAACAGGGTTCAACGTCTCTTCATAAACTCAAACCTCTCCTTTGGGAGTCAAGGGGTACACAACCAGATGGAAGCTGAAATTGTTGATTACACCACCCATGAACTGGTGTATGTACGATCGTAAAATAGATTTTCCTTTTATAGGCTTGCGTGGTAGGAACTACTGAGAAGGTCCCTTAATACTTTTTGTCTTTATTTAAATTTTTTTTTTTTTGCACTTGTTAGTTTTGTGTCAATTTTTTTTTTTAACTTTTTGATTCGTCTCACCGAGACGAATCGAAAAAATATTTTTTACTTTTCCGATTCGAATCAAAAGTCAAAAAAAAAATTAACGTAAAACTAACAAACAAGAAAAAAATTAAATAAAGATAAAACAAGAAAAAACTCAAAAAGCCCTTAGAGAAACTCAGCCGAAGTCCGTAAATTTGAATAGATGCCCGCGACAGCTCCAATATTCATTCAGTACTTTCAGATGAAATAGCATAAACCCAACCGAAGGAGGATAGAACCATTAAACTACAAATTTCCAACTCCATTACATGACGCTTTTCATCAGTATTGAGGAAACAAAAAATGTACTCCTATCCAACATCGACCGGCTAAATTTGAAAACAAACTCGCATTGAAAAAGCATTTCAGAGAAATGCAAAAACGCGAGGAAAAAAAGTGTGCTTATAGACCAACTAACAAAGCCAGGAAAAGCATTTCCGAGAAATGCAAACACGTGGAAAAGGGTAAAAAGAAAAACAGAAAAAGAAAGAAGACATGCTTTAGATGAATAAACAAAAGGGCAAGCATGTCCTAAAGTTTCATATACTCCACACGCGAAATGCTATTTTGTCTTCTTGAGGAGAGTTGAGGTTCTGAACTCCGCGTCATCTCTGATGAAACTCCACCAAAGGAAGGTAAGAGGGATGGTGATGGCATGCCAGAGAGCATGGGCATCAACGAATTTCAAGTATGGCGGAAAGTCGTATATATCCAACAGCATCGCTAGACCTCCTCCAGCTGCAACCACCCACAACTTCCAGCGCGAAGGATGCCGGGTAACCCTAGCCCAGACAGCCCATATGAGAAGCTGGGCTAATCCCATCCCTATGCAAACTTTCATGTTCAGACCTGCAAAATTGTCAAGTCGTGATTAAACCGAAACTGTTCACCCTCTAATATTACACGCGTGTAAGTTTCATGGACCAATACCAACAAACGTAGCAGCCATTGGGTAAAAATGTTATCCAAGTGACTTCAATCATTTGTATCATATTAGGCTTATCACATTGTTGATGACTCGGCACTTCTCTGTTCAAAAGTACAAAGTGACAATAACAAGGGCTGTATGCGTTTAAGCATCAAATCCCACTACCTTGTGTCTACCCTGCAATCTGATTTCTAACATCCCGAAAGAAAAGACAACATATCGAATCAAATATAAACCACCACAATATCTAGCCTGAAGTTAAAAGTTCTATATTTTGGTAGTTCAAATTATCACGTGGTGTGCAATTCAAATTCAACGAGGATAAATCACAAAACTACTGTACGTTATAAGACCTTTGTGCATAACAAGGACAAAGATATGTAACAGTCTAGGAAATATTTCATGTGAAGTAAACGAGTTGGAATAACAACAATATGAGTGATATAGTTGACTGGGAGACCGTTCGTTGGCAAGAGACAACCCAAGATAAAGCAGAATATAATCGTTCAAGAGGAGGAGGCAGTAGGCTTACCATAGTCAAGTTTGTAAAAGTTGAGATACAATATATGAGTCGTCACAAACGCAATGAGTGGAGCAGCAACCATCACCCGTGCAGCCTCATCTCTCACCTTAAAAGCTCTCAGTATAGCCACAATGAGGGAAAATCCAAGTAATGCCACGGCAGATGAATAGTCTAGCTTCTCTGTCAACTCCACATCACTGCATTTAATTCAGTTTCACAGAATGTCACACAAGGAAAAATGGAGGCTAGCAAAAAAATGGGAGAACATGCAATAACCAGACTCGCTCATAACTTTTAAGCGAAACAAAACCAAACAATATCCAGAGTGCAGTTGCAGCACAATTTTTTGTATGCCCACACATGGTAAAAATTCCATCAACAATCCCAACTTCTCAAGTAAGAAAGAATATAATAAGAAAAGAGAAGAGCAGTAAACAGATTTTGCTCATTCTTTATGTTTTGGTAACTACCATACGCTATACAAAATAAAGCAATATGTACGGTGTAGTTGCAGTGCATATACAAAAATAGAAAAAGTGCCTCTATAAATCCAAGGTGAATTTCTTCCCTTCGGTAAACAAAAGAATAGAAGGGGTACACGAAGCAAAAAAATGTAAGTTATTAACTTCCATTTTTTAAACTAATTCTACATTGTGACCATTAAGTGTTGGGGACAAATTAAGAAATTAAATTTCACTTGTAAAACATATATTTGCATGTCCCTGAATAGATTAAACACGTATATTAACTGAGGGTGCATCTGGGCAAAAAACGAGCTTGCTTCTGACCCAACAATGTACCGAGTTATCAAACCACCCCCTTCCCATGCAACTCGCACTGGGAGAGGCAAACATATGAACCCTGTTGCAAACAACTGGCAGAGTGCACAAGGACAAACATAATAGCGGAACAAATGCAGATTACAAGACCTAAAGTATGGTATGTATCCTGAATGCAGATTAACATTGCCATATTAGATCATCAAGGCTCAGAGACCATGATAATTCACAAGTTTATCACGTATCAACAGCAGCTTCCATTTTGTTCACGTGGGATCCGTATTTTCCTTCATGTGAAGAATGGGAATGAAAGATTTTGCCTATGTTACATAGAACCAGGCATGGGTAGGCTAGGGTAATAGATGATGGATGTGGGTGCATTTATTGGGGCCGGACACCTATGTATGCTACACCCCTATCTAGGTGTCAAATGTCTGACTTTCGTATTTAACCCCAAAAAAGAACGTGCACGAGAAAAAGAAGTGCAGGTTACAAAAATACTGGGAGGCTAACACATTCAAGGAGGCTTAAACCCCAAACCTCCTGCCACAACTTCTATTTAGATCATCCATTGTCCACATAAGCCAACCCAAAATGTCGCCTAACAAACTAAATCTAGCTATCTAACAATATGCTACACCCTGAGATGAGGGAAAAAAAAAAAAGAAGAGGAAAAAAGCTTACCGAGTGTGGAAAACAGCACTCCATAACCAGGAGTTCATTGCTAAAAGGCCATATAGATGCAACAAGCCCGTGTATTCATAATATGTCCTTCTATTTGGCCTCAAAGGCAATTTATAGTTAACAAGGATGAAAAATGATACCCAACCATGAAACTGCATAGCCAGATTAATTGCAGAGAGAGCTACAGAAACAGGTTCCTGGAAAACATACATAAAATTAATCAGGATGGGCAAATCATCTATGCAACCCAAAGACAACATTCGAGACGCTAGATAATAAAAACAAGCTAGAACCTGGATTCCATAAACACGCTGAAACGGCCATTTCCCGTGATACTTGATGGGTTTGTAACCGAGCTTCTCTCTTTCTTCCTCTCTATCAAACATACAGTGGTATCTACAGTCAGTGTGGCAGTCCCATTGTTTCCAACGCTGATAGAGTGGTTCTTGTAGAAACCAAGGACCATCAATGGGGACTCCATCAGAAGAAAATTTACAATGTTGGAAGCAATTGTCGCCCACACAACCAGTCTTCTCACATTGCTCAACACATGCTCTGGCAAACAGAAAATTTCTTATACCACAAGGCATGACACAGGAGTAAAACCACGAAATAGTTATAAATCTGCCACCTAAGAAGGAAATGCACAGGTGAACCAGCACAGAAGTAAATCACTTACTCCTGGATCTAGCAACAAACCATCTTACATCAAGACAACATAGACATGTGGTAATTCTCAGGGCTTATACTGCAAGTCAACTCACCATACGGACCTAACCACCAAAATGACAAAAAGGGTCTGCGAATTTAAGTTTCTTCAACGGCCAATATAGCGGCCTCCGAAATCTGTTTTTTGCCATACCTACCTGACTACCTCCTTTACAAGTAAAATATCTTAGCACTAATTGGCATGCTTGTCGTCATCGTGTATAAGGCTTTCCAGCGGCGGCGATTTTAACTTAGCGGTGACAAAATGTATACACAACAGTATATAAGATAACTATATTTACTTTGCTTGAAGACTTATCGAGCCTAGTTTATTTTATTTTGTTGAACTATATGATCTATTTTTACTCACAAATTTTAGTAACTTTTCATTTACTCTTGCTTTGCACAACTGATTCAGTGCCGACAATAGAAAAGAAAAATCAAATTATGCATTTAAGCATTGCCGAGGCTGGTTTGCGTAGTAGTCTTTGCTATAAATATCATTTGCTTGAGTTCTTACAAAGATGCAGAATTTAGCTAACCATTCCCGAAGTATTTCTTTTTCATTAGGCTTGTTGAAAGCATTGTGTGAGAATAATATTACGACTGAGTGAAACATACTTCCTTGTATGCATGTGAGTTTGTTGTACGCAAACATGTAACCTCATTTTCTAAGAGCAACAAGCACAATTTGAACAACTTTGACCTTGTTCGTTTGGGGGACTCAAAACCCCTTGGCACGGTTTTCAATAAATTCTCTCTCTCTCTCTCTCTCCACTTATATGCATGTGAGTTTGTTGTTATTGTTGTATCTCTCTCCACTCATTACTCTCAAGTCTCAAAAACCTCCCTCAAAACCCCAAACGAACAAGGCCTTTGATACTGACAAATCCAGTAAATGAATCTGTCTAGACTCTAGAGATTCCAGACCAGAGATTGGTTTAGGGCAATAGGAGACATAGACCTGCTTTTTTTATTTTTGATTAACATATGTATGGGCCAGCTTGCGCAGACAATGCTTTAGTCATGGTTAAGGCCATATGGAAACTGTTTACTTCTTGTTTCCATTTTTTCTACCAACTTCAGCAAAAATAAGAGCTATCATAGATCTCACGACATGAAAAGGTAGCCAAGGCGAAGGTAATATGTGGGGGAGGGTCCAGCATTGTTTCCTTGAGGCCCAAATTCTAGTCTCCAATCCAAATTTTCTCCGCTGATTCTGTGCAGAGTGCGTGGGCCCTGTTCATGGCCCAATGCTGGAAAAGGTGCCCTCAAGGTACCATCAGGACTATTGACGGCCAAATATACATCTAATTAAGTCAAGGGCCTAGGCAAGAGGGAGTGTGCTTCAAGGCACGTATCCGAAACTTGTTCACATTTCATCATGGTCTTATGGCCACCATGCAGCGACTCTAGATTGGTGTATCAATACATCATTTATTAGTTACAGACTCTTTAAGATTTCTGTTTAATACTTCAATACACTTACTTGAACATATCAAAGAAATGCTACAACTGTTTTTCTTCTTGTTTTTCTTATGGTCAGGGTGATGAGCATCAAACTATACAAAACCTTCAACACCAGCCAATATTATCATCATACCCTGTAAGACCCCTCTATTCATAACATTACAAGGCTGCATCACTTGCACAATGTGGCTTCCATCAGAATCGGACCCCATGTTAAGCACAACCTTCTAAGCTTTGGCTCAAGCAACTGACACTGGATTCCAAAGTTACTGATCATTTGCTGATGATCCATTGGCCATTGCACAAATTCATACCAGCAGATGATGCCGAAATGTGTCCAAAAGGACCTAACTCCACAACTCACCTCAAATGATTCCATTACGAGTCGCCTGTTTCCAATTAAAACCTCTTGTATTTGTTCGGTTTCTCAACCATAGGCTAAGTGCCTATTGTTCCCTCATTCTAGTCCTAATACTCCCTCCATCCATAAAGTTTGGCATTTTCAGGAATGCATGCCATTTTAAAATTGCATATATCTTTTAATCCATAATGTTTTAGGCAATTTTTTGAACTTTGTTTAATAGAACAAATTCAAAGCTATCAAACAAGATCCATATTGCTTATAAAAAAACAAAATATAGTTAATTTTTTCAAAGGGCTGGAATAGTGAAAGTGCCAAACTTTATGGTACGGAGGGAGTAATAGTCTGACCACAGCATTTTCATCTACTCTGGATTCTATAATAATAATAATAAAAAAAACACCAAATAATTAAACTCCATCAATCCAAGTTGAGTGTCACGGGTCTTCAGCATAAGCAGCTCAATCATGTTTCATATACAACAAGCAATTAAAACCCAACAAGTTGAATTAACAGTGAACTGATCGTCCTGGACAGAACTCACTGAAAAAATAAGATTCGTGTAGCAAGGCTCGGTTTGGTTTGGTTGAATTAACGGCGATATTCAACTCAAAAATTGCAACTAGAAAATTAATCTGACAAAAAAAAAAACTAGTTCAGTTCTCCGGCGTACCTAGGAACGAGTCAAACAGTTAATAATTAAAAAATAAATTAGCGCGAGGCTTACTTGTAAACCGGATCGGCGTCACCAGCGCTTGCGTTGACAACAACAACGATCCACAAAACCGAGGCGAATAACAGAACCAGGCGACATTGCGCCATCGGATTCACGAAGTACAACAACCAGACCGACCCAAAAAAATGAGAGGCTCGGAGATTTTCAACCGTATCAGCTCGAAGGTCTACGCGAAGACGCGACGCGAATCATCTTCGATTCGACCGCAGGAAGCGAGATATAGGGAGAGAGAATCACAGTTGGAGGAGTACGAGAATCTGTACCTGTGTAGATCGATGATATAGACGCGGTAACAGCGAAGCGAGAGAGAGAGAGACTGAGAGAGAGGGGGGGGCGGTGGTATCGAAAAACGAAAATGATGAGCAGAGACCAGAATCCCGTGATATCGTGAAGAGCACTCGCGGGGGGGTTTCGTGGGTGGACACGTGGAGGGCAATGGAGGCGTGGCCTTTTTTAACGAACATGGGGCTAGCATTTTTTCCGGTCGGGAGCTTATCTCCGGGTATCCATCAGGGAATTTTTTTGTGATTTTTCCCTTTTTTTCCTTCTTTTCAACGGAATATCACCGTCCACAATAAATCATGGAGTATTCTTTAAACAAACAAAATGGGCATTATTGATGGGGGAATTAAATATGTTTACAAATACTGTAACAAGTAAATATTTTATGCTTAAATGTTTTCCACCTGTTCCTATTAGGTTGCGGTCATGGTTGTTTCAATGGGAAAATTTTGAGATGCACCCCTTGTACTCTTAACCAATTTCCAACCACACCTCCTTTACTTTACTTTAAAACACTGACACCCAGGGCCGGCCCAGGCCTCAGGCGTCCAAAAAAATTTAAAATTTAGGGGCACTTCAATGTTATTTGTAAATTAGTATATATATTATTTGTTTGTTTTATAACACAAATGTCTTTGTTAGGTTAGTATTAAGTTGATTTTAGTCCATGTGGAGTGTCTGAGTTTGAGTCTTCTGGACAGCTTTTTCTTTTTAAATTTTCTTTTTTTTTCCAAAAATAATGTTTTTGTAATTGTTAGGTTTCAAAATCAAGTTAAGTAACTTTGGCCGTTGATGACAAAGCAATAGACTACTTTGGATCTGTTAGGAATTCCATCAAAAGTAATGAAAAAAATTCAAATATTCCTCTTGCATTGTTATTCGCGTGTTTCTCATCTCTCGCTCTACCAAGCTCTAGTTCTTCTTCAATATTAGAGAAAGAAGGTTTGAAAGATTGCAAATCGTTTGCAGATAAATTTAGTTATAAATGTATTCATCAAACAAATTTTTTTTACTAAATCTCAATATATCTGATTTTTATGATTGGTTAGAATAAACAATAATTCTACATATATGACTTCAAAAAAAGAAATTGGCTTTCTTAATCAAATAATTTTCCTTTTCTTCATTCTAATGGACCAACACGTGTCCTACTGATCTTCTTCTTCCTTCTGCGATGGGTCTTGCACCAATCCAATCATATCATTGAGACGAATGAAACTCAGGGGTTAAATTGGTTTTTGGATCAAATTTTTGTGTCTTCATTTTCAAAGAGAATCGAAAAATCTCTTATTTGTTTTGAGATCTGATATGCGCCCTTAAAAGTTGGAGAGAGAGAGAGAGAGAGAGAGAGAGAGAGAGAGAGCGCATGAAACCTCACCAAAATAAAAATAAAAAACTCAAAGCTATGGAGAAAACAGCAAAATTGTGACCACAATTTGTGAATTAATTGGATGGTGCTCTGTTTTTTTCCTACCAGTGGGAGAAATATGATATATATCACGTAAATGGTTCTTAGGGGCAAACTTGGTCTTATAGAAAGTTTCCGCCAACAGATTATTAGCTGTTTTCTCGTTAGTTTTGACGGAATTTCTAACCGTTCTAAAGTAGTCTGAAGTACAAGAAGTGTGAGTGTTAAAAATAAAGTGGATGTGGTGTAGTTAAAAATTGGTCAAAGTATAATGGGTGTATTAGAAATTTACCCTTGTTTAATTTATAACTTATTCTCATCAAGACAAATGATAATTTCAACAAATTAGACAACAATTTTTAAAAATTCTAAAACGCAAAAAAGACATTTATATGTTGTTATTCTTAGCTTTTTGGGAGTTTTTTGATTTTTGTCTGCTTCTTTTTTTTTTGCACATTTGTTAGTCATGTGCCAAACTTTTGTGGATTATTGGTTTATCTCGTTGAGACTAATCGAAAAGATATAAAAATTATTATTTTTACCTAACTCATTTTGGACTTTACCTTAGATATTCTCAAAAATATTTGGGTATAAGTAAAAAACTTTACTTTTCCAATTCCCTTGGTTGATATGACTCAATAATCCACAAAAATTTACTTCAAAATTAATAGACACAATTTTTTTAAATAAGAGCAAAATACCCAAAAAGCCCAAAAAAAACTAAGAGAAACAACACCTTAAAAGGGGTAAGTCAAATATATTTCACTAGGAAGAAAAATATAAATAATGCTTATGGAGTAGTTAACTTAAGAAGGAACATATAAAAATATTGTGCTGTTAAACCAAATATAATAATGAAAGAGGGAATTTTCTTGTGGAATACTTTCGGGGTGGTTTGGCTTAATTAGCTACTGGGCTTATTTCTTTGTTTTTATTTAATATTTTTTTGCATTTGTTAATTTCGAGTCAATTTCTTGTGAATTATTGGTTCGTATCAAAGAAAAAAATTGGAAAAGTAAAAAATTATGGTCCAAACATAAATTTATGAATAAAAAATTAGCAAAAAAACTAGATTTTTTTTCTTCATTAAAAAATTGAGTTTGGATCATAATTTTTACTCTTTCAATTATTCTCGTCGAGATAAATCAATAATTTCCAAAAAAAAATGACGCAAAAATAAAAAAAACTAAATAAAGAAAAAAAGGCCAAGTGGCTCTGCATTCTTGTAATCTTATTTGTTCAGAACTTTTTTCGGCATTTTTTGACTTTTCATAACTATTTGTTTAACTTTTCGTCTTAATTTTTAGGGTCAATCGTTTGACTCGACGAATTGGAAAAATATAAAAAATATAGACCGATGTTGAAAAAATTAATATAAGACGAGACTTTAGACAGAAAAGGCAACTATTTGTTATTTTTTTTAATTTTTTACCAATTTTTTTTCTTTTGATCATAATTTTTTGCTTTTATACCCTTTTCATCTAGATGGATAATTAATTCAAAAATTAAAATACATACACAAATTTATAAAAATTCAATACCAAAGCCAATTCGGCCCTGTTTGGAACTTAAGAGGAGGAAAAAAACAAGGGAAGAAGAGGGAAGGGGGGGAGGAATGAAAAGTGGGGGAGAAAACTAGGGAGGGAAATTTTCCTTTTTTATTTTCTCTCAAACCAAAACAAGAAAAAATTATTTTTCCTTTCTTTTCCTTTATTTTCCATAGGTTCGAAACATTGCGTTTCTCTCTTCTGTTCCATACGCGAACGGTTATTCCGTTTCCTTTCTCCCTCTACACCCAGTGCAACTACAACTGTACTCTCTCTCTCTCTCTCTCTCTCTCTCTCAATTCAATAATCAATGGCGTCTCCAACTCACTCCGTTGCTCTCTCTCTCCTCCCCCCTCGCTACACACTCCCCAAACCCCACACTCACCATCTCCTCTCTCTCTCCTCCTCCACCCCCTCCTCTCTCCTCCCTCCCCGCCGCCGCTCCTCCGCCCTTTCCCTGCCGTACGGACCTCCCCGCCGACGATCCTCGAACTCCACTTGTCTCGCATACGTAACGGGCCCGCCGTCCGACCCTATCGTGGCCGATAACGGTCCGACACTCAATATCTCGAGCTCCGACACCGAAAGCACACAATCGCCACCGAGCGTCATAAGCTGGGGTCTGTTGTCGAGCCTTCTGCTTCAGCATAAGTTGAGACTAGCGGTTTCGGTCGTCACTCTCGTTGGTTGCACAGCTTGCACTCTCTCAATGCCTTTGTATTCCGGTAAAGAAAGTTCAATTTTCTTTTTGGTGCTCTGTTCAAAATTTATTCTTTGGAGTTAATTCGAGCAAGTTTTGTTGTTTAGTAGTTTTAATCTGTTATTGAACTATATGTCAAAAGGAAAAGGATAATAGTTGGGAATTTTTTTTTGTATTTCTATTTTTGGTAATGCCAGGTATCTCGAGCCGGTTTGTGCGCACTTGGACTAATCCTATAGCCCCTCACACAGCCGTTTGAAACATGTTTACGAGGGGTGAGGTGGTCAAGAGTTGCTAGCAAGAGAAATCAAACCTGAGACTTAAGAGTTAGGAGGGAGCAAACCCCTAAGTCACAGGCCAACCCTTAGGGAGAGAGTAAACCTCTAAGTCACAGGCCAACCCCTTGGGGTTTAATAGTTGTAATTGGGAAAATTATTAATTGATCTCACGTGGTGCTCTAGAGGTCGTGGGCTCCATCATTATGAGTGTGGCTCTCGTATCAATTTGTGGTGGGGGAGGGCTGGAGTACCACGTGGAGGTGCTCCATGAGCATGAAATGATCACCGTATAATCAGTTCTTATGAGAAGCAAAATAGTTCACTCATTAATGGGTGCTATGAATTGTTAGAAGTGGAACTATCTGTTGTGTTTACAAGATAAAAAATCACTAATTGTTTTTGTTAAGTTCCTCAGTTTCCCCAATGTTTGGCGAGGTTGACACTTTTGGTGTCGTGAACTATGCAATAAAGGAAATGGGAAAATATTTTGGTATTATGACAATGTCTCTTCCCTACATAGTGATTGTGGTTTGCAGAAGCAGGAGATTCATTTTGCTTGAGCAAAATGATTGCACTAAGGCTCAGCTGGTGAATATCTTTGTTTCCCAAGCTCTATAGTAAGCGTCAAGCGAAAGGATTTGAAACCCGAGTCTATCAAGTTATTTTCCTTTTTCAACTGAATAGAAATGGAAAACGAGACCAAAACAGAAATCTCAATGGGCATTTCTTTGATTGATGCCAAACTGAACAATATAAAGGATTATGGGATTTCTTTTTTCTTTTCTTGAAACAAATCTATTCCAAAGCAGTTAGACTATACTTGACTTTTTTGTTTCCAAAATCTGAGCAAAGGGCACAGTTTCATTCATTTTTCTTAACTGGAGGTTGCACTATCACTTTTGAAGAGATATAGATGATATTATCTGGTGAGTAATTTTTATGCCTGAGTTTGGCCTTGCTCCGGTTCCGTTGTGAGAAAAAAGGCATCCACAAATGCTTAACAACGAATTGCCGATGATGTTGCAGGGAAATTTTTTGAAGTACTTATAGGCAAAACACCAAAGCCTCTGTGGGATGTGCTTGGTAGGATTGCAGTTCTATATGCATTAGAGCCAATTTTCACCATTCTTTTTGTTGTAAACTTGACTTCGGTTTGGGAGAAGGTTATGTCAAACTTAAGAGCTCAGATATTTCAAAGGGTGTTGATTCAAAAGGTATATCAGTTGCTTCATATCTTCATAGTCTCCCCCAAACCCAAGCTCTTCTTTGTTGTTGTTTTCGGTTCTTTATCTCAGTTCAAACTTACCTAGTCAAGTAATGACAACCTGATTTGATGATTTACGCTAACAGTGTAATATTTGTTTGCTTTTTAAATGTTGATTGTTCTTCCTTATGTAAAAAAGATTTAAACATTAAGGAAATCATATTGCAGTAGGAGTTTGATATGTTACATTTTAGTTTCGCTACAGGGATGGGAGATTAACTTCATCCTCATCATTCTATGTATGCTCTTTTGAAAGAAGGGATAACCTGGGTCAATTACTTCCATTCTTCCCAACACATTAATCTAAATGCTGTAAACCTTCTTCCAGGAGGAACAGAAGAAAGTGTTTTGCTTTTGGGACTTCTGGAATATGAAGTGTAGTCCTGTTTTAGGCATTGGAACTATACGGGTGGGTTTTGACTTGGAAGACTTGTAGTGTGTACAATTCTTCACATGAAATGGAGGAGAAAATAGTGGGTAGACAATACCATGCAAGCACTTGCGCTTTGGACATTTTTCGTAATCTCTTTTTCTGACTATGGGAAGGGCAAGGCGTAAATCAACATTGTACATCATAGTACAAAATGGCTCACAGTTAAATGAACATTTAGGCTGACCTGCTAGTTGCTACTTTGTGGATGAAAAGACCTTACAAGCTATGCACCAATAGTTGCATTTTAACACTGTAAATTTTTTAATTGAAGTCTGCGAGTGGGAAGCTTTTGGAAAGAACTCATATATTTGGTTGCCATATATTTTGATAATCTATCCTGGCATTCTGCTCCATGGGAGTTACTATAAATCTCACTCGGATAGTGTTTGATTGTATAAGTTGTGAACGTTATTTATTGTGGAAGTTTAAGCTTGTACAACATGATGTTTGATGTGTTACTTTTCCTTTTTTTCCCAGGTGGAATTTTTTGACCGATATAAGGTATGGAATGAGATTCTTTTGTTGTTGTTACTACTTACTACTCCGGTGCTGGGATTACCTAAGAATGTATTGTGGAAGTGTGGCATTTTTGGTGCTTACAATCCGATGCTCCTACGTGTGGTTACGTCATCCTGCAAATAGGCTGCAGCTGGCGCTACTGGTTCTCAATATGTTGTTGCTTGTTATCTTTAGTTTTATTTGAAGTATTACCAAGCAGACTTTCAAATGTTATGAAGCAGGACTTTCCAACAAGTGCCATGTGCTCAAAGTTTGGTATTCAACTTCTTGGCATCACCATTTTGTTTTTTGTAACTTCTGCAAGCACAAGTCAACCATCTGTTATGTATAGATTTGCATAGTGTGTTATGTACAGTGCAATGTTTCCTAAACCTAAAGGCTGGCACTTTAGAAGCCATATTGAGATATTATTTGATATTAAAACACACAAGATACATGATGTTTTGCAAAATTAGAAAAAGAACAAAGATGTACCTGGTGTGCAGACTTTTGCTAGTGTCATCTGCAATGACAATGTGATAGAGCAATCCATGTCCTTGGATGATTTTGCATTTTTGCTGCTTAATATCAATATGAAACTCACACGCTTGTTCGTTTTGGGTTTCAAAACTCCTGCGCACACGGTTCCCAATAAATTTTCCCTATCTATCTCTCTCCACTCATTACTCTAAAAAATCTCCCTCAAAACCCATACCGAACATAATAAAAAGCTTAAGTTGAGGTTACCGATGGGTAAGATTTTGCCTTGAAAAGTACTCTCTCCGTCCCCATTTGTTGGTTTTTGACGCTTTTTGCTATCTCAAAAAGATTGTCCCTGTTCAATACCAATGGACAAAAGTTGATCAATTCACTCAAGATATGACAAGTGCAATGACGATGTTTCCTTAGTTGTAATCGAGGGAGTATCATTTTGGACATTGAATTGCTCGTTTTCCATTTACGTACCCCTGTTATTCTGATAGTGGGTTATTTACGTTTAACCATATGAGATTTGCCGAGGATTCTTGAGCATTTCTTTTGTTTTTTGCAATTTCTTAACCCATTATTGTATATTTCAGATTCTGTGTTCTGACTTATGTAATTAGGATGGAACTGAAACCTCGTTATTGTATATTTCAGATTCTGTGTTCTGACTTATGTAATTAGGATGGAACTGAAACCTGTGTTTTCCTTGTGATAGGTTGGTGAACTCACTGCATTGTTAACATCTGATTTGGGTTCTCTAAAGGACATTGTAAGTGAAAACATTTCAAGGGATCGTGGGTTCAGGGCACTTTCTGAGGCAAGCTATTCTACACTAAACGAAAGTCAGCTTTAAAATGGATACAGTTAAGCGTGCACATAATTCCTAATGGCTGTAATGACTTGCACCTTTAACTGTTTTTCTGCATTTTTTTTATATTACTTATCCTAACTTTGTTTTTGGTTTGTGATTGGAAGTAGTATATGTGAGCAGTGTTATATGGTCTCTTCTATTCCTCATATCTGCTGAGAATGATAAGGGTATGTCAAAATGAGTCCAACATCCTAACCAAATTTGTCATTCCAAGCCTCAAGATGTTTTACATGTTTGAAGACTAAGCAGCTAACATCGATAGTAAAAGATTTCCTGTCTCTCATTTGGATTGGAGATTTCTTTTTCGCCATGCATCTCATGTATTAAGTACCTTACTTATTTTGTGCACTCAACGATTTGTGTTCGTGTGTTCAAGACGTGACTTGTATACATGCCGAACTTTTGCTACATGTTTTCATACCCATACCTGATAATATTATCTGAGTCCATGTAACAAACATCAGCAGTTACCAATTTCTGATTTTTTTTTTTAATTTTTACTTTCTCATTTTTATTTTCTTAGAACTCTATTTTATGGTCATTGCAGCATGTGTGACTTCACTTCTCTTGTAGGTCATTGGAACAATATGTATCTTATTCACTCTATCCCCCCAGCTTGCACCACTGCTTGGGCTACTTATGCTTATGGTGTCTGTTTCAGTTGGTAAATCACTTCTCTCTATGATTATGTAATTGTCTTTGATTGAGTTCATACGTTCTGTTGTTCATAAAAGTGCCATAGAAGTACAGTCCATGTTTTCATTTGTCTCCTTCCTGTTATACAATTCTCGGAAATCTATGGTTGTAGATTACTACGCATAAGCATGTTAGGTACTTAATGACTTGTCCATTGGGTGGCAAATGAGAACGGTAGGTTGATGAAGCCTAAACAAAGTTGTGGCAGGACAAGAACTTAAAAGCCCTTTTGACCTGAATGAATTTAATTTAGCGGACTTGTCTATGCAGACCCTCTTGTGGGGAAAGGGGGTGGCTGATGTGGAAATATACAAGATTGCCAACTCCGCAATACATTTTGAAGTCATGTGGCACAGTGGCACTGGCCCGCAGATGAGACGATGTTGTACAATGTGGAGTCATGACCAAACTTGTGGTGGTGTTAAGAGCTTCACCGTGTGACATCACTTTTGCACCAATATTGGGTGGATTCCCTACAGTTGGGGATTGTAAACTGGCTGAAATTGATAGAGTGTCAGGCGGATGGGGCCAAGCCAGGAATGCATGATGCTTGCAGGTCGGGAGGGGAATTATTCTCAGTAACGAAGAACAAAACTATGTCGTATTTAAGACGTGTAACATTCATTACAGAAGGTTAAGAAAAAACAGAGAAGACAATTGCAAAATGCTTTGCTGGATTGGTTTGTTACGGCTGTGGTTGGATCATGGTTTTGTGTCTAAAAGTAGCCTTATTATTCTGTGTTGCAGTATCTTGCTGTTTAGGGCATTTTCGTACCAGTACCAGATTAAGTTCATGTTCCATGTACTTTGTTGCTCTAAAACAACACAGAACTGTTATGCATTTGCATCCTAGGTTTTGGCAGTTTCTCTTACTTTGACTGTGGTTCATGTCTGCTTTCTGCTGCTGAGTTTCCTGAATTTTCAGCTGTTTACAAGCGGTCAACTGTACCTGTTTTTAAAGCTCACGGTATGGCCCAAGCATCCATAGCAGACTGTGTGAACGAAACTTTATCTGCGATTCGTACTGTAAGTTTCTGAATGCTTTGCTACTTATGGTTTCCTTCTGTATTTATGAAGTTTATATAGTGACTTGTTAATCAGAAGTTAGGAGTATTTCTGTGCATTCCATTGAAGTGTCTTGTTTCTGGATGGAAGGCTTTGCTAATGCGTAGAAGTTAAATTGGTAATAAATCAGTTGTTTTGTGCTGCAGGTAAGATCATTTGGTGGTGAAAAACGGCAAATGTCAATGTTCAGTAGCCAGGTTTTGATATTGGTTTTTTTCGGAAGTACCACAAGTCTGATGTCGATCTATTTGCACATATATCATTGTTGTGACCCTGCACTTTGCATTTATTGTTGTGGAGCTTGGCAGGTCATTGCTTATCAGACTAGTGGCATAAAGCTTGGGGTTTTCAAATCTATAAATGAATCTCTGACTAGAATTGCAGTTTATATTTCACTATTGGCCTTGTATTGTCTTGGGGGTAGCAAAGTAAAGGCGGTAAGCACTTCAAGCTGGCAATACATTTTCCATGTCCTTTTTATTTATTTATAGTTTTATGTGTTATGCTTTAGATCCTTCTCAAAAGCAAACTTATCGTCATAGTCGTTATACTCGTTCGCTTTTATCACCAATTTTGTTTGGTAGCTTCTTCATTGATGGTCTACGAACGGTCACAGCTTTGCACTTAATGTTGTATTTTAGTTCTTTGGTTCAATAAATAAATTTCAATGGTTTATCCATGCTGCAGGGTGAACTATCTGCTGGAACTGTGGTTTCTTTTATAGGATACACATTCACATTGACTTTTGCCGTAAGTCCCCATCCACACATTTATAATGCTTTTAGTATTATATATGGCTCTTGACACAGTCCTTGTCAGGTTCAAGGTCTGGTTAACACGTTTGGAGATCTCCGCGGAGCTTTTGCTGCTACAGAGAGGATTAACTCTGTTTTATATGAGGCTGAAATTGATGAAGCCTTGGCCTATGGCTTGGAAAGAGACATCAAGCTTCAAGGATCGCATGATAAAAATTTCGAACTGTTCTTTGTTAATGGTTCTAATACGAATAATCAATCTCTCAATATGCATTACATGTCGGCTTTGAAATCAACTAGCAGCTTGGGAAGCCTGGCCTGGTCTGGTGATATTTGTCTTGAAGGTATCTTAATTCGGTTTACTTGTTTTGTCTGGCACAGGAATGGCAAATCCGCTTACACTATTTTTCCAAAAGGAAAGAAATACATCTTTATCTGTTTTTACTCCAAATTAGTTAGCATGGACATATGGCATATGCAATTGTCCTATACTTTTTTACAATGTTCTAAAAGTCACTAGGCGCTAATTGGGCGGTCAGCCAACTTTGAGCAATTAATTGGATTAATCGGCGATTAATCGGTGCATATTAATTAGTAATCCGCAATTAATCGTTAGTCGGACCTAATTGAATAGGCCCCCGCCAGCAATTAATCACCGATTAATTCCTTCTTTTTTTGCCTTCCTGCATTCTCTTTCGAAGATCTAGCTTCCCCTTATCTAACATAGGGCCAACAATATCGATTCATATGACGCTTGTTCCACTGCAACTGATGGGCGTCATTATGTTTTTGAAGATGTGCACTTCTCTTATCCTTTGAGGCCTGATGTTGAAATTCTTAACGGTCTTAATCTAACGCTCAAATGCGGGAGTGTAACTGCTCTCGTGGGCTCCAGTGGTGCAGGGAAAAGTACCATAGTACAGTTATTGGCACGTTTCTATGAGGTCTGTTTTTTCTTCTATGCAAAATCATCGATGAAATTGAGTCTCATTTTACCCCTTGTGGCTTTATAAAGATCTACAATTGTCATTCTTAATTTGCAGCCAACCAGAGGTCGAATAACAGTTGGAGGCGAGGATGTGCGAACATTTGATAAGAGTGAATGGGCACGGGTTGTCTCCATAGTGAATCAAGTATCTTTCTGAATCTTCTCTCTTTTGATTGAATCACTTAGCTTATTATTTGCGCTCATTGTTTGATCCAAGCACTTTCGTTCGAGAACATATTTTTTGGACGTACGTCCTGGGGCTCCAAACATATTTTCATCAGTACTCATTTCTTGGTGTAGTCATTTTTCCTTGCCCTCCCCAACCAAAACAGATACAAACCTGCCACTATGTTCAGTCTTTTGGCTCCTGTTTAAGTCCAAGGTTTTCATTAAGAACTTGGGGGAAATTGATGTGTTAAGTGTTGAGTTCGGTTTATTTTGCGGGGTTTATCTATAACCACCCTTTGTGTAACTTGTACTTGCCTCAATGATACATGTGTACATGATTTAATCTCACAGGAACCTGTTCTCTTCTCATTGTCTGTTGGAGAAAACATTGCATATGGGCTTCCAGATGACTTGGTATCCAAAGACAATGTGATAAAGGCTGCAAAAGCCGCAAATGCTCATGATTTTATAATTTCACTCCCACAGGTTTTCCATCTCCAAGACATCCATATATATTTTTCCTTCTGCGAGGTTTTGTGTTTGCTGAATGCCTGAATCTTTTTGTTTAATAAATAGGGTTATGACACACTCGTTGGTGAGCGTGGAGGTTTACTTAGTGGAGGACAGAGGCAGGTAAAATACCAATGCGTTTGTGCACGCGCGCGTGTGAGAGAGAGAAGCGCTTTATTATTGAGATTTCTTTTTGTTTTGTTTTTTGGTCCGCACTGACCTTTGTGAATGTACAGAGAATTGCTATTGCGAGGGCTTTGCTCAAGGATGCACCTATCCTAATACTTGATGAGGTACTCTTATGTTTGGCTTCTCGTTTGTTTTTTATGTTTTATTTATTTTGCTTCTCTTTGAAATATGTGTTTCAAAGATGTTAAAATTACCCTGTTATTAATATGAAATTGTGTTCATTATCTTAAGCTGCTGAGCCTCAAATGGACCATGGCGACCACCTCATTTCACATTTGAGTTTTCCTGCAGGCAACGAGTGCTTTGGACACAGTTAGTGAGCGCCTGGTTCAGGATGCTCTAAACCATTTGATGAGGGGGAGAACAACGTTAGTCATTGCCCACAGATTGAGCACAGTCCAGAATGCTCATCAAATTGCTCTCTGTTCAAATGGAAGGATCAAAGAGCTAGGAACCCACTCTGAGTTATTGGGCCAAAAAGGTCAATATGCTTCTCTGGTTTGCACTCAAAGGCTTGCATTCGAGTGATAATGGTGTATATACCACCACTGCTGTACACAAAAATGGTGAGGTGAAACACTCTTGAGTAACCAATTTTTTTTTTCCGCATTGGTTTTCTTTTAATTTCTGCACACCAATATTCACTCCCATTTTCCACTGCTTAATCTCCTGCAGACGTGCAATTTTGTCAAGCATGAAAGCAGATCAGTGCTGAGCTCACAAAAGGAGGTTAGATGAGATAATGAGTTAAAACTAGTAGAGCTCGCATTAACTGTTCATTGACTGTGATTTACAACAGCATTTTCATAGTTCTCCACTGCATACACCCAGATTCAGTATGTTGTAAATAAATGTAACAGCTAAAAGTGGAGAAATTAACAAAAGTTATCAATCAACAGGAATTACCCTTGTACTACTACGCATCGTTGATCAATTGTACTTGTTATACGGCATGGTATTATTTCATTGTGTCAATGTGAGTTTTGTAATAAATAGATACTACTTCCGTCTCAAAAAATCTGTCCGGTTTACAAAACGAGAACTTAAAAATGTTGTATTTTTGTCACACATAAAAAAAAGTTCAATTTTTTCCCCCGCAAGGTACTAGATAACAATGAGTTATCTCAATTTATGGACAAAAGTTTGAACTTAAGACAAAACTGAACAAATTTAAGTTCTCGGTTTGCGGAAGGGACAATCTTTTACGGATGGAGGCGGTATTGTTGGATTACATCACCTGATGAGATGAGTATGTCATCTGAGGCCTATGATTGTTTATCGTGAAAATTTACTGGCCCATCTTTTCTTCTAAATTCCATAAGGATAGAGACAACAAGAAGAAGAAGCATGTGGGCATGTGGTTTTTGTCAGGGAATTTTAGTGAGGAGAGAACTGACGTGGAGAATATAGGACCGGACCTCATCATTAGACCGAGTACAGCGATGTTCTACTTCATGGGGTGAGCTTTTATCTTATCCATTTTGTGCCTCTCTGTTTGTCATGACTACTTATTGCACAGCGTTGTTTTCCTTTATGGGGGCAGCACGTTGGGTATGTGATCTGTGTTTTGTCCAGCCAGAAAGTGTATTTTGCCCTTTTGACTTCTGGCTTGGAGTAGGTGAGATGATTTGCTATATCCTCTTATGGTTGCATAATTTGTGGCTACAGTTGACTGTTTTCTGGTTGGCTTGAAAAAAGAAAAGGGAAGTGGAATCAAGATGATGGTTTGGTAAGGCCAACCAATTTGTTTGGCTGCCAAGAACATGGTGGGTTTTTTTTTTGTGTTCCCCCTTGGTCATCAATCATAGTTAAGAGCATGTGCCCGGCCGGGTATGTTTATCTGATCAAACGATTGTTAACAAAGCATTTGATCTTAAGATCCATCTGTTCAAGGGTACAGTTAGGATTTTTGGGTAATGAGTTGCGCATCTGTAGTTGGGTTTGGGAATGATAAAAAAGACAAAGTTCAGGTCTTTGCAATGTAAAAGTTTCTAATGATTTTTGAGTTGAATAAAGTCCCCTCACCCACGCGAGGGTGGGTGGCTATCATTGTTCATTACATCAAATTCATCATTTTCTCGGGGACGATGCCTCAATTTGTACAACGGGTTGCTAATGGTATTGACAATCAGCAAGTATTCACGTTACGTCTCGCCGTAAGATACAAATTCCTTTTTCTGTCTTACACAACTACCGATTGAGAGCAACAAAAAAACTCCCAACCCTAACAATTAGGAACACAACTTTAGACGCGATCGTGTCCGGAATCGTTCGAAAAACATGAGATGACATACGACTTGATTTTGAAAACATTTGTGTCGGGGATCGTGTTCTAAAGTTGTATTCACTTTTAGAAACAATTGGGAAAAGGTGGCCCCTGTTGCCGGCCATGTCGAAATTTCTAGTAGGACTCACAAGAATCCCAAGGGAGGAGCAAAGTGGTCCTGGCATTAAACGGAGTAGTGGATTTTGGCCTAAGTTGGAAAAGAAATCTATTTTTTCATGGTCCCTCCATTACTCATTCTCATGCCCACGGGCAAAGCCACTTGGCTGAAAGTGTGATCATTTGGCCCAGTGTCTTTAAAATCCCAAAAATATACAAAAATAAAATAAAATAAAATACTACTTTAGTTTTCAATGAAATTCTATAGTGATTGCATGTTTAGTTCTAGTTAGTTTTTTAATTCGATTGCTTTCTTTCAATTATCAACTGAAAAAAACCCCTGCAGTTCTCAGTTTATGACCCCCCACCAACTTAAATTCTCCCAAGCATTTCAATTTCATCCCATTTGGAAAAATGAAAAAAAGGTTGAATTCTACAAGTATCGATGGGATGGATACAGGAAATGTACCAACCCCATGTGCGGCAAGTGATCGAAGATGTTCATTTTGTATAGCGTAAATCTTTAAGGTGCCGTTCCGCTTTTTTTTTTAAAAAAAAAATTCAAAAAGAAGGTAATTTCAAACTCAAATATAATGAAAATAAAAAATAATTTTTTAATTTTTTGCACCATTTAAAAGATCTTGATGAGAACTATCAAATAAGATCCATATTGATAGAAAAATAATTTTCGTAAACACATAATTTTTGAACTTAAAATTATATTACTTTTTAAAAAATTCTTTTTTAAACAATCCGGAACATTCCCTAACTTTTTCTTAAAAATTCAGCTCAATCAGCTATCTATATCAATTCGTCATCAGAATTTGCATTTATGAAATCTAAACAAAAATTGGACTCATTGATAAAACAATCGCTAATATCCGATTAACCTGATAGAAATTATTCTTTACATAATAAACGTCTCCGATCATCACTTCGACTGTGCCAACCACAACATGCTCAGAGGATCAATTTGACATGCAAGAGAGAGAGAGACACACACACACACGAGGCACTTGCTTCCTATTATACATGTCGATACAAAACTTGGTACACACACAGGACACTAGAATCCACCAAACTTTGTACAAGAATACTCAGAGGCAACTATTGAAAATATGGTAAACAGTCCCTAACAGCAGCTCAACAGCGTTCAACCTAAGAACGTTACATTAAACACGGAAACCCGAGTGGTCATATTAATACACAAACGGAAGTTGAATCTTTGGCAATGCCAGCCGAATGATCCAATTCCAACGGGGAGTTCAAAGTTTCAGCAGACGAGAGAAGACCTAAGAGACGTGGCAGTGGTGAGATGAGTGCATGATGCCCAGCGTATAACAGATTCGGTTACCATGAGATCAAGCTGATCAAATTCACCCAGCCCAATCGTGCGGTTCCTTTTGCCGTGAATGCCAGACATTCTGTACCCAATCATTCCTTCGGTCTTTTTAACCTCCGCTGCCTTTTGACTACATATTTCTCTCTCTCCATGTCCAAAGCAGAGAGAAGAGTCTGGTAAGGTCAACAGCTTCCCTGAGCTTACCTCTGCATAAGAGAAGGAATATTTTCGATTGTATCTTCATTGCATTTTCAGATTAACTTGAGCAAATAGAGTATATTTTTTACAAAACAGTTCACCAAACAACCTTTGGGTATTTTGCAGAAAATGAAAACAGAAAACAAACTCGACACTGAATAATATTGACAGTGTATCTTTTTGGTGTTTCCAAAAAATTGGGTTGCTTTCGTAAATTGTACCAAAACCAGTTCCCCAAACATGTTTTTTGTATTGCCAGGAAAAAACAGAAGACAACCAAAAAAAAAATACTGGAACACATAAGAAACTACATTACCTTGAACCGAATCTACTCTGGGAATATTGACTGAGAAATTCAAAGGACAATTCGCTTGTACAGACTCCGAATCCGGGCTGAAGAATGCAAAGCTTGGCATCGAGGAGATAGGGGTGGCGAATTCCAGGGTGTTCGATCCACCGCTGCTACGGAAGGAAAACACACCAGATGCAAAACAAGGAGTTGATGGTTCCACGAGGAAAGAGGAAAATGAAGACCTGCAAGTCAATACTGGAGACTGGGCGTCATCTATAATAGGTGACCCAGCGCCGAAACTGATGTCTTGATTCCTAGTCATAAAAGAGGTAGAAAATGGAGCCATATCCGATACTCCAAAATGTTGCTTTTGACATTCATATGAACCTTTAGAAAGTGGTGCAGGGTGGCTTATCCAGGCGTGATCTATATAAAACAAGAGAAGCTCTCGTAAGATATTCCATAACAGGAGATAAGAGGCAGAAGTCAAGACACGGAGAAAAAGGGACACTATAAATGGTGAACATTACAGAAAATCCATATCAACGGACACTTGTAAGTTGTAACAGTACAAAAGTGTTGCTTTCATCAAAGGGATCGTTGTCATGTTTTTTCAGTCATAAATCAACATGATATTCCTAGGACCACTAACAAGTAAAAACACACAATCTAACTTAGTAAGATCCACTACTTGAACTAAATCATCTCCGGCTAATGACTTTTTTTGGTAATTAAGTTTTATTAGGCAAAACACTTGCCATGCAAAATAAGCATCCAAATACAGAAGGCAAAGCTTAGCAACTCGCGAATATCCGGCTAATGACTTTGCTAATGAACTTACCAAGGGAACCACATAACAGTGACTGCCTTCACAAAAGATACCAAGCAAGACAATTTCAGTGCATTAATAGTACAAATATCGCTACCCACCTTGTCTTCCTTGTAGTACAAAATATTGCTACACACCTTGCCTTATATGTAGTATGGCTTCATAAATATAGAATGCTTCTTCAATTAAATGAACTCTCTGTCCACTTCCGAGAAAATGAGATCTTCCTAACTACATGTAGGGTCTTCTTTTAATGCTTCTAAATTATCCTCCCATTTTGGAAACACGAATGCTAAAATCGTAAAACTACTTCCATATGACCACATGTTTATCCTAAACAGTAAGCCCAAGCCCAAGCTCCATTAGGAAATCTTATCACAAGAATTAAGTAGCAAAGCATTTGGGTAAAACAGACAATGGGTCAACCAGTTTACCTAGAACCTGCTGAGCAGTGAGTCTTTGAGAAGGGTCTCTACACAGCATCCCCATAATTAATTCCTTAGCAGATTCAGAAACACAATCCCAGGGATCAGATGGAAACCGCAGGTCAGCTGCCCTAACAGCATCAAATATCCGTGATTTAGTCTTTCCCCAAAATGGTGGCATCCCACTGAGAAGAATGTAAAGAATCACCCCAGCACTCCACACATCAGCCGCCTGATTATAACCCCCTGTCAAGACCTCAGGTGCTATATAAAACGGACTACCAACAGTCCCATGCAAATTCTGACCTGTTCCAACAAAATCCAAATGACAAAACAATAATTTAGTCTTAATTGTGACTTTGTCACTCAATATAAAATGGACTACCAACAGTCCCATGCAAATTCAGGCCTGTTCCAACAAAATCCAAACAGCAAAACAATGATTGTCTTAATTGAGACTGTGTAGCTAAGAGGAAATTTAAACCATATTCTTGATATTTAAACGATTCTCTAAGAAGATTTTACACTAAATCAAAATGCTTAACACATACGTTAGACCCTACCTGGCTTGATGTAGGTTGCAAGACCAAAATCAGCCAATTTAATTGGCGAAGAGGAGGCTTTCGTAGATAAGAGGATATTCTCTGGCTTCAAATCCCTATGAACAACGCCATTATCATGACAATATGTCACTACTTGCATCAGCTGCCTAAATAGAACCCTGGCTTTGTCCTCAGAGAATCTGCCATATTTCTCTAACTGGTGGAAAAGCTCCCCTCCCGCACAAAGCTCCATCACAAGATGAACATAGTCTTCCTCCTCGTAAACCGCTTTGAGATCTACCACGTTTGGGTGCCCCGATAACCTAGTCATTATTTCAAACTCAAGTTTGATGCTCCTCACATCTTCCTGTGTGACCAATCTATCCTTGGCTATCGACTTGCACGCCAGTACCTCACCGGTCAGCCTATCAGAGCATGCCCTGATTATGCCAAACTGTCCCCACCCCAACTGCTCTCCGAGGGTGTATTGGTCTTTCAAATTTGAGGCCTGGTTTGTGCCCAAGATGGTTTTGTGAAGGCTTGGGACTTTGAAACAATTGCTCAGTTGAAACGACGACTCTTTATTGCTGTTGCTCTTGGCAACAGCCATAAGAAAGTATAAAACCCAGAAAATGAATTCCAATTGAGATTCAGATGATGATTCTCCCGTCTAGAGTTTATAGACTATTTCTCAGCGAGGCCCTTTCCACACGATAAAAGACAAGGAAATGCAAATAGTGCACTCAATTGTCTAAAAATTCTGTTGGTACCACTGCCCAAGACTTAAGGTCACAACTGAAAGAAGACTCTGATAAAAACTACAAATTTTAAGTTCTGAAGTCAAAATTCTTTCATTTTCTGTTGGTACCCATATACCAAAACGGTGCTTAGGTCAAACCTCACGAAAAATTCTAATGGCTAGTGGGTGAAGTTTGACAATAATGTTTAGCCCGAAGCATACGGCGGATCTGGGGGAGTTATTTCTCCAGACAAACCTCAAAAGAAGGAAAGATCAAACTATAGGCTGCAACTCTTCCATCCCTCTGCTGGATCACTTTGGATCTGACACAAAAATAAATAAAGAAATGAATCACAAACTTGAACTCATGATCTACAAATTGAAAGAGATGGATAAGAACAAAAGCATATAACTATAGAATTTACAAAAGAAAAACTTTGGAAACTCTGAAAGGTTCTGAATTGACAAAATACTTTCCTACAATATAGATATTTGAACTCAAAACCAAGTTCAGAAGAGAGTTCAAAATCAATAAAGAAAAACTCCCAAAGTTCGACCTTTACTCCAAAACATAAGCAAAAGAAAAGTCGTTTTTGTAACAGATCCATCGAAGGCATCCATTTTTAAACCCTAATCAGCTAAAAACAGAAGAAGCTAGGTACAACCCAAGTCACCTCCAAGTAACAAGGGAGCTTATAAGTTACACCCTCAAGTTTAGAAATCCCAAATTCCAAAACACCCAACAAAATCACACGAAAACCCAACCTTGAAAAGAGCAACCCAGATCAACAGTTTTGTCAAAATACACATAACAAGTGAGAATATGCGTGAATTTCATAAAACCCATATTCCCAAACAGATTGGAGATGGAGAGAGAGAGAGAGGAAGCTAACCTGGGGAAGGAAGAGAGAGAAGCCTGGAGAGAGAGAGTGAAGCCACAAAGTCCCGTTGGAGGAGTGATTCCGCTTCCCACGAGAGACCACTTGTGGGCTCTCATGGTTTCCCCTCGTGAGTCCGCCAATCCCAACCCACCGTGTGTTTATACGTATGTTTTTCCCGTTGTGGGTTTTGTTTGCTGTTTTTCTTGCTTTCGTTGTTTTCTGCTTTTTGAAATTAAAGAGAGTTTCCTCGGACGTCAAGGCCTAATTTCAATTGGGTTATTTCATGCACTCCTGACTTCACCCACCAGTCACCACATGATTTCTCGGTCATTAATTTCGTAAGCAAATCTTGAAACATAATTTTCAAATACAACTCCAAACATAATCGTGTTCAGATAAGAACGAAAACACTTGGTATACGTGGATCTGCATAAATCGAACGCCTCCGAAAACTCGAGTCCGGATTTGAGATTATGTGTTATGTATAAACTTGTGCTCTTTGACTTTTTTGTAATTTGATTTTGGTTCCTCTTGTTAAATAAGCCCCGTATCCCCATCAAATAAACAACAAAATAAATACACCATATAGAAGGAAAGCGGCTGACAATCCAAGAAAGTTTGATATACAGTAAACGAACGATACAGGGAACAAAATAAAACCTCTTACCAAATGTACTTTTTGATCAGATTCACAAATGTTGTTAAGAAGGTCAGCAAATACGGAAGACAATCAACCATACTAGAAGTTCTGAACCAGCAATGAATATTCATAGTAATAACTGAATATTCTTTTTAGTTGGTCGGTAAACGACAAAAAAACGAACACTCACCTGAAAAGCGTTTCGAATTTTAAGCTATACACATCATAGGTAAAATATTGCACGTAAGGCTCGAAGGACTAAGGCCATTTAGATTCTCCAGAACAACTGCATAAACTCAAACGAAAAATTTGAGAGCTAACATAAATTCAAATAATCCATGAAGATCGTGCCACGGGAAATAAAATATCCAAAAAAAATTAGGTCCAAGTTTGCCGTTGCATTTACTCAAAAATATTTGCAATAAATAAGTTCCATTCCACCAATTGTCACCTACTGAATTTTTTTTTTTTTTTTTTGAGTGAGTACTCTCTCCTAACATGCCAACTCTTTTCTTTTTTTAATGACAAAAGGAAAATGCTCATTCAAATGCCAGAACAACTACCCATAAGGCTATATATAAATGAGATAGGGTGCCTAATATAATTTATAATTATCACATCAAGTCAAAATAACTTTCAAGCGCATTAGAAATTAACTCACCATATTTTAATATAGTATATGTCTCATCTTACCTCTTTCTGAGTCTCTGACTCATTTCCTTTTTTCTTACTGATATGATAAAAGGCATTGAAAGTTTAAGTTCACTAATAAGTGACATGAAAATGGAAAAATATAGACAGGACGGCACTCAAAAGGGGGTGGCACGAATAGTCTGAATGTGATAGTTCAACCACTCTTCTGCGCGGATCAAAAAAAAAACCACAATAAGCTGCAAACACGGATCTAAACATACTGTTTTGGCTTCCGTTGTGTTGTTATTTTTCATGTTTTTCTATGCAATTAAAACAGAGTTCACTGATGATTTCTATCATTCTAAGTTCGATGAGGTTCTTAGTATTCAAGTAGATTATGTTGGAATTTTGGTGTGTATTTTTAAAATATTGTGTTTGCCTCTTCTCTCACATTGCCCAGTTACAAAACTCTTTTCTATCTTAAATGACATTGCTCCAGGGAATTTGGAAAATGGATTCGGAAACTAGTTAACCGGGTGCGCGTCACGGGTTATTCACGCACAGGGGGGTGCAAATCCGGGATTTGAGTCTTGCGCACATACTATAGTTAAGTCCATGTTTTGCTAAAATTTTGAAACGTTTTGGGTTACAGAATTTTCAGTCGATTAAATTTTTTTCCAAATGGAAAGTTCTGGCTGATTTAGAAAACGTGTATGATTTTGAGTTGATTAAAATCGTGTGCATGATTAGCGGGATTCGTTTTGTTTTTCCTTCCAACACCAAGGCCACAACCCGCTCCTCCTGCACCTATAAATTCAGCGTTTCAGAATTGGTTAATTGGTTTCATCTCTCTTCCTCCACAAAAATGCTTTCTATTGAGTTCGAGCAGTAGGTAGAATTGTGTTTTGTTTTCGGTTTTCTTCTGTGCAGAGAAGGCCGAGAAAAAATGGTTTATTCTAGGTTGTTTTATCCTGAGGACGACGTGGTATTCAACGAACTGCTTGCACAATCTGGACAGAACCGCGAAACGTCTTAAAGAGAGCGACCTAGCCCGCGACTCAACCCAGACATTGTTCTTCGATTGATAATCTGTTTTCGATTACAGATTCTTGAGGTAACCCGTTCCTTATTTACAGCAATTATTTCGACAGATTATGATGTCAAATTTCCAAATGGTCGGTAGTATCGAAAATTATGATGCACATTCGGCCCTCTCACAGTCTCACTACCCCCATTCATTGCTCTAGATTCTTGAACTATGTCTGTTACAAGAGAAGCAGGGAAAAGCTAAACGCCCAAGGAGATTCTCGAGGACAGTTTTGTTGGATTAACTGCTATAAAACAATGTTTTACAAATACATACAAAAGTTCCAACAAGTTTTGAGTCGTAGTACCTGTTAAAAGCAAAAAAAGAGAGGAGGTTTTCGTAACCGAATTACCAATTACAGAAACAATTTGCCTACATCATGAACCTCTGTAGCGTTTAGACTACACATTCACAAGCTTCTAGTATTTCTTTTCCCTGACAAGTACACATGCATCCTTGCAAGGTTCTTCATGCTATTATCCTTTTTCTAGTGAGCTGCATGAACTCCCAAGTCCTAATTGCTTCTGATTTGAATTCAGGCAAAGCGTACCGGTGTGAGGATATTTTCTCTTTGGTCTCTCAACTCCCTCCCCCCTGTCTGTGAACACACAATGTTATTCAGTTCCCATGTCCCATCTTCATCTAGCAAAATGGGTTTAGATTGCATGTTTAACCGATTGGTGCTAATAAGAATGTGCAACTATAGTGAGCATGTCATATAAGACCTATGAGTGGCTGTTTTTTTTGGGTGTGATTGTGGGTACCATGGCTGGGGACGGAGGGAAAGGGCGGCACGTGGGGGCACGTGCCCCCGCTCGATACTAAAATAATTTTGTTATATTTTTGTATATTTTGCATAATTATGAAATTAAGTGTGTTATTACACATAAATAAGTGCATATATCTTAAAAATATACATATAAAATTAGTTTTATGTTTCAATTTTGTCATGTGGTGCATTTATACTTGTTGATTTTTGAACTATTTGTCTACCTGGATCGATTCTTTCTTAATTGTATTTATTTTTAACCATCTAAGAGTAATATTTTAAAATAATATCATTAATAAAACTACATTGATCATTCTAAAACTTGTCGATGTTCATGTAAACGTACTCTCAAATTTTGTTTGAGATTTTGTGCTTATTTTTACATAATTTAAGTGAAAGTATGTGTTATATATTTTTATAGTTTGCATTGCATGCCTTAATTATGTAACGATTTTATCATGGTTAACTAGAAAAATAAATTTTCGCCACTATGATTAACAAGGTGTCCCCACTAAACGACATTTCTGAATTCGTCTCTGACCATGTCTCGAACTCTTGACATGACAAATGACACCACAGGAAAAACCAAAGCTTTGGTCTAACTGTCCAGAGAGGTTTGTCGTATATTTGTGCAGTGGTGTTGTCATTGTTTCAATGGCCTTCCACTCATGTTTTTTTGGATTAGCTTTTTGTTAGTCTTTTGAATGGACTAGGGTTGGTGTTTTTTTGGCCTTATCCTGAGTTGATTGTATGCTGCTGTTTTGAGCATTGGTTTGAGCTGAAAGGCGATATTATTATTAAAAGAAAAAAGGAGGTTGCAAATTTTTTTTGAGAGATAATTGAATGCTGATGTGCAAGGGGACGTTCTGTCTGGGGGCTGACAAAACCCTTTTCCATTTCAAGAAAAGGATTCTGCATCATTGATCGACTTTCTCTACTGTTGGTCTCAATATTTGGGTTGTTTAAGTCCGACTCCAAATTTGATTGCCACTTTCTATTAGTCAAAAGAAATTCAAGAAATACAAGTCAAAAATACCAAAAAAATAGAAAATAAAATCAAGATTACATAAAGTGTGAAAACATCCGGTACTACCACGGGTACAAACAAGAAGATTTACTAAATTTTGAGCTATTTTATACTATATATTACTTCCTTCGTCCCATTTTGGTTGTCCATTTTTTATTTTTCGTGTCATTCTTTCAACGTTTATATCTCCCAATTTACAATGTTTTTCATAATTTTGAAAACTTTATATTATAGATCTAATCGAGAACTATTCAACAAGATCCATATTGTATATTTTTTGAGATTTATATTGAAAAATATAGCGTTGAAAGAACGACATGAAAAATGAATAATCAAAATAAAACGGAAAAGGTATATGCAAAGAAGTATTACCTCATCTTTTTTTTTTTGTTGCCTCAGGATGGGATCATGGGAGGTTGCCCAAGCCCGGGGGCAGGGGCACAACCCGGGGCCAGCCCTCTATCTATTGGTACAAGTCTTTAATGACGCATTCACCGAGTCTGGCTTCTACAGGTCTCCTCATAATCAGATTCAAGAAGAAAAGCAGGATTTCTTTTCAATAGAGGTGCATGGTCCGGATTGGTCTAATTCTCTAGAAAATTAATAAATCGGAACATTTTAAACGGTTTTAGAAAGTTAGGAACGAGAACTTAACCAATATATGTAAGGAATTTAACCAGAACCAAACTGGAGTTTTTTATCAAAGTAATCTCATTTTTAAAACAATTGAAGGTGTATTTGGAAGTTAAGTGATCGCAAGCCTTATTGAAGGCATCAAATAATGGCCTCTCGGCCTCCGTACGGCGCGCCCTTTGTACCATTTCAAAGACAAACATTTTATCTTTGTGACGGTATGAGGGACGCACCCTACGGAGATCCAGATGCCAACATTTTTTGCCTTCAAAATGGCTTCACGATAAACTTTAGGTTGTATTTTTTTTGGAAGTTGATCGCCAAGCCTTTTGAAGGCATCGAATAATGGCCTCCACCCCTCCATACGGTGATTGAGCTCTTGATTGATTAGTTGATACTTCGTAGTACAATCGAATAAAAGCGTTTGTGTATGTGGATGTGGTGGGTCACTCATGACATGTTGATGTTCAGATGAAAATACGATAACAAGGGAACAAAATGAAGGGTACGAAAGGCATTAACTAGGGAACATCTTTTCGAATTTTTGAGGGATAGAATTTATTTTTCTTTTTCCCCTAACTAAAGTACAAAGGAAATAAGAAAATAGAAAACACTATTCAAGTTTTAACAGCAAAAATTTTTACATCACAAATGATTTTACTTTCGTTGTCTCATTTTATCCTATTTATCTTGTCCATGTTTGATCCCCTGTTTTTTCAATATATATTACGTAGCGTCATTTCAAATGACTCTACTTAATCAAGTAGAGCCATTCCAATTGGCTCTACTTCAAGTAGAGCTATTTCAAATGGCTCTACTTGTTTGGGTAGAGCTTTTTGAAAAGGCGCTAATTCCACGTCATACATCTGCCTGACACAGGGGTTCGCACCACATGGCATGTAGAGCCAATCTAAGTGGCGCTACTCGGGTGGAGCCATTTGAAGTGGCTCTACCGAGTAGTTTTAAAAATAGTTTGAAAACTAGAGTATTCCGGCAAATTGTTTTAAAAATGAGATTACTTTGATAAAAAACTCACCAAACTGCAAGACCGGTTTGATTTTGATTCGGTTCTAGTTATATCCAATACGCATCCAAACACTTATTCACAAAATACGAGCTCATAAAATTAAAAAAATAGGAAGATAATCTATTAGAATAGGAAAGGAAAAAATAAAATAAAAATTTTCCTAATAAATAAGATTTCATCTCTAAATAAATTAAGTTTAGTAAGGAAAAGATTAACTTACCAAATTCAAATACATATTTTATTACACACATACAGTCCGAATTTCCTAAGGCATCCCGCACAGCCTTGAAGTGCGGGACTCCCCTTTTCCGATCAAATCGTGACAATCCGAGCCGCTTAAAGTGATCAGAACGTGATTTTAAGAATACTCACGAAACATCAGCAAAAAAAAATGATCGGGAAGGGCTTGATCGGAACAGTTTTTTATTCAACGGTTAGTAAAAAACTGCTCAGATCAAGCCTTTCCAATATTTTTTTGTTTTGCTGATTTCTCGCGAGTAAGCTTAAAATCACGTTCTGCACACTTTGAGCGGCTCAGATCGTCGCAATTCGATCGGGAAAGGGGAGTCCCGCACCGTAAGGCCGTAAGGGATCCCTCATTTTATCCGGACTGTACACACATATGTATTTGTATATTTATCTTAATTTTAAATGGTCCGGTTAGATACTAACCAGGGTTCATTAATTGAGAACCAGTAATTGAACCAAAATTAATGGTTCTTTTCTTTTTTTTTTTAACCTGACCATAAAACTGCAGAATCGAACCAAATAGGACGGTTCGGTCCAGATCAAACCGATTGTACAGTTCAGACAATTTTCTTGAACACTCCTACTTTTCAAGATCGTCATAGGGTTACGTAAAGTGTATTCTTGGAAATTTAAAGCTTTTTAAATGTAATCATTTTGTCTCCTTTAATAATTCAAAATTTCGATATTCGATAAATAAATTGGAATGTAGAGAGTAATAGTGTAAAAGACCAATGACCACATACTACTAGCAAAGAAGTCGTCTGCTCTTTATTTTAGGACTTTCCATTCGGCTAAACAAGCCAAGTAGTTTTTTTTTTATTCAAAAAAATTTCGTATTTGTTAGTTTGTCGTTAATTTTTAGGGGATTATTATATCGTTATGACGAGATAAATCTAAAAAATAAAAAATTATGATTGAAATCAAATTTTTTTGAATAAAGATAAAAATAATAATTTTTTACTTTTTAGATTCTTCTCTTCATGACGATATAATAATCCCCAAAAAATTAACGACAAACTAACAAATACGAAAAAAATTTAAATAAGACCAACTAAATAAGCCACTTAACTTATTTAGCTGAACGGGGAAATATTAGTGATTAGAGATCTCAAACACAAATTCTTTACACCGCCGGTGTAAACATTTGTTTCCTCCAAATCAATTGCATTACGACACATGTCAAAATAGTGGTCCCAATTAATAAAATATGGCGACGTGGCGCAATACAATTGATTTGGAGGAAACAAATGTTTACACTGATTGTGTAAAGAATTTATTCTCATCTCGTTTTCCTCTGAACTGTTAAATCTCGAACATACTTAGCTAAAAATTGGATTGAATTAATTAAATGATTATTTTTGACGTTTACGTTTACAAATCGTATTTACGAAATTAATTGCACGGCAAAAAGTATGACCAAAATTTTAAAAAGTTACTATATAAATAGGGAAATATTTTCAGTGCCGAGTGGGTATCACATGGTGTCCGCTCGCG
The DNA here is from genome assembly GCA_019656295.1 of Rhododendron mucronatum var. ripense. NCBI lineage: Eukaryota > Viridiplantae > Streptophyta > Magnoliopsida > Ericales > Ericaceae > Rhododendron > Rhododendron mucronatum. The sequence continues at coordinate 1,358,392 of BPLT01000050.1, read as the reverse complement.
CATCCGAGCCGTCTATTTTATTTTTGAATGGCTCACATTTAGAGAGAGAAAATGAGAGAGAAAGTGTTGGAATGAGAGTAGAGAAAGGGTTTCAATCCGAGCCATCCAAAAGTGTATTGGACAGCTCGGATGAGCAGAGCGGATACCACGTGGATATATCCGCTCGGCACTAAAAAATCTCTGTATAAATAGGGTAGTGATAATGCCAAAACTATTTTTGTTGGTGTCAAAATTTCAATGCATAAAAGTTTTGTATATTACACATAGTACAAACCTTTTTTGAACTAGAGTTTTGACACCAAAAAAAATAATTTTGACATTCTTTTCCCTTATAATAGCAGTAGTGTTTACGCCTACAACACTACCCACAATTTGATGGCATTCTTGTAATATATTTGTAAGAGTGTAGGTGTTTTCTTAAAAGAGTTGCAGAGCACATATCAACCTTTGTATCAAATGAATCTCAACCCTTCTTTGAACTTGTGTTTTATTAGGTAGATCCGTAGTGGAATAACCAAAAGCCAATAATTAAAAATTGTCACATCATCTTATGGTTATTCATTTAAGGGGTTGTTCAGGTTAGTAATGTAGAGGTCTACAATAGTATAATCAAAATTGTATAACCAAAATTTGCCACATCATCTTTTCAACTTATAAAAATCTAAAAATTGTGGCATAGAAAATATTTTTTAAAAAATAATTTTCAAACTAATAAAAATAGGTTATTAGAAAAAGAGAAAATAGTTTTTTTTGCAAACTTTGATTTTAAAAAAATAGTCTTCAGGAAAAAGTTTTAGAAAAAATAGTTTTTGAAAAAAAAAATAAAAAACTATTTTGAAATAATCTGTTTTTGTTGTGAAAAACAATTTTTATTTACAAACATTTTCGCAAAAAAAAAGAGAGAAAAGAAAAACAGTTTTGAAATAAACAGTTTTTGCAAAAAAATAAAAACTGTTTTTATAAGCATTTTTTTTAGAAACATGTTGAAAATAGAAGAGAGAAGGTTTTTGTGTAATGATAATGTAGTTGATTGAGGAAATGGGGAGACAACTAAATTTGGTTATTGGCAAAAAATTGCTAGTTTTGATTATTAATAGCCAAAATTTGATGAGTTGCGAAGTTTGGTTAATCTAATGTGAACTCTTTTTTGAGCAAATGTAGTTAACTTTAACAACCTTTTTATTTTGATTATACCAGCGTGGATGCTCTAAGCAAGAAAGAAGAATAAGAAAAGGAGTAGATTTTTTTTTCCTGCATTTTCCGTCCTTATTTCTTACGCAATTTTTTATTTTTTCTCGTCAAGACAAATAAAAAAGAGAGACTCAGCTAAAAATCCCTCATATTTATATTTTTTTTTAATCTCAATGACAAACACCTTTTACAATCAAACATAAAGACAAATGTGCCTATGAAAGTGCCTAAAATCCATAGGCACCAAATGAAAATGTCTAAAATCTTATGATACCCCTGCGAAAGTGCGTAAAACCATAGGGTACTCTATGAAAGTATGTAAATCACTAAAATCCTGTAATAAGAAAGTGCACTTTAAAATCCTATAAAAGTCCCTAAACCTATCTTGCCCTAATAGTTATGTAACGCCCCGACTTTTCGGAAGCAAAATAAAATAATTCTTTAGGAAAATTTTGCTAAATAAATATGATTTTCCAAAATGGATGTTTAGCTATAACAATCTCACGAAAATTTACTGATTTAAATACATTAACTTCAGAACTGATTCTAGGCTTGACACGAATTCCGAGTATACTTGATCTCCATTTCTGATATTCTTCCCGCGTCGAACTGCACCATCATTGAATCCTGCACCCTCTGGCAAATTGATCGCCGAAGCAAACGATTGGCCAGGATACGAACATATCCGTGAGTGATAAATCACCCAGTAGAATAATCCAACCCAACCACCCCTCTTACTTTACAATTAGCAGATACAAGACAATATTGAATCGAAGAGCCAAACAGAGATTTCATACATGAACCAATTTATTACTATCCACTAACCTTATGTGAGATCTAAGAATCTCATCCACGAGATCCTTTCCTCTCATACCGCTAACTATGATCGTGTCATGGAAAATCCCCCCCTTGTTTGTCCTGCACACGGGGTTCTAAATGAATTCACCTAAGTTATGTACCTCGTATGAATTCATTTAGGACCATAACAGGGGGCACGATTACCCTTTGGAACGTTCCATGGCGTACCATACATTAGGGTCGTCACCATTCCTAAGCTACTAACTATGACCGTGTCATGGAGAATCCCCCTTGCTGGCCTGGCAAGGCACGATTACCCTTTGGAACTTCCCATGGCGTACCATACGTTAGGGTCACCAAAATATCATCACTGGGCCCCGCAGGTCACCCTTATCATCACTGGGCCCCGCAGGTCACCCTTAAATCAAATCCACAATCTCACGACTTCAACACTTTACCATTTTTCCATCAACTTAGCATCGTCTAGATAAAATCTATTCGCATACCACCCCATGTCTCTAGGGTCCAATCTAACATTCAAATCAAATGTCGGTGCAGTATACAATCAAATCAAATAGTAATTTAAAACAAATATTAAGCAATGCAATGAATCAGATATCGGTGCAATATACAATTAAACCAAATAATAATTAAAACAATAATGAGCAATGTAATCACACAATTTCTAATAAATGGGCCGTTGCCCTTATTCTTATATGGCCATGTTGTCAATAATAAAGTACAACTTTTATATAAATTTTAATAGAATATTTTCTAAGCTCTCATTAATTTAATTCTTAAGAAATTAGATAGATTAAAGACTAATTAAATACATTAATTAGATGAAAATATTGGAATAATTAACATAACCCTAATAAGAGTCCTAAAGGTCCTATGTCACCAGTTGAGTGTCAAAAAGTTGAGTTCCGAGGGTCGCGGAATTAATTTAAATGAATACGTTAAATAAAGTGACAAAAAGTGAGGTAAATAGATAATAAATAATTTACTATTAAAAATATGTTTAGTTTATCAAGGTTTCCTCTTTGGACTGTACAAAGCCTACAAAAAATTATTCGGGCATCAATAACAAGTTTATAATGTCGTAAAGTAATTTTGATTGGAATTACTTTAAAAATAATAATAAATAGTGAATTAAATAAAATAAATATTTAATTTGACAAGTTACTGTATTTGGGATGCAAGGAGTCTAGAAAAATTTAATTTGAGTGTTAAAACGTTGGTTGGAAGGTCGAAATAAATTTTCGTTTGTAAACTTTGAACGATAACTAATAAATAATTTAATAAATATATAATTAAATAAAAAAATATGACCTTAACAAGTTATGATCTTTGAGGTGTGAAAAGTCTAGGAAAAATAGTTCGGGGGTCGAAAACGGTGTTCGGGAGGTCGCAAAGTCGATTCGGAACAAAACAGTCAAAACCGCAAGGTTGGACCAGTCAACCTTGCGGCTGGAACCTCCACCGCAAAGTCCGGCCTGGTTCTTGCGGCCCGAACCTTGCGGCCGCAAGGTTGAAGGCAGAAATCGTTTTTTTTTGGTTTTTCTTGCTATTTTTCGATGCATGGGTCCGTTCGGGGTATAGGGTTAAGCATAAAAACAATAAATATACTTAGAGGGAGGGTTGGAATGGATTATAATACCTCAAATTGGGTCGAATTGATTTTAATTCGAAACTTGAAATTTGGAGAAGACAACTTCGGGTTTGGTCAACGGGGAACCTTGGGGCCGAATTGGATGGTGTTTAGGGATGCTTGGAGTTGTAGGAGGTGATTGAAACTTTAGAATTGAGTTTCGGTTGGGCGTAAGTACAAAACCCGTTTTTTCTCTCTCTCACTTTCTCTCTCTAGAACTCCATTGATTGGAGTTCGAATTGGCCCACAGTTTTCTCTCGTTTTTTACTTGGAGGAGCATGGAAAGTATTGTGGTATGCCTTAGGGTCGGATTAATGGGGTATATATAGGAGAATTTTAAAGAGGTTGATAAAATCGAGTTTAATAAGGACTCTAACTCTTGGGCTTTGAAATGGACGAGAGAAGGGCAATTTTCGTGGTGAGGGAGGAGGTAGAGACTAAGTAGGAGAGGGAGTGATGGAAAGAGGTTGCATGCAAGCATGCATGAATTTTAAAAAAAAATAAAAGTAAGATAATTAGGATAGCAAAATTATATTTGTATATATCTATTAAGGAGATACTTTTATTATTAGGAATAATGATATCGTTAATGAAGTTATTAATGATAAAATTACGGTCGTTACAAGTTGAATTAAAAAATTTTGCTAAACAAATTTGGGTTACGAAAAATTATTCTAGGTTCTGGTTTAATCTAATTATACTTTTAAATAGTTAATCGACTACTATTGATAAAAAAAATAGTTTCTTTATAAAAAAAAATAGGGCAAAAATCCGGGTCGTTACAAGTTAAAAAACTCAAAAAGTTGAAGAACCTCCACTTAAAACTATAGAGTATTTTGTGGCATGCTTGTCCTAAATAAAAACTATTTTACGGTCCGTGTAGCTACTTTTTGGCTTTTCATTTTTGTGCTTTGTTTGGTTCATGTTTTGAAAAATTGTAGGGGTAATAAGTGGAGAGATAGAGAGAGAGAGAGAAATGTTAGAAGTAGAGGGGATTAGAAAGAATTTAGGGGGAATTTTTTGAAAAATTCTTTTTGAATTTGGAAGAGAATATATTTGGTAGATGATTGAGAATGTATTTGGATTATGACCAGAATGCATAGTATGGTAGATGTATTTGAGAGATTTATGCAGAATGTATTTTGAAATTGTAGTAGTGTTTGGTAGATGATTGTAGAGAATGAATTATAGGTTGCATTTTTACAATTTTACCCTTTGTCTTTATTATATGTTGTTATAACAGATGTCACTTGCGTTTTTTTGTTAAACTTTATTATTCAATAGTTTATGGGCAGTTTATTATTAAAGTCTATTATTGTAAAACAATGTTTTGTTTTTGCCCATTTTTTTTTCTTTTTCTTGAGATCCGCTTTTTGTAAGAGCACGACCCTTTCTCTGAGCTTTTTTGTTGTAAAGTTTGCTTCTTGTTTCTCCTATTTGCTCCTCTTCTTTGGTCTCTCTCCCTCTCTTCTCTCTCTCTTCTCTGGGTGTGTGTCGATGTATGGTGAACAGATGAGACGAAAGTGGCTAAGGAGGGAGGGGCAAATTTGGTAGAATGAAGGAAGGATTGTGGGTATTTTCGTAATAGGCCAAAAAAATAAGAAAATGAGAATCAGAAAAACTCCTCCAACCCAGATTCTAATTTTTGGCTCCTAAACTCAAAAACCGAAAATCTATTCTCATAAATCCATTCTCAGAATAGTAGTAGGAACTTGCGAGGGTAGTTCAGGAATAAAACACTCACACGGTCACGCCTCCCCGAACCCTTCCGTCGTAAGCTTTACGCATCTGATCAAACCGGAAACCAAAAAAAAAAAAAAAAAAGGAAAATATAAAATCAGAAAATACAGTACCTGAGTAGAAATCAATCGCCCCTCTGTTGTAATTTCCCTTCTTCAATCCGTCTTCCCCACCGAGTCGAGACACAGACCATCGTATCACCCCTCTGCATTCTGCAACCAATATTAGGGTTTCTAAATCTTTCCATCGCAACCCTACCCCCAACAATTTCACACGCATTACTCTCTCTCTCTCTCTCTCTCTCTCTAAGCCGCCTCATCTCGAGAATCACAGGCCCTACCGGCCGTTGATCCGAACCACTCCCTGTGATGATCACATCCGAAAAACTACACATCCATTGATATTCACGCACAGGGGAGGATACTCGTAACTCCGCATCGATTGTATACAGTTATCGATCATGGATTTAGAAGGCAACAAGCGCGTGTTCCAGCGGCTAGGGCCTTCCTCGACCGACACCAGAAACCAGAAGGTCTGCTTCAACTGGCGAGCGGGCAAGTGCGACCGCTTCCCCTGCCCGTACCTGCACAGGGAGCTACCCCCGCCCCAACAACAATCCGCCCGCAACGGCACGTCGAAACGGCCCCACGGCTTCGCTGCCGACGAACAGCAGATGCCCCGTAGAAACCCTAATTTTAGCAACACCAGTTCTTCGAGCTGGGGACGGAGCTACGGCGGAGGAGGAGGAGGAGGAGGAGGCGGGGGGAGGGGAATCGTCCTGAAGAAGACTGAGAAAATTTGTAATTACTGGGTACAGGGGAATTGTAGTTACGGGGATAGGTGTAGGTACTTGCATTCGTGGACGACGGGCGACTGCTTTTCGATGTTGACCCAGCTTGAGGGACACCAGGAGGTAATTTGGTAATTGTGTGTATCGCGAGTTTTTCAGTTGTTTTAGGCTTAGTGTTAAGTTATTGGTTTTGTAGTTTGATTGACACGAGTTGGCTTGGTGAAAAGAATTTTGTATTGATTTGTAGGCTTCGACATGATAGAGAGCTGAATTTGGTTTCGTTTGTTGAATTTATTTTGCTTCTTGCTATTGGGTTTGTTGTGTTTTGCAAAGGTCTATTTTTAGGGACTCCAGGAGGTAATGTAGATAGAAGCCCATCATGTGATTGTGTGTCCTTGAGTTTCAGTTGTTTTTGGCTTCTTGTTATATGATCGGTTTTGTAGTTTGATTGACATGGGATGGTGCAGCGAAAAGAGTTTATGTGTTGATTGTATAGGCTTCGACGCGATAGAGAGCTGTATTTGGTTTTGTTTGTTGAATTTATTTGCTTCTTGCTATTGGGTTGGTTGTGTTTTGGAGAGAGTCTATTTTTAGGGGACACCAGGAGGTAATGTAGAAGCCCCTTGAACAATTGGGTATCTCTTGAGTTTAGTCTTTTTTGATAGCTCTGGTGTGTGTGCCAGCTTACGTGCGCCTTGACTAATCTTGGACCAACCCCACCATCCAGTTGTGGGGGCCCAATTAAAGCCGGGTAAAGCCCTTGTGGACTTGGCCCCATAGGGCTTGATAAGAGCTGGGAGTAAGCCTTGACACAATAGAGCTGAATTTGGTTTTGTTTTTTGAATTTATTAGCTTCTTAGTTCTTGGCTTCTTGCTATTGGGTTTGTTGTCCATCAAACTATTGTGTATCTCTTGCGTTTCAATCCTTTTTGGCTTAGTTGTGAAATTTGCACTGGATGGTGATGTAAAAAAGGGTTTGTACTGACCAAGGTTTTGAAAACCGACCCCGATGAACTGTTTCTGCTGGTTCGTAGAGGTTTTCAGAGCGTCCGGTTCAGACACTCACCGGTTTAGTGGTGGGATCGAAAATAGCCGGGTGACCCAGCCGGTTTTCCGATACGTAGTGCTCTGTAGCGGTTTTCTTCACTGAACCGGACCTGTTCTGTCAGTAGCGGAACAGTCTTGAAGAAAGAAACAGAGCCACAGATGAATGATGGCTGATTTGGTGGGTGCCGTGGTGATTTCGGGAAGAAAGAGAAATTTATGTGCTTCTTACTGTTGGTTTGTTATCTTTCCAAAAGAGTCTTATGTTTAGAAATATTTTTTGGTCTTCATGTGCATATCCTTTTTTGGAACAGCTTGTTAGCGGAATTGCTATGCCATCTGGATCAGATAAGCTTTATACTGGGAGTAAGGACAAGAATGTGATGGTTTGGGACTGCCAATCTGGACAGGTTGGTGTTATGTTAAATACAAGGCTTCATTTATTTTTTCCCCTTGTTTTTATGTCAAGCTTATGGAGGGTAGCAGAATTGATGAAATTTGGTGATATATTCGTGTTTTCTTTAGTGTGCAGGGGTGATTAATTTGGGTGGCGAAGTAGGTTGTATGCTAAGTGAGGGTCCATGGGTATTTGTCGGTGCACCAAATGTTGTCAAGGTAAGGTGGAAGGCTTATTTTCCACTCTGTTGGTAAGAGTTGTAGTTTAGTAATTCCTTGGCATAGTTCTCGACGTACTTGCTGGTTGTGTTAGCCCAGTAGTAATTCGTCTTCTTGGTTCTTTCTGATGGTGATATTGCAGGCATGGAACACCCAAACCAATATGGACCTGAGTCTTAATGGACCGGTTGGACAAGTCTATGCCTTGGTTGTGGGAAATGATTTACTCTTTGCGGGGACACAGGTGAGCTTTTTGACTATGTGCATGTTTTGATTCTTTGTAGGTTATTCATAGTTCCTGGAATGAAAATTGTGTCGTGCTTCTTGGAACCTGTCTAGAAAAAGCCCTTGCATGGTTGTTCTATCTTTCTTCCCTTTCACTCTGTTTTGGCATTATCATATTTTCTTTCCTCCGTAAAACTACTAACAAAAGCTTCTTCTGCAGGATGGCACTATATTGGCATGGAGATTTAATGCTGTTGAAAATCGCTTTGATCCAGCTGCAACACTTAAGGGTCACACTCTTGCTGTTGTCACATTAGTTGTTGGAGCTAATAGGCTGTACTCTGGTTCCATGGATCAATCTATAAAAGTCAGTGGTAGACTTGTAAAGAGATATGCTCGTGCTCCTTTATTTCTGATTCTTTATATAGCTTAGGAATTTTTTCATCCTAATATTAGATTTAGGGATATTATTTCTTGCCATTTGCCTTTATTGCTTCTATTTTGCTTGTAGGTATGGAGCCTTGAAACTTTGCAGTGTGTACAAACGCTGTCGGAGCATAGTTCAGTCGTGATGTCTGTTCTTTGTTGGGATCAGTTCCTTTTATCATGTTCCTTGGACAAAACCATTAAGGTTTGTGGCTCCTCCTTATAAGTTACTGCATTGACATGCACATGAAGATTGAGACACAAATATTTGCTGCTGCCGTGTTTGTGTAGGTTTGGGTTGCAACTGAAAGTGGGAACCTGGAAGTAACATATACACACACTGAAGAACATGTATGTCTGCAATTTATGTCCTCTGTCCTTTCTTTGTCCTCATGTCGCTATGTACTGTTCTACTCAGCTTATCTGAACGAAAAGTCATGTCTTTAACATTTACTTTTCACTGAAGTATTGTTCAGTGGTTGGTATAAGTACTCTTACAATAGTTTCATGCAATCTTCTGCATTTTCATTTTAGTTGGTGTGCATTTGTGGACTTATTTTAGTATCTTTAGCGTCTGTGTTTTTTTACGCTTGATTACTGGTTCTTTATGAGCTGAAAGTGGGAGTCCGTTGTTGAAGTCTTGGTTCTGGCAGAATCTTTCCATTTCTATAGAACATGATCGAGTTTATAGAACATGATCGAGTTTACTAACAAATTACTTCACAAAAAAAAATGCACGGGCGCTGTGAAATCGGCTTCAAATAGTTCCTCTCTCTCTCTCTCTCTCTCTATATATATATATATATATATATGAATATATATGCATAGATAGATAGATAGATAGAAATTGCTTTGGATAGATACATCTCGACTCTCGTATCAACACATCTCTGTGAGTGCCAGCATGTGTTTGTGGTGAATCATTAGACGGAGTGAGACCAAACCTCCGTCTAGCTAGTTTATCTCGACTCTTGTATAAACACATCTCTGTGAGTGCCTTTGTTTGTTGGGGGAACCAGTTGCAGTCTTATTCTGCTAATTTTTTGGTGCACAGGATAGGTTCATACAGGTAATGCATTCTATTTTGTCTGGTGTCTGCTATTAGTCCGTAGTGAGATGCTTGAATGCTTCTCAAAACAGTATATGCCAGGGAACTTTTTAATTGTCAACCGTATCCTTCTCCACGGGGGAAGTTATTTGAACTATAGCCACTTTTACCTGTTAAGGCACTCATATTGGGCGTGGTTTGTGCTCAGGTCAGTGGTTTGAACATTGGACATTGGGACGTCTCTTGTTTGTTGAAGTTTATTTTCGTTATACAGGGCAGAACTATGTCGTGTCCAGTTGTGTATTTAGGTACATCCCATTATATATTTGAATACGAAAATGTAGTTTAATTTGACCATCTTTCGCATGCATTGTATTTCCCTTGCCAGTACACAATGTAACCAGAGAGGAATAATGTGTAGCTATGAAGCACCGACACCTCTAGAGGTTGACTTATTGTAGTGTCAGACATTGGGACACGCCATGTGGCTTGTCCCATAATTTAAATTGAATTTTTGAGAGGGACACGGCTGGGGACACAGTGGGTATAAAGTTTTCAGGGGTCAAACTGTAATTTCTTTATGGTTGTATTGAACTTATGGATGTCTTGTTTTGTTTGAATGAACTATGGATTTTTTCATTTTGTCCACATTTTGCCATTTAAACTTGGAAAAAAAAATAAAAAAATAAAAAAATAAATATACACGTGGCGTGAGCCGCGTGACCCCCGTCGTGCCCGTTTCTCCATTTTTTTAGGTTTCCCGTGTCCCTGTGTCCGTGCATCATAGAATTGTGTAGTGTACCCAAAGAGATGAGTATTTCTGAACTCAGAGGGCATGTTGTTTAATAACTATTCTCAGAGAAGTCGACATGGTAAGAGTAGAAGCCATCCACTCTGATTCTCAGAGTTTCAAGAAACCTGACACTAATCAAAGTTTGATCGTAGTTTCTTTTCTTGTCAGATTGTTATCATAAATAATCCTTGTGGTTAAGACTTTTAATTGTGTTATCTTGGGGTATAATATTTTGAGTGTTTTGGCCGCAGCTGTAAGAAGAAAATTTGTTGGTTGACCGTAACCGCAATACTCCAAGCTCTTCCACGGCATGAGCATATGTTCCCATGACACGACCTTTCATTCATCATGAGGTTTCGGTATAAGAAATTAAGTTGGTGGATGAGAAGCGGACGAGTTGTCTTGGTGAGAAGGACAAGCCCTATGTCCCAAACATTATGCATGGGTGGCACAACCTCCTTTTAAGAACCATGGAAGAACAAACCATGACAATTTTCTCATAAAAGCTTGCTTCTCGTTTTTCTCTTCATCCAACATTGCTGGTGGTTGCTTGCTGTTCCGATGTCTGCAATCATCTCACGAGGCTCCTTGCCATCTCACTTAGAACCAACATTCCACAACACCCATAGCCTCATAGGATTTGAACGCGGGGTTCATTCTCCTTCCCAACACGACCTTTCCGAAAATCGTTATTGTTGTTACGTCACCATGCTAACCTCGGTTTAATCCCTTATTCGTTCCCTTTCAAGGATGCTTTTAATGGTTACATGCTACTTTAACTACGCTATTGGTTATTCGGATGGCAGATTTTCACCTGATTCTTTATGCTTGAGTGATCCGGGAATATAACTCTTGTGGAGGTGATATAGGATAGTTCATACTGGCTTAACAAAAAGAGAAGGTTCCTTGAAGTGTTGAATTAACAGTAGCAAGTTCATTCGGTTGTTTTAAGTCTTATGATGTTCTATGTAAGAGATGCATTCATTCACTTTCCGGTTCCTACTTATCAGATGAAGTTACTCTTCGGCAGTGGTCAAAGTTTGTCATCTCCTGAGCTACTTGTCTGATAGTTAAAGGGCCGACTCCAGTAGTTACACCATTTAAGCATGACCATGAGTCATTGTCAATTTAAAAAATCATGATCCACGTGGACAATTAATGTTCATATATGGTTCTTGCACAATTTCATTGGCTAGATTGTTTTATTCCCCATGACGTGTATATTTGCACTTTGTAGTACTTGTTTTGTGTGTGTATTGGCTGTTCTTGGAAGTGATAAGTAGTTCCTCTTTCAAGCTTATTGTTAAGGGGCTAAGTAGATGCATTTTCCCGAAGTTACAATTTGGAGGATCGTACTGCTCAGTAGGGTAGCTTTCCTCCAGTTTATTTGCTGTAGTTGTTAAGATTTGTGGGGAATGCAGATCTTCTAAATAATAGCGTCAGGATTGGCCTTTATATATCACTTGATAGGATGACTGATGGAGAATTCATGGTGTAACCAAGATGAGCTAGGGTTAGATGAAAAGTACGTAAATGCTGAATTCCATTGAGCTTACAATGTTTATGTGATCTTCTCCGCTCTCCAATGGATACCATTTAGTTGATTAATATAATGTCCAAAATCTCGCCTGCGCCATTTTCTTTTATTTCTGTGCATTGGGGATTCAACTTCACTACCTAATGTCCAAAGTTACTTGTGTCACTTATAGCTATGTTTTCGGTGACAACATTTAGTTCAATGGGATAAGCTGGCTGTTACAGGGACTGCTTACGCTCTGCGGGATGCATGATTCAGAAGCCAAGCCAGTCTTACTCTGCTCTTGCAATGACAACTCTGTGCGCGCCTATGACTTGCCATCGTAAGTTTTCCTTTGAAAACTGTTTTATTTTCCTGGTTGTAAGTACAAGTTGGCTGCTTAATTACTTCCATTCTCTCTTTTCTTTCATTTGAGTGAATTTTCTTCTTTGGTGTAGATTTTCCGAGAGGGGCAAAATATTTGCAAAGCAAGAGGTTCGGTCCATACAAGTTGGTCCAGGTGGCCTGTTTTTTACTGGTGATGGAACTGGTAAAGTGAGAGTATGGAAATGGTTAGCTGAACCAACCGCCAGTACAGCTACTACTCGTTGAATACTGTTGCTGTCCATCTTCACCGTAATGTAGTTTTTCCTTTTTATTTTCATTTTTTTAACCAGTTCCTTGTATTTATGAGCTTGCGATGGGGAATGAGAAGACGATAATTTCAGTTTTGAGTATTTAATGGTTAGTTGTTTAGTTGATTTGGAAGTTTGGAACCATAGTTTCCAGCCATGATGTACTTGTAATTGAACTTAATTATTATAATTGAGAAGCGCTTTGGCAATAAAAGCTTTTGCTCTGGATTTCGTCTGGACTTCTAGTGTGAGTGTTGTCAACCAGCCGTGTTGTGTGGCTTATTCTGTGGCTGTCTCTCTCTATTGTTGTTATGAGTTTCAGTAAGAGTGTGCCAACTGCAGTTTATAAGTTAGTCTGCACAACTCTTCCTCAAACATGGGTGGCTGTTTCTGATGTTGTGAGAAGGGCCTGAACAGGCACTCATTTGGGAAACGGTAAGGCTGTGTTCCAGAAATGGAATAAGTTCTTATTTTTTGTTGAATAAGAACCCCTGTTCCAAAAAAATAAGAAGATTTCCACTTATTTGGAAGAATTTATATAGGTACCAATGGGTGCCGAGAGTGAAATTGCACTGGTGGCCACGCCAGACAGTCTCAGGCCACCGGACGGCCGATCCGAGCTGTCCAAAAATTCTAAAAAAAAAACCGGAGGGGGCTAACTGGGGAATCAACGGCATCCGAGGTGTATAGGGCGCTTGATCTGAGCACCCCTTTTCCATGTATATATGATGATTCAAATATACACGGAAAATGGGTGCTCGGATCAAGCGCCCTAACACACCTCGGATGCCGTTGATTCCCGCGTTGGCCCCCTCAGTTTTTTTTTATAGAATTTTTGGACGGTTCGGATCGGCCGTCCGGTGGCCGGAGATTGCCCGGCACGGCAGCCGGTGCGATTTCCCTCCGCCGGCGCCCATTATCATAGCAACAGTCTTATTTTTTGTATAAGGCAACTTCAAGCTCAAAAATCATGTGTTTATGCAAATAATTTTCCTATGGATCTTGTTTGATAGATCTCATTGAGATCTTTAATACGGTGCAAAAAAATTTGATTTTTTTTTTTCATTTATATTATTTTTGAGTTTGAAAATGTGAAAGGAACTTTTGATTTGAATTTTGTGGAATGGCCCTTATTATTTTTGAATGAGAAGTTGTAAAATAAATACTTATTTTTTAAGAAGCGTTGTGGAACGGGGCCTAAGTCTATCAACACAGATCAGAAATGCTATGGGTACTCAGAAAGTCTACACACACATACAATCTGTGCACAGATTTTGTTGTGGGCTCACCACGGGTCTCACACAAATCATCCGAGCCGTTCATTAAATGTAAATTTTTTTTCAAATGACCCCGTAAAAAATAAGCTCAATCCGATACCTATATGTGCGCGATCCAATCACATAACTTTTTATTATCTGGAAATCTGAATGAAAAGTTGGATGGTTGGATGAAACACTTATAGGTATTGGATTAAGCTTATTTTTTACGGAAACCCTTGAAAAAATATTTTACATTTAATGAACGGCTTGGATAATTTGTGTGAGACCCATAGTGGGCCCCATAACAAAATCTGTGCATAGATTGCTGTGTGTGTAGCAGGGAATTTTCAATTCAAAATTTCACCCAAAAAATGACCGGGAAATGAGGGAAAGGGTAAAGCTTAGATTTGACTTCAAAATCTCCCAAAACCAGATTTCTTCAACTACCACGTCATTTCTGGTGACCACCACTGACGGCACACCCACCACCGAAGCTATTGCTCCTCCTCCCTCTCTCTCTCTCTCTCAAAAAAAAAAAAAAAAAAAAAAAATATATATATATATATATATATATATATTTGAGAGAGAGAGATTGTGACTCCCTCCCTACAAAATCGAATGAAACTTGAAGAAACTCGTAGGTCAAGATTTCGAAACTAGAAGGCTTAGATCCAAAACTTGTGAATCACTCATGTCTCCCTACTGAACTTCCCTAATTTTCTGTTTCTTCCTTAGATTTTTTTGATTTTTAAAACAAACTAGTTTGCCCAAATTTTTCAAAATAATCCATATTCTCATATTTGGGTTGATAGAAAATTAGGGCATTTCAAAAATTAGAGCTTTTGGCTGGCCAAAAAGAATATTTGATCTGGATACTTTTTGTGGGCAATATTCGCTTATGGTTTAGGTAAGAAACAATGCAGAAATCAACGCAATGGATGAAAATGCTGAAACCCAACCATTGGTTGATATTTACTGTAACGTAAGGGGTGGTGGTAATACAGAAGGTTGTGAGCATTAATATGTTGATTTAGAATGTGATGTTTAGACGGAACGAAACACTCATGTAAGAAAACTATGAACTTTTAACTTGAGTTGGTGTCTTGGACATTTTGAAGTGTTGATGCTTGCTTTCTTGCTTTCTTCCTTGTAAACTTCCTAAATTTTAGTGGCTTGATAAATTGGGATTAGTGTGGTAATTTATTTGGTATGGAAACATGTTAATTTGATGCCGTAGATGTGATAGTATCTATTGTGAAAGACTTACATTGGTATTGTAGTTTAAACTTATAATGGTAAACTCAAGATTTGACTGAACGGTATGCATGTACGTATAGGTGGATAATTCACACTTGTTGATGACGAGAGGAAAACGAAAAGACAGAATAAAAAGTGACACGAGGGAGGATATGATAAAAATTAAGTTTAAAAATATTAAATTAGGTGGACGTGTGAGTTTTTTGATGACACATTGAGGTTAAGGTCTTTGTGCACATTGTATTTCACTTCTTTGTGTGCAGTGTGTCGACTTAGATGCAAGTGTGACCAGTGAAGTGGGTAATGACATATTAGTTGGTTAAAGAATTCGAAGTTGTCTCTTAGTCACTGGAATGAAAATGTAGGAGTATGCTTTGAGTTTGGTGATGATAGCCTAAGTTTATTTAAGATAGAAGTGGGTGCGTGTGCGGGTGTAGCTGAGAGTGTCAGTATTTGAGAAATGGAGTTAAATATTTTTTTTCAACATGAGAATGGTATTTTGTGTTCCACTTTTTGACAAAACAAATCTGCGTTTGGAAAATGTTTTTCCTTTATATCTGTCTTCACTTCTGCATATAATTTAGATATGGATATCTCTACGAGCTAATGTAGTTCATCTTATCCTTTCAGGTACTTGCCATGGCACTTAGCTTGGACTGTATGGAGTGCATTGAGAGCTTCATTGGAATCATTAAGGAGTTGTTTATCATCAAGTTTAATTTACGTCGTGTACTTTACTTGCAATTGAAAGTTATACCTTTTGATTAGATCATATGTAAAGTTATGTATAAACTCCTCTCATTGATTATTATGAAACCCATTTACTTGTAAATGTTTGGGAGACTCTATGTTCAAGAAAAAGGGGTAAAAAGAAGAAGAGACTTTCATTTGTTGTTTGGTTTTACACGACATTTAAGGGTAAATATAGTTGAGAGAAAGACTTTTATTTGAAGAAAATGTATTATTATTTTAGTTGAAAATCGAGGGCTTGACAATTCATCTATCAAACACCATTCTTGTTACAAAATGCATTCTGCGCATATCTCCTAAACACTTCTACCAAGCTCAAAACAAATTCTAACCATAATTCAAAAAGTCAGAAAATAAATTCTAACCATAATTCAAAAAGTCAAAAAGCTGAAAATGAAAAGCCAAAAAGTAAGCTTCCAAACACCCCATTGGTCTCTAAAGTATCGATTTGCAATTTCATCCTTTCAATTATCATATTGTTATCTACTTAGTCTAATCAATAATAGAAAATTAAGAATTTGGACGAAAAATACCACGTGAGGCCATGTTTGGGATCCTGTAGAGCATATACTTGATTATAATAAAAATTATTAATTATGATTTTTTAGGATAAAATGATCATAAAAATAAGATATTCGCACCGGTTCAAATAGATTAAAAATTGGAGCACTTAATTTTTTAACTATATTTTTTAATATATAACCTTGTCAAAAAAATTAAATGCTCCAATTTTCAATCTGTTTGAACTGGTGCGGAGATCTTATTTTTCTGATCATATTATCCTAAAATGGTTATAATTAATTTTATTTTTAGGGCTCTTATAATTAATATATTAGGGTTTTATGTGGCATTTTATAGAGGCTGACATATACATATTTTTTCAAAAAGACAAAGGCTATGTTCGTTTTGATACTTAACTTAGTTTTCTAATCATTACCCTATATCTTTCTCCAATTATTACTCTATTTATTCAATTATTACTTTCATTTTTCTTTCTATCTCTCTCTACTCATTACCTATCTCTCCAATCATTACTCTATTTCTCTCTCCACCCACTACCAAAACTAAAATACTCCAAACTCTCAAACGAACAAAGCCTCTCTTTATATAGAATTTAGATTGTTTATATATTAAAAATATGGTTAAAAAATTAAGCACTCCAATTTTTAATCCGTTTGAACCGGTGCCAAGATTTTATTTTTCTGATCCTTTTATTTTAAAGGATTATAATTAATTTTTGTCTCTAAAGCTCTCACAATCAAATATCTGCTCCACAAAATCTTAAATAAAAAGTAGATACTTAATTATGATCCTTTAAAATAATATTTAAAAAAAAATTAGATTTTCGTATCAATTTAAATGGTTTAAAAATTGGAGTCTTTTATTTATTTTTAGAAGGTTTCAATCCATCCCGTCCCGTTACCATTCCTAACTTGAAACATTAAGGGGACAACTCGAAAATGAGTGATAGTTGAAGGCGGTTTAAAGTAGTTTGCTCATCTTTTTGTCCGTGCTTATATATTTTGGGCGCGACTATTCGCAACCCTTCATTTTCTCCCATAGCCCGTTAAAAATTTTCAATTATATTCGACAGTTAGTTACCGAAATTGAGATACATTTTCAGCATCCAGTTACCGAAATATGATATTTGTTTCAACAACTATTTACCAAAATACATGTTTGGCAGTTATTTACCGAAAGTTGAACATATTTTCGACATGTAGTTACCGAAATATAATCTTATTTTCAACAGTTATTTACCAAAATGTTATTTATGATTTTCAACAACCATTTACCGAAATGTGGTGGGCTATGGGAGAAAATAGAGGTTTGTGAATAGCCGCGCCCTATATTTTGGGAAAAATTTTAATAAAACCCCTCAACTTTTAGGAATTTTACAAAAAATACCTAGACTTTAATTAATAACAAAAAAAACATGAATTTACCATTTCATTAACAATTAGGCCCTTGCTGTCCAATTCCGTCAACTTGTAACGGATGGAGCTAACGGAAGGTGTTTACCTTTCCTTTTTTTTTTTTTTTTAAACTTTTTACTTTTAAAAATTACTTTTAACTCTTTATTTTATTTCGTAGTAAATAAATATGTAATAAAGTTTTTTTTCTTACTATTTATCAAAAATTACTTTAATCCCATTTTTTACTATTTACAAAAATAACTTTAATTCTCCTTTTTGTTACGTTTAAATTTTACCTCTCTCTCTCTCTCTCTCCCTCTCCCCCCCTCCCCTCCCTCCCTCCCCCCCCCCTCCTCTTATCTTATTATTATTATTATTTTTAGAAATTCAACCTCATATCACCAATCAACCCCACAATCAACCCCTCTTTAGTAGTAAACAGATATGCAATAATTTTGTTTACTATTTATTAAAAATTACTTTAAATCCGTTTCTAACTATTTACAAAAATAACTTTAACGCCATTTCTAACTATTTACAAAAATTACTTTCAATAACTATTTTAAAAAAGGAGAATTAAAGTTATTTTTATAAATAATAAAAAATAGGGTTAAAGTAATTTTTCATAGATAGTAAAAAAAAACTTTATTACATATTTATTACTATAAAATAAAGAGTTAAAAAAGTAATTTTTGAAAGTAAAAAGTTAAAAATAAAAAGAAAGGTTAACACCTTCCACTAGCTCCATCCGTTACAAGTTGACGAAATTAGATGGTGGAGGCCTAATTGTTAACATTTAGGTGTTGTTTTGTGAAGTTTCTAAAAGTTCAGGGTTTTTTTTTTGAAATTTCCCCCTATATTTTGCCCTAATATATATTCTACCTGTAGCCTATTCTCCCGCTTCGTGCAAATACTTCATGCACACAATTCTGGTTTGTTGTGGATCATATATGGCCGATTCATCGCCCGATTCACCAGATTGGGCTTCACTACCGGCACACCTTCTGGATACGATCGTGGAGAAGTTGATCGATGTCTCCGATTTCATCCGCTTTTCCGTCGTCTGCAAACCCTGGTTGTACTCTGCGACCATCGACAATCAACGGAAGCAGCAACATCGAGCCTTACTAGCACGCAAACAGATCCCTATGTTGATGGTTCCCTCTTCCGATCCCAAGGATAACAAAAGCGATGGCGAAGGACAAGAAAAACGCAGTCTTTACAGTATTACCTGCTGTAAGTTGTATGATTTTCAATTATCTCTTTCTTACAGAAAGAGGCGTTGTGGTTCTTCCCATGGATGGTTGGCTACTGTGGAGGACAATTACGCTATTACCCTTATCAATCCCTTCTCCGGTGTTTCTCCTATTACTCTGCCCCCACTTATGCAAGTTGATTCATACACAGATATTTCCGAGATGGAGTATGATATCGTTAAAGTTGTGTTATATATCAACTGATCCGTACATGGCTCCTGATAGTTATCAAGTAGTCGCTATATATAGTATCTTTAGTTTAGTAGCCCTCATCAAATCGGATGATGCAGCTTGGACTTATATTAGTAAAGAGCAATTAAGGTTAGCCTCCGACATTATATATTATGAATCCCAATTTCATGTCATAGATGAATGGTGTGGGTTGACAAAGGTCAAATCTTTCTCCGGAATAGACCACAGTATTGAATTGGAAGCTATCATTAAACCTGATCTGACATTACCGACAATTCAATCATCCTATCTTGTGGAGTCGTCGACTGAAGAGTTATTGAACGTTGTACGTTATCTTGAACAGAAGGATGAGATTGATCAATATGTGACGTGGTATTTTAAAGTTTACAAATTGAGTCATTCAAGTGAGCAACCTCATCCAACATGGGTAGAGATCGAAAGCATTGGTGGTGATGCTTTGTTCTTAGGGGATAATTATTCGTTCTCTTTACTGGCATCCCAGTTCCCTGGTTGTTGGCCCAATTCAATTTACTTCACAGATGACTTTATCACGGTTGAGCATATTAAGCCTCTTGGGCCTAGAGACATGGGTATCTTTAACCTAGTGGACAAGAGCTTCCGAATGCACTACACCCATGATCCTTCCCATAATGGTATGCCACCACCCATTTGGATTGTGCCAACACCACTGGCAAAATAAGTATGAATTAGTTCAAAATTTATTGTGTTCAATGGTGATAGATCAGAGTGAGTTTAGTATTTGTATGAGGGGATTGCACTATACAATTAGGGTTTTGCGGGTGTGTGCAGTGTTCATTTTAATAATCTAAACTGTTTATTTTTTACAGCTAATCGAGATCATTAACTGTTTCAAAAATCATAAAAATCGGATGTCAATTACTATCCATTTGGAATGAATTTATCTATTGTAAAAGTGGATTTGACAGATTTGATTCAATATCCAAAACAATTTTATAAACCTAAATGGATTCTGAGCAAGTATTAATTGACATCTGATTTTGATGATTTTCGTCCTAGTTAATTTTCTCAATGAGGTTTACAAAAAACAAACAGTTTCGATCATTAAAATGAACCCTTATCGTGCCTGCAAAATAGAAGTGTACTGCCGAGAAGCCTCTTCCTACTTTAGTAGCAATAATAAAGCAGAACTCGTTTTGTAAGTGACTATGATATTTATGTTGATGACAATGATGATTATGGTTATTGTTATCTTATAGTTTGTATTACCTTTCTCCATTTTCATGCTTGTCTCTTCTGTAATCCAATAATTGCGTATTACCTTTCTACTAAGTAAGAACTGGTAGCTTAGCAAAAAAAGAAAGAAAGAAAGAAGTAAGATCTGGTATTAACTCTATTTTTGGTAATAAGAACATGATGGAATCATTTGTGAAGGAAAAATGTTGTTAGGGATTGGGCCCCCTGAGGAATTTAAAGTATTGGTCCCTAAGAGATCATATCAGCATTCCAACTTCCCAATAATAGTGGACTTCCAACTGGGAAGCAATTTCATGCAAAGACAGTTAAAACCTAGTTCCTCAAAATTACGTAGTTGGGTTGTCTGTGTGTTGAAGTGGTAATGTGCACATGCATGCATGCATGCATGAATGCACAAGGTAAGATGCAGCATCTACAATTATTTCATAGATGCCGCATTTGGTTTCTTATGATTAGGGGTGATACCGGTCCAGTTCGACCGGTTTGAGTGTATTTTTCGGTCGAAACCGGTTATCCGGTTTGAGATTTTTAGAAATCGAAACCGGTTGAGAAAAACCGGTTCCGATTTCGACCGGCTCAACCTGTTCCGGTCCGGTTTATCCGGTTTTCATACATGAGCCATATTTTAGACCCAACACATCAAAAAATTCACAATTCAACCTATAAAATATCAACCAAAAATCTATAATTCAACCATTTTTTTTGGGCCCAACAAAAAATGATCAATTTTGAGCCTAATACATAAAAAAAAACTCATAATAACATAATTAAGCCCATAAAAACAGTTTTTATATAATAAATATATTTATTAGACCAATATATACTACAAATCAACAAAAAACCCATAATTCAACCTCTCCCCTATGTTTATATATATATATATATGTATATATTATACATATATATAACCGGTCCGGTTTCAACCAGTTTTTAAAACACATAAACCGGATCGAAATTATTTTTTCGGTTTATAAAATTTTAAAAACCGGAATCGAATCGAAATTATTCAACCGGTTTAAAAAATTCGGTCCTGTTCGGTTTTTCCGGTTTGGATCGATTTTCCGGTTTCGAGTAACAGCCCTACTTATGATGATATGTTGTGCTTATGCCTTCAATGTTGAGCCTGAAACCAAGCCGTATAATGGGAATATGACATGAGAATGTAGATCTCAAACATGGCACAATATATTTCTGAAGTGCCAAAAAAAAAGAAACATGGCACAATGATTCTCGTCTTAGGATGACCAGAAATTGGAACGCATCCTGTTATTAATGGTGTGGGTTGATTATGGTTCATAAGTGTTTGATTAGATAGTCAATGAATGGGAGCACTTGAGTTTCATGGCCATTGCTGGGTAATGAAGTTAAGGATAGCATCATCCATAAACAACAAATGTTAATATGAAAATGCCACAGCAAATGGAAACTGCTTAAATTAGAGAACTGCAAGGTTAGCAACGAGGATGGCTGACCGAAGCAGTCAGCGTCGATTTGAGAGAATTCCACCTTGGTAGTTTTGGTTCGAGAATTCTCAGGGGAAGAATTTTAAATTGCCTGTGTCCGTGTTTTTGTGAGGGGAGTCTCCTCCTCGATTGTCTTTGTTTTTCGTTTAAATGGCGCAGCCATAGGCAAGGGTTTTTTGGCTTGCCACATCCATTGCTCTTAAGTCTTAAGCATCGATCCAAAACTCATTTATCATCATTATATTCTGGGCAAATTCACCGTCACTAAATGACTGATCATTAATTCTCATTTTTATTGGTTCATTCTAGCTCTTAGATCCGGCCAACAGATATGAAAGTAATACGGAGTCTACTTAATGATTTGGAAAATCATCCCCTGCAACACAAGGAGTGAAAAACGCGTGGCCGGCCGGCGTGGGATCACTCTCCTAAAAATTCGAACAGATTCTCTGCCCGCTTTTTTTGTTCCACTGAGAAGGAGTAATTTTTTTGTTGAGGTTGCGATTTGGGGCTCTTTCAAGAGCATAAATCAAAGAGGAATGAGGGAGTTATCAGCAATGGAAGGATTTAGGAGTGGAATTTGAACTGTTCACCCACCGGCCTTTCCGAATTGATTTTGCAGCCATGGTATCAAACGGCTGTTTGACGACTTCCTAATCCTAAATTAATGGGTTGCTCCAAGCGTAAGGTAGAGACCGACGTAGCACAATATCCCAGTAAGTCCGGAGTCGAATCCACAGAGACGGTGATGTGTGCTGACTAAAAATTCGGATTGTTATAATTTAAACGGGCTCTTAGGTAGCCACCCCTTGTCGATTTGGTTGAGATTAACTAAACTTACGAAATAATTGAACTTTTCAAATAATTAAAAGGAGGTATAATCGTAGGGTTCATAGCACTTGTAACTAGTCCGGATTAACCTGCTCTGTTTAGAGTTCTTAAAAACGTTTAATTTTAGATTGAAAAAGATACCCCGCAAGATGCGAGACCCTATGGTCGTTGTATACCCATGCGCAGCGAAGAACGAGTTTTGAACCCTCATTCTCCCGTACACATGGACTCCGACGATGCCCGGGTTCGTCCGCGGGAAGTATTTTTCAATCTAAAATCGTTTTTTCATTGTTTGATAAAAGGAGCAGTGTCCGAACAAGTCACGGTGTGCTAATCACCCCGTGACCCTACCTAATGAATACTCACACATTATTAAACAAAAATCAAAAGAAACCTTAACTTGCATCATGCTTAGAATCAAAATTAAACAAAAGATTAAAACTAAAACGAGATTCATGAGCAACTTTAATTAAGAACAGAAATTAAAACTAGTTATTGGAATGCGGGTAATTGAACAAAATATAAAAAACTTGAAAGGAACAGAAAACTGTGAATGAATAAACCTAAATCTGAAACTGTTTTGGATGTGTTTGGTTGAGAGTTTAGTTTAGTTTAGTTTTGGTAGTGGGTAGAGAGAGAAATAGAGTAATGATTGAAAATAGGGGTAATGATTGGAGAGAGATAGAGAGAGATGAGAAAGTAATAATTGAAAAAATAGGGTAATGATTGAAAAAAGAAGTAGGGTAATGATTGGTTTCCAAAACTAAAACTAAATAGAAATGGCAACCGAACGAAGAGTAATTTCGGAGCTCCTGACGTCGCCCCGTTCTTTCGTCCGAGGGAATAGTGCTTCGTGCCTGAGAATCCTCCAGGAAAAGCCCTCGCCTCCTTTTTATATTCCTTGCCGTGTAAAACCTTTTTAGAAAAGAAGTCCTCGTGTTGGCCCATTGATAATCTTAATTAGATCACCTCTCGGCCTTCACGTTTCTTTTGTGTCCACAAGCCATATTCCAATTCTCCAAAATCAGCCCAACATAATTGGCCCATGATAAATATTTCCAGCACCCACGTGCAAAGGCTTCCAGGAATTTGATCCAATGCTTATTTTATCTATCTCTTGATTAATTTCATCAACACCGGCTTTATTTGACAGAAAATAAAATTTAATTTGGCAATTTAGCTCCAAATATTATTCATCGGCTCCATGAGTTCTGAAACATAAATAACAAGTATCAAACCCCAAGGAACACAGTAAACGAACATAACAAACCTAAGTTAGGGGACGTAAATAAGCAAATTTACGCACCCATCAACGGCCACACATGAAAAGGGTGTAAACTCCAAGTTTACACCTCTACTGTAAACATGTTAATCTCCTTTTTTTCAATTTCTACGAAGAAGACAAGAACAAAGCCAATTCCCGGTGCTTACGGAACTCCCCCGAAAAGTACCTATACAATTCTTTAGACTATAATAAACTCTCACTGGAATCAATTTTAGTACTAGCATGGATACGGACTAACGACAAATTTACTACTCTGACTTCACAATTAATTATCATCCAAGATTACAACAACAAAAATTCAGTTCCTAAGGATTGACTACAACTATCAAATTAATCACAAACCAAACCTTTCAACTCATTATTTACCCATAACTAAACCAACCACTCACACAAATTCCAAATGCGTAGGTAGTTCATAAAAGGTAGAAAGAGAAGGGAACTGTTAGAGAGAGAGAGAGAGAGAGAGAGAGAGAGAGAGAGAGAGAGAGAGAGAGGAATATTTTCGGACAATAGAGTCTACTTTTTGTTTTTTCTGAAAGCACTTCCGAACATAATTATATCTCAAAGTTAAATCAACTAATTTCCATGTACGCATTGAATTTTAGTTATTCGACGTAGTTCTTAAATTTTCAATTAGATGTTGGCATGTCATAGTATTTCTATCTATCCATCTTTTTTTCCTCACTTCACACGAAAAACGACAAATGTGCAAATACTTTTCTGTGCCAAACAAACCAAAAAAATCTGGATTCATTTTTTCTCCAAGTTTCATACAGCCGCTTGATATGGCTTGATATAAACTTAAGAATAAATGTCCATTGATAGAATAGGAATAGAGCAATGGGACTACTTAAATTTTACGACAGCATTAGAAGGCCATCAAAAGGCATAATTTTACACCTTCCAATGTCTTTCTTACCACTTTCTGTAGTTTTCCTTTGACACATGCTTGCAATTTAACACTTTTTTAATTTAGCATACCCTTCATGTTTTAGTTTAAAAAACTTCACAAAATTATGCCATTTGATAATTTCTAGTTTTGAGGGAATAGAGTAAAGAAGAGTACAATGACTTTTAGAAAAGACAAACAACTTATAACAGGCCTACAAGAATGTTTCTATGAAAACTAGTGTCACGCCATGCGTGTTGCACGTAATTGCGTGCTCATTATAAGGAGGATTATATTCGTATGTATGATTAAATAATAATTAAAACCATCCCCGATCCCACCTTAGCCCTAGGTGCCAAAAACAAATTCGAATCCTAGCCAAAACACACACACACATAGTATCACTAAACCAAGGATTAACCCAAAAGCCTAAGCAAATCAGTAACTTCAACTATACAAGTATACTGGATGGAAGCGGGACAACAATTTCGAAGCAAGTGGCTTTCAAATCACATAAAGGCAAATCTCGAAGCAAGTGGATTTCAATCACATAAAGGCCCATCACAATTGTCTGTCTACTTACTGCACCAGGGTTCTGGGTAAACCAGAGACAACAAGATTGTTTAATTTCATCACTGCACTCATCTCAAGACCTATGTATCCTCCAACAATCACAAGCATGCCCCCCATTTTTCTTTGGCTTAATTATTTCTACAAGCTTATCAAGCAAAAGCAATTTCTCTTAAGTAGCAGATGTTTTTGGAATCAGCTCCTCATACCCCAAAGTCTGTCAACTTTATAATCTGCAAAGAAAAATCCAATTTTCTTTTGCATGTCTAGGTTGTCAATAGCAGACAGGAATCGGGCAGTTCCATGAATATATATTAAGAGACTTCATACTTACAGAGAAACCAGTTGCAATGACCCAAACATGATATTTGAAGGATTCAAGATTCTCCAGCAGCACTGATGAGAGTCTTTGAAGCAAAGATCTGCTTTCACTATTTCTGTCCCAAGGATCAACGCAATTCCTGTAACATAAGTTGAGCTTCCACAAGGAACTTCTGTTTTAAGGCTATATCTCATTGACATACATCTTTATCGACAAAAACTTAAAGAAAATCTGAAGAAGGGCCCAACTATCATCGATATATTGATCACTTGGAAATGTGTGCAAATAAGTATCACCTTTCTCAGCATATCACTCAGGGAGCTGCCTCTCTCCTCCACTTCCAACACAAACATGAACCCCTGTAAGTCTTGTAGGTGCTATAAAACAAAATTAACTAAGAAGTTAACTCTCCTATCTGAATCAAAAAAAAGTAGCGAAGACGCATAAATTGGTTCTCATCATCCCAACACAAAAGCTTAATCAATGCTAGTTCATCCGAACACAAAAGCACGGTATGAGTGTGGCATAAATATTTTCAAGCTCAGATTGCTTGTTGAAAGCAATTTCCTTCATCCGGCTAGCTTTTAGCTGATCAAGCCTTTCAACTTCTACCATAATCAGCAGTTACTATGTCATACAACTTAAGTCCTGCAAGGTAATGGAATTCAGTTTCCTGCTCTATCAAATCCAAAGCAAGAGCCCAGGGAATGGTCACTTCATCTACTGCAGCAGATATGTTATGAGTAACGGGATCAAACAAACTCCGTTCTTCTTGAGGGGCATCCATTAGATTCCAAAGATCAATTAGCTGAGTCGCTAATTCTTCAAGCTGTCGGGGCAAGATGCACATCAGAAGAGTATCCAAAAATATAAGTGGCATTCATGTTTCTACATTTGCTGAACACGAGCTCATGGAAGTTACACGTTCCGAGTCACGAAAAGAAGATTTATTCATCGTGAAGAAGTGAAAGCAAAGAGCTCATATTTCAGAACATCACTTAGAAATTAAACAAAAAGCTTACCATTTGGCAAAGCAACTTTAAAAGCTAGCAGGATATAAGCAAAACCGATAAAGACACATTCTAAAGAATTATCAAGGGTGAATTCCATGATTGTTAACAATTAGTAAGTGCAAATTTCGAAAAGTATAAAAATTAACACATACCTTGTGTAGCCTCTGCTTCTTATCTTCTTTCAGTGCTAAGACTCCCTTAGCCAGACTGGATAGGGTGGCATTGCTAATACTTTTGGATTGTACACATCAGTCGTCGAGTCATTTAAGCTTGGACGAACTTCAGTTACTGTGCTGAGGTACTATCATCCCAAGAACAGCACAGAGATCGTGCACAGTGCTTACAAATTCAATCAGTGAGTCTTCTTTGATCTGGCAGAGTGACAGGTTGCACAAGGTTCTGAGCTTGGATTGGGACGTCTGTTTGTTTGTTTTTTTGTCATGCACAGTACTATCATCCCAGCTGCTAAGCTTCTTCTCGCCTTTCCTCTCAAAATCTTCTCCTCTCAAGATCTGATCGGCCATTGTTTGGATTGGGACGTCTGTTTGTTTGTTTGTCGCAGAGGATGTGGTGGGCGGTGGATGAATACGAAATGGGAAGAAGACTCACTGATTGAATTGGAGACACACGGACTGAATTCCAGCCGAAATTCCCCTTTTAGTACTATTTGAGAAATTTTCAGCAAGCTCTACACTAGAGGCCCACAGCTCCAAAGACTAGAAAAGAAAAGAAAAGAAAAGAAAAATCCTCTTGAGGCCTCTCTCTGACTCTATGGGCCTGATCAAGAGCTTAAGAAGTCCATTGGCATGGTTCCACCGTGGCAAAAAAAAAAGGGAATATGGGAAAATTTGAAAGAAAGATATTTAAAGCTGAATTTTCCCTACAAAGTTTGTCTATAGGTTAAAAATTTTAGATAAGTTATTTTCGTCATATGAACTTTTCGTTGCTGTATTGATGAAAAGGATATGTCTCGACTCCTCTCTCTCTCTCTAAATGGGTCATCAGCACCCTCTTTCGTGCTTGTATGGGCTCTAACCCGTTTAGTTTATTTATACAATATGGAAATCCAGTCTCAATCTTATTATTTTAATTAAAAACTGGGGGGAAAAGCACTGTCGGCCTCAAAAACTTATTACCGTGGATTGGATACTTAAAATGGATAATCACTACTCACTATATATGTATGCAGTTTGGATGAGAATTAAGCTTCTAATCCCCTATCTCTCAATCATAAAATATTATCAGTTTGATAAACTAGAGAATCCACAGCCACCCCACAATAAATCATCTACGGAGACTTTTCACGAAATCAAAGGAAATTTACTGGATAATGTTTTACAGTTTTGCTTATCCTTTTATCCCTCAACTAAATTTCATGACTCATATCTCGTTAACTTGCCTGCTAAAATTGGCCTTTTTTAACAAAACTTATCCGTAAAAAATAAGAGCCCCTACTGCTATGACGCAATTATAGAGCATCTTCAAAAGAAGTAGCAAAATAAATTTCACCCTATATTTGAAGAATTAATGCCACCAAAAAGCACTCCAAAGGAAGTAACAAAAATCTTACCCTACTTTAATTCAGCTTAATTTTTCAGTCTTTTCAACATTGTTACATCAATAAATGTATTTCAAAATGACGATGAAAAATCAAGTATTAAACCAAGAAGGTCTCTAAAAACAATTATGCTACAGGTCTAGATCTCCTGCACAGATCGTGCAAAGATCGCATTGATGACTTGGCCCAAAAGCGCGCACCTATACAAAAATTTTGGGATTTCAAAATTTTGAGAAAATGAGGCCCCACGCACTTTAAGCCATTCAATGCAAAACCATTTGATGTCATTCAAAACTAAAACTCATTTGTAAAATTATTATGTGGGGCCATTTTCTCAAGATTTTGAAATCCACCTATATAAATGGTTTTAGTTTGAATGCATGACTTTAAGTATGTGGGGCCATCTTCTCAAGATTTTGAAATCCGCCAATAGAATAATTGCCGTAAAAACTAGAGAAATGATAACCAAGTGCCTATGTAGTGTGAATTTTTGTGTCATCTCTAAAAAAAATTGTCGTACAAAAAATCTCATTTCTTTAGAAACAAGTTTCACCTCACTTGGATAATGCTACTCACACAACGATCCAAACACAACAACTTACACAACCTCTCACATACATGTGGGGCCCACACATAGTAGTGTGTGTGGAGCCCACATACATGTGAGAGGTTGTGTAAATTGTTGTGTTTGAATTGTTGTGTGAGTATCATTTTTGAAGAAAAATACAGCACTAGATATATATCAACAATATCCTACCGTAAGTATCGGCTTAATACTTGGATAAGAGTTAACCACTTTGATTTGGATAAAGCTCATAATACCCTTATCGGATATGGATAAAACAGTTTAGCCAATATCTCAATTCGATCCCCTATAAATACCCAATAGATATTATACCATTAATCCTCTCCAATTGCCTCTTATCAAACTACATTGACTTCTTTCAAACGTTTGAGAACAAAAAAAAAACAAACCACAAGATGGGTAAAGGAGGAATTTCTCAAGAAAGCCATGGCGAAGAGAATATGGCAGCTTGGCTTCTTGGTGTCAACAACCTCAAAATTCAGCCCTTCAAGCTCCCTTCTCTCGGTACTTCCATATTTTCTTTCGCTTTCCAAACAACGTTTACGTGCACAGATCAGGATACAGATTTGGCTTGAATTGTTTGATGCACATGAATTTTCCATTGTATTGTGAGGTTCACGTGCATCAAATCTGTATCCGAACTCCTAATATGTGCACATAAGTTAGTGCTCAGAGATTTTCCCATATTTTTTTGGTCTTTTATTCCTCTTTAATTGATAAATCCTTTTTCAATTCTTCACGGGAAAAAAAAATAGGTGCCCACGACGTTAGAGTCAGAATCAAAGCTGTTGGTATCTGTGGAAGTGATGTTCACTACTACAAGGTAAGGCCTTATTAACCATTCTTCCATTAGAGGGTTTGGTTAACTCTGTTAATATTACTTCTAATTCATCCCGCATAATTTCTGTATAATCACAGCACATGAGTTGTGGAGACTATCACGTGAAAGAGCCAATGGTGATCGGACACGAATGCGCTGGGATCATAGAAGAAGTCGGGACCGAGGTGAAGTCGCTGTTGCCGGGTGACCGCGTCGCGCTGGAACCCGGCATCGGTTGCTGGCACTGCAACCCTTGCAAAGAAGGCCGCTACAACCTATGCCACGACATGAAGTTTTTCGCAACTCCGCCAATCCACGGTTCCCTTGCCGATCAGGTGAGTCAACTCTGTTTTCATTGCCTTATTGAACCACAATTTTGGCTAAACAAAAACACTTTGTTGTTTTAAATTCACTCTTAGTTTTGAGAATTTGAAAACATCTTTTTGCGTTTGTTGCGCTCGTGTTTTGTTTCCATATGTGGTAGATAGTGCACCCTGCTAGCCTATGCTTCAAGTTGCCCGACAATCTGACCTTAGAGGAGGGTGCGATGTGCGAGCCCCTCAGCGTCGGCGTCTACGCTTGTCGCCGAGCCAATGTTAGTCCCGAAACGACCGTTCTGATCCTCGGTGCTGGACCCATTGGGCTGGTCACATTGCTCGCTGCTCGCGCTTTCGGAGCGCCTAAAGTCGTGGTCGTCGATGTCGACGACCACCGCCTCTCTGTCGCAAAGGAGCTCGGCGCCGCCGCAGTTGTGAAAGTTTCATCAGATATTCAGGTTTTTAAAATCTTCCAACAAAATATCCCAGTTTTTTCGTTTTTCGCTTTCGTTCTCCGAAACTAAATGTCAAGTGCAAATCTGTTATATATGCAGGTTGTGGATAAAGAAGTGGAAGAGATCAAGAATGCCATGGGGGGTGCGGTCGATGTGACTGTGGATTGTTGTGGAATGAGCAAAACCGTTTCCACTGCTTTGGCGGCTACTGCTTCCGGTGGTAAAGTTTGCGTTGTTGGAATGGCTCATTGCCAAATGACTGTGCCTCTCACTCCTGCTGCTGCAAGGTAGCTAGTAACTCTACTTGATTCCGTTATTTGTTTTCTGAAAACAGAATCTAGTCCCCATGTTACTCGGACCTCGTGGAACTAATCATAATTGGGTTTTTTTTTTTGGGTAAATCAACTTGAAATAAAAAACGAGACTAACCGAATATGTAGATCATAACTGGTTGTGGTTTGTTTGTATTGTTTCTAGGGAAGTGGACGTGGTTGGTGTTTTTCGGTACAGGAACACCTGGCCGCTGTGCATCAAGTTTTTGAGCAGTGGAAAGATTGATGTGAAGCCGTTGATCACGCACAGATTCGGGTTTACGCAGGAGGAGGTGGAGGCGGCTTTTGAAACCAGTGCTCGTGGTGGCAGTGCCATTAAAGTCATGTTTAATCTTTAGAGTGGTGTTTCTCCGGTAGCAGCACTGGTTGGTAGTTAGGTTAGGGTTGTTTTTGTTGATGTGAATAATTTCCTCTTAAACTTCAAAAAGAGTTTGGCAATTTTATTATTATTATTATTTTCATGTCGTGGCTTTAAATCCAAAACATGGATTCATTTCCCTTTCTCTTTTTGCTGCATCTGCAAATTTGCTTCTACATGTCTTATTTCAAAGAGTTCAAATGTATTAGAAACTCCCACTTAGGGCCATTGAGAGTTTTTCAAATCCTTTAACTTCAAGTTGAGCTGAGGCGTGGGTAAGTTGTTCGAACATCTGATGTTGTGCGCATAGAGGAGGAATACCATTTAAAGCATTGAGGCCATGTTTGATAAGTGTGCGCATAGAGGAGGAATACCATTTAAAGCATTGAGGCCATGTTTGATAAGTGTGTTAGGACTATAGGATTGCTAATCCTATGGCCTTCATAACTCTTTGTTTGGTTGCAAAAAATGGGATAGGATTAACAAGAGGATGTGATTAGCAATCCCCCTTTTTCACAGGATTAACCATGGGGTACAAGGTATTATGAATCCTATCCCAAGCTCTCTCTTACAAAATGACCACATTGCCCATGGTTTGTCAACTTAATACCAATAATATTCTCCATTACACACTTCACTTACCCATCCAAATCCCTAATACGCTACCTATATTTTGTGGACGCGGCGGCTATGCTGCCTCCATGGCATAGCAGCCCTTACCCAGCCCAGGAACGATATCGTTTTGGAATTAAAAAAAAAAAAACCTCATAACCTTTTTGTTTGTGATCCTATGGAGTAAAAACGTAATTATGAGAGCCTTAGAGACAAATTTTAATTATGTATTTTTAGAATAATAAGATCTTCGCACCGATTCGAACTAATTAAAAATTGGAGCACTTAATTTTTTAACTATTTTTTTTAATATATAAACAGTTTAAAAAAATTAAGTGTTCAAATTTTCAATTCATTTGAACAAGTGCAAAGATCTTATTATTCTTATCGTATTATTTTAAGAGGCCATAATTAAATTTTGTCTCTAGGACTCTCATAATTATGTTTCTGCTTCACAAGATTCTGAATAAAATAATTAATTATGAGAGCCCTAGAGACAAAAATTTATTATGACCCTTCCGAATAATAATATTTTTGCACTAGTTCAAATAGATTGAAAGTTTGAGCACTTAATTTTTTTTAGACTGTTTATATATTAAGAAATATGATTAAAAAATTAAGTTTTTCAATTTTTAATCCATTTGAACCGATGCGAAGATCTTATTATTCTGAAAATATTATTCTAAATAAACATAATTTTTGTCTCCAGGCCTTTCATAATCATGTTTCTGTTCCATAGGATCGCAAATAAATAATTAGTTTATTTGATAGTATAATTAAATAAGATGTTATTTGTTTTCCTCCTTTTAAGGGACATGAATAAAAAATATATGCTTACTTTATTCCAAATATATGTCACAATAATGCATGGATATTTGTCCAAATAAGAATCTGGAAATTGATTGGATGAAAAAATACAAATTGTCCCAAAATGATTGGAAAATACAATCCATCTTTTTTTTTTTTTCATGCAATTCAATAGACCATGTTTTCATCCATGGGTATAATTGGAAATGCAATTAATTTGTAATCCTATCCCATGGTATTCCAATCAAACAAGGAATTGGGATTGGTTATCACAATCCCATGATTTAATCCTAACACAATCAAATATCCACTTGGGATTACACTCGGTATTACTAATCCCATCTCCTTACCAATCTCATCTCCTTACTAAACACTTATCAAACATGGCCTGAGTGGCATAATCGTACATAAGTGGCGGCACGACGGTGGGATTAGGAGTCGGGCCTACCCAGGTTCGAACAGAAACGGCCCAATGGTTAGGACACAAACCTTTGGCTATGTGCCGTGTGTTTTTTTAGCCGTTTTTGGTCGTTTAGGGCTCTGAAAGGCTAAATTTGCTGTTTTAGAAAATAATCTTTTTTCTTATAACTTTTGGTAAGAAAGTCCAATAAAGTCCGTTTTTGTTGGAGAAGTCTAGAATATGTATTAATTTCGGAACTTTCCGAAATTGTATTTTTTCCTTTTCCTAATAGGGTTAAGGTTTGCTTTGTATTTAAGGAGTTGTAAGCCTTAGGGCTGAACAGTTTTTGATTATTATTGTTTGACAAAGTGTCTAGAGAGAGTTTTTCTATGTTTATCCCGTTTGTAATTGTCCTTATTGCACGTTTGTTCTTCGATTCATAGTTACGATCTGCATCAGTTGGTATTAGAGCTTCAAGTTCCAAACCTGACTATGGCCGCAAGACGCGCTGTTGGCGGTTGAGGGGGACGGGGTGATCGTACAGCTTTTGTGGACGACGTTTATGAATGGGATGATGTCGCGCGAGAAGCACGAATAGAGGAGCGGATCCAATAGGTCGCTGCCCTTATTGTTGCGAACTAGCCTTGCCATCGCTCGATCAACCGAAATCCTCTATATGAGGAGGAGGCTACGAGTGACGAAGAGGCCGAAAACCCTTTTGCGGTCAGAGCGCCCGGTGGCGGCGGCTTCTATCAACGGAGGGAAAGCGGTCGTGGGTTCATGGCGGACCGCGATTCTCGACAGTGGGAATCGGGGTTGAAGGTTGATCTTCCTGAGTTTCAGGGGGGTCTGGCATCGAAGGAGTTCCTTGATTTGGTTGCAACTATCGAAGAGATCTTGGACTTCAGGCGGGTCCCGGAGGACAGACGGGTCGCGTTGGTTGTTACCAGGTTTTGAGGTAGGGCTGTGGCTTGGTAGCAGCAGTTGAAGCTGTCCATGTCGAGACAGGGTAAGGAGAAGATTACTTCGTGGAAAAAACTAAAGAAAAGATGCGGGTGGCTTTTCTTCCCCACAACTATCGTTGTTTGATGTATCAGTAATTGCAGAATCTCTGTCAGGGTTCTCGTTCAGTGGATGATTATACTATGGAGTTTCATCAGTTGGTGGTCCGGAATGATATCGCTGAAACGGAGGAGCAACCGGTTTTGAGGTACGTTAGAGGTTTGCGTGAGCAATTTCGGTTTACGTTGAATATGTTCAATCTGTATTTTGTTTCGGAGGCCCATTAAAGGGCCTTGCAGTTGGCAGTTTCTTCGACACAGAGGGCTTTTGCCACCTCTGTCGAAGTTCCAACTTCAACATTGACAAATCTCTGTCCAAGCATATGAGGTATCACCGCACTGCCACCATTCCTTGCTTGGATCAGACTTGTGCCAAAAAGTTTGATAATGCTGCGGAAATGACCTACCACTACAACAAGCGCCATCCGTATGTGGAGGTGCCAAGGAAGTAGTAGGCCCCTTCTCATCACTACAACAAAAATTGTATAAGGGGACGAATTTTTTTCGTCGGCAAAGAGGCAAAATTCATCGCCAAAGGAATCGGCGACGAAAAAATTCGTCGCCACCATTTGTCGACTTTAGTTTCACGCAAAAGGGTCCTAACGACGAATTTTGTTTTTTCGTCGGCAATATTTTTTTTGACGACAAAAAAAAATTTCGTCGTAACTAGTGTTTTTTCCGAAAAACAAGAACACCCCGTTCAACTGTAGCACCATTTTCAACCACTACCGTGTTTCGAACCCTCTACCTCTTGTATACGCGGCCTGAACCCAACCACCACACTAGCACCCGACTTGTTAACAAATGCATAATATTTTTTATATATACTATTTACAACTCGTTTTTTTTTCCTAACCACCACCACCACCACACCCCCAATACAACCACCAAACCACCACCACTTCACTACCACCAAAGGTGAGACCCCAACCACTGCACCACCACCATCACTCCTCATCCACCACCACCATTCCTATAACAACACCCCACTACCACCACTCCTCCTCCACCACCACCACAATCACTACTCCACCACACCACCACCACCACCACCACAACCAGAATCAATAACCTACAAATCCCATTATTAATTATGTTTTTTTTTTTTTATGGTATGAGCTCGGCCTTGCCAGTGTACCACCCAAACTAGTCACTCCACCCCTCTTGAGCGTGAGAGTAAGGCTCCATTTGGATGAAAAAGACACTCAATGACTTATTTTGTCATTATTCAAAAAAGAATTGCATTTGTTAATTTTGCGTCAAATTTTTGTAACTTATTGATTCGTCTCGATGAGAGGAATTGAAAAGGTATTAAATTTTAATCAAAACATTTATTTTTTTTTAAAAGACAACAATAAGTCAAAACTGTGAGTTTTTATCATAATTTTTTACTTTTCCGATTTCTCTTATAAAAAAATTAATAAGTCAAAAATTTAACGCAAAACCAACAAATGTGATTTTTTTTAAATAAAGACGAAAAAATAAGTCACTTTCTTTTTCATCCAAATGTAGCCAATTCTTGGGCTCCCTAGTGACTAGTCGCCATCATTTTTTTCATTTATCTTTTTATGATTAGGTATTTGAGTTAGAGTTAATTACGCACATTTCAATTAGTTTTAAAAAATAAAATTTAATGTCCACTATCGACGACGAAATTTGAAATTCATCGCCCAAGGGTACTTATTGGCGACAAAATTTAAAATTCGTCTCCTATGGGGTACTAATTGGCGAGGAATTTTAAAATTCGTCGCCGATGGGTACTTATTGGCGACGAAATTTAAAAATTCTACTTATTGGCGACGAATTTTTTTCCTCTCAAAAAATATCACTTTTTACGACGAAAATCCAATTTCCTCGCCAAAAGGTGTCATTTAGCGACGAATTTAGATTTCGTCAACAGTTTTTGTCGCAATACACCATTTTTGTTGTAGTGCGTTCTCTCTCAGAATTTCTGTTTGAGAAATTTCTAATTAGGGCAAATGAAACTTACTCTAGTAAAGTAAATAAGTCCTTGAACCTATTATTACTGTTTATGTGTTTGCATAATTGCATTTTGAACCAATAGCGAATGTGAGTAATCAGAACGGATGATTGTTGATTTTGTTCTTTTAACGGTTTAGCTGTGGAAAGTTAATCTTTCTACTAGGCAGTAATCTTGCCAGGACAGTAAATCACTCTGTTCAACAACTAGATTTTGTGCTATGTCTTATAGATTTAAGCAGTCTTAGTTCTTCCGTTTGGCTATCAACTATTCCCACATATATCTGCAAAATTTGAGGAATCACTGTATTTGTATGGGAACTTAGGTTTGATTAGGAATTACGCCATCTGCTTTTTTACAGGTAGGTTTTGTATTGTATGCAATGTCACATATCAAAGACATGCTATGTCAAAATGGACAAAGATAGTGGTGTACGAGTTTATATGAATAAAAGAATTATAACAAATAATTTGTGAGAATTACTATTTGGCGCAGACATTCTGCGGATGTGTGCTTGATTTTGACGGGACAAAAAAGAAAAGATGCACCATATTAGATCCCTTCATTAGTTGAGGTGGCCAATAGTAACGTCGGGTTGTTGGTTTAGGTTGCAACCGTTTGAGGGTGCGTGTGCCTTTAGGCACGGACATTCACTGGTCATAGAATATGCATAGAAAAGTGTACTCTTAAGACACAAGTAAAAGTCTGATAAAGCAAGTCAGTGAAATCACTAGGTAGGTCGAGCCACCAAACGATCCAGGATCAGTACGATCTCACTGAAATAACTGAATGGCGGACTTATGAAATTTAATGAGCATGCCTTCGTTCTAATAAATTTTGGATTCACACAAGGTCATGAAATACGAAGTATAGATTACCAGATTGAAACCACTTATGTGTAAGTTTTGGTTGGCTACATATTTTTTGGTAACGTTGCATAACAGAATGGACTATAAATCCTTTCATCGCAGAAGTTATCCCACATCTCTTAGCTCATGTGCCATGGAAGATAGTTTGCCTTTACATGGCACAGTGCCAGATGTTATACCATTTATATCAATAAAAAAAAGAAGTGGCTTATTGATATATAGCGGACTCCTACAACTTCTATATCATAGACTCGAGACCTCTCTCAAAAATAACTGAGTTTTCCGGGACCATCCGCGAATGGATTGTGTGAATAGTCGGGGGGTGTTTGGGAGCCAACTTTTTGGCTTTTCATTTTTTACTTTTTGGCTTTTTGACTTTTGAGATTATGATCGGAATGTATTTTGTATTTAGTAGAGTGTTTGGATAATATGTACAGAATGCATTTTGCAATAGGAGTAGTGTTTGGAAGATATGAAATAAAAATGAATTTTGGATTAATTTTTACTATGTTGCCCCTGCAACTATTTCTACTAATACGTGGCCCTCCCTTCTACCAATGCCCCCACCCACTATCAGTACTCTTCTTCTTCCTTTACTTCTTTACTTTTCTTCTTTTCAACACAACAGACACACAGGGCTGAGAGAGAGAGAGAGAGAGAGAGAGAGAGAGAGAGCAGCGTGTGAGAGACGGAGGGAGGGAGAGAGAGAAAGAGGGGAGTCCGGCCACCGCTACCTCCTCATCACCGCCTTCAACCGCATCACCTCCTCCATAACCACCGCCACCAAGCTCACCCCACCACCGGTTCCCACCACCAACCGAGATCCGGAGATCCCCACCCCTTCAAAATGAGAAATTATCAAAGAAGAGAGAGGGTAGACTTGTCTTTTGACATAATTGGATCCGAAAATGGGAAAATGGGAATTCAAAAAGCTCCTAAAACCTCTTTTTCCGTTTTATTTTAGAAACAACAAATTGGAAAATCTAATTTACCTAAAATCCATTCTCTCTTTTCCTACCAAACACCAAAAATCCGAAAATGACAATTGAAAAATGCAAAACCAGGCCTCCCAAACACCCCTAATAGGCTTCTAATTATTTTCTTGCATTACCAAAGCTGGTCTGTAGTGTTCCATCCATGTGTCGGCGGTTCAAGGAATATGTACATTAGATATTCGTATGTTTTGTGTCGAAATAGAGATTACAATTTTAAGCTCGTTTTAGATTACCGTTCGATGGTGGATGATTTGTGATGATTTATGACTTCTTGCGTGGGCTGATAATATCAAAAAAATTCATCCTGGTTCGCCCCCGTCTCATAATTTTAGCCTAATTTAGTACTCTGCTTTTTCCTAATATCGTGTCATCTTTTTGAATAAAAACAATGAAGTACTTTAATTGAGATTAAATTCTTTATACCGCCGGTGTAAATATTTGTTTCCTTCAAATCAATTATATTACGCCACGTCGCAATGTTTTATTAATTGAGACCACTGTTTTGCAATATGATGCAATGTAAAGAATTTATTCTCACTTTAATTTTGTGCATAGTTTTATGAATTTTTGGAATCTTTTTTTCTTTTCCTTACTATCCTTAAAAAAAAAAAAAAAAGACACGACTTTCCAAAAAGACAAATTATGGTGATTTTTGTGAAGTTTTTACATTACAATGAATTATTTAACTATATGAAATAAAGGGGGAAAAGGTTTTTTCACAATCTTTTCTTACCACGTGCATGGTAAATTTTTTCTTTTACTCGTGAATTAACGACATTGCTTTTTAATACTGTAATAATGAAAAATATAGTAATATCATCATAATTTCATGTCAACTAAATTAAAAGACAAATCAATTAATCAATCTATACTCTATGCAAATGTGTTAGAGCCTCCCAAGCCTCCATCTCTAATTTTCTAAAGTTTTCATTTTCTTTTAATTTAGTATAAAAGTACAAAATTATGACCGAAAGTAAAAAAAAGATTCACTAAAGACGAAAAAAATATCAAACAACTGTTTTATTTGTCTAAAATGTCGTTTTATTTGAATTTTTTTGACATCCGTCCATATTTTTTATACTTTTTCGATTCATCTCGTCGAGAGGCAATTTACCGGCTGCCAACTCCCAACCACCTCAACCCCTCCATCGACTTCCAAGTCGAGGGATTGATCCAAGCCCAAAAAATAATTAATGGTCCAACGACTGTTTCTCTTAAGTCTAAACGAATTTTTCGTCAGGTCTCTCTTATATACTCATAATTGTCATCTTTAATCCATTACTGATTGCTTATGTTTTAGTACCACAAGAAAACTTAGTCCACTTCAAAAAGAATTACAAATAACTGAAACTTCGAAAAAATCACTTTAAGATTGGATCGATGCACAATGATCCAGCCGCTAATTGTAATCATGCGCGCAATTGCAGAACTTAATAAGGTACTCCCTCCGTCCCAGTTTGTTTGTCTAATTGTCGAAATACGTGTCTTTCAAAAATATACTTATATCTTACATTTTATAATATATATTTTTTATTTTGAAGATTTTGTATAATAAAACTAATTGAGATCTATCAAACAAGATCCATATTGCATATTAAAAACATTATGAATTGAAAATTATAGCCAATTCTTTAAGAGGTCAAATGCTCTCAAAAAGTCAAAAAGGGGACAAATAAACAGGGGACGGAGGGAGTAAGAAGCAATATCTAGAGTTAATTTCTTAGTTTTTGCATTGCGTATAGTAAATACGTACAGCTAGCTCTGAATTAATTTAATTTTTTTGAACGTGAAAAATCCTAATTCTAAGCTAACCCGGGTGATGTGGAGGGTTAGGAAAGGAGGGAATTGAACCCGCCAGCCAACTGGTGAAAGGAGGTGCCTAAACACAGCAGCCCGGCCCGAAATGCATTTACATGTTTACCAATTGTCTTCCTCTCCCTCTTAGAATTGCTGAGCAAAAAAAGACCTATATTTCATTTTTGTGTTAGGTTTGACGTACGACATGATTGTTTAATAAATACAAAAGTGACTTCGAAAAAAAAAGATTATTTGGGAGTCAACATATTACAACATTAATGAATTAAGCAAGTGTTGATTTAGATCAATCAAGTAGGTAGCAGTACGGTCCATAATCATGTACTCCACATTGAGATTTCAGATTTATTAATTTTTTACTAATAAACTTGGCAGTTTTGTCCAACACCAACAACTTCAATTTCTAAAAATTCAGGGAGAAGATAAAACTTGTTCGTCTAGCTTCGTTGCCACTTTAAAGCTATCCGTTCCTCGATCCAATGGTCCAGATTTCACGGCAATGAACGGTTCTGATTCGTCTATATAATTTCTAATTGTCTTTTGTTCAAAAAAAAAAAGAACTCATGCATTCTCCCCAAAATCTACATCAGAATTTAGATTATAGCTATAGTAAGTAATACAAGTAATTTGCAATTAATTAATCAGGAAAACGCAAAAGGCACACAACTTAGCCCAAAAAAAAAGAAGGAAAAAAAAGGTCCTATAAACGGAAGCAGGGCCATGAGGCATAACAGGTCACTTTGCTCATAAAGGGGTACTGTGCCGAGTCCCGAAACTAAATCCAAATTGTTCAGTTTGTAGAGTTCAATGCATCCAGAGTGATTATAGACCACCATAAATAATGAAGAAGATAGGACTTTGATAACCTAGTGACAAAAACACATTTGTATAGGACGAAAACCCATGTACGAAAAATCAGGCTAAAAAATATGATCCGTTCATTATGTTAAAAGTTAGATCATATTGATTTTTCATGGAATGGTTTTGTATGCTTCGATCTCCATAAAGTGATCAATTGAGATCACGATTCACGCTTTGAGGTAAGGTTAGGGACGACACCCGTTCCGCTAGCAAACTGGGCCCAGGTCCCTTAAACAGGCAAATTTAGCTGGGCAGCGGTGCTATCCTCACCGCTCTATTTCATCACTCCTCCCACTGCAGCGTTTATTCTCACTATTCGTCTCGGCAATCAATGATTCGGATTAAAGAACAATTAAACTCTTTCCTGAAAGAGAGTTTTAAAAATCTAACTGTCTAAAACACTTTCGGACGATGAAATTGAGAAAGGTGGATGAAGCGGTTTGAAACATAAGGGTGGGATAGACTTTCTGTTAGTTGGAACGGAAGAACCGAAGAAGTCATATTTCTAGTCAGTAGGTCATTAGAAGGAAGAAGGTTCATGCACGTTACTTTAAGACTTTGAGACTTTTGTTGAACCAACTTCCACCTACAATACGTCCAAAGACTTCCACACCCTCTCTCTCTCTCTCTCTCTCTCTCTCTCTCTCTCTCTCTCTCTCTCTCTCTCTCATATATACACAAGTTTATAACCCCCACAATCACTGATTCACTATGTACGTATCATTATAATTCAAATCTCTCTCACTTCTCTATATTTTTTCACGAAACATGGCTCTCTCCTCCTCCGCACCCAATCCCACAAAAACAATAGCTGATGCAGCCTCGTGGTACCGTGCCATAGTCGTAGTAACCCTCATCTTGTTCACCTCTGTCAAAGAGATCACCACAAGTGACGAAGAACCGGTGCTGAGGGGAAACCATCTCTTGGACCGGCCTTGCGACGAAATCTACGTCGTTAAAGAAGGTGAAACCCTCCATACAATTAGCGACAAGTGCGGCGACCCATTTATCGTCGAGCAGAACCCACACATCCATGACCCGGATGATGTTTTCCCCGGTCTCGTTATCAAGATTACCCCTTGTTATAAACCCAGGAAATCGCAATGGTAATTTAAGTAGTACTAGTATCTGCAGAGAAAATTAGGTAGTACTCCCACTTTCTTTAATACTACTACACATTATACGATTGACCATGTTGTTTTGTTTGTCTCTTTGGAAGATAGTTTCTTGGCAAGTGAAAAGCAGAGAGATGGACATGATTGTAGATTCCAATGACTGTTGCATTTTAATTTGCACTCAATGGTTGTATTAGATTTTTGTCATAGTTTCTATTTTTACGTACGAGTGAGGAAGTTTGTAATGTTAAGGAAGAAATATATATAGTCTCACATTGTTCGGAAGTGAAATGATTGATATCGGACATCTTCACTTATTACCAATTGATTTTGTAATGTGCTGTTTTATGCCACATTTTATGAAATTCACAATCCATACTATACAATAAAGAAAGGCTTCATGTGACAGATATCAAATGCGGCTACACGTGAAGGGGACAACTTGAGTAAATGGAACTTAATTTGCCTTTTTTTTTTTTTGAATATTTCTAACGACTTTAAAATATAGCAGAAATCTTGAAAATATGGATTTTGTTGAGCTGGTCACTAGTTAATTTTTTTTCTGATTAATTAGTTAACTAATTTAGTGACTAAAAAAAAGGCTCGCAAAGAACGTGTTCATTTTTTTCTTGCAAAAATATTGCTGTCTGTGTAATATTTTTTTCCCTAGCTATTCGTCATTTTCAGCTCCACCGCGAGCTACTTACAAGTCCTTAAAAATCTAGTTATCCCCACGAAGCAATTAGTATTATAGCTATTGACCTAATTCTATTTTAATGGCGGGTTTCCAACTGTCAGGAATCTAGCCTAGCTAGCACCAACATATCTCGAATCTTGAATTTTTAGACATTGTAAATCGAAGGAGCCGAGCAGTACGTGTTTTGTTCGATCTTGATTCTAAAGCTTAACAAGCTTCAAAATTTAAAACGTTCAAGCTTGGTGTGCCAATGCAACAAGTCAATCTCAAACGAGCTTTTAACGAGCGAATATGAGTTGGAGCTCGAGCGGTTTGATTTGTTTATCCGCCTTAATCCATATGTGTGTATATATACATATGCAAACATTTGTACATTACATATACATATAAGGCATACATATACATATATCTATTGACAATTCTTTAGATTTTTATTTTTTAATTTGTCAAGAACGTTCAATAGAAATAAAAAAGACACATTTGTCCTTATAT
The DNA here is from genome assembly GCA_019656295.1 of Rhododendron mucronatum var. ripense. Classification (NCBI taxonomy): domain Eukaryota; kingdom Viridiplantae; phylum Streptophyta; class Magnoliopsida; order Ericales; family Ericaceae; genus Rhododendron; species Rhododendron mucronatum. Next base: position 1,315,550 of record BPLT01000050.1, on the reverse strand, counting down.
TTAATTACAAAAGGTGCTTGTTCTTCGACTCAAAAAATATAAATATGAGAGACTTTTGGCCAAGTCTCCCTTTCATTTTTGTGTTAGGTTTGACGTCATGATTGTTTAACAAATACCAAAGTGACTTCGGAAAAAAAAAAAGAGATTATTTGGGAGTCAACATATTACTGTACAACATTAATGAATTTTTCAAGTGGTTGATTTAGATCAATCAAGTAGCTAGGTAGCAGTACCATTTACTATCTCATAATCTCATAATACTACAATAATAAGGTACGTCGTCAAGCCTGGCCTGCATTTGAGATTTATTAATTTGACTAATAGACTTAGCAGTATGGTCCAACACCAACAACTTCAATTTCTAAAAAAATACAGGGCCGGAGATCAGATCGATGAAACTTGTGTGTCTAGCTTCGTTGTCACTTTAAAGGCGGGGCACTAATATTCTTTTTGTGCATGAGAATAGGGGAATTAATCAGTACAAAGCAAAAGACACACAACTTAGCCAAAAAAAAAAAAGAAAAGGGAAAAAAAAGAAAGAGGTTCAATACGCCTTTAAACGGAACCAGGGCCCTGAGGCATAACAGGCCACTTTGCTCATTAAAGGGTAGCGTGCCGAGTCCCAAAACTTGATTCCAAATTGTTTACTTTGCGTCCAGAGTGATTACTGTTGTAAATAATCCAGTGACAAAAACACACTTGTACATAATGAAAACCCATGCACGAAATATCAAGCTCAAAAAATATGATTCGTTCATTAGGTTAAAAGTTAGATCAAATTAAATTTTTTTTTTTTTGGAATTGTTTTATATGCTTCGATCTCCATGAAGTTACCGATTGAGATCGCGCTTTGAGGTAAGGTTGGGGACGACACCCGTTCCGCTAGCAAACCAAGCCCAGGTCCCTTTAAACAGGCAAACTTATAGTATTTTTTAAATTTATTTATTATCATTATCGTATTAGTTGGGCAACGGTGCTACCCGCACCAATCTATTTCACCACTCTCCTCACTGAAACACTCATTCTTACCGTCCGCCTTGATAATCAATGGTCTGAATTTTAAAAGAACTGTTGAACTCTTCCTCGATAGAGTCTTTTAAAATCCGGATCATCTAAAATACTTTCAGATGATGAAATTGAGAGCGGCAAAAGAAGAGGTGAAAATGAAACATAGCGGTGGAGTAGACTTTCTGTTAGTTGGGAACCGAAGAAGTCATATTTCTAGTCAGTTGGTCATTAGAAGGAAGGTGGTTCATGCATGTTACTTAAGACTTTGAGACTTTTGTTGAAACCGGCCAACTTCCCCCCACAATACGTCGAAAGACTTCCGCACCCTCTCTCTCTCTCTAGATTTCTCTCACTCTCCCCCTTGCATATATACACAAGTTTATAACCCCCACAATCACTGATTCACTATGTATGTATCATTGTAATTCAAATCTCTCTCACTTCTCTATATTTTTTCACGAAACATGGCTTTTTCCTCCTCCACACCCAATCCCACAAAAGCAATAGCTGATGCAGCCTCATGGTACCGTGCCATAGTCGTAGTAACCCTCATCTTGTTCACCTCTGTCAAAGAGATCACCACAAGTGACAATGAACCGGTGCTGAGGGGAAACCGTCTCTTGGACCGGCCTTGCGACGAAATCTACGTCGTCGGAGAAGGTGAAACTCTCCATACCATCAGCGACAAGTGCGGCGACCCATTTATCGTCGAGCAGAACCCACACATCCATGACCCGGATGATGTTTTCCCCGGTCTTGTTATCAAGATTACCCCTTGTTATAAAACCAGGAAATCGCAATGGTAATTTAAGTAGTACTAGTATCTACCGAGAGAATTAGGTAGTACTCCCACTTTATTTTTGTAATAATACAAATTAATTATACGATTGACCATTTTGTTTTGTTTGTCTTTTTGGAAGACTAGTGCCGGGGTTCGTGCTCCACACGAATCACGTGCTCAATAAAAAAATTCGAAGCAATATCGTTGTTTTGAGGATTGGAATATGATGACGTTTGGTGCGAAATGAAAGATGATTTGTTTTTATACATGCATTCATTAGGTGGAAGTTCAATACCAAGAGTACTTGATCTAATACCTATAAGTATTTGATCTAATCGTCTAACTTTTCATTCTCTAAAAACTTGAATGAAAAGTTAGATGATTAAATCAAGCACTTATAGATATCGGATTGAGCTGATTTTTTGCAGAGGCCTTTGAAAAAATGTTTTAAATATAATGAATGGCTCGGATCACTTGTGTGGGACCCTTAGTGGGCTCCACATAGAAATCTGTGCCAGTAGATTGGTTCCTAATTTAGTGACTAAAAAAAGGCTCGCAAAGAACGTGTTCATTTTTTTCTTGCAAAAATATTGCTGTCTGTGTAATACTATTTTTTCCCCTAGCCATTCGTCATTTTCAGCTCCACTGTGAGCTACGTACAAGTCCTTAAAATTCTAGTTATCCCCACCAAGCAATTAGTATTATAGCTACTGACCTAATTCTATTTTAATGGCGGGTTTTCAACTGTCAGGAATCTAGCCTAGCTAGCACGAACATATCTCGAATAACTTGAATTTTTAGACATTGTAAATCGAAGGAGCCGAGTAGTACGTGTTTTGTTCGACCTTGGTTCGAAAGCTTAACAAGTTTCAAAATTAAAAATGTTCAACTTTGGTGTGCTAATGCAACAAGTTAATCTCAAACGAGCTTTTAACGAGCGAACATGAGTTGGAACTCGAGCGGTTTGATTCGTTTATCCGCCTTAATCCACGTGTGTATATACATATGCAAACATATGTACATTTACATATACATATATACTCCGGCAAATGATTTTGTACATATATATATATATATATATATATCTGCATTTGAGATTTCAGTTGTTTTTGTTTAAATATAATAATAAGAGCAAAATACTACGTACTAAATCACTAGTATTTTATTTGTTCGTTTTCTTATTTTTTATATTTTTATCTCCCACCACTCATCAATACTTTATTTTCTTGTCAAAACTCTTTCAAGAGAGCAAAGTTAGTAGTTCAAATTATAACATTGAATTAATGAAGACCTGATTATTCTTCGACTCTGCCATCTCCCCGATGCTAGCTTTGGGCTCCAACTCTTTGCCGATATGGAATAAGGCGGGGATGGAGGACGACAAATATATCCAACTCTGTCCCTCCCTAGGTCCATCTCTATTTCGCAATGTTTGGATGCATAAGTGGCCCATTGTGCAATTTAGTATTGTTATAGTTTCCATGGATTAAACTGGAGCCCAATGTGTCATTACGATCCAAGCCCAAATCATGTTGAAATCAATGATTTCAAATCATGGACGACAATGTTGGGCTTTAGCCCATAAACATGAATAAGGCAAAGAGACAAAAAGTAGGAGTAATTCAAGGATGAAGTCAGAAGACTTGGCAGTGGTTACCACCACAAAAGATTTTTAAAAATAATACCATTACATTCAAAATAAGAATATGTATCCCCACATTATATCCCACCAACACTAGATTTTTTTTTAAAAATTACTTTGTTGTTAAATAGAAAGCCTTTAAGTCCTCTAGCTTTTGTTTTAATAAAGGAGGACCAAAAAATAGTCAAAAGCGAAATTTTATAGGCCTAAGTGAAATGTTACAAAACATGAGGTCTAAATTAAGCAAAACCAAACTTCAAACTTTGTCTTTAATGCAAATTATGTTCGTATTAAGGTGTTAGTAGCCGTTAAAAAAAAAAAAAAAGGGTGTTAGTATTTTTTTTTAATCAAATTTGTATTAAGTTGTTAGATAAACAATTAAACACAAAATGGAAGGAATGTTTTAAAATGTCCCCCGCTAGTGGACGGTGGATTTAGAGTCTCTCAAAATTAGTCGAAGTTTATGTAAGCTGGTCTGAACCACTCAGTTAAAAGAAAAAAGAAGTTATGTTTTTCTGAAAGAACAAGAAGTTTGGTTGTGGTATAGAAAAAAAAAAAAAACAAGTTTGGAAAGACAGAAATACAGTAAAAAATAACGAACGGACAAAAGCGGATATTGTTCTTTGTTGTTTGTTAGTAGCAATAAATAGAGCTTTGAATGATCCCCGTGGACAGTTAACCCACCCTTATATTCGGAACAAGAGTTGTGTTCTGTTCAATGAACGGGGCGACAAAAGCACATTGGGGTGAAATTTATTCATACATTGTTTTTTTGAACAGCAAAAAATTTATTAATCTCCAAATTTGAAAATTACAGAGATTAAAAGAATAAGAGCACAAGAAAATTGAAATTACTCCCTCCGTCCCAATTTATTCCACCTACTTTGATTTTCACGAAATTTAAGGAAACATTATACTTACATTGACTTTTGATCAATTTTACCATTTTACCTTTTTAAGAAAATATTGCTAAAATTTTGTACAAAAAAATAATTGAACCCACCAAATTCAAAAGTACTCTCCTGACATGTGATGAAGAGAATGGAGCCAAATTCAATGTTTTGCCGGCCATTTGCTCTGTTTTTCTTTAACCATGTTTAAAATTTGAATTTGGGAGGGGGAAAATTTCTCCTTAAATCTCTCTTCTTAAATGAGGGGTGAAATGGTAATCTAGATATCTAAATATGGAAAGTTTTGAAACAAGCGTATCATTTTGGGACATCCCAAAAAGGAATAAGAGCGGAACAAATTGGGACGAAGGGAGTACTTAATCTTCATAGGTACTCGAGACCCAAGTGCTGGTCAAAAACCAACAAAATCCTAAAACACCCCAAACCCGAAATGCCGCCTATCTCCTGATCTATCACCATGCTTGAACAAACCCTGCCCAAGTTGCCAACCTACCAAAGAGCTGGAAATCGAAGCACCACCGTCGTCGCGAGGATCACCGTGAACCCACCGTATGTCACCGATCCCAAAAACACCCCGAGAGAAGCCAGCAACCTCAGATCCCGTTCTCATGCTCATTGTCATGTACATTGAACCAAACACAAAGTTAATAATTTATTGTGTGTGTGCAAGTATTAATAAAATAATGCTATGATCAATTAAAACAGAAAATAAGAAGAAAAATTCATAAAAACCTAATTAAATTAGTAATCCATAAAACATAAGGAGCAAACCATTCGAACCAAAAATGGTCACCTATGGTAGGGACAAAATTCTAGTATTAGGAAGCTTCCGATGCATCTGATTACCTTATTTCAGCCCACCCCATGCTCTCTCTCTCTCTCTCTCTCTCTCTCTCTCTCTCTCTCTTCCCTCCACGTTTTCTCTCACTGATTGCATAATCCCCTGTTTTCTCTCTCCCATTTTAGAAATAAAAATAAATCAAAATTTTAGGAATTTAGGATTGAGGGTTGAGAGGCTTTTGGCTTCAACTACATTTCTATAATATATATATATATAGATAGATAGATCTGTTTTGCTGCAGTTATGATCCATATGGTCACGTGTGTGTATGTATATACACACACTTTTGGCTTATATTAGCCATTCAATATTTTTGTCAAAGAGGTTACGGTTAGTTAATGTCGATGCATAACTTTATGTAACCAATTACTCCTACTTAGCAATTTTTTATTTTTTTACGTCACGTTCAATAGTTACAGTTGTTGGAAAATATTTCGTATATAATATTTTGCTTTCGGGTGTGAATTTAAATCGAATTGATGTAGAATCGTGTCTTTTGAGTGGCATATGTTTATCGTGAATGGACGCGTTTATTATGAACAGAGTTGTTCCTATTTTCCTGGTGACTATTTGGAAAGTCACTAGATGAAGTATAGGTCAAGTGACCCCCCACTGATTTCCATTTGGACTTCGGGTTGGTGCTGTGAGGTGTACAACACCGTGCTGCGCACCTCCGAATCGTCGGATTGTGCATCCGATGGTTCGGATCTCATCTTGGCAACCAACGATTGAGAGTCGTTCATTACCGAGATCAGATCCGAGTCGTCGAATGCACGATCCGACGGCTCAAAAGTGTGCAGCACGGTGTTGCGCATACCACTGCACATCACCGTCCCCCAATTCTTCCAATTTTCTCCATTGATGAGTGATATTTAATTTTGACCCCACTATTAAGATAGAATGGCCTCTAGCGTGAATCACAGGTTTTTTTTTTTTTTTTTTTTTTTTTTTTTCCCGCAATCACAGGTATACTAAAAGTTGCATATTTGCCCCACACCCCGAGAAATTGATTTTGGTAGGAATGGCAAAAAAGATTGGACATGTTTCTAAATTATTGACCTCACAGCCCTAAAGTTCTACACTTGCGCCCCTGTTTATATCGGATCCTTCGTTCATTTTGGGTTGTTCATTTTCTTGATATATTTGTGAGAGTACAAACACAAGTTTTGATTCGACAGATCCATCGATTGCAGTGTTGTTTCTGTAGGGCGCTCTACGATTTGTGGGCTGTTAGATCTGTCTTATGTACAAAGTACAATACTCGCCTTGATCATGACCTTGTTTCATCGATTCCAAGTTTTGAGTTATGATTTTATTGCGTTTTCATTGGGTTCATCACAAAAGTAAACGAAAGTGAACATTTTTTTATTTCTAACAATATTAACAAAACATTATATTCATTACGTAAGGTCCATAACAAATAAATCTAATAAACAACTGAAGAAATACTTCTTCTGTCCCGATTTGTTTGTTCTATTTTTGACTTATAAACGTCTCAAATTAATTATCCAATTTCAAAATCAATGGCTCAGATTATTTAAATTTTCAAATCAATGGATTAGATTTGATTTCCTTAAATGGATAAACAAATCGGGACGGAAGGAGTAATCACATATGGGAAAAATATATTTTATATGCAAAGATAACAACTAACGATCAATTTTTGCTTTTTGCAATATTTGACCCTTTTACCTCTCAATAAAGAATATGCATGGGTGAACTTAACGAGTCCGGCTCCTCTTCAATCCCTTTAAATGGATTAGAGGGACCACTCTTTCCAATCCTAACTCGGAAAAGAAATTTTCAATCACACTTCAATAATTGGGACCGTTCATAATTTTAATTCCCTGAGAGCATCTAGTATGCCAAAAATCAGTTTGATGATTATCGTTTGATATTCTGCCTTGTTCTTTTCACAATTCAAAAAGAATTTTTCAAAAAATTCCCCTTAGATTCTCTCTACTTCCAACATTTCTCTCTCTATCTCTCTTCACTTATTACCTCTACTATTTTTCAAAATAAATTTCAAACTCCAATCCAAACAAAGCAGAATCAATTTTCAAAATAGCTTTATATTGCAAAAAATTTAGAAAGGGGTTTTGTTCCAATGTTGCAATCTTATATTTGCAAGTTAATGTGTTCCAAAATCATATCTAATGTCCAATAAATCTGATTTTTGGCATACTTCATGTTCTCAACGAGGAAAACAAAATGAACTGTTTCGATCATTGACATGAGATCGTAAGAAAGTTGGGAAAAAAATCGAAATGGTCCATGTAGTTTAGTGTTTATGTCAACTTGGTCCCTGCAGTTTGAATTGGCTCGATTTACATTCTTAGTTTCCATTTTGTTTTAACTTAGTCCAATTACTAACTGTCGTTAGCCTCTGTCAACCGTATACACAAATGGGTGCATTTTCTAGTGAATTACCGAACCATTTCTTCTCTAACCTCACAGACCTAAAGCCTTTTCCTAAAAAGCAAAACGGAGTCACTTTTTTTTTTCTTCTAAAAATCGGGTTCTCTGGCTTGTGTTATTTTTTCTAAAATACTTGAATTATTCTTCCGATATTGAGGTGATAGGCACACCTAAACTCTATGCTCGGTGGAGATTCGAAGTTTTTTTCTAAACTCTATTTGTGGCCCGAACTATGGCCGGACCTGATTCTCCTTTACTCAGAGATATGTAGGCAACTAGATGAAAGCTCGATCCCTTTTTAAAATAAAACCCACTTCATTTTCTAAAATTCAAAAAAATATTTAAAAATATCTGAACCTCTTTTATAAAACACAAAACTCCTCATTTTTCCTTTCCTTTCAAGAACCACGTCGCAATCCATAGGAATCAGATCACTTATTCAGGCCCTAATCCCTCTCACTCCTTCCCCTCGAAAGCGAACGAGACACATTTCGGTCGAAGGTAAAATCCCGGGCGTAACAAATGGAAAATGGAAGTCGTGAAACAAAATGGAGAAGGGAACAATGGAGCTCTGTGTTTTGGTTCAAAGGCATATTAGGGTAAAAGGAGAATGACATATTACGATTTTAACCCGAGAAAAGGGGCCCATTCGTGTATGGGGTTAATGGAGTCTAACGAAAGTTAGTAATTGAACCAAATTGAAACAAAATGAAAATTATAGAGTGTAAATCGAGTCAATTCAAACTGCAGGGAATAAGTTGATACAAACACTAAACTACGTGCAATGACCATTTCGATTTTTTTCCCAAGAAAGTTTTACGGGCCAAGATTGGAAAGTGTTTTCTCTCCATTAATGACTGGAGATGAGCCAGACTCAAACTGAACATCATTTAGCATTTTTAGTCATAAGATTTTCTTCGATAGCACTCATTATACTCGTAGATACATAAAAAGTTATCCCCAGTGTAGTTGAGCGAATGCTGAACCAAAGACTTCCTTACTCAAATTTAAAAAGGACTCTAATGCTGTAGGTTAGTGACCCTAAATTTAATATAAGCTAGTTTGGTAACAACTAATCTATTATTAATTCACCAGTAGTCTAATGATATAGCTGTAATTTGTTGAAGCATCAATGTACTTAAATTTTGGACAACACGCCATCACCTGTCCAAGAATGGAAATTAATCATGCTGAACTGTTTTTTCATCATCTCTTCTAAAACTAATAGGTGTTAGGGAATGCTTCAATTAAGTCTTTTATAGTATTTGACATCGCACCCACAAGTCTGTTTTTAGAGCGGTCGCAGGGAGTGGCATTGTGTAACTAAAGCTATGGAGGCACTCCGAGCCCAACAATCCCCTCACGATAACGCTCCCGTGACTCGAACGTACCCATGACTTCTTGGCTGTGATACCACTTGTCGGACTGTTTTTCCATTATCTCTCCTAAAACCAATTGGTGTTAAGGAGAGTTTCAATTTAGTCTTTCCTGGCATTGGACATTACGGTATTCACAAGTACTCCTATGTTTTTAGAGCAATTACAATAAGTGACATTGAGTAACTAAATTCATGGAAGCACTCTGGCCCTAACAAACCAGAATCCTTATGACCTTGCTCTGGCGTTTGGTGATTCTTTTCTTTTATATATATATATATCTTTCTCAATACAGATCCTATACGTTCGGTTGCGTTCAATTTTTTCCTCATTTCTCATACCAACACGTTTGGTTTTTACCTTTTTTTTTCCCCCTTCCCCAGACCAGCACGTTTGACATGGGGACCCCACAAACTCAAAATCTTTAAAAGTACTAGAAACAAAGAAAAAGTACCGGAAATTACCCAGAATACACTTGTAAAGGTATTTATGATCAGTAATAAACGTTTATTACTGATCAACGTTTATTACTGATCCTAAATACATTGTTCCGGATTTTTTTTTCTTTGTACGTACCTTGCATTGCCCCAAAATCTTATCAAATTCTTTGGTTTATTTTTTTGCCACTTCAACCAAAACCTGGTGGCATACTACACATATATGGTGAATTTCTTTTGGAAGGAACCCATCTAAATGTCAACTTCTCTAGAAAATTTTCTCCTCAAACACGCAAGAGTGTCTCCTTAAACACGAAAGAAAAGCAAAAGAAATTTCACTTTCAATCACGACCACATCAAGCTTGACTGAGGAGGCCCGCGGCAGGCTCCTCACATGGGATTCGTTCCGAGCTCACAAAATAATTCATAACGTCCATTTTGTTTCGCTCATCAAGTTGATAAGACTTACAAAATATTATATGCATCAGCTATCAGTAAGCACACCAATGTTCTGGAAATTGGACCGGTGAACGAATCGAAAATGAACCAGAGATGGGTCAATTGGGTTGAACTTATTACGAAATGAATATAATTATATACCAAAATTAATAAATAAAAAAAATTACGTTCAGGTGTTTAAAAATTAAAATTATCCATGTAAATAGACTAGTTCGGTCATGAAACCAAGTTTAATTGGTTCAATGGTTCAACTGTGGGGTTACTCCAGTTTTCACTTTTAAGACCGTTTTGTACTTCAAACGGTTTTTTGGGATGATTAGACTGGTTGAACTGTTCAATTGATCTAACTGATCCGGTCCGATTTTGAAAACATTGTATGTGGCACGTTTGTCGTAAACTTTGTTTCAAACTGTTTTTTGGAGTAATTTTTTGAAGTAAAAACTATGCATGTTTCGATCATATTTATACCAATATCTGATCAACTCAAAATTTTTTTGTTCTTAACAAACCTGGCGAGGCGAACAAAATGACAGTTAATTCGAATTACCATTTTGGGCTGGAGAGAGCCCCCATATGAAGAGCACAGTGCTCACAACATACCCCCATTTGGTCATTTTGCTTTAAAAAAAGAAAAGAAATTAGAACCCAAACTCTTTAATTATTTGTTTGTTGCTTTCGACACTCCACTTGATTCCATGCAGATACATTTCTCTTCTTCTCTTGAAGAGGTGAAGTTACCACAATGGCCTTCTCTTTTTAATTCCTTGCATTTTCTCTATAATACTATTACATATCCTCACGAACAAGACTCATGACAGCGCACACTCTTTTCTTCCCCATCCAAACAAATCCAGAGAGATGATTTTCATTTCTCACCTAATTAAAATGATTTAATGAGATACACAACGACAATTTGGGCGAAGGGAATGAATTATATTTGTTTGTTTTCTCACCAAACGCCCCACTCTAGTAATTAATGAACTGTCAAGCATTAGCTTTAATTTGTTGTTTTTTGGGCACGCATCAGTGATTTGGACAGGCAGTGGGGGATGAGGGAAGGAAACTAGCTAGCTATCGGCATTCATTTTCCTTTTTTCTACAAATACCAATTTTTCTCTAAATTGAGAAATGAGGGTCGGTGCAACATTGGTATTAATATCGTTCAACGAGCAAGTTAACAACTCCCTCTCTTTCAGAGGGAAAAAAAGTGGCAGGAGAATTTTTCTGATCATAAAGGGGCATTTTGTTTGATAATTAAGTGGGAATTTTGTTTGAAGAGAAACAGATCCTTGGGAGGTGCTTTTTGCGTTTTTCTGATTTTGATTTGATCGTATGGGTTCAAAGCCTTTGTGGGGTTTTGTTTCTGCTGCTCTCCTTGGAATTCTCCTCCTTCAGTATGGTTCTTGTTTTGCTGAGAAAGGTTCTCTCTCTCTCTCTCTCTCTCTCTCTCTCTCTCTCTCTCTCTCTCTCTCTCTCTCTCTCTCTCTATATATATATATATATATATATTTTCTTAGTTGACTAAACTTGACTTGCAAATATTCTGCCTTCATTTCTTTTTTGCTTTCACTGTGCTAGAGGTGGCTGCATGTATTGAATGATTTTCACGGTGTTCGGTCTGATTCAATTCTATATTCTCAATACGGTACAATTTTTCATAAAGAGGGTGATTTGCATTCTGAATAAATGTTCCATAAATTCATCTTAATCTATGTAATCTTCACTACATTCATCTAGTTGTGGTTATTGTTTTATTTTAATAACTGGATGTTCGGGCCTGCTTGCACACATCTCAACCAATATTTCGGAACTCAAAAGTTAACGACTAAGTAAATCCTCTTATAGCTGTAAGGCTTGAAATGTTTGGTTTCAGTAAAATTCGAACATATGACCTCATAAAAGATAAACACGGAGTGTATTCTTTCTCCTACCGATGTACCTATTGTTTCTTCATTTACTTTCCTCCAGTCGTTTGTACAATTGGTTGTTAACGTAAGAGTAATTACACATTTTGGATAGAATTTATACAATCAACACCGCCTGAATGACACGATGATCTTTACATTTATTTGTTTGTAGAATAAAGGGATCACATTTGAGCGACACGTATACATCCTTACGTATTGAAATTCTTTATAAATTATCTACTCCCTCCGTCCCAAATTGATTGTCCGGTCCGCAAAACGGAGTGTTAAAAATAATACAATTTTTGCAAGAAAAAATCAAAAGTTTTTTAACAACTTACTAGATATCAATGAGTATTTTTAATTTGTGAAAAAAGTTTAAATTTTTTCTTGAAAAAATTGAATTATTTTTAACACTCCATTTTGCGGACCGGATAATCAATTTGGGACGGAGGGAGTATGTGTTTACGTTTTCTATATGGTTTAATCAGTACTGGTCATGTCGAATGAATATGGTCTATATATAATAGTGAAACGGGGGCGGTTACACTAGAGTTTTAGGGGTTTAAGCGAACTTTCTGAATTTAAAAAATGCACTAAAATTTTATTTATTTTTTTGCATATAATTTGGAATTTCTTACGTATTGTTTGCAGTAGATAATTCGTAAAATATCAAAGTACATAAAAATTTATTTAAATTTGTGAGTAAATAGATCATATAGCTCGATAAAACGAAGTAAACTTTGCTTCATAAATTTTTCCAACAAGAATAAATATCTTTATTTTATATTGTGTTTCCATGCAAAAAAATTTGCATACATGCATTTCTGTTATTGCTGACTTAAAATCCTATCGCCGCTCTCCCCGGTGACACCCGAAGCAGGCAGGAAATTTCAGTTTTCATTAATACTTCATAATTTGTCATATGATTAGACCAGTTAGAGACACTGAATACTAATGACAACAAATATTATTGGATCACCAGTCCATTCCATATATTTCTTCCTACGTTCAACATTATTTTTTTTATTCAATTATTGAGACGTTTGTTCCCAAGCGTAAAACCTGACGTACTCTTGATTAAGTTTTTTTTTTTTAATAAAATGTTATTTTTGTCGATTAAAGAAAGTAAAACTATTTTCTGAAAAACTGCGCTTTTTCTCTCTCAGGTCCATATCCCACGTTCACCCACCAAGCCACAGTGGCACCCCCAGTGTCATTCTACGACTACATCATCGTAGGTGGCGGAACCGCCGGCTGCGCCCTAGCCGCCACCCTATCCGAACGTGCCACCGTCCTCGTCCTCGAAAGGGGCGGCTCCCCGTACGGCAACCCCACCATATCCAACATAGCCACCTTCGCCGCCACCCTCGCAAACGTCTCCCCCTCCTCCCCCTCCCAAACCTTCGTCTCCACAGACGGCGTCATCAATGCCCGGGCCCGTGTGCTGGGCGGCGGCACCTGCCTCAACGCGGGCTTTTACACCCGGGCCAGTGCCGACTACGTCAGGCGGGCCGGGTGGGACCCGCAGCTGGTCGAGGAGTCGTACGAGTGGGTGGAGAAGAAGATCGTGTTCCGGCCGCCGATGCTGCAGTGGCAGTCGGCGGTGAGGGAGGGGTTGCTGGAGGTGGGGGTTTTGCCGGATAACGGGTACACGTTCGAACATATTTATGGGACTAAAGTTGGCGGGACTATTTTTGATGAGAATGGGCATAGACATACGGCTGCTGATTTGTTGGAGTATGCGGATCCCAGGCAGATTACTGTTTATTTGAATGCGGTTGTGCACCAAATCTACTTCGACAAAGGTGAGGATTAGCAGACATCGTATTCACATGCATATACATGCCTTGTGAAAGAAGGCTAATATCCCGGTTATTACGCTAAGGTTCTTATTTTTGAAGTGTTTATTATCCGTTTTATATTCTCTCATAATACATTATTTTTAATTCATAAAAATAAGTACTCATTTTCTTTAGTGGAAAAGGGCTTAAGATTTCGTCAGGAAAAGAAAACACCAATGTGCATAAAATTCGCTAGTAAATTACATATATGGTTTTTTTTTTATCAGGAAAATTTTATTTATCACGAGGATAAAAAAATGAAATCGGTACTTAATTTACTAGTGGAACTATGTATACCATGGGGTGGGCTATAGCCCAGGCCAATTTTGAGAAAAACAAAAAATTTCTTATGTAAAATTTAGCTCAAATAATTTTAGCCCAACCCATTTTACTCACCAACCCATTTCTGCCCAGAGTAGTTTATATTTCTGGTCCCACCCTACTACATGTTTATTTTTAGGCTAGTGTACATGCATGGATAATTATGAAGATTACAAATTTAAAGAAAATTGCACAGGACATGATTTCTATATCTCAATCTGCAAAAACTCGCTATGAATTTTTCAGTACGTATTAATGTCTTATTCATTTCATTGCTTCATTCTCTCACATAACCGGGGATCTCATAGACCGGATTTGTTGGGGTCTCTACCATTCATTTGAGAGGTGGGGGCATTGTTCCCGAATAGGGACGGAAACGAACTAAGCAATTTGCATGCCCGGTTCGGTTCGGCTACTAAATGAGTTGAGCTTGTATTCGAGTTTTTGGCTCGTTTAGTAAATGGGCTGAGTGTAGCTCAATTTGATTAAAGATACTTATTTAGTAAATGACTAAGCTGGAGCTCGACAAGGCTCGGTCCGACTCGTTTATATCCCTATTCCCAAAGTACTAGATTAGGAATTTGTTGACCGTACCAAAAGTGCTTAAAAAAGATATTTTCCGCTTGACAAAAAAAAAATAGTGCTTAAAAAACAAGAAGAGTGGGAAAAAAAGAAAAGGCAATAATGCTGAGGACAATAATTTGAACGCAACTTTATAGTACATCTTTGGACGCTGTCCAAAGATTGATTTGATACATGTGGATCTATTTGCATTTAACAGTTTCTGACACAGTTATCTTCAGGATGTGTGTTCTTCGGGATGCGTGTTTGTAGACTTTTCCTAACGCTAATGATGACTTGGCTTTTAGTGGTATAAGGTCCCGTTCGGCTAAATAAGTCAAGTGGTTTATTTTTTTTCGTCATTATTCAATTTTTTTTCGTATTTGTTAGTTTGTCGTTAATTTTTGGGAGATTATTGCATCGTCATAACGAGAGAAATTTTCGCCTTTATTAAAAAAAAATTGATTTTAATCATAATTTTTTACTTTTAAATTTCGCAATAATCCCCCAAAAATTAACGACAAACTAACAAATACAAAAAAAATTTTAATAAGAACAAAAAAATAAATCACTTAACTTATTTAACCGAACTAGGCCTAATTTGCTGTAGCAATAATATTGCAGGGCTGCTAAAGCCAAGAGCTACTGGCGTGGAATTCAGAGATAAAGAAGGAAACATCCACAGAGCATACCTCAAAGTGGGCTCCACGAGCGAAGTCATATTGTCAGCAGGAGCCCTAGGAAGCCCACAGCTGCTGATGCTGAGTGGTATAGGGCCGAGCCCACATCTTATGGCCCACGGGATCGAGGTGGTGCTGGACCAGCCCATGGTTGGTCAAGGGATGTCTGATAATCCGATGAATGCGGTCCTCATTCCCTCGCCCCGGCCCGTCGAAGTCTCTCTCATTCAAGTCGTGGGTATTACCCGGTTCGAGAGCTATATCGAGACCGCCAGCGGTTCCCTGTTGACCCTTGTCGGGGCCCGTAGCCTTGGTGAATTCTTCATGTCGTTAGCAAATCAGGTTTGTTGTTCTTACACCAAGACTAGGCCCAAGTCATGGAGGATGTCGTTACATGTCCGAAATGATATTCAAATATGATCACCGTAGCATTATTATCAAAAGTAATGCTAGACCTTGCATCTTTATGTGTAGAGACCATACTCAATCACAAGTCACGAGTGAGTGAATGATTGTTCATAAATAGTCTGTCCTTTCATAAAATTTGAAAATAGGAAGTTTTTAGGTTTCAAAATTACATGTTATGAATAATGTAGTATATAACTACAATAATGTCCGGGCCAACTTTCGTATACCTCAATTAATTTCATGGCCCTGAAGTTAAGGGCCAAACGGTTCGGAATATTTGGCCTTCGTAGGATTCGAATTTGCGATCTCTCGAGGGGCAAGCCTTTAGCTGTTTTCTCATGTGTACTTGACCAAACAAGTTGCATTTTCAAAAGTTGCATTCTCACGGGTCTCTTTAAAACTTTATTTTTACAAAGAAAACTAGTAACCGGACTTCATTGAGTAAAACTAGAATTACCAGACACGTAAATTGAGCAATAACTTAACACCATTTTGGTATCTCCATTTTATTGAAGAGAGATACGTAATCCCATGCCCGATGCAAATATACAAATGTTGAGACTGTCCCCCTTAAAACAAGGACACTCTAGCTTTTTTCCTTTTTTTCATCTCCATTTCAACTGCTTTGACTTGAATTGTAAGTCATGAGAATTTAATCTTTTTCACATTTTGCAGACAGCCCAGCACTTCACACTGGTTCCAAACGAAATCAACCCACTTTTGAACCCGGATATCAACGCGGGAGTCATCCTAGAAAAGACTGCGGGTCCACTCTCAACCGGTTACCTGGAGCTCCTAAGCCGGGATCCGAATGAGAACCCGCAAGTCACGTTCAACTACTTCCAACATCCACTAGACCTCGAGAGGTGTGTCCAAGGCATGAGAACCATAATTGAGGTTATAGAATCTGCGCCTCTTTCAAGTTTCCGGTACCCTGCCTTGTCTGTGCAAACACTCCTTCACCTGATGCTCAGCTTGCCATTGAACGCACGGCCGCGACATCTCAATGCCGCGTTTTCTCTGGAACAGTATTGTATTGATACTGTGATGACCATTTGGCATTACCATGGAGGGTGTCAAGTGGGACAGGTCGTGGATCATGACTATAAGGTGCTTGGGGTGGATGGGTTGCGGGTTATTGATGGATCCACGTTTTATGGCTCCCCCGGAACAAATCCTCAGGCTACTGTCATGATGCTTGGAAGGTAATCACAATCTGATTTTCCTACATAAGATATACACAGAATCATGTGATTGTTACATTATTGAAATTAAACGACAACTTTGGTCCGAAATCAACCACATTCCGTAGGAATGAAATTTTCTGCACAAAGTTTCTGTCTGCATAATCTACCCTTGTGATTATCATTGTGGTACCGTATTTGTATTGTTACTCTTGATTTTTTTGGAGGTTTTGATCTTGAATTATGATGCAGGTACATGGGACAGAGAATCCTGCAGGAGAGGTTTCCAAATGGGAAGAAGTAGAAAATGCTAGTACTGATCCTTGGCTTGTAAAAGATAACCTATGTTTGTTAATTTTGTGCATTTGTTGGGATGGATTTGGGTAATAAATTGAGCTTGTACGTTGTAATGTTTGTGTCACGTATTCGAGTGATACGAATTTAGTTTTGGTATTGTGAAGGGTTGCTATATAAGCAAATCACTATTTGTTAATTGGCTTAGATGTGCTGGACAAATAAGAATTTCCTGGAACAGGATCAATTACATTTCGGAGTTACTATTGTTTGATTCTTTTCCAAACTCCTTTTGTGCTTAACTGAAAAGAAAAACAGGAAGGTTCAATAACATACTGCCGTCATGCGTTCTGATTAAGGCCTCTTATTTCCTCATTGTGGTTTCAGACCTGCTACAAAATGACAGAATTAACAAGCTTTTGAGTCAGAAAACAATAAAGAAAATCCAGCTAAACGATCCAGATAGACAAAGATCGTATCCAAGAGAATGAATTTTTACCCTAAAAAGGCAGTACAATTGAAATCGGAACAAAGGGGCTGCTTCGACTCTTGGAAAGTTGATACTACATCAAGTAAAGCTTAAGATAGAAGAATATGACAATGGATATGCCATTTCAATACCCATCTTAGTCAGACTTTCCCATAGCAAAGAGTACAGCATCTGCTTTCAACTGCTTTTTTCCCCATCTTGCCTGCAATATGCAATGGGATGGAGAGTGGGGGAATCTGATTTAAAATGCAAAAGATAAGAATTGATCAAGGCCAAGAAAAGAAACCTTTGGAAGGATATATCCATAATAGCATCACGAAGTCGGATATGCCATTTCTTCAGTGGTTTATTCCCTTGAGCCCCAATGAAGAGTGTATATAAATTTAGTCCATGGATCACTCTGCAAAACTCAGAAGCAGTTCAATAGGCAATTCAGCCAAAGGATTGAATTTCGTAAGCAAACCAGTCATAGGGCCACTTTCTATTGGCATGCAACGGTGATTGGTGCTTCCGGCTTAGAAATCCAGTGACATGCCAAAGGAGAGTTGCCCTGTGACTGCTTCAGCTTAATGCATGTATGGCTTGTACCCGTGTAATGCTTCAAACTCATGCAAAAGGTGCATATAGATGAGGTAAATGAGGCAAAAGGGTATGTGTTTTGTCAGTTTATTATTACTCAATTCTTCTGCAGTCCATGCCGAGCAACAGAATCCTTTTATAATGATGCTTATGCTGTGAATTTGGTGGAGATTGAATGCAGGTACTTGTCACATATGATCCAATATAACTATATATGCAACGTCCTTATTACCAGGAGGAGATGGTTCAGAATTAATCTATATTCCAAGAATATGCTATCTGACCTTTACTAATTCCATAGTGCAATTACAAGGATTATCAGAGTTAGTAATATACAAATCACAGCATTGTCAACCTCAGCAGTACTCAGTCAATGTGCTGCGGCTGCAGCCGGGTATTTTTTTTTTTTCCAAGAATGAACTAGACATATTTTTCTGAAGCTGTGTAAGCATAACGGATATTGGGAGGATCTATCACGCAGCAGATAATGATAGGAAGACTAGAGAAATGGATTTAACTTCTTCACTCTCTCTTTTATTTTCTGTCTATTTTTCTTTTTCGTCCATAAATCTATGCACATAGTCATAATCCAAATACGGCCAAACCATATAATTTCCCTTAAAAAGAATTCTGCCAACAATCACAGTGGTTCTATTCACATTTGAAGTGCTTAAAACAATTCGTTTTGGAAACTTTCAAAGCAATTCCCTTCTCTTAAAGTCAGGAAACTTCTGATAAATAAGCATTTTTATTTACTTCCCAAGGAGGTAACTGGTGAGTTTATGCTATCACAAATTGGACAAAGGGTCACGCTAGACAGAGGAAGAGAGAGATTGACAACTACATCATAACCCCCATTCACTTAGTCATCGACTCATCGGTAAGTCGAAGAAAACAAAGCCAAGACGGCTTGACTAAGTTTTTTATGTTGTATATGAAGTCAGGCAACTAATAAACATCTACCCATTAGCTGGTTGACACAAGCAAGATATCGAAGGTGAGATATGCTTCACAAGTAATGGTGAATCACTATAATATTTTTATTTTTTTAACGGACACCAAAATACGTTGATTGGCTACGTTTACAAATATGATGGGAGAAAATAGAAAACGATGAAGGTTAATTTTTTTAAATATCCAGAATAAGTGATTACGCGTGATATGGATTGAATATGCATATCTTTGAACTTCTAGAATATATGTCCTAACAGCATCGGAGCTGTGGATGCGGTTTTGAATCGTTATTTGTCTGCTAAAATGCAGTCTCAAGTTTTCGATTGAATTCATCTAAGTGATCTCACACAAAATAAAAGTCTACCGAATTGCCGGTCAAAAAAAGTAATAGTCTGTCAAAAATGCAACTCATGGATCTAAAAACTAACTAAAGATTTGGAGACCACCAAGGATGACACATCAATCTTTAGAATCCCGAAAAAAACAAAAGGAAAATACACGAACTTTAGTCCCCATTAAGCAGGGCAGGGAAGAGGCAACTGGGAAAACACGAATTAAAACGACATACATAACAATGACCCTACCATGGAAACCCCAGCCCAATTCTGGGCACAAACTTAGCTACCAAGACTCTTGAATCTGACAAAAAGGAGAGTGCTCCTCACATGCTCCCAAAGTTGTGGGGTATTGCTTTCTTTGGCAGCCTTTGTAGACTTTTAAGAGAATTGAAATAATGCACACCATACTCCACACTCAAATAAAGTTGTATTATCGTACCAATAACTGGTTGGTCTAGTGGGATCTAAAGAGATTACTAGAAAAGACAGCAACAATGGAAATAAAAGATCAACAGGCTGAGAATTCTCCACTAATCCCGGAAAACATATAAGGGGTTGCGATTTTCCTTTCGACCGGAATTACAGAGCGTTTAAGGTTTTCACCATATTTGAGAGGCTCAATACGTAGACAATCTTACAGTTCTTAACCCCCAATTTTTGAGTGGGAGGACTATTGAATGCCGCCGCAATAGTAGGGTTATGAACACTTGCTGTTTAACCAGGTTACCACCCCTACTTCCACCCCGAATTAACACAAGTAAGGTGGAAAAAGTATGTTCTATTTTACATGCTTATACGAAGACTTCTGAATGAGTACATTAATCACGCGGAGTCCACGGGTTGTGCATTGAAATGGCTTTTTGTCTGATCAAAAAAAAAGAAAAGAAAAAGAACTATTGAAACAAAATTCAGACTCAATTCCAATTTTCCAAACTAGTTAAAGGATGCTTCTTTTGGCCAGCATTGATAGTGCCGCCCAATGCCAAGCCTCTTTTGTCGTCCACTTCCATTTGTTGCTTTCTTTTCTCAGCTCCACTCATCTAAGAAACACGAAATTACTTGAATATCCTCACAGCCACCCTATCACTGAGGGAACTGTATGGTACCACAGCTAAAACGGATTATTGAATGAAGAAAATTATCTCAGCTGTAAATTAGTAGTATTAAATTAGGAAGATGTAAGAATTTTTAAAGATTTCTCATGAAAATACGGAATACCTGTTGATTGGTTGAGATCAATCAGATGCGATGGATCATAGGGATGTTGAACTCTTGTGCTTCCTTCAAAATCTATACAGATGAAATAAGGTCAATTTAGACAAGGCCAATAAAGTAATCTGAAAAAAAGTTCAACAAATCATACTGCGACCATCCAACCACCTGTCAAAAGCACACTTTAACACAAAAAGAAAAAAATTAGAAACACTTGCCTTGACCAATAAGCACTCTATTAAGAAAAGGAACAACAGAGCAAGACGAAGCCACAAATACAAGAGTAGGGAAAAAATTCAAGATAATTGGGGAAGAAGAGACGAGAGAATATGCAGTCCCCATGCCTGAAGGAAGCCACACAAGGCTGCCTTCATGGCTGTTGTCCTAGCCCCTTCCTCGGCGTACCAGAAACTGAAGAAACGGTTTCTAAACCCAGAAGCACGTCATCGTCCTGTCGACACAAATTTGCGGTCACGACGACTTCATCTTTCTTCCCAAATACCCAATTCACCAACCATGAGTCTCTCCCTTCTTTGCAAGAATCATTCACCCACTTCATCAAATCTTATCCGGAGTACTTGGAGACTGCACAAGTTGATCAAATCCGGACCCAGGAGTACTACCACCTCTCCCTCTCCAACCATATCTGCCTTGATTATATAGGCATCGGTCTGTTCTCACACTCACAGTTCCAAAACCAATACTCCTCCACAACCCCAATTGCTTCCACTTCTTCCCCACCACCTCAATATACAGATTTTCCGTTCTTTGGTATATCCCACAAGTCCGTCAATCTCAAGTTGCAGCTGCTTCATGGTGGGGAGGGATCTGAATTGGAATCCTCCATTAAGAAAAAAATCATGGATTTTCTTAACATCTCTGAAAATGACTACAGCATGGTTTTAACTGCCAACAGGTCGTCCGCTTTTAGGCTTGTAGCAGAGTCTTACCCGTTTCAGTCCAGTCGGAAGCTTCTAACAGTTTATGACTACGAAAGCGAGGCTGTTGAAGCCATGGTTAGTACATCAGAAAAGAGAGGAGCCAGAGTCATGTCAGCAGAGTTCACGTGGCCTAGACTAAGAATTCACTCAGAAAAATTGGGGAAGATGATTGTGAGGAAGAGGAAGAAGAAGACAAATAGGGGACTGTTTGTGTTTCCTCTCCAGTCTAGAGTGACAGGAACCAGTTACTCTTATCAATGGATGAGTATGGCACAGGAAAACGGGTGGCATATCTTGCTTGATGCCTGTGCGTTGGGGCCAAAAGACGTGGGTAGCTTCGGCCTTTCTCTAATACGCCCAGATTTTCTGGTTTGTTCATTCTATAAGGTATTTGGGGAAAACCCAACGGGGTTTGGTTGTCTCTTTGTCAAGAAGTCGACCGTTCCAATCTTGGAATGTTCTACAAGCACAGGTATTGTAAGTCTCGTCCCACCGAACAAGTTATTTTGTTTGCCTGAAGATTCTTCTGGTACTGACACAGAACTTGAACAAGCAACCGGAAGTAGGAACCAAGAGAGAGAATTACGTAAATCAAGCTCTTTCTCGGGTCGTATGTCTGTCCAATCTATAAGGACCGGACGACACAAAAAGGTAGAGGCCTCTCAGATGCACGAATCAGAAGTAAAAGCAGAACAAGAAGTACCAAAAGATTCAGAAAATTCCATTCAACCAGTCCAAGAGCAGGCCACACAGAGCGAGAATCGGAGCTCAGAGATTGAATGTAGGGCCATGGATCATATGAATTCACTTGGTCTCATGTTGATCAGTAACAGAGCAAGGTTCCTGATCAATTGGCTGATAATTGCAATGACAAAACTCCAGCATCCAAATGCAGATGAAATGATTCCTTTAATCCAAATCTATGGGCCAAGGATAAAATTTAGTAGGGGACCGGCATTGGCTTTCAACGTGTATGACTGGAGAGGAGAGAAGGTGGAACCTGTTCTTGTACAGAAGCTTGCTGATCGAAGCAACATTTCACTCAGCTATGGCTTTTTACACAACATCTCGTTCCCGGACAAGTATGAACAAGAGAGAGGGAGAGTTTCCGAGAGAATAAAAACTGGAGAAAAGGTGAGGGTAGGAAGCAAGAGGACAAAGTCTGATTACGTAAATGTGGTTACAGTTGCACTTGGGTTCTTGACAAATTTTGAGGACATTTACAGGCTTTGGGCTTTTGTTGCTCAGTTCCTGGATGCAGACTTTGTGGAGAAGGAGAGGTGGAGATACACAGCGTTGAACCAGAAGACTGTGGAAGTCTAGAAATTCGATTTTATTTGTTTTTCTTCCAGATTGTCACGTCCAAAGAATACATGTTTCAGCCAGCTTAAGATTGTATTTGCAGTTACATATTCATTCACAAATTGTTTATTCTTCTGGTTAATCATGCTTAAAGCCAAGCATCTTTGCAGTTTCCAAATACAACTGCAGGTCTTGCACCCTTTGTTTTGAAATCACACTTCAATGTACCTATTTTGAGCAGGCAAAAAAAATATCTACCCGAAGGTCATGAAGAATAAAATGGTATAAATTTTCCTCCTGAAATCTGATTGCACCAACTTCAATCAATGGTATATACCACACAACGTACATACCCAAAAAAGGAAACATACTATTCCACTCAAGTTAAGCTGTATTTTCCTTATTTCCTCCATCCCTTCCCTTCTAAAGTAAGGTAGTAACTATGAAACACTAATTTGAACCCCCTCCACTACGGTAATCATGTTTCTGACATAGTGATCTTACTTCTTAGCAACATACTAATCCCAAGGTTTACCATTTTGAATTAACCAAAAGCCAACATGAAATTCAACAATCAAAATACAATAAAGATAGCATCTAAACTCTGAAGTATCTAAGGCACCATTTCTTGCGACTTGTGAAGGGAAAGACGAGGCAGGCTATTAGGACGTTGTGACATATGTCGATGAGGCCTACTAACAAAATACGAGTTAGTAATACTGCAATAATATAACTCTCTCACATAAAGCTCTAGAGCCCTAGATACCCTGCACATCTAGAAACCCTACACCACGGATTAGGTCACCTAACTGAATAATAGAAAATCGGGTCGGCTGTTGTAATGGGCTACACATTTCATTATACTTCAGCTATTGGTACATTTTTTTGGGACTTGCAGGCAGTAATCAGTTTGGTCCTCGATACACACAATGCAAGCATGTATATCCTTAGATGGGAAGAAACTTAACTAGCAACCTAGAGCACTCCTCCAAGACAACATGTCAACAAGTCAAGTCATTGAGTTCCAATTAAGTAACAACTTGCTCTTAGTTTTTTGTTTTACAAACTAACAGAATCGACAGTTTAAATAAAAGAGAAGCATAAATAAACCAGTCAAACCAATCCATCATTCATTTCTTGATTGATCTTATGCTTTGCTTGAATATGGTTATGATCAAGAAGATTGCTTCGCGATCAAGATCATGATGCCATTGCCCATAAGGTGAAAGGAACAAGCATACTAATCTCCAAAGTTACGTAAAATGCCAGGTTATAAGAGCCACCACTCTTCCAGTATAGTGTCTGGTATGCACTTATACCAAACACAACCATCCGTGGGCGTTGTTGAGTTAAACGCTGGTCTTCTAAACATGGAAGATGGACCTATGCAAAAATAACAAAAGAAGTAAAATGATGTTTTGACTGACAAAGAACAATAGCAGATAGTAGCTTCAAGTTAACCTGGGTTCTGCCAAAACATCATTGCATATCAGCATACGAAATATTGTCATTCTCACCTAGTGTACTAATTAAAAAAGAAGTCAGAAATTGCTCAAACATTACACCAAAGCACGCTTTTTTGTGCATTTATTGAATCAATTGGCAGATAATGAATGAGATCTCATAGTTGGCGAATTAGATTTAGCACGAAAAGCATGCTTCTCATAAGATGAACCGTGTAAGAGGTTTTCACATCTTATGTAAATGAAACATGTTCTTCCTTCAAGAATGGTACCTTGGCTTTTCCAGTTGAGGGACTGAATGCCATCATTTCAAAACGCCAACCAAATCCCAGAGAAGCCTAGCCCAGATTTCACATCTGACTTTCATATTGAAGCTAACCAACTCGACGGATTGGCATTATATATGCCCATGAAGATCTCCTTCAGAGAGCCCACTTCTGCCTCAAGCACTCAATTGCTGAATCTACATTTTTCCCAGTTTAGCATAGGTTGCCTCCGCCTTCTAGAGGCAAATTCTTAAACAACCTGTGAATACCCTCGCAAAATGATTTCCATAGTACCCAGATAACAAGACAGTCCAACAGAGTATACATCTCGCACGAGCATTTCATCAAACACCTTACCTGCGGCGTGCCTACGTGGCATTCGATATAAACAAGAGTGGCACAGCTAACGTCCGCGCTAATGAGTAATGAAACCACACGTGATTTGTGGTGTAATGGAATTTCTGTGAGTACAAGTCTGACATCGTTGATTTCAACAATGCATGCTTAACAAAAAGCTGATTTTCGGTTGTCTAGCTTTCCAGTTTAAGTAGCCTTCTTGGTTTTGTTTCTTTGATCAATCAAAAGAACGGTGAAGTAACCTTCTTGGTTGAGATATATTCTCTCCCATTAATCCAGAGTTTTGAAAACAATTCGCAAACTTCAGTAAAACCCCAATAAATTTTCGTTCCCTTATTTCACTCCTCTAAATATGTTGAACTCAAAGCAGAGTCGGAATGACGGAGGAGGAAGAGGGGCAAAATGTCCCAAAAAAATTTAGACCATTTCTCGATTTGTGCGTGTCATCCTTGCGCAGGGGCCATGCTAATCTTCTCTGTATCGTTCCAATTTTATCGGATGTCCCCGAAGGGACATTCTGTTCTTGCTACGCGATGGGCCATGAACACTTGTCGCTCTAACTAGCTGGTCGATGTGGGACGAAATGAGTACAGTACTCATTACCCTACACCTGTCACTTCACAAGTCTAGTTTCTCTACCTCCGTAGGATGAAATCCAACCGTGTAGGATTGCTGTTGGTTGGGCACCAAAGAGATTGTTAAATTGGGCACATTTATTTTATTATTATTGTGTTGTGGTTACGGTTTGTCCTTACAAATAGTAGTTATGGCTCGAATCGGACATTTTACAGCGGGTAGGGAGCCTCTATGGTCACGCCCAAGGGGGTTGCTACGCTGCTCGTCCCCTCCCACTCTTTTTCTGATAAAAAAAAAACATTTATTTTATTATTTTATTTTGTTCATCTTGACTGATTAATCTTTTTAATAGAGTCATTTTCTTTCCAATTTCAGTTCCTTTTTAATAGAGTCATTTTTTGGATTAAGCATTCTGTCCTGACCACATAAATCAAAAATGTAAAATATGGATTGAGGTTGAAAGAAATTAAAAAAGAAAGAAAGAAAAAAGACCCGGTAAACTTGTCTTTTTTTAAATCATTTTGTTTTTAGTGATTCTTTTTTAGCTTTTGGTTACAATTTGTTTTGTTTTTAGATTTATATCGCAGAAAAATAGACCGTTAATCTTGTCTAAAAAAAGAAGTGAGAATTCGCAGTCATTCATTGCATATGAATATGATTTTAAAGGGTCCTTATAAAAAAATTAACTCCATCAGATAAGGCTCTTCATTTATTAATTCAATTTTTAATCCATATAAGGGCCAAAAATCGAACAGCTTATGAGCTTAGCTCGTTAAGTTTGTTTAGTAAATGAGCAGAAGTCAAGCTTAAGTTTTCATTCAACAAAGGTTTAGCTCATTTAGTAAATGGCGCGGCTCGGCTCGGCTCAACAAGAGTTCGGCTCGTCAAAACTTGAGCTGAACTCAAACTCAAATTTTTTTTTCTCATTTAATAAACGAGGAGTGTTTTCTGTGGTGGATCTGGCATTAGGAAGTGCAAGGAAACGCACGTAATTAATTACTCCCCGTGTGGGAGAAATCAACCACCTTTGAGTCTTTGACCAGATTAACAAGGCCAAATCCCATTAATGGCTGGTCCAAATCGTGCGGGCCCTCAAGATCAACGACATTTTCCGGCTCTTTATTTCACACCAGAACCATTCTGGAGTAGTACTACTTCTATAATTAGGGCTTGGGGCCCCCCATCTTCTTCGTTGGAAAGAGAATAGATAAAGTGGGCTCCCTCTTCTAGGGTTTGTTTTATTCAATGGTTCTATTATCTAAATTTGTTCACTGTACAGTGTTAATCGTCGCCAATTTTTTCTCAGCTAAAAACTGAATGAGATATGGTTCTGTTTTTCAGGATTCTGATTTCGTGATCATATTTTTCAGATTGATCAGCAGTTTTGGGGTTTCAGTTAACGTACATGGATTCGATTGAAACCCGAATTATCGATCCAGACGAAGACGACGAGATTAACAACGACGAGGATGGAAACACAAAGCAGCTTTTGTCATCTAATGATCTCTTGCTGGTGGAACCCCCACCACAGGGGGCTATCGTTCCCATTTTGAAGGAAGAAGAACACACAGACTCGGACCTGGAAGGATCAATCCCAGTCGGGCTAATTCCAATAACACAGACGCAACCGCAACCAATGGCTGTGGTGGGACCCAAGAGGGCGTCATCGAAGGACCGGCACACCAAGGTGGAAGGAAGAGGCCGGAGAATCCGCATGCCGGCCGCGTGTGCGGCGAGGATCTTCCAATTGACGCGAGAGCTAGGCCACAAGTCCGACGGGGAGACCATCCGGTGGCTCCTCGAGAGGGCGGAGCCCGCCATCGTCGAAGCCACGGGGACCGGTACTGTACCCGCTATCGCCGTCTCCGTCAACGGCGCGTTGAAGATCCCGACGACGACTCCGATCGCGTTGGCGGAGGGAGAGGGAGAGGGTACTAGGAAGAAGCGCAAGCAGGGTTGCTCGAGCGAGTTTGACGGTTCGGGTTCGTCGAACTTCGCTCCGATTGCGCCCGTGGCGCCGCAGGCGCTGGTGCCGGTGTGGACCGTGGGCGGAGGCGGTGGGGGTGGAGCTTTTTTTATGGTTCCTCCAGCCGGCGCCACCATTGCCGGGCTTCCGAGCCAACCGCAAGTGTGGGCCATTCCGGCTGCGGCTGCGCCCATGTTTAACGTTTCTGCGAGACCCATTTCGAATTTTATGGCTGCCGGTGGCGGTGGAGGTGAAGTGCGAGTGTCGGAAAGTGGAGGGAAGGTGTCAACAATGGCCCCAAGTTCGAGTTCTACTACTCAGACGCTTAGGGACTTTTCTTTGGAGATATATGATAAGAAGGAGCTTCAATTTGTGGTTAACTCTACAGGGGACAAAACTCCATCTCCGAAAGCTTGAGATGGAGTAGAAGGTTAGGGGTTTAGTCTTAGAACACAGCATAATTGAATTTCATAATTTTTTTAGTGATTTTGGGTAACTGTGTTTAGCTCCAAAATGATTTCCTTTTTAGTGTTTTGTTGCTCATTAAAAACTCAATTTTATCTCAACCACTTTCTTGTAAATTGGATTTGCTAACGAGATTGCTGCCCAGATGTGCTTACTGCTTGGGCATTACATTGGATTTTGACAGTGTCAATTTGCTCTAGTCCTCATCGGAAAAATTTGCTGTGGCCTCTGTATTTGGGAGTATTGTACTTGTCCGTGATATTGCATGTTTATGCTACTTATTTAACTCTAAAACAAATTAAATGTATACAAGGTTGGAGTTGGTTTTATTGTCGGATTATTTTGCATTAGGAAATGTGGGGTTGAGAACGAGTAATAGCGAGGACTCAACCGAAGATAGTTAGAACCCGATAAAAAAAGAGAGAAGAGGATAGTTGAATATGTGAGATTTCAGAATAAAATTGTAGGAGAAAGTTAGTTGTATTAATGTATTATGCTTATTGGTTGATTTGAGAGTGATGCAAAATGAAATACTAATAAATGATGTATTATGCTTATTGGATTTTTCAGAGAATTAGTAAGATCAAAGACCGGCGCCAACTAATTCTCACCTAGATAGTACTGTTATTATTTAGCTAAAACTAATGCTTTGTTTGGAACCGAAAGAAAATGAGAGAAAAGAAATGAAACAAATGTTTGAGGAAAATAGAAGGAAAATGGAAGGAAAAAATTCACTGTAAATAATACTGGAGTAATTTTTTTTATTTTTTTTCTCTCTTCTATCCCACTGCCTCTCCAAACAAAAGGAGAAAATGTATGGTCATTTATTGTTGCCTGACGGGTGACGCGTGGACCCTGAAGAGTGGTTAAATGTGGGTCCCAAGGTCACGTTTCAGAATGCTTTCTTAAAAAAATAAGTACTTATTTCATATTTTTAAATTTAAAAATAATATAAATAAAAAATATTTTTTAAATATTTTTTACATTATATTAAAAATCTCAATGAGATCTATCAAATAAAATTTATATTGATAGAAAAATTATTTGTATAAACCTATAATTTTAAAATTTGAAATTGTCTTATTAAGAAATAAGTAATATATTTCTTTTTCGAGAGCTAAGTTTGTGGGGCCTATCTCATCATTTTTTTTTTCCGCTGGGGCCTATCTCATCTAGTCTCTTCTTTTCCGTGCCGGGCCGCTGGTGGGCCCAATGCTGCTGCTTGCTTACTTTTTAGAGTGATTGTACACCGCACGTCTATTGAGGTCCACTCTGAATTCAAAAAAACAGAAAAATATTCATAAATTTTAAAATAATATTTTATGAAAATCCTATAAAAAATCAGTTTTAACGGATATCAGTAGATATATTTTTTGAATTTGTGGGGACGAAAATGGAAAACTAAATAGTTTCGTTCTTACGAATTCAGAAAAACATAACTACCGATATTCGTTGGAATTGATTTTTCACAAAGTCCCATAACATATCATTTTAAAATTTATAAATATTTTTCTATATTTTTTGGGACCTGTGGGCCTTAATAGGCGTATGGTGGACGGTTACCGCATTTTCATGGGGTGTATGCAGACTTTCCGTTACTTTTTCGGGTGTGTGGGGACCTGGCCAGTGGGCCTGTCAGCAGGTTACACGATGCTATCCTGGTGGGGACCGCTTGTTGCACGTTAGACACGTGGATCATTTTTCGGGGTATTGACAATGCAAGTTGTTGCTCTGGGTAATACTCCGTAGGTCGTGTTCGTGTCGTGTTCGTGTCGTGTTGGTTGGGTTTGTGTCAGAAACCACTCAATTCGAACCCGACTCATTTAGAATTTGTATTTCTCGAGTCGTGTCATTTTTCGTGTTTCGTGTCAGAAATGCTCAATCCTAATCCGTTAACTTCGTGTCCTATTTGTGTCGTGTTATCGTGTTATCGTGTCCGTTGCCCAACTCTATATAGAATTATAGATATACCATATATTATATATATATGCTCGTGTTAACGAGTGACACATATTAGTAACCGTGTTGGTCGTATTAATTTCGTGTCTCGCATGTTCAATCCGATTCCGACCCATTTAGAATTCATGTTTCTCGAGTCGTGTCATTTTCGTGTTTCGTATAAAAAATGTTCAACCCTAACCCGCTACTTTCGTGTCCAATTCGTATTGTGTTATTGTGTTTTGTGTTCGTTGCCCAGCTGCTCTAGTTGTTCCTAGTCCCTACCTCCGGTAATAACAGGTCAAAATTGTACGTAAAATAGGTACACCACAGGCGCACTTCAGATTTTTAGGTAAACGAGCCTGAAAGTAAACCATATTTTGGTTTATCTACAAGTATCTGGAAAGGGAATTGATTTCTATATATATATTTTTTAATATTCATATTTTTTTTTTGGCTTTTAGCAAAAAAAATACATGCATTTTTAACATTAAAATTCACAAAAAGAAAATGTGATTATCAAAAAAAGAAGTGTAGAAATCAATTCTCAATCTCAAATGAATTTAACTTTATGGTGCGTTTTCCATTTTTTTCATTACTAATATCAATAGTCAAATTATTTTAGCAAAATGGTGCGTTAGTTAATGTACATGAGAAAAATGACATGTCTACAAATCTATAAAAACATGTGTTTTAGCCCGTTTAATCCATTTACTAGTTTACTAGAAACGTTCCCTAAGAATCAGGAGTAGACCGAGTAGTTGATCTTGAAAATCACCAAATTTTCCTTATTATGGCAAAGTTACATGAAAATCATTAAGAACAATAAGAAATAGTTTTTTGAACTCAGAAAGAGTAAAAGATCTCTTTTATTTAGTTTTTCAATAATAAGAACGACCAAAAGATCTCCTTTTTTTTTTTATAAACAAAAAAAAGATGAAGTCAAAAGAATTCCCCTTTTATTTAGTTGTGACACTTGATGCTCATCATATGAACAATGGAGAATGGAAAATCTTCAAATTAAAGCTTACTTCCATTAATTAGGTCCAATTCGGATAGAAAAATAATAATGCCAAAACTGTTTTTGTTGGTATCAAAACTCGAGTGCATAAAAAACTTATACCATATACAATGTACAAGACTTTTATACTCTGGAGTTTTGACACCAACAAAAAATACTTTTGTCATTGGGTTAATGGGGTCTCTCTTTCATCATGTAACAAAAATAGTGAAAGAGAGTGAAAAATAGTTCAAGCATCCCTACAAAATAACTTAGGTATGCTCTATATTACATAATCTTTCGACAGAAATTTTTTTGTTCCCTCTCTTAATTCTTGTTTTACGCTCTCACTTTAAATTCTGACTATCATTATTTTAAAAGTAGCTTTCACATTCTCGCTCACAGTAGCTTTCACATTCTCGCTCACACCTATGCTTGCAGCACGCGTATACTCACTCCATGTAGCTATGCCAAATTCTACCCCTACAAACCTGGAGTGGGGTTCTGATTCTACGGTTACTTCATCATGCGGTGTTTGTTGTAAAACTGCATACCAGTTGTAAATTAGTTAGTGTAAAGTGTATTACGGCACCGGCCAGGAACTTCTCAAATGAATGTTTGGTAAATGTTTCGTCTCATTCACAATAAAGCTCATGTCATGCCCCAAGTAGGCATATAAAACGCTGATCAAAGAGAGAGAACCAAACCAAATCAAACCGAGTCTTAAGTTCCAATCATTTGGGGTCGGTTACATGAATCATTTTCCTCCATTGAGCTATGTCAAGGGCAATTTGTTTATACAAACCTATTATACTCATATCGTTGCGCACCACAGCATCTAATATCAAAGATGGAGACAGAGAGAAAAGAGTAGAGGCATATAAAACGGGCCAAGGTGAGCAGGCCCAAGATTGGCTTACTATCCCAGTCCAAGCCAAAACCATTACACGGTCAAGTTCAAGCTAGCCCAATCACATAGCCTCACTATGTGTGTGGAGCACTTTTTTGGCGGGAAGTCTAGGAATTCAGAAAATATACTTACCGATATTCGTTGGAGTTAATTTTTTACAGGGTCTACCGATAAAAAATTATTCTAAAATTTATATGTATTTTTCTGAGGACCGGAGTGGGCCTTACTAGCCGTGCAGTGGACATATGTGGTGGGTGTGTGCGGTGGTCCTAGACTTTTTATTTTTTTGGTATTGTATTCGTGAAAGTAACTTATTTAATATTTAGATGACATGGCGTTATTGTGCCACTGGCTATACCAGGTCTATTACATGTACAGGCTATGGTTGGATGACCGAAATTTTCGGTACGAATAGGAATATGATTAGTATGAATTACATTTCTAAGAATACAATGTTAGGAGTAATTTATTTTGGTGTTTGGGTTAATTCAGTAATCTTACACATGAATCAATTATTTTGAAAATATATCAAAGTCATAATTATTATTATTATTATTATTGATTGAGCCAGAAATCTAAGATTATCATGGCGTAATGGAGGGATCAGATTCCCATTTAATCTGATAATGCGATCCTTGGTCAAATGTGTCATCAAGAATCACAAATTTTTTTCATGTCTCTTCCAAACGTAAAAGTCCTAGAAGTATGGCATCACATTTTTATTGATGCATGTCCCTTTCAAACGTCAGAATTATAGAAGTATGGCTTCATATTTTCATTCATCCTCAAGGTTGCTACCATCCAAACTGTAAGTTTATAGTTAGGGATGGCAATTACATCTAGGGAATGACTTCGGTGTCCCCGGTCATTTTGGGGACACCATAACTTTTAGCATAACAAAACCATTATAAGCATAACTAAATTCATTACAAGCATAACCAAAACCATTATAAGCATAACCAAAACCATAATAAGTCATAACTTGGTTGGTTATGCCTTGGTTGATTTTTGGTTATGCCTTGATTGGTTTTTGGTTATGCCATGTTATGGTTCTATTATACTTGTAATGATTTTTGTTATGCTCCTAATGGTAAAGTTATGCCAAAAATTACGGTGTCCCCAAAATGACCGGGGACACCATAGCATCATCCTTACATCTATATCCATGGATACCATCCAGTCATTTGGAGGTGGATATTACTCGATTTTTTACCCAATAGGAATGGGTATGGGCCATGGGCAGGGCCGACCCAAGTTATTTATGTGTTCAAGGCTTGTTCTAAGAATGTTACCGTAAACGTTTGACAATTTTATGGAAAAAAAAGAAAAGAAAGCCAAAACTATAGTATCAAAATTTAAAATTTCCCCTTCAAAACAATTTTAATTCCGATACTTACTGTCCACGTGTTACTTTCACGTGCAACCACTCTGTGAGAAAGTGGAATAGGTGGAGTAGAAGGCTTTTTAGGTGAGCACTTTGTCAATTAAGCCTTTGCTCTAGCGATATGGGACAAACAAGTTGTAAAACAAAGCCTCCCACCTATAGTTCCACAACGCTAGTTGAAGGAAACAATGAAGGCCAAGAATCTTTTATAAGTAGAAAGTCCTACTGCCTCAGTACCAGTGCTCTAAAGACTGGGTCTTGTCCTACCTAATCCAAATATTAAAAAAAATTGAAATGCCCCAATAATTAGACATTTTGGAGATGTCCAAGGCCCATGCCTTGTGGGCCTTGAGCCTGGGCCGGCTTTGGCCATGGGGTTAATCGTAGATGGGGGGGAGGGTATGCTTTTGCTACCCCCATACCCAAATATCCAAACCCAATCCGATTTTTGTAACCCCTTTACATGAATGTCTCTTTTACAATTATTTACCCCAAAAAATTATCTTTTGCAATCGATGGGGAGGATTTTGATTTTGTCCTAGCCACTTAGCTAGGTAACTATGTTATATCTTTGGTGCACTAACTTGCATTTTCGTTAATTTTGTAGCTTCACTCTATAAATTTGCTTTATCATGTTTTCATTGCATATTCTCTTGTTATCGTATTATTATAGTACTAATATGTACAGAGTTTTAATCCTTAATGTTGTGGTACATTTACGTACTTTTTGCTTAAACACTATTATCTCTTTTACGTTTTATAAATTCTCTTATTCACCAGTACTTTTCGTGATGATTTTATGTTTATCAACAATGCATAAGGCGGTATAAAAGACATTGATGTTTTATTTCATACAAAAAAGGGCATAAATACCCCCCCAATATTCTCCAAATTAAAAAACATAGTCTTAATTTGGATTTTTTGTTTTTCTTCCTTTCCGCTCACAAGTTTGTTTGAAATAAAATAGATGTGGTATTGGATTGAACAAAGTGCTTATTCTACGTCATCCACCCCAGGAATACAAGACGAAACAATATTCCCAATCTTCTACTCCGGGATTATAATGCGTAGAATTGAATTAAACTCGGATGGGAATATCGTCTCACCAAACACGACCTTATTGTGTATGGTACTATACGGCCTGTACAAAATATCTCAAAATGCCCTACCATATTCCCCCCATAAAAGGCGAAACCCATATAATTTCTCCTCTCCTCATTCACTCTCTCTCTCTCTCTCTCTCTCTCTCCATAACCGCCCCTTCTCTCTCTCTCTCTCTCTCTCTCTCTCTCTGAAAAATGGATCTCACAGCGGTGAAGCTAAAGAACGAGGACGTCAACAACAGGCACGAAGACTACACCGTCCACGTGGGCTCCCACCGCATCCTCACCGTCACCACCCGCTGCTACTACACCGCCACCAAGTGGATCACCGAGGTCCAGAAGTTCTACCGCAACAAGTCCGGCCCCCTCCTCGTCGGCCTCCACCCTTCCACCAACACCCTAAACCCCACCTACTACCGCGACAACACCACCACAAACCCCAAAAAAATCCCCTACGACCTCCTCACCCTCTGCATCGGCTCGAACTGCCTCCTCTACCACCTCCCCAACCCCTACGACTACCACACCCCCAACGCCTTCCTGGACTTCTTCGCTAACCCCAACGTCATCGTCGCGGGCGTTAATATGTCCTCCTTCGCGAAGAAACTCGACGAGATCCACGAGATTAAGATCGCCAACAAGATAGACCTGAACGAGATGGCGGAGAGGGTGATGGTGGGAGGGAAGAAGGAGTATCCTGGTCTCGGGGGGTGCAGTTTGGACCGGCTGGCGGAGGTGGTTTGCGGCAGTGACATGTGGGTTGACAGGCCGGAGGGAGAGGTGGAGTGGTACGTCGATGACGGCCGGCGTTGGTTCTACTGTGGGGGTGATGACGGTGAGCTTACTTGTGAGAAGGTGAAGTACTCTACTCTGGATGCGTATTTCTGTTATATAGTTGGAGATGATGTCCTGAGGAAGATGCGCGAATCGGCTTCGTCTGCTTCTTCGTCCTCGAAGAAGGAGAAGAAGAAGAAGAAGAATGAGAAGTCGGATAAGAAGAAGTAGAGAGAGAGAGAGAGAGAGAGAGAGAGAGAGAGAGAGTCGGAGTCTAGCGGGACTACGTTGGTGCTGTGCTGCGTAGGACTGCGTCTCTTTTCTTTTGAATAAATAAATGTTGGTAATCAAGTAGGTAGCTAGGGTTTCGTACTAGCGCGTTTTTAGTGTCGTTTTTTGATGCGAGTCTGGTTTAGGTTTTTGAGTCTGTGAAGTTTCTGTCGTTAATTAGGTATCCGAATGCGTTTTTCTGAATGTTTAGTTCGGAGACGTTTTCGGTTTAGGTGATTTTGCTTGTAAATAAAAGATGTTCACGGTTTTGGATGATTGTGATGGATGCTTATAATTCTGAGAGAAATGAATGATGTTTTGTTAATTGGATGCGTATCGATGAAATCGTCTTCATATACTCCCTCTGTCCCATAATATTTGTCCGGTCCGCAAAACGGAGACTACAAAATCATGCATTTCTTTCAAGAAAAAATTTAAATTTTTTTCACAAGTTAAAAGAACTCATCGAGATCTAGTAAGTTGTTGAAATTTTTCCAAATTTTTCTTACAAAAATAGTATTATTTTTACGTCTCCGTTTTGCGGACCGGACAAATATTATGGGACGGAGGGAGTATAATATTCGCATTTTCGTGTTGTCTCTGAGCCTCATGTAATTTGTTGATTCTGGTGCCAGCCAGATGTTCTTTAACGAAATGGAGCAGTCTTCTAAAGTGAATTTGTGGCTAGCTAGCGCTTGTTTTTGTATCACTTTCTTTTGTCCTTATTACTCCAGTTTTTTGGCAATATTGTGAGAATTTTTTGAATGCCGCAAGCGTATAGTACATATCCATGTGCATCCTTGCTTCAAAAGTGTTTTGGGTAATTTAGATTTAAAAAGAAAAGAAAAGAAGAGAGTACATAGTCGAGTGAGGAATTAGAAGATAGAAATTTGGACAGTTTAAAATACGTTTGAACTGTTGAAATATGCGCGGACTACGGCAACATTGTACCAATTCGGAACCCAAAAAATTCTCCAATATTGTAAACCTGATTCGCAAGCCTGCTCCAAACAGAGAAGCAGCAGTAGTGTCATGATTACTTTACCATTTCGTCGTTTCTCAACAGAATAGTTGTACTAGTAAGGTTCCGATTTCTAAAAAAAATGAAATTTTAGAAAAAAAAAATAAAGATAATTTTAAATTAAAAAATTATATATTTATACAAATAATTTTTCTATCAATATAGATATTGTTTGATAGATTTTATTGAAATCTTTTAAACGGTAAAAAAAATTAAATAAATATTTTTTATTTTCATTATATTTAAGCTTAAAATTACCCTTTTTTAAAAAAAAAAAAAAAGACACCTAAAAGTATGTACACCAAAGTAGGCAAACCCATCTTTATATTCATTTTACCTACTCAAAGCCACAAAAATAACTTGCACCAGTCTCTTTAGTCTCTTTAAACACCGAGGGACTTTTCCTTTCCAGAAAATGCTCGGTAAAACTAGAGAGCCACTATTCACAAGCAAACCATTAAAAGATTATTCTTTTTCTCTTTTCTCTTTACCACTCCCTCATCCTCGCTCTGCCACTCTCTCTGGCTCTTTTTTTTTAGGTATATTTTATAAAGATAAAGAGGTATAATAAAGAGGATTGATATGAAATTAAGAAAAATTTAAATAGATAAAATACTTTTTACTGGTGTACATGCTCTAATATGACCCAATTTGTGAGCCACTGTAGCGATTGTAGTAGTGTAATAAAATAAAAATACGTTGTGCGTGGCAAGGAAGGAAACGGATTGTGCAGCGGGGCCCACGTCAGTGCGTAACAGAATCCCCAGTGGGGTCCACGTTGGTGCGGTGAGTACTGAGTACTGATGAGATCGAGTGGTAGCGGCGCTCGGGTCTATGGGGACGTGGTATTTGATTGTACGGTTACTAGCTCCCATCACGTGGATTTTGCTGTCAAATTGTATTAGCAATTGCGCGAATTTTTGAACTTAACTTAAATTTAAATTTAATTTTAATTTTAATTTTGCTGAAAATTTTGTCCTTATTTAAATTTTTTTTTGCATTATTTAATTTTTCGTTAAACTTTTGTATTGATTTGTCTCATCAAAAGGAGTCGAAAAAGTAAAATTTTAGCACTTTTACCCAAATATTTTGAAAAATAACCAACATTTTTGCGCTAAAAGTGGTTATTTATTAAAATACTTGGGTAAAAGTAAAAAAAAAATTATTTATCCGATACCTCTTATCTAGACGAATCAATAACCTATAAAAATTTGACACAAAATTAACAAATGCGAAAAAATTTAAATAAAGACAAAAGTCTTAAATTTAAGTTAAGTTCAAAAGAAGGGTATTCTGTTAGTGGAGTATTAATTGGATGATTAAAAAAAAGTTGATCCATAACTGAGGAAGGCTGGGTAGTTTGGTTTGAACTTTGAATATATATATTTGGCAGAGAAAGGTGGAGAAAAAGATCCAGTGGTGTCACGACATGCTTGGTTTCATTCATCGCGAAGAATTTTTTCCTTTTTGAAGCTTTTCAGCATTTTTTCCTTTTTTTTCCAATGAGGAGAAAAAAAAAAAAAAAAAAAAAGGAGCATCCAGAAGAATTATGCAGTACAAACTTTTATCTAATTCCAGATTTTAGCATACGTCATACGTCAATTTGCAACGGATCGGTCTAATCAAACTTCTGGAATCAATTTAGTTCATACTATAGTGATTGTCATTGACAAAAAAAATTTACTAAAATTTGCGATTTTTACTTCTTACTAAAATTGATGGCGGCGAAGCTTAACGTGTTATTTGAAATAATCAAATAAAGAGCTAGATATTAACATTATAAACTTGTCATACTTTTTAATTGGTCTGTTCTAAAGTGAATGGCCGACAATAATCTAGAGAATGATTCAATGAGAAATTTCTTAGAGTTC
The DNA here is from genome assembly GCA_019656295.1 of Rhododendron mucronatum var. ripense. Classification (NCBI taxonomy): domain Eukaryota; kingdom Viridiplantae; phylum Streptophyta; class Magnoliopsida; order Ericales; family Ericaceae; genus Rhododendron; species Rhododendron mucronatum. The sequence goes on along the minus strand of BPLT01000050.1, from coordinate 1,277,301 downwards.
TCACAGGTTGTGTTTATTTGGTGAGGGCTTCAATTCTAGGCCACAACCGTTGGTCCAAAGACCGGTCTTTGCAAACAATTTCGCTGTATATTACATAATAATTTGTCATTACAATAGCAGTGATCTTAAAGCTCCCGGTCCTGAGGTTTCTGAGCCCAATAACCAGTTTAGTCAGAAATTGATATCTTTTCACTGTATATTACATAATTTGTCATTACAATAGCAGTGATCTTAAAACTCCCAGTCCTGGGGTTTCTGAGCCCAAAGTAACCAGTTTACTCTGGAATTGATATCTGGGATTCTGAGAAGTAAAATTCATAGTTACAAATCCAACAGTCGACACCAGAATGTGTGTGGGTGAAGGTTGGGATTGCCTGCAAAATGATGCTGAATGCTGGACATCATGGAGGCTAATATCAGTAATCGAACTGATGGAGAACCTCTGAAAATGCAAATGGAGCTGCCCCTGGCATATGACATGTTTAGAACCTGCTTCCTGCACAAATAAAGATTTGCCATTGGCAAACTGAATGATATGGGTAAATATTCTACCGGTGTGCCAAAAGGTAGATAAGAGAGAGCAGCAAATGTTAGCACATTGAATATAAGGAACTAGTAAATTAAGAGGATCTAATGAGCCTCCCTGATGACAGCTTTAAACCAACTCCCCACCATGACAGAGCCAACCTTAGCAATGGAGGACATTCGGGTGTAGAGCGTAGTTGGAAACTGCTCGAGCTTAATTAGTACGACTGGTGATAAAGGAGACAAGACTATTCACTTGTGAAACAATACAGAGAAAAGGGGGAGATGATAACTCTATTCCTAGATTTTCAGAAACTTCAAAGATTCGCAGACATAGTAATGCAAGTGGAGCGGTGAAAACAATTACAAAGAGAACCTTACTAAGCCAAGGACCAAACCATGACTGGGATCTTCAAGCTTTAGATTGGAAGCAAACCAGATCGGTCTAAAAGTCACAAAACAAGAGAAGGTGCTCTAGTGTCTCAGGGTGATTGAAACAAAACGGGCAATAGCCTAAAATATTAGTGTCTTTGCAAAAGATTAAACCCAAAAGGCCCTCAATCATGGCAAATGTTACACTGCTTTATTACATGTGAGGTCTTAAAATTGGATACCACAACAAACATCATGGACTAATTCCCAAGTTCAATATAAAATGCAGACGCATTGATGGAGTATCCATGGGACTTCCAAGTCAACAACTAGAAACAGCAAGTCAAGGCCCTACCCACACAAACTACAACTCAAAATCAAGGCCCTACCCACACAAACTACAACTCAAAATGTCAATGCCACCTTCTTTCACCATTGTTATAGGGCTTGCCATCTTAATTTTTCAGAGGTTAGAGAGAAGAAGAAGCTTTCAGTCAAGGCTATTGAAAAACCACCAGTTTATGTTCAGGATAAATAGAGTGGACATTTTTAGGAGTCACAGTTTTGAAACTTCAAAGCCATTTGTTAAGTGATTACAATCACCAATCAGCCAAACGCAACATTAGTCATGGAAGCACCAAACTTAAAATCACAATGCTATACCACAGAAGAGTTTCATATTTTCTAAACACTTACGAACTCAACAGGTGCCCATGAGATTAATAGAATATGAAGAACGTACCAAGGATGCAGGATCTACATAAGGTTGATCAAGCAAAAGTTACATCTGATCGAAACACATACTTAACACCCTTAGAAACATTCCGGGCTTCATGCAGCATACACTTATCACCATGAATGTGAAGCAGAGCCATACCTTCCACAGGAGATACCTGAAAAATCAAACTGTTTGCATCAAAGGCCATGCCTTACTCAAATTAGGCAAGTTACAGAAGCAATATAACAAAATGTACAACAATGTAGAACATACTGCCTAAGGAAAATGGGATTCACCTCAGCTACAACACCATTTCTGGGACCATAGAAGACAGTCTCCCCTCCAACTAGAAGCTCAGAAGAATCTTGAGGGTTGTTCTTATCACTTTTTGATTTGGGTTTGAAACCACCACTTAAATATATCAACAAAGTATAATGGGTATGCTTTCCATCTCCAAGATCAACGCTCTCATCAATATGCCGTCCAAAACGCTGACCAACCTTGTACCTGACAAGTAAAAAATTTGCACTATTTGCTCATGCAACATCTTTTGAAACTGAAGTAACCAGGACAGTTGCATCTCTTGCTTTCTCATGCCTCTTTAGTGAAAAAAAGGGAGATCATAAATTACTGCAGCATTATGCCTTAGAAGAAATACAGCTAGACAGGGCCGGCCTCGATATTTGGGTTGCCCAAGCTCGATCCCAAGTTTGGTTGCCCAGGCTGGCCTGATATTTTGGCATCCTAAAGCTTTGAACAGTGCCCTTGAATTTAAAAAAAATAAATAAATATAGGTCTACTAATATAAGGTAAAAAGATTAAACGTGGTATTTAAGCTTCATAATTTAATAAAAATAAACTTATGAATTTTTTATACCATTAGGAAAAAAATGATAACATAAAAAAGTACCGTTCATACACTGCGTTTTCTCTAATTAATCAAATTATTAACTATAATTGTAAGAAAACTATTTTTAACAATAATAGGATTGATTATTTTAAACCTTTTGTTTTTATCAAATTTTTTGTCGAGTGAAAGAAATTATTAAGGTTTTATTTATAATCAAAAGTGTTTTATTTTTAAATTTGATATTTTTTTGGTTCAAAAAAGAAGGGGTGGGTAAGGTACCCATATCCTCCTCACCAGGGCACATTGCCCCTCATGTCACCCCAGCGTATTTGGTGCCACAGCTGGTACACCACAAGTCCTCCTTCAAGGATCCGCAAGAGACAACGTATGGCTATGGGAACTCGAACCTTGGCCTCGTCTAGCAAGGTCTAAGACTCCACCAATGAACCAACCACCCGTTGGTTTTAAATTTTATATTAAAAGTTAAAAGAAAATTATAATAAACGATAGAAAATAAAAGAAAACCTTACCAAATCATTTATGGTGTTCAAGAAATTTGAACTTAGGTCTTGAGTAACACCTACTAATACTATTATCACGGAAGTAGACCTACTTTATAATACAACAAAGGGGGCAAGAATTGTATATGGAGTATCTACAATTATCCAATTGAAAAAAAAAAAAAAATGCTTTGTCAAGAAACCACTCCGGGGACTTGAACCTAAGAAGTAGGATCTATAGTTGTACTAATTTAGCACAAGCCACTGAAGCAATTGCTCCAACTGCCCTAAAACACGGGACAACTAATATATGTATATATATATGTATATATATATATATATGTATGTATGTATGCTAATTTTTATTTTTTTGCCCCAGCCCGGGGGCTTGCTGGGCTTACCCCTGGGCCGGCCCTACAGCTAGATGACGGGCAATAACTCTTATGATCATGTGACGAAATGAGCACAGCCTCAGACGGAAAAGACCCATGTCACCCAACTTACCGGTAGAGTCTGATATTCGGATTCAACCCAACAGCAACTTTGCCTCGTATCTTAAAATCACAAAATAATTTGTTGAGTCCAGATTCCCATATTGTATTTGCAAGAACTGGATCATTCACAGAAACACGATCATTGTCTCTGTATGCTTCGCCTTTTGTTGGGCCAAGGCTCCCTTGGTGAGCAAACCCAAGTGACTCAGCACCTTTAACGAATGCCTTCGACTCAACAGAAGTGAAGAAATCCTGCACCTGAATATCTTGAACAAAGAAGGAATTATTACCACCCAATGAACGTATAACAAACGTATGAGCAATTGTACTGAAGAAAATAAGTTAGCATTGATTTTCTTGACTAACTAATTTTGGTGATTCAATACCTTGATTTTATGGACAACGTAAGAATATCTAAGCAGATCATGAAGTTAAATCTAAGACATTTGGTTCAGATAAGCAGATTTTGTACATGTCTTTTGACTCTTTTCGCTTCAACACAGCACAGCTATTAATGGCCTTCCTTTAATATTGCAGCACCGCGTAGAATCTCCCCCAAACCCAATTACTACCTCAACCTTATTGGCACGTCCCCAGTTACTCTTTGTTACCTTCCCCTAGACATAAATGCATTCAGTTCTTGTCCTTTGTTTTCCACTCAGAAACTCAGCACCCTTATCATCCACTCTAGATCATAGAAGAACTATTGCCACCCAAATTCCACTCCACAAAGCATGGATGGTCTTAGCACAAGTTATCTAATTAAACTTATTACTGCCGAGATGCATGTCATTGTCAATCCTAAAGATACCATGGACGATAAGAGCCCACCTGCTCGATTTTTCCAAATTGCACTCTAATTTATTGCAGTCAAAGGTGTTAGCAAGCTGATCAGGGACAACTATAACAATCAGACATGGTCTCGTGAAACTGCATTCAGGCTCAAACTATGCCCCAAGAAGCAAGTTCAAGACTATCTTGATGATACTAAGGTAGTAAAATATCTCAATCTGTTATTATGTATTTTGATACCTTTTGTTCCAGTCTGATATGTGGGGTCTTCTATATAAGTGGTACCTGTGGGATACAGGGTTCCCTTATGAGAGTTACAAGACCTAGCCCCATGTATTCTCTTCTTTCAAATGATATCCCTGTTCAACTTTGTCCGTGGACACGGGCATTAAGAGGAAACACATAAATCCTTTGTGTTATATTTGTGATTGTTGTCTTATCTTCTCCATTTCTAGTGCGATCATAATTCAAGAAAATACACACAAACTCGAACTACATCCCAAACTTGATATTACAGTTCTGATTGATGCAAACATGAAACGAAATTGCAGAATTTCCAAGCATAACAGGGATTGAACCAACTCAGAATCGAGTCCGTTTGATAGCCATTTGTTAGTAGATTTAACCTAAACTGAAGAACTAGCTTGTCTCATTTGTTTAGCAGACTGCCATCATCGATCTAAATTAGCTCCTAAGAAATATAACCTAGGCGGTGCTTGCATCTTAAGTGGGTCGCACTGCATCAGATTATTCATTGGCAGTAACAGAAATAGGAAAATAAAAAGAACCCATCACAACAGAAAAAATTAATGCAATGTATAAACATATATCTACAATGATATGCTATGTAGACACATACACATACTTGTATGCCAGAATTGTGGGTCAGGACAATAAAGCAGATTCCGTGAAAAAAAACGATGGCATGGGAAATTTTGAAGGAAAATGGAAATTGGACAAATCAAGAAAGATTGTAAGGAAGACACAATACCGTAAAGAGATCAGTATCTTTGAGGCGAGTAATCTTGAGGTTAGACTTGGGTTTGATTGGTGGCCACTCCATCTTTGTTTTCTTCCCATCTTCTTCTTTCCTTCTTTCACCCATTTTTTCTCTGCCTCTAATTTCAGTCATAATCGACACACAGACACACGCTTTCCTCCTCTCCTATGTTGTTTGGACCGGATGAATCATGGGCCTCTAAATTCATAACCTCCAATGGGTTGGGCCCAATCTTTAATCTGGAGTCCTTTTTGGAGATGAGTCCACTTCGCCTCGAAAACCAAAATGGTCCAGTGTGTAGTGCGAATTGTGAAACTCTTGGTCAAAGCAGTCATGAAGCCGGAGCTAGGGTGGTTTTGGACCAATAAGTTAATTTGACTAATTTGGCTTATTGGTTTGTGTTTATTTACTGTAATTTTTTTTTAATTTATTTATTTTGCACCAAATTTTTGTTGATAATTGATTTTTCTCGGAAAAAAGAATAAAAAATAAAAAATTATATGATCGGTATTGAAATTTTTTGCCCTGAACACCCAAAACCGAACTGGTTTGTCCCTTGCTTGAAATTTACTCACAGCAACTACTCAGACAATTACTTTTGTCGCGGCAACTACTCAGGCAATTTACTCACAGCAACCACTCATCACTTCCCAAACTTAGGGGGTGTTTGGGAGCCACAACTTTTAACTTTTTGTATTTTACTTATTATCTTATTGACTTTTTGGATTATGGTCGGAATATGTTTTGAATTTGATAAAATGTTTGGAAGATATGAGTATAATATATTTTGTAACATGATTAGTGTTTGGGAGATATATGCAGAATATATTTTGTGGTCTTTTTGTTGGACCTGGGGGGGTGTACTATGTACCTAGTTTACAACACGATTTTGTGCAATCTCAATCGTTCAAAAGTGTTTTAGATGGTCTAGATTTTAAAAAACTTTTTCAGGAGGGAAGAGTCCTGGAAAAGTTAATCTTCACTGGAAAAGTTTTTTAAAAATCTCTGGACTATTGATTGTCGAGACGAACGGTCCAGATGGTGCACCATACAGTCTGCGCTTCCTTTTTTGTTAACCGAAATGAAAAAAAGTGAAAAATGAGAAGTCGATCAAAAAGCTCATTTCTCCTTAGTTCTCACTTATCTTCTCTAAACGTCAAAATGAAGAACTCATTATGCTAGAATAGGTTTTGGTTTTGGTTTGGGGTACCCAAACACTTAAAATGCAAAAAGGTGATAATGAAAATGCAAAAATTCACTAACGAAACACCCCCTTGTTGTGCTTTGTTTGATAGCAGACCCTCGGTAAAGAGTTTCCTCCATGCACTAAAATTAAGCACGCGGTATATACTGCCGCTTACTATTACGATGCATCACACGTCAAGACTTTCTAAAAAAGACAACTATTGATGCGTGCTCTCCACGTGATTTCTACTGCGAGTTGCGAATGAAGTTTTCTTTTAAAAAAATAATTGAAAAATACTCCATTTGTCTCAAAATATTTGTTTGCTCCGTAAAACGGATTCTTAAAAGTAATAAAATTCAAATTTTTTTCAACAACTTATTAGATATCAATGACTTCTTTTATAATTTGTGAAAAAAGTTAGAATTTTTTATTGAAATAATTATGTTAGTTTTAAGACATCGATTTGTGGGCAAAACAAATATTATGGGACGAAGGGAATATTTTTTCCATAGTACTATCAATCAAGCCGTTGTTGATATCACAAGTGAAGAAAAAACTAAATTTCTACGAATGCCTCGTAAAGCCAAGCACAATCCTTAGGGTTGCAATTTGTAGTGGGAATTGAGTTGGAGATAATTGTAATTCATTTTTTAAACGGGCCCATTAATTCCCCAATAGGTCCCATCAAATTGTTCGAGCAGTAAGCCCAATTAATGTTACTAGGTCAAAAATGAAAGAATGTGCATAAGCACCATAATGAGTAGATAAATGGGGTACTTAAAATATTAATTCTCGAGCCTAGTATGAGTTATTTTTCATCGTACCTATGTCGTGCCTATCTCGTGCATGTGTCGTACCGTGTCTGTGCTTATCTTTTGCAAGTCTTTTCTTTTATATAAAAAAATGTAGTCCTTTGCAAGTCTGTCTCACAGACTCGTCTTTTACCCTTCCCCGAACTTCAGAAAACAAAAATAAATTACTCCTTTCCAAGTCAGCAAAATGGAAAACCTCTCTAATTTTCTCTTTCAACATTACTCACCAGCAACTACTTGCAATTACTATTCTCTCTTTCTCTCTCTCTCTCTCAAATTTTCTCCATTACACATTGCTCAACAACTACTCATTGTTCGCATTGATGCTTGATCGGCAAAGGAAAAATGTCTATGTCGAATACCAAGATCGAGAAGAGATGAACATGGGTAATATGGGACCAAAATGGGATAACATGCCACAAATCTTCCACTCATACATCTCGGGATATGCCCTTATATGAGGAGGCAGCCCCATCCTTCTAAGGCTATGTGCTCACTAGCAGTTTAAAAAAGAAAGAAAAAAGAAGCTAAGTGAGGTCCCGTCTGCTAAGGAAAATAAATACTTATTCCTTATTGATATATTTAAGTGAGGGTTTCAAACCCAAATAAAAAAGTGATAAGAGCAACACTCAGGATTCTTTTGAGCTTCTAGCTGGATGAGAGACAGTATTCTATGGTCTCAAAAATGGTGTTGTAGTTGAATGGGGCCTCATCAGTAGAATGGAGGTAGTTAGACAACATGTCACGACCTCGATTTTTTTGACATAAATAAATAATACATTTCATTACCAGAACCTCGCGTATTGTACATAATACCCAAAAGAGTTTCCCACCTGTTTAATTTACAACAAGTCCCCAAGTTCGAAGAAATACAACCTTGGCACCACGGCCCAAATTAACTTAATTACAAGTACGTATCTGATTGGAATGTTACAACTTTAGTCAAAAGGGTAATTCAGAACAAATTAGTTACAAGCCATCTTTGGCCAAAAGCAAATCAGTTACAAAGATGATTAAGTAACTGAAACAGGGTTAGCTCCCAAAATTCTTCATGTATAAGCACACCGTCGCATGCACCCTACTGTCCAACATTTGAACCTGAAAAGAAGGATTTTATTGAGCTACACTAGCCCAGTAGGAAAATCTTTACCAAATTTATTTGCAAATATGATGACAAGTGCGAACAAGAGAGGATAAGGAGATACAGTTCGACAGACGATAACCAATCAATTCGCAAATGAAACCCTATTGAAATCAAATGCATAAACCATACAATACTAACCCCTTCTAATAATCCCAACCCGAATTGCTAACCCGAACTTCCACCATCGGTATTTCCACCACTTGCGTTACCGGAAAGTACCATAAGGATTACCGTGTTACCACCACTTGCATCACGGTGATCCCTAACGACTCGGGTTACCGTATTACCACCACTTGCGTTACGAAACCCTTTAGGTCTCCGTATTACCACCACTTGCGTTACGGGACTTCCTAAATCAACTTCCGACCTAAAACATCAACTATTTTCTTACCCGATATGCAAACTAGGATCTTCTCATAACCACTTTCATGCAAGGATAGTCATACTATATGCCATTAATACTACCAAGCAACCAATCAATCAACAAGTCACATTTTAACACGGTTTGAATCAAATAAGTTCTTATTCATTTCGTACTAACGGAATGCCAACGGACCAAGGATAACCTCAATGAATCAAAGGAAGTCAATTAGGCATGCTTGGAATAGGTTTGGAAGTGTCCAAAAAGGTTTAGAAATGATCGGGGGTCAAAACGGTCGAATGGGAGCAACATGGCAAAACTGCCCAGAAAGCCATGGAGTATCGATACTCCAAAAACTGTATCGATACGGAAACACTACGACAAATTTCTGAAGCTACTGGAATGCAGATCCTTTCAGCGTATCGATACGCAATAAATTGTATCGATACGGGGACGTTACGAGCGGCGATTTTGTGCAGAAAACTCAAAGGCCAAAACAACAAAACATCCAACGATTCAAGGCACGATTTCTACACTTATTCAGCATATAAACACATAAAAGTGGCAAGAAATCCCTACCTCGAGTTAAGGAGCGAAACCCAAACGATTCGTACGAGCCCTAGACTCTCCAACTTCAAAATCAACCAAGAACTTCTCTTCCGGCTTCGCCCAACAAGATACGAGCCCAAAACCGCGTAGAGGAGGTGAAAGGAGAGTGGATCCTTGAGGTTTTGAAAGAGCTTTGAGTGTGAGAAGAGGAGAGAGAGTGAGTGAGCCGAGAGGGAGAGAGGGACGGCGTGAGAGAGAGAGAGAGAGATGAAAATGATCCCCTACTTCACACACACCCACTATATATACTCACTTATTTATAAATCACACATTCACCCCTCTACTAACAATTGCATCACTTTAAACCCCAATTCAAATATTCACCACAAAATCCCTATTTTCTCATTTAGACATTTAATAATCTTTTTAAATAAAAATAAAATATTCGGGTCTCTACAAAACAAGCTGGCGGAGGTGGCCGATAGGAAGACCAAGGGGGAGGACAGCAGGGTGGCGGATGTGGAGGACACGGATGAGCACCCCTGGATTTCAATGGGTGGTGTCATATATGCAAAAAGTACGCTAAGAATCAAGTAATAGAGCACCAGAAGGTCCACAAACTCCATATTGAATGCAAGAGTTGTGGGTGGAAGGTTCCAAACCAAACGGGGCTCCAAGATCATCAAGGTAGAGGTGGTGTTGTGCAAGGCGCAAGTAGTAAGATGGAAGGCCAAGAGAAAGGATAGCAAGGTGGTAGAGGTGGAAGACACGAGCACCCCCGGAATTTCAATGGGTGGTGTCATATATGAAGAAAGTATGTTAAGAATCAAGCAATAGAGCACCAGAAGGTCTACAAACTCCATATCCAATGTAAGAGTTGTGGGTGGAAGTTTCCAAACCAGGCGGAGCTCCGGGACCACCAAGGAAGATGCCACTAGTCGTGGTTGTTGGTGTTAGTTTGGTAATTCGGTGTTAAGTTTGTTGGTCTTGGGTTAATGAATAAGGGTTCTAAGTTAATGGACAAACTGGGATCTTAGTCGTGGTTGTCTTAGTTTTTTATCTGTTCTTTTATGTATGGTCATAGTTCTTTTATAGGTCAAAAACGTTAGACTGTGCATAAGCACAATAACGAGTAGATAAATGGGGTACTTAAATATTCATTCTCGAGCTTACTATGAGTTATTTTTTCATCGTGCCTATGTCGTGCTTATCTCGTGCATATGCCGTGCCTATCTCGTGCATATGCCATGCCTATCTTGTGCATATGTCGTGTCGTGCCTTTGCCTATCTTTTGCAAGTCTTTTCTTTTATATAAAAAGTCATAGTCCTTTGCAAGTTTGTCATATCACGGACTCATCTTTTACCCCTCCCTAAACTTCAAAAAATAAAAATAAATTACTCATTTCCAAGTCCCAAAATGGGAGAACTCTCTCTAATTTTTAGGGATCGATCCCCCCCACCCTTTCAGCTCCTGTAGCATCCAAAAAGCACATGGATCGATCTCGCAATGTTTAGGGATCGATCCCCTCATTCTGCGCGGACATTTCAGTGGCATTTTTGTAGTTTTTTTTTGTAAAGGGGGTATATATACCACCCTTAGTCCGATTTTAGGGCATTATTCATTTTTCCTTTCTCTCTCTACCTCCCTCTCCTCCTCTTTTCTCTAACTCTCCTTCTTTCTTCAAAGGAGGGGGATTGCTAAGGTTTTGGGGTAGATTTCCTTCATTAATGTTGTAAGTACTCTTGTTTTTTGTATTAATTTAGCTTTTATTTTAGTTTTTGCCCATGTTTTCATTTCTCTCATCATTTTGCTTTGTGTATACACCCACTATGGGTGAGTAGTGATCTAAGCTTGGTCATGGGGTGATTTCTACCCCATAACTTGGGTAGTTTAACGGCTTCTCTCATTTCTTGTGCTTAATGTGGTTTGTGAATGAATTAAGTTCATTTTTATGTAACAAAACCTAGGGTTTTTAACCTCTTTGATTATGTATAGGCAAGGACTTGATCTCTTTTGCCACATATAATGTTTAGAGCTATGTCACTCTAGGTGTTTGCAAAAATGCCTCAAAGAACTTGTTGAACTCTAATCTTTAGTCTAAACTTAGGGTTGTTAACTTCTCTCTCTCTCTCTCTCTCTCTCTCTCTCTATATATATATATATATATATATATATATATATCCATTAAACATGGGGCAACTACCCACAGTCCGCAATTACGCGGCAACGGACGACTCACTTCCTAATAACAAGTCCTAGAAGAGGAAAACTCTCTCACTCAAAAATTTCTCCTGTCAAACATTCCTCTTTGAGGAGATATCTTTCTCACACACGCGAAATTAACTCTCCATGAATGTCGTGATAATGGAGATGGATGTTGACAACGGATCGGCAAAGGGAAAATGTCTATGTCTAAGACGAAGATCGAGACAGAGATGAACAAGGGTCTCATCACATGGGATCAAAATAGGGTAACAATGTGCCTCAAATCTTCCACTGCCTCTATATAAGGAGGATAAGAAGGCAACCCATCCCCTCATCCTTCTAACTTCTAAGGCTTTTTTCTCACTGATCCACAATTTTAAAAAGAAAGAAAAAGAACTAAGTGAGCAGAATGGAGGTAGTCGGACAACAAGCTGGCGGAGTTGGCGGACAATAAGGCCAAGGTGGAGGAGGACAGCAGGGCAGCGGAGGATAGCAGGGTGGAGGTGGAGGACACGAGCACCCCCTGGACTTCAATGGGTGGTGTCACATTTGTGGAAGGTTGTTTACTACTACTAAAAGAGTAGTCGAACACCAAAAGTTCCACAAACTCCATATAGAGTGCAAGAATTGTGGGCGGATGTTTCCAAACCAAGCGGAGCTCTGGGCCCACCAGGATAGGCGCCGCCATTAGTTGTGGTGGTTGGTGTTGTAGGTTGGTTTTAGTCGTGGTTGTCTTTTATCTATGTTGTTTTATCTGTGTTTGTTAGTCTGTTGTTGTTGATCTGTTATTTTATCAGTGTCTGGTTAGTCTTCTGTTGTTTTTTTGATCATCTTGGTCTGTGTTGTTGGTCTTTGTTCCAGGTGTTTATCAATGCAGTTTTATGTTTTATCTCAATTAGTGTCTGTTTTATTTTTCTACTAGTATTTGCCTATGGTTTATCTCAATTATATTATGGTTTGTTTATTTCTCTGCGAATATCTGTTCCATTTCAAATACAAATGACCCATCTCTTTGAGACATGAATTTTGACTTAACCAAAATGTGTGGTGGATAATTTTTCACTTAGCAAAACATGTGAATATTGCATGATGCATACAGATTTATGCTTATAAAAAAAACAAAAAAAGGCAAGTTCCTAGTGCAGCATGTTTAAAGGTGATTTTGTAAACCCCAAATCCTAAATTAGATCACTGGAGACCAACATATATGAAGTAAAGGGATTTGCTAAAACTAAAGGCTAACGATTCTCTAAGGCCAAAAGTTGCTTACGGCCAATGTTATCCATTGTCAGTCAAGTATAGTTTGACAATTGTATCTGTCCAAAACAAAATCTCCTTTAAAAAGTTTACAAACCTTGTGAACCAGATATTCGAATTCGCACCAAAATAAATTAAGAACTATGGGCGACTTTATTTTGATTTTATTTTGACTCTGACTCACATTCATTTAAAGCCGGAATCATATACGACCAGGCTTCTCGGCAGTCCCCTTATTGGGACTGGACCGTGCAATTGGACGACTAACGTCTCGTATTGACTTTATTTTCATTAAAACAATTTCCAATTGACATGATTTTTGACGCAGTCGAACTTCTCGACGAGCTCTTCAACATGAACGGTTCCGATTATAAAAATAAAATCGATACAAGACGTTATTTGTCCAACTGCATGGTACATTCCCCTTAAGAGAAAATTAAATTTCATTTACTCTATCGAAATCCAATTGACTAGATTTCTTGCTGGACTGTTCTGCTCGTTGAGCTCTACAACAGAATCATTCAAATTTCAAGCTCAGCTCTACAACAGAATCATTCAAATTTCAAGCTCACAATGAACACCATTTTTAAGGAAAAAATAGGTATGACGTCAAGGGTGCCAAATTTGACATTGCATGTTAAGTGGATAAATGGATATTTGAGCCAACCATGATGTCAATTGTCTGGGTGTCATTTGATTTCTCATTTCACATGTCAAATTTGACATGCAATGCCAAATATTTTTCTTAATTACTTTAATCAACAAAAGCTTGATATAAAATAAAAGATAAAAACAAGACTAAAGTGAAACCATACCAAAACAATAAGGCTGGTTTCCCTAAAAAGCCAACTTGGCCTTTTGTTTTGTCTTTATTCGAATTTTTTCATTTCTAGTCGTTTTGCGCTAAATTTTTGTGGATTATTGATTCGTCTCGATGAGAGGAATTGGAAAAGTATTGACCGAAACCTAAATGTTTTCACAAAAATCCAAGAAAAATTCAAAAAGTTCAATTTGGTTTTGTCTTGGATTCCGGAAAAAATAAAAGGATTTCGAGCGTGATTTTTTACTTTTTTAATTTCTCGTATCAAGATGAATTAATAATCTATAAAAATTTAACGCAAAACTAACAAACGGAAAAAATGAACAGGGGCAACATAAAAAAAAGCCCCAAAGGCCAAGTGTATGTCTATGAGTACATACATCTCATACAAACGCGTTTTGGATCTATATCGAGTTCGAAAAAAATTATTCAAGCTGCTCATTTTATTAAAATGGTTTGTTTAGGTTCCTGTAAAAAATAAACTCAATCCAATATTAGTAAAAATATTTACAAAATGTCTAATTTTGCTTCATAATCTAGGCCTAGCCTATGAAGAAAAGTTGGATGTTTCGTATATGCTTTTACTGATTTCGGATAAAGTCTATTTTTATGAGGGCCCTAAATAATCTATTTTGAATAAAATGTGCGGCTCATATCAATTTTTTAGAACCCGAGATGGGTCAAAACGCGTAGGTACCTCTAGCAAAGCTAGTTTTTTTTTTTTATATATATTTAGAATTGGCCTTGCATTACCTGTAAGGGGTTTGTTAACATGTGCCCTTAAGGCATATGATAAAAAGTATATTACGTAATTCCTTCATTTATACTTGTTTGTGTGGAAAATTTAAACTTGAAACCCCAACAATAAACTCTTCATTAATTCTTTTTGAAATGATTAACTTTTTATGTTTGGGACAGAAATACCCCCTGTTTCAACATTTAAATTTTCTGCCCTTTTTGTTTTTTTGTTTTTTTTTGTTTTTGCCTTTAAGAATCCCAAATGCTTCCGGACTTTCTGTTTTATTTTTTTGGTACTTTCTTCAACGATTCCACCAAAACACTCTACCAATCAAATAGGTAAGCATTTCCCTCCAAACTCATCAGCACATAATTTGACTCATTAGCATTATCGAAATTCTTTCAAAAATTAAGAAACTCATATCGATTTTAAAAAAATTAGCAAACACAATATTTATTCAATAATTCATCAGATTAGGCCCCGCTCTGCTTTCTCAAATAAGGTCTTAAAAAATAAGGACATATTTTCAAACATAAAAATAATGGACTTAAAAATATAATTTGTTAATTTTTTTTTGCAGGGTTTGATAGATCTCATCAAAATCTATTAAATAAGATTCATATTGCATATTTTTTTATTTCAGGAAACCTACTATTTTTGAGCTTGAAAATTACAAATAAGTACTTATTTTTTAAGAACCCAATCTGGAACGGGGCCTAGGACCTCGATTGGCTTAAATAAGTCAGTTGGCTTTTTTATCTTTATTTATTTTCTTTTGCGTTTGTTATTTTTCGCATCAAATTTGTATAGATATTTAGTTCGTCTCGACGAGAACATTTAGAAACAGTATTTATAAGCCCAAAAACTGCGTCAATTTTTTTTAAAGAATTATTAGTTTGTCTTGACGAGAGCATTGGAAAAAGTAAAAAATTATGATTGATACTCAATTTTTTAAAAATAAAGATAAAGAAAGCCAAAAAAACTGTCTTCTTCGCTTTATTTTGTGTTTTTTCAAAATAATTTGAGTTTCAATCATAATTTTAAAATTTTCAATTCCTCTTATCGAGATTTACTAACAAATACATTTTTATTTTAGCAAGCACTTTTGATATGAAGGGAGCCAAACGAAATGTGGTGGAGGGAAAAAAGGAAATTTTATCAACTACTTTCAAAAAAGTAGGTTTAATTAATCTTGTTTAATGATCATGATAGGATTTGAAGATGGGAACCCAATTTTTTTTTGAAGTATTAGATGAATATTGATGTACGACAAGAATTTAGGAGATTTTAATTATATGGAAACTTTATTTTAGAAATTATTTGTTTTAGAATTCCTCTTTTAATGCCACTTGTTTAGGCATATTCAAGAAAAGTCCGTTCTTTCTTTCTCTTTGGGAAGTTCAAAACAACATATGTTTATTCGGAGTAAAAGTTGAGTTATTCAACATGTTCATATTTCCTTTCGAGATTTTAACAAAACACGTTTACTAACTATTTGTCTTTCATGTATTTTTTTTCTCCAAAAGTGAGAAGATTGTATTGATAAACGCCCAACAACACTTATAAAATGGAGATCATTACAAAGAAATTGGATAAACTCTAACTAATCGTCTAACAAATACAAAACAAGTAAATCACAAGGCAATCGATGTCTTTCATCCTAACCCAGACATGGCCTGACATAATAGCGACACTTTTAAACTGCCTAATAGCTAATTAGGAGTCTCAAACGAGAAAAGTGCAAAGTTTCTGACAAAAGATACCAAATACTTAGACGATCAGATGTACTCCACCCAAGTATGAACGAATCAATGAACTCCCAAGAATTACAAATTTGCTAAGCCGCCACGGGTTGCTTCGGCAAAGACATCGTGTAGGGATAGAATGCTAAAGCACAAATATTGTTATGAAGCAACCTTGATTAAGAGAATCTGATCTGTAGACAAAATTCGTCTAAAGAAGAAACTAATAAACTCTCGTAGAATGAGAGACAAAACTCTCACATATCAAATGACAAGTCATAGATCTAGAGAGACGGAAGGGAAAGAAAGACAAAAGAAAAGGAGTCGGTAGTACCATGGCCTCTCCCTTTCATCGCCGCACACGGGTATGGAACACACGAGACGAGGGGAATGGAGAAGATAGAGGAGTTGTGGTGCCTAGGGTTGAGAGACAGGGAGAGAGAGATAACTGTCTTTCAAGTATTTCAAACATACAAGTAATATACAATTTTTCTTTTATATTTAGAGATAGTGAGTAGAGTATTCTACCGTTCTTCTTGGCGGTTGGTACGACTATGGAAAAAGCAAGGACGTCGGCTTACAGAAGGTGGATATCGAACGAAGTGATTTCTTACGGTAAACTTACGGTAGCTTCGAAAGAGAAAAGAAAATACTTTCTTTTTCTCTCGAAATTAATTCTTGACTAAACTACTAAACTTTTTGGATCGAGAGGGTGGTCGAGTGGTGGTTTAGTAGCAGCTTTGGTTGAGTTTCTTAAAGAACTCAAGAACAAGGAAAGAACTCTAAGAACTATTTCAAGAAAACTACAAGAACACTAAATTTTTCTAGAGAGAAGTTGGAGGATTTGAAGACGTGAGTTCAAAGTAAAATTGGGGTGCTATTTATAGCAAAAAGTTGAGCTCCCTCTCTCTCTCTCTGTAGACACTCTATTCTCGCTATGCCCTCGACCAGGTTACTGATGATTACAAGCAGAGGTTACGCATCTTCAAATTGTGTCATAATAAACTCCCTATGTTGATGATGGACACAAACGAAAACAGTGAACCAGCAAAGCGACTTTTGTTTAGTCTCACCGGAGAAATTACATACTCAGTGGATTTGCCATTGCCTTGTACTCGGAGGTTTATAGGATCTGCCTTTGGATGGTTATTAGCTATAGAAAGAAGCACCCTGGTCATAACCCTCTTAAACCCCTTTACCGGTGGAGCCGTTTCTCTCCCGCCTTTGAAAGATCCTTATGGTCTCTATGAAGGTTACATCGATGATGATGATCCGGAGGACTTTATTAGGAAGGCAATCCTATCATCCGATCCATTTCTAAGCCCAAACAACTACGAGGTTGTGGTTATCTATGATGGTATGTGTCGATTAGCTATGTTCAAATCTGGACAAGAGTCATGGAATTTTATTGATAGACGTGATTGCTCATGCTCATGTTTTGATGTTACTATTTATCATCGCAAAGGTCAAATTTATGGCGTCGACAGAATGAGTAACCTAGTGAAAATTGACTTTGCTAGCGGTACAGAAATAGCTATAACGAAACGAGTAAAACCTTCGATTGAAATGGCTGACGCCGTTTATCTCGTTCAATCACAAGATGGTGATCTACTACACGTACAAAGGTATTGGAGGGGGCCTCCTGATGGTGATCAGACAGAGAAAACTTCAAGAATTGCTGTTTTTAAGTTGCTACAACATCCAACTGGGGAGGCAGAGGCAACATGGGTTCCTATTAATCGCTTAGGGAACCAAGCCATATTTGTAGGCGACAATCATTCTCTATCGGTTTCGACATTAGAGTTTCCCGAGTGCCTACCTATCTGTCCAGGTTATGTGAACAGGGGGATCGATGAGGACTCGGGTATCTTCAATATGGAGGAAGAAAGCTTTCAATCGTGTTGCATACCAGATCCTCATTTTGGAAACAACGTTCTGCCTCTAATCTGGTTTGTGCCAAATATGAGAGGAGGAACAGTTTCTTCGTGTTTTCAATCTACTTCTTGTAATAGTAGTGGGTTGATGCAGTCAGAATTTGGAAAAATTAAAATTATTTAATCTTGTAGTTTTATATTAGTATATATATAATGTGAGTCGAAGACAGCTTTGTTCGGTTGCCATTTCCGTTTAGTTTTAATTTTGAAAACTAATTATTACCCTACTTCTTTTCCCAATCATTATCCTATTTTTTCAATTATTATTTTCTCATCTCTCTCTATCTCTCTCCAATCATTACCCCTATTTTCAATCATTACTCTATTTCTCTCTCCACCCACTACCAAAACTAAACTAAACTAAACTCTCAACCAAACACAACCTTAAATCATTTTCTTTTTTGGTTAGCCAAAGAGTCCAGTTGTCTTCGCAGTATTTGTTTTGTGAGTCTTCCTAGTTTTTTAGATATAGAGTCAGTTTTATTTCCAATTCATGGAGGGATGTCCCAAGATATTTGTTTAAGGCTTTAGCCATGAATGAAATGGAGGAGTTTGAGTTTATGAAAATATTTGCGAGAATTTATTGCTTGGAGTTGAGGATTCCTTCTAAAATCAAGTGTGTGACTTAGTCGCAACGAAGGGCGTCCGCAATTATTATCGTTAAGTGACATCCGCTACTCTCGATCGAGTGGCATTTCAGAACTATCCTAAACATCGCAGGTCCCGGCCTGCATCATGGATTTACTATGGAATAATATTGATGTGCTTGCTTGTGGTCAATATGGAGAAGAATATTTCATGGCCGAAGTGTAAATGGTGAACGGTTTGTTTTTTTTTTTTTCTTTAAATCTGTTATTCAGATTGGGGAGTGATTTTGGCACTCCCTAAATTGTTATCCGCACTCCGAAAACCAATATAGGTTGATTTTCTCACTACCTAAATTGTTAACTTTTGAAGAGTGCGATTAATAATTTGGAGAGTGCGAAAATCACTCCCCTTTATGATTGATCTAAACATCATACAATAAAATTGCAGAATTTCCAACCATAATAGGGATTGAACCAAGTCAAAATCGAGTCCGCTTGATAGCCATTTGTTAGTAGAATTGAATTTAAAGGAAGATTGTATAAAAGAAAGAAAAACAACAATACCGTAAAGAGATCAGTGTCTTTGAGGCGAGTAATCTCCGATCCATCTTTGTTTTCTTCCCATCTTCTTCTTTCTTCCTTTCACCCGTTTTTCTCTGCGTCCGAGGCCATTCCAGTTTCTAGAAAAGGAAGGTTTTGGAAAAGGAAGGTAATTTCAAGCTCAGAAATTATGTGTTTACGTAAATAATTTTCCTACCAATATGGATCTTGTTTGATAGATCTCATTGAGATCTTTTAAACAATGCAAAAAAATTAAAAAATCATTTTTCATTTTCATTATATTTAAGTTTGAAATTACATTCTTTTTGAAAAAGAAGGTTTTGGGAGAAAGCGGAACGGGCCTGATTCAGTCATAATAATCGATGAATCATGGAGCTGAATTCATAACTTCTAGCCAAAAATATTATTGGGTTCACTTTATTGGGATGGGTTTACCTGAAAAGGCCCAATCTTTAATTGGAAGGCCGTTTTGGACATGAGTCCACATGGCCCACGTTGTAGTGTGATACTACTCTGTGCTTCATTTCAAAGAGAAATTTTTTTTTTTTATAATAAAAAAGGGTGGGAGGGGGCGATCAGCGTAGCAACTCTCCTTAGGTGTGACTAGAGGTGGCAATCTTAATCCATATTTTGTAACCCGCCCAAATCCGCCCATTTATAACCCAACCCAACCCACCCATATTTTATAATGGGTTGATATGGGTTGAACCCATATAAACCCATATTTATATGGGTTTAAATGGGTTAAAAATGGGTTCAATATGGGTTGGAATTAAAATACCTATCATTGCAAAAGAGTGAAACTAGAATTTTAATCTATTGCTCCTGTACGTACGCCTCTTGTTCTGGTGCTGTTCCTATACAAGACCAAAAAAAGCCGTTCCTGTACAAAACAAAAAAGAGAGAGAAATACATGCTCATATACTCTCTCTCCCTCTCTCTCTCTCTCTGTACAAAACAAAAAAGAGAGATAAATACATGCTCATATACTCTCTCTCTCTCCAAGACCAAGACCCAGGAAAGAAGTAAAATATACGGTCCACACAATTGAGTCGGGAGTTTCACCCAATTGACATAATGACATATGTAAATTCATACATAAGATTATGGGCTTATCTATGCGATCGAGCTAGCCGAGCTCCAGTAATCTCAAGCTCGGTTCCTTTCGAGTTCAACTTTTTTACTAAATAAACCGAATACGAACATGGATATGATACAACACATACTGTAAATAAACGAATGGAACTTCATTTAAATTTGAAAATTCCAAACTACACATGTTCTGTAAAAAAAATATATTAGCGTAAAAGTTAAAAAAATTACTTTTTTGATTCTCTTGTCGAGACGAACTAATAGGGGTAAAAAAATTGTCGTAAAACAAGCAAATAAATTTTTTTTTGAATAGAGGTGAAAATTTGAAGTAAAAAAAATTTACTTTTTCGATTCTCTTGGCATTACCGCGACCCTTTTTAATCCAAACCTAAGCAGTGACTTCGGCTCTTCGTAAGTATCTCTCTTTACATACATAAACTAACCATATTCTTGTACAAGCATCATTGATTTTAATAACAAAACCATAGACGATTTTGCGTTTTTTTTTAAGGCATGACTTAGGGGTTTTTTATTTATTGATTCTAAAAGGTTTGTAGATATGGTATTTTTGTTTAGCAGTTTGAGTTGTGATACAGGGAAATTAGTTTTTTTTCTTTTTAGAAAAGAAAAAAAAAAAAGGAAAACGTGTCGGGTCGGGTGGGTTTGGGTTTGGCTTGACCCATATTTGACCCGACCCATTTCAACCAGTTTACTTTTTGACCCATATTCGACCCGCCCATATTTGACCCGTGACCCGTTTCAACCCGCTCAAACCCGCCCGTTTGCCACCTCTAGGTGTGACCATAGGGGCTCCCTACCCGCCAATGGAATGTCCGGTTCGAGCCATAACTACAGCCCGGGAGAATGGGCCTTCACTAAAGCACCACTTTAGTGCACAACTGATGAAAAATCCCCCCTTTGATCCGCAGAAGGATTTCGAGCATCTACCGAAACTCAAACCTCCATTTGCGTTAAGGAAAGTAATGGCCCTCACCAACTGGGCTACCACCTCGGTGGTTTTCAAAGAGAATATCACTTGCGAAAAAAATCAGGTCATGATGAATCAATGGCAAATCTCAGGTCAAATCACTTTCCAAAAATAAAAAAAGAAACTCTTTGGTCAAATATCAGGTCATGAAGAATCAATGGCAAAACACATGCAACAACCAATCACTTTGTGGCTGTAAACCGTTCCGGTTTCTAAAAAAAGAATTTTTGAAAAAGGAAGATAATTTCAAGTTTAAAAATTATGTGTTTACGCAAATAATTTTTCTACCAATATGAATCTTGTTTAATAGATCTCATTGAGATCTTTTAAACGGTGTGAAAAAATTTATTATTTTTATTATATTTGAGCTTAAAATTACCGTATTTTTTAAAAAGATCTAAAAAGAAAGTGGAACGGCACCTAAATCTATCATCATTGACTGAAGCATCTCCAATGGTTAGAGCTAATTATTCAAGGGTAACGTGATTCTTTTGACTCGTTTACAATATCCAATTTACATCGTCATTCTTCTGATTTTTTATGATTACTGAAAATTTTCTTTGTCGTTCAGAAAAAGTCAAACCAATTTATGTACTACTAAATTCGGCAAGTAATTCGACAAATGTTTAATTTGGCATCCATTTGTAAGCCATAACGTACAATTTTGCAAAGAGAACGGCTTACGGCCGGTGATAGTTTTTCAAGAGATGTCAACAAATTAAATGACACGTAATTGGAGAATATTTACCTCAAGTTCACACTCATAAGTCACGATAGACCAAAAAGGTTCAAAAGCATTTGTCAAAACATAGCTTCGAAGTTCACATTGTGCTATCTCCTAGTATTGTACCACTAGATGATTTTAGTAAAGTCAAAAGATCATCTTACTGAATCAGTCGAAATTGTTATCTACAATCTCTTTCAAACCTATGATCTAAGCTAGTATTTTATTGTGCACGAATTAGTAACGACCTTCAACAAGTAACACCTACGTTACAGCTTAGCAAAAAAAAAAAAAGAAAACCTATGATTTTTTTTTATTTTTTTGATCATTACTGATGATATGTTTGCCGTCCTCTAGTTTAATTGACCAAAATATGCTACTATAAGAGTTATTTCCCTTAATGAAGCCTTGTTCTTAGATTTTTTAGATTGTCTTGGACGTGTTTGTGATAGCTATTTTAGATTTTATATTTTAAACTTTAGTAGAATTAAATGGAAATATGTTTAGCTGTTTATGATTAGACTGTAGCAAAAACTAGTACCGTTTTTTCTTTTACGAAACCTCTAACTTGAAATATGATTCAAAAAGTTCTGAAAGCTAATCAAACCTTGCTTTTGGATTTTTTGAATTTCATTCTATTTTAACTTTTCAAAATATGTACAATTTGAGAATCTATTATGTAGAACTTTTGGTGAACACTTCAAGCTGATTATGAAAAGCTAGGTCACACACGCATTCCCACATGTTGGCCCAAGCGTAGGTCGTTGGGCCCAATTAGCCTTTCGATTCAGCCCAATAGATGTTCCGACCCACTATAGGGTGTCCTTGATAGGAAAGAGAACCAACTCTTTGTCCACTTGAATTGTCCTAGTTTTTGAAAGGGAACCAACACCGATAGCATACAAGTTTCACAAGAACGATCGCAACTTTGCAGAATCAGAACCATTTTGTCGATCAAAGTAGGCTAGAGTAGAGATGGACTCAAAGTCGTGCTATATTTGGAGGGGTGAAGAAGGAATTTACCGATGAGAAAGAGGTACTATCTGTATCTGTTGACGCGCCAAACAAGGTTCAGCTGAGCCACGTGGGCGGCCAATTGCGATTGGCCCGACGGAATGAACAAAACGCAATTATAACATATGCGTTGTCGAAAATCTACTGGTTCGAACGTCACATCTATTGTACGATGAAAGTGACGCATTCCCTCACTCGTTGGGTAGCCTGTCTTTATTTTAAACCTATTTTATTCCAAGTTTTATTAAACTTTCTTTTTATGTAACTGGGCTCTGTTTCCTATATATCAGTCTTTCCTTTCTTTTAATGTTTTCACCTAAACTTTTTCTAAAGTTTACCAAAATAAGGCAGCAATAAGGTTCTGGTATTATACTATGTTTTTTGCTTTTTCCAACGTTGTCTGTGATTGGCTTTCCCTCAATAGGAGTGTGGGCCAACAACTCCCGAGAGGCGCTTGATAGAGATGGACAGAGAGAGAATAAAATAGATGTATGGTGAGAGAAATATGTTGGGTTTTTTCTTCCCGATCAGATTTGTTGCTTCTGTGGAGTTGTGATAACAGGTAATAGGTCAATCGGAAGACTCAGTACCGACAGTACGTTCTCTCTCTCTCTCTCTCTCTCTCTCTCTGTTGTACACGCATCTATGGGATTCGGGTTGTTTCTAGTTCTTGTGGTTTAGGATCTCTAAAATTGTTCATCTCTTCTTTCCCGGTGGATCGATCTCGGTCTTCTGCGTTTTCATTGTTCGAGTGAATAATAGTCTGTAATTTCTTGATTTTCAGTCTCTTGGTTGTTTTAAGTTCTGTTTGGATGGTTGATTTGTAGAGAAATTCACAGGAATCACAAAAAGAATAGGTATTTAAAGAAAATCGGTTTATTAGTGTTTTCCCTCCATCCTCATTATATGCTTCATCTTATTTTTCCTTTTGCTTTTGTGAAGAGAGTTCAACTCTTTTGTTCAATAGGTATTTTACTACTTATTTTTCATCATCCTGCGCCTTTCCCCCTAATTAATCTCTCTGCAAATCAGTGCTCCAAACGCGCACTTAGTGTTTCTGGATTTGGAGTGCACTTGTGGCGTAACTTTATCCTGTGGATATTCTTCTCCAGGCTCGGTTTCTTCCACGATCTTTGAGACCTGTATTTCCGAACAAGCTGTTTCCGGGGATTCTTTGCTATAACCGGTAAGTTTAGTTTATTGTCTTTTCTTTTCTCCATTTATTAGTGCTAGGTTGAATATTGACCCATTTTTGAAACCTGGTACTATGCATCCTGCTGCCTCCTTTTTTTGTTTTTCTTTAAAAGATACTATTGCACTGTTTGTTTTTTTTTTTGTCAACGAAAAATGTCCGACTGATGAACCGGACTAATCTCTCCCGTTCACTAGCCCTTCCCATTTCCCTTTCCACGATATTTCACTTTTTTGTTTCGATCCAGGATAAATTAAAAATACTTTTTTTTTCCTTTTTTATTTAAGAAAAAATAATGGAGACAAAGTGGATTAATTTTTTGGTTTTGGTTTTTGTTTTTGTTTTTGTTTTTGTTTTTTGGGGTATAATTTTGCAGGAGATGGTGAGAGGAAAGATAGAGATGAAGAGAATAGAGAACGGGACGAGCAGGCA
The DNA here is from genome assembly GCA_019656295.1 of Rhododendron mucronatum var. ripense. NCBI lineage: Eukaryota > Viridiplantae > Streptophyta > Magnoliopsida > Ericales > Ericaceae > Rhododendron > Rhododendron mucronatum. The sequence goes on along the minus strand of BPLT01000050.1, from coordinate 1,252,710 downwards.
AGTGACCTTCTCGAAGCGTAGAAATGGGCTGTTGAAGAAAGCCTACGAGCTCTCAGTTCTTTGCGATGCCCAAGTGGCTCTCATCATCTTCTCCCCCACTGGAAGGCTCCATGAGTTCTCCAGCTCCAAGTATGTCACCCCACTCATCTCCTCCCTCAAACTTGTCAAATGTCAACACAAATTCTTCTATATATTTAGTGGCTAGTGCTCGTTTCTACATTAACCTGTGTGCTATAATCATGGAATAACGATATATATGATCTGGGGTAATGGTCCCAATTAAGATTTTTAAATATTGTCTATGCGTAACGATTTTTGAGCCTTCCCATGCCATTAGACCCCGATATACAAGGAAGACAAAAAATCCCATGTGTATCGGTCGGTTTCCGTTATGTATAAGCTTGACGTTTCTGATTCATGACAAGTTCACAGCTGTCACGGGCGAAACTAAATCGTTACGGTGATTTGTCAACATTGATTTCTAAAATTTAACGACTAGTACGGTTGATTCCCGTTATTCACTACATAACCATCAATACTCCTAATACCGTTTTACCTACACCATTATTGCGTACTCCGATACCGCTATTTAACCTTTGGTCGCAATTCAACGCAATTAAGAATATCCAACATGTCTTGGGAATTGGGTGGACATAGCGGTCATGACGCTTTGTTTGGTCTAAGTTTTGAGGGAGGTTATTTGTATAATGAGTGGAGAGAAATAGACAGAGAAATGAGATTAATAATTGTAAAAAAAAAAACTTTTGGGGGACTGTGCGCAAAGAGGGGTCGAGTTTAGAGACTGAAAACGAACACTGTCAAGAAGTTTTTCAAATCGGTGGATGAAAAATAAAAATTAAAAGTAATTGAATCGACGGGAACGATTGAGCGTCGATCGGTCATGAACCGCTAAGCATTTGATAATTAGCGGATGTGGCCATTGTCATCGATACGTAATGGTTTCAGAGCGCCAACTGAGGAGTATTGGATGTGATCTAAAATACTAGCGAATGCCTAAAGGCGGCATAACTGAACGTAGTCTCAACTTTAATTATCTACCATGCAATATTTGCGTCTGGAAATTAACCATATTAACTCCACCAAAATCTAACTTTTAAACTACACATAAGGCATGTAATTTCAATAAGCTAGCTACGTGAATTAAAGAAAAATAGAGAACATCACAACACTTTTTTGATAGATTCAATTATGTCAGTATGAGGGAGGGGGAGGATATAGAGGTGGCAGTGAATATGGCGGTGGAGGAGGGAAAGTTTACTTCAAGTGTGGGGGAAAAGGTATATATGGCTAGGAACTGCTATGAGGAAGGCAGTGGTGAAGGTGGACACTACTAGAAAATTTTCGATAGGTGACGAAACAAGTGGTGACGAAATTTACTGTTTTGCTATAGGTGACGAAACAATAAAAATTTTGTCACCAAAAGTAACTATAGGGGACGAAAAATTTATTTTTTGTCACCAAAAGTGACTTTCGGAGACAAACTATAGGTGACGAAATTTACTATTTCAATTGTCACCTATAGGTTGTCTCCGAAAGTCACTTTTGATGACGAAAAACAAATTTTTCGTCACCTATAGTAACTTTTGATGACGAAAATTTTGTTCTTTCGTCTGCTATTGTAAAATAGTAACTTTCGTCACCACTTGTTTCGTCACCTATCGAAAATTTTCTAGTAGTGGGAAGGAGGTATGGCAGCGGTAGTGGCGGGAGTCGCGACGGTGACAACGGTTGTTTCAGCTGTGGTCCTGTGGAGAAGAGGGTCGTGGACGGAGTCCGTGATTGGATTTTCACGGAAGGGTGTGGGCAGAAGCACATGAACAAGGATTGGATGGGCTCCGGCAACAGTCGTGAAGTTTGAAGGGCGGTTGCGTGGTGTTCGATGATGGAGCGGTATGATGGTCATGATGTTGAATTGAGGTGATTTAGGGGCTTTTGTGGACGGGGATGGATTTTGGTGTTTTTGTTAGCATCTTGTCAACAATTTGTGTTTTATTCTGTGTGTTCTTAAATGAGAATAAATTCTTTTCGGATGGTTTCCGCCATCCATTGTGGGCTCTACTGAGCGTTCACTGTAGTAATCTGAACCATTCATCTAGTAGTTATATGTTCATATAAAAAATTAGCTTGATCGGACATCAAGAGCTATATCAAAATTTAAATTTTGATTTATAAAATCGACGGTCGTGGACAGTTTAACTTAAAATACTAGTGACAGAATCAGGCGGTCCATTTTATAAAACCCAAATTCAATTTTTGATATAGCTATCGATATCTGATCAAGCTGATTTTTTGCGTAGACATTAATTTGCGGGTCGTACGAGATGAACGGCTCGAATTATTACAAGAAATGCTCGATAGGGTCCACAATGAACCGTGGCGGTTTCCTCCTCATCTGGATATAACACATTCTCTTCTTAAATATATAAAACATTAAGGGCTAAGGAATAGGTTGAGTTTTTGCGAGTTGCAACATTATAAGAGTCATGTGGACTCTTTGAAGCTCTCTCTATGCTTTTTGTATCCTATTATACTATTTTAATTTTTTTTAATCTTTATGATAATAGATTTTTCCTGTTTCCAATAAAAAAAAAAAGTTTAACGTATTTCATCTGCCACAAAAACTGAGGACATATCCTCAACAAACAGCCATTTGGTTGGATGTGTATGTGTGAGAGAGAGAGAGAGGAGTATTTTTTAGTACCTTTTTCTTGCCGCACGGACACATTTTTTTATCATAAAAACGTAATCAAACGACGGCAGATCATAGTTGGATATCTATGATATCTTGAAAAAGTCCGCTCTATTTTATTTTGTATAGCAAAGTGGCCTAAGTTTGATATTTCTTTTGATTCTGATTGCCGAACTAGAGAATTGGACTACAACACTCTTACTGTATTTAAATGTTTTTGGCATTTGAATGGGCTAATTCAAATCTGCTGTGGGATAACACGAAACATGAGATATATTGATGGAGACATAATCGCACTTGATTACGTATCCCGATTTGAACTTCGAAATCGAAATAAGTATTTGTAGACGTGCGGCCTGATTTTTGGAAGATTGGTCAGAGAGCCCATTGAGATAGCTGGCGTTTGAGCAAGAGTGTTTATTTTGGTAGTAGGAGATATGGGTTTTAGTATTTTGATCTTCGTATCTCATTGAGGATCTTGGAGAATTTTATAAATAAGTAGTCTACAATATTTAGCTTTTTTATTTGAGATGATGATGATGTTATTTTCAAAGATCGTTACTTGGTCTACATTCAAGATTATACATTTGGTGTTCTGTTGGGATCTTGCCAACAGGAGTACTTATAAAATTGTGAGGTGAGGGGATAGATTAGACTATTGCGAGCTCTAGAAATAGAAGGGTGGAGGGTCCTGGTCCCTTTGAGACTATCTCAAAGCGGGATCTCTTATGTTGTAATCATTTCATTTTAGCCCGATTTGAAGTAGTGAAATTAACTTTTACCGACAAAAAAAATAAAACAAAGTCAAGATTATACAGTTTTCTTGTAAGCTCCCAGTACTTGTCCCACATTTGAAATTTGTGGTAAAGTCATGTGCTTTATATAGTAACTAGTGGTAGCCCGTGTCTACGGCACTATGCATTCCTGTTGGAAGGGATAACAGTTGTGTGATTTAGGTGAAAGCTATGGGCATTTTACTGGAAAGTGGGAGGGTGCATTACAGCCTTTGGATCAAATGAATCTAATCCGTTCTAACAACTTGTTCCCACACCCTTTTGTTTTATAATAGAGATACCAGTCAGCTACTATTAATTTGAGGTTAATCTTTTGGGCCGCGCAGTTAAATTAAGAGTTAAGCTGGTCAATTTCTAGTACGCTAGGATTTTTTTCCTTAATATTCTAGTACGTTAGGATTTCTTTATCATAAATTTGAGTTATTGAGGTGGGTAGTTATATTTCTTTTCTTAATTTTCTAGTACGTTAGGATTTCTTTATCATAAATTTGAGTTGTAAGCATCCAGGCTGTTTCGGGGTCATCTAAAAAGACACTCCATAGTTTCTGATTAAATTTTAATGATTTGAGCTGTTCATTATGTCTAAAATGTGTTTTTAAGGGTACTCTCGAGAAAGGCTTGATTTGTGCAGTTTATCATAAAATAGTTTCTGTCAACATTTACGAAAAACTGTTCAAATCAAGTCCTTTCTGGTCTTTTTTTTTTTGTTGATATCTCACTTATACCCTTAAAATCACGTTTTAAACACATTAAACAGTTCGGATTATCAAAATTTGATAAAGAACTATGATATTGAGATTTGAAGTGTTTTTTTAGGTGTCCCCAAAACCGTCATGTGTAAGCATTTGGACAATTTTGTTGAGTATTGGTTAGTAAGAATATGAGAGCTTTCTCAATACGGTATGGTATGCTAATGACTTTGACCTCGTATTCGTTTTTCATTATCGGTCCACTAGAGTTGCTCATTCTAGGATACTACATCCTCTTACTGTTAGCTATGCCAATGGAATACGGTGTTAGGGTTTTCTACTACATTAGATGTCCTTTTGGTTGACGGGACTATATAGTGAAAGGATATATATTGTCCTACCCGATAATTAGTGATCCGATTAACATGTAATACCACGCCATGAGGTCACTGTGCCATTCTACATTTCACACTTTGTAGGATTTATATTCGAGGCTTGTTTAATCTGATTCGTAAATATTTTAGCCAACTTCCGGACACATGATCAACTTAGATGCATGATCCCATCCAATGTTCATGTCTGATGAAACAAACGAACCCTTGTGAAATGAATTATGGGTGGACGGTGATATAATTAAGAAGATAATAAAAGGGAAAAAAATCTGAACTCCTTTTATTTAGTTTTATTTTATTTTATTTTTTGTTAAGCAAAAAGATTTTATTAATCTTTGAAAAAAATAACAAAGATTAAACAGATCTCGGGTACACCGGCAAAAAGCCACCTAAGAACCAACACTAAAGGATGACAAGAAACCAACCAAATCAAAAAAAAAAAACTTGAAACCTAGAAATCCCCACAAGGGGCAAGTCCACACATCAAATACATCAAAACCTAAACACCACAAAGGATTGCAAGCAGAAACAAACCAGAAAAAATCAAAGACAAGAATCAAAGCCTACACCTACACCCAAAAACACACGCGCTGCCACCCACACCCGAACCACAGAAACAGCCGAAAGACCAAAACCGAAACCCTAGATAGAACCAAAGCAGCAAAATCATGCAATTAAAGCTCCAAAGAAATGGAGGCACCTTCCTCGAAGTCATCATCCTCCAAATCAACATCAATCTCCGAGAGCGTTAGTCCTTTCTGCTAATTCGGCTTCTTGCATTTCAACAAATGTTTTCAAGAAAAAATTTCTCCCCACTTTAAAGTTCACGCCCAGCCTGGCACCTAAATCCATCCATGTCTCATGAGCTTCCTTAAAAAGAAGAGAGTTTCTGTTCCTAATGTTATCGGAAGACAATGAAGAAGAAGGGATCATCCTATTTCATTTAGTATTATTACTAGTAATATTTTTCCTTTCACGTAATAAATCCCTCACAATTGATTATGCTGACAATGCCCAAGTGCCTTCAACCGTGCTTAATTGATATTGATCAGTGATCACATTCTTCTATTTGGGCTAATATTTAGAATGCTTTATTTCCTCCTTGAGTATCTGGTGGTCTTGTAATCCAGATTTGAAACAGGTTATATCTCTTTAGAGGACAGTCATTTAGAGGATAAAATCTGGGCCATTTTAATGGTGAAACCAGCGGTAGCCAATGGTCCATCAGAATGACATAGAATCTAGTATATTTCTCGGAATTTTAGCGAAAACGATCAAGTATTGTGTCGCAATTAATTACTGGGCTACATAATCAAGTTTTGTGTCGCAATGAATCTACAAATGGGTTATTACAGCATTCTTTGTCAGTTTAGATATTCCTCTTTTCTCTAGCATTTCCATTTCCATTTCCATTTTCGATTGAATGTTGGCTTGTATAGAGCTGAATGGTAGACAAGATTCTGCTGCTTAAACTTTAAGTTGGTTATTTGGTGTTTTCTATTAATCATGACTTAATTGTTTTTTGGATTGTTTCAGCATGCACAAGATAATAGAGCGATACTGCGAACATGCAAAACAGGCGCAAACAAAGAATCCCGAAGTAGAACACTACATTCAGGTTACATATTCTCTTCTCTTCTTTTTTATCGGCAACAATAACATCTGATTAAGAAAACTTGATAAATGGTACTTCAAGTAGGGGAAAGAATCCCGAAGTAGAACACTACATTTAGGTTACATATTCTCTTCTCTTCTTTTTTATCGGCAACAATAACATCTGATTAAGAAAACTTGATAAATGGTACTTCAAGTAGGCGGAGGGAAGGGAAATCCGAAGGTTGGATGAAATTAAAACCACCAGCTGGAACAAAGCCCAAAACCTGGTTACATTTTCTTTAAATGTGTGCGTAGAACTCTATATCGATTTTTTGATAACTCAGCATCCATCTCAATAGTCCGATCAATCTAAAGGACCAATATGACCGTCTAGCAGTGGTGGCCTATTTAAGAACTCTATATCCTCCTTATGGATCAGAGTTGAACAGGATCGTACTTAAACGTCATCTGGTCCCCCAATATTTATACTTAAACTAAGGACCAGTAACACAAGGAGTGCACCATTGTGTTAAATTAATAGGATTGGGAAATTGGTGAAAAATAAATTGCTACGTTAGCATTTATTATTGCTCACAATGTCCATGCATGCTACAGTAATGTTGGAGTAGCTTTATATTTAATGGTGTTTATATAAAAGAGTATATCACCATAGTGCATGTCATGTATATATTGTTAGAGGTGCCCGTAAGCTGGTCCGGACATCTGAGTTATTAATAGTTGTGTACCATTGGAGTGCTATATATTCTGATAACTCATGTGCCTGAGCAACCTTACGCACACCTCAAATTTGAGTGCGATATATGGTTAATGCAGTTAACTCAAGCCACTCTATATCTTCTACTTCTATTAGGAAATGCAGTAAACTCGAACTACTCGCTAGAATTATCAAACTCTTACGTAGAGACCCGTCTTTAGCTTGAGCAAAACTCGTTTCGTGCATCAATAATTCTGATCTACCGTGTGAGTATGCTTCCTGTAGGAAAGGTCAATGGATCACTGGATGCGACTCTTGACCATTTGACCAGCCAATGGGCATGCGACACATGCACTCATCCTTTACGGGGTTGACCGTTTGACTGACAAATTCTAGCTCGCCACGTGGCACCTCAGTCATGTGACGCATATGAGGGTCGCGAGCCTATACTTCTTCTTAAGGGAGAGGACTGTGTTTATACAAATAAGTGCTTGGCGCGGTCCCAGTGTAATGGAGACGTTAACACGGTCTAACTAAGATATACGAACATATTGCCCAAACTCTAACGTCTGCTCTGGCCTTTAGGTAGCCCCTTGAGGCTTGGCAATGGTACTGGCGCGGCCGAACAAGTCATGACTTTGGCCCAGTGGAAATGAAGGGGATTTAGTGGCTTGGTGGCTATAAAAGAAGAATAGGATCTTCGCGAATAAGAGGATACGCTTACCTTAATACTCGCGGTTGTCGCGAGGGTAGCGACACCTTGGCGGTCAGGGGATAAGGAAGGGACATGTGTCATTTTAGTAGCGCGCCATTTGGCCCCCGAGCATTAGCTCGTGTGGGCTATAAATATGAAACGTTTGTTCATATATCGGATAAGAGATCATTGTGAACATTTCCTAGAGAGAGAGTTGGTGAGCTCTAAAATCAAAAGGGGATTTTATACCCCTTCAGGGCTCTATTGTCTTTCCTCCTTGGGATCTTGGGCTAAGGTCTCCACTGCCTTTTCCCCTCTCTATTTACCCCTGCTCTCTTCTCCACCCTTTTAGATCACTCATCTCATTCCTTTCCATTGACGATTCTAACCTCTCTGGCACATCTATTCCTTAGGGGTATTTGTCCAAGTCAAATTCAGACCTATCCTACACTTCCTATATATGAATAGTTCTGATCTACTGCGTCGAACAAACTAGGTGGTTTTGCCATACCAATAAAATCCTTAACCGCCACACAGGACCATAGATCACTAGATGCAATATGCATGCTCCTATTCATCACATGATTATCTCCATCGCCATTCTTTTCTACCATTTTGAATTTCTCAAACACTGTAAATGCAGCAACTCAAGCAAGAAGCAGCAAACATGGCAAAAAAGATGGAGATTCTTGAAGCTTCTCAACGGTTCTAATTAGTCGTTATTTCTCTTACCAGACTTCTTGTTGTCATCCAACAAGAAGATGATACGTATGATTTCTTTCTCCTAACTTTGGCTCCCGATGTCGTAGGAAATTTTTGGGACATAACGTGGCGTCTTGTTCGGTTGAAGAACTCCGAGAGCTTGACAACCAGCTGGAGCGAAGCTTACGAAACATTAGGGCGAGGAAGGTATATGAGAATACTCGCATGAAAGGATATCTTGATAATTTCTTGATGGCATGACGTTTTAAACATATTGAGCTTAAAACTGACTAAGCGCATATGTCACATATTTCAGGAGTATTTATTCAGGGAACAAATAGAGCAATTGAAAGAAAAGGTATTTACCAAGTGATGGAATTCATTTCTACTTTTAGTTTTGCAGGTTTACACATTGTTTCACATTCATCTGACAACTCTCTCTCTCTCTCTCTCTCTCTCTCTCTCTCTCTCTCGTTGTACTACGTAGGAGAGGCTCTTGTTGGAAGAAAATACAAGGCTGTTGGTGAAGGTAAATTTCACTTTAACTGTACTTAAGATATCCAAACAGTTGTTTTCGGATGGGCCTTCCAACTTAAAATTATGCTGGTAGATATGAATTCACACGAATATCACATAATTTTTTCAATCTTAATCTATTTATTATTATTATATATATATATATATATATATATATATATATATATATATATATGGTTATGAAATGAACTGATGATGGGGAGAAGTAGACAAATATGAGTCCCATAGTGTATGTTGGCTATGAAGCGTTTAAGAAAGACGTTCATAGTCAAATGTTCTTAGGCAGATTTTAGTTCTTGGTCTCAGAACTGCTACATAGAGCGCTCGGGACAGAATTCTATTTCTATTCCTATTGCTATAGCTATTCGGTAACATTTGGCTATATAAAGAACAAGTAGGAAATTTTATTATGTTTAATGTAACAATGTTATTTATAGTTACGGATAAAAATCTTTTTATGTTATTTACCCATCAATATTTGTTAATTTATAATTTAACATTAAATGTAAAAATTTTAATGAGAAAATGTTTTGAGCGTGGAATGAAGTTTGAAAGCTTCTTTTCTAACTTTTGGTACTTTGAAAAGTGTAGCAAAAAATAAGAGAGAAGAAAATGAATTTTTTAAGAAAATGCCACATAGGAGAGAGAATTAGGAAAAGAGATTGATTTAATTTTTGAAAACTACATTTGCTTAGTATAGTATAGAGGTTTTTTTTTTTTTCCTCAATGGGTAGAAGGGTAATTCCATTTACTACTCCCACTAGGCAATTACTGACTAGGGGAGGGTATGAGAACCCTTAAACACACACACAACTCAATCCAAACTCCCGATGTGGGAGCCAACCCAGGACACAAGCCCAAAGGGAGAAGCACTTTTCGTGTGAACACTTTTTTGAAACTGTGCCACAAAAGTGTTTTTCACAATTGCCCCTCACAAAAAACTGAAAAAAAAAAAAAAAAAAACTTAACTATCAAGACAAAAAGGTAAATTTACCCCATTTATGTGTACCCAACCCAACTGCCCCACAACCCAACGTTTCCCTCGGAGTTCCGTACGAACAAAATATCTGTTACAGATTTCAAATGCAAGCACTCAAAAGACGCATGTTTCTCAAGCACTTTTCATCTAATTAATTTAGTCCCCAATTTCATTTTGTTAAAAAGTAGTGTGCTCACCGTATAATGCTAAAATTGCATCCAACATTATTTGACTCGCACACATATCGAGTGTGCACCACTCTAATATAAAGAAAGGGCAAGCATTCTAGTCTTCATGGTGTCTTTAGTTGGAGCCATTTGTTAATATCTACAGAGTTGAATGTTTAATATATCTAATTTTGGGGAGCCCGTTGTGCACAATTCGAGCTGTCAGATTGTGCATCCGACGACGGCTTGGATTTTATCTCGCCAATGAACGGTTCTCAGTTATCCATTGTCGAGATGAGTTCTGATCTGTTGGATGCACGATCCGGTGGCTCGGATCGTGCACAACACGCACGTTGTGCACAAGTGCAGAACACACACCCTGGGTTCCCAAGGCCTTGTTCCAGAACGTGAATAAGAACTTGTTTTTGGTCTAATAATAAGGCATGTTTCACAAAAGGGAAATAAACGTTTATTTTTTAAGAAGACAATTTCAAGTTCAAAAATTATGTATTTATTTAAATAATTTTTCTAATAATATGGATCTACTTGATAAATCTCATAGAGATCTTTAATGCGGTGCAAAAAAAAGTTTAAAAATTATTTTTCATTTACATTATTTTTGAATTCGAAAATGTGAAATAAGCTATTTATTTGGATTTTATGGAACAATCGTTCTTTTTTTTGTGAAAATTTCAAAATATGTACTTATAAAATAAGGTTCTGGAACGGAATCTCAAAAACTTGCATGTTTGAAGAAAATTTTCTCTCTCATGTGAGGTCAAGTAACCTCTCTTGTCATTGTGTCCTTCCGCTCCTGAGCCCTATGAGAGTTGTTTAAGTAGTCAATTCTAAATCTATGGGCAATGAATGCTAAGGGAAAAAATTATTACTAGCTACCTAGTCATGGAGTACTATGTGCCCGCTAAATTATTAGCTATCTAGTCATGATGGAGTAATGTGTCACTTCCAACAAATGAGAAACCGAAACCGGAACCGGAACAAACACAATGTGGTCACTTCTTATTTTCTACTCACTCACCCTATAAGAATGAGTCATAGTGTCCTATCCAATAGATTTATCGTTTCGTCGGGAAAGCACGTGGGCAATATGCCCACATGATCCTCCTGCAGAATTCGTCGATGCTTAAAATTAGGTTGCATTCTACTACTACAATGATTTGTTTTGCGATTTCTTGAAAGTTTATTTTTCTGATAATGTGGCTGTTATAAATATTGATGATATTAGTGTGGAGAAAATGAAAAGAAAGAAGTTGCGACGTGCAGCCAAAGTAGTGAGAGTTCGGAGCTTGTGGAAACCGAATTGTCATTGGCCAGCTTCCTCAAATGATCAGTGGTTCAATATGTTGTTATTATTACACATATAATAATAATCATGCTTCATGATATTAATGTTGTGCTACTTCGAAATATACCTGGTTTTGTAGTTCAATTATTGTTTTCAATATCAATAATTGCATTTTACTAACCAGGTATATATATTTTATTGGTAAATTAATTACGTACTAGGACATTTGTTGATTCTCGTTTTAATTGTCTATGGTGGGATAAATGAGATGACATAAATTGTTTATTTGGTCCCTTTTCTTAGTATATATCTTCGACTTAGTTTATTGTGTATATCTCACGGGAACGGTGGAGTTGTGAATAATGAGGCTGAACACCTTACTTGATGCTAAAAGTTGGGTTTGTATTCAACTTATTCTATCCAAATACTCATTAATGGTTGCTAATTAGACGTACTTTTTATATTGGTGTACACTTAGGTAAAAAAACTAAAATAAAACTACTATCAGGGTCTAATTGCGTCGTGCCTTCAGCATGTAAAACCATGCATCTCAAAAATATTAGTATTGATGGTACACCAAAATGTTTTGGTGTATGGTGTCTCAAAAGTGAGTTTTGGTTTTTCACCAAAAAAAAAAAAATAAAGTGAGTTGTAAGTGTTTTAGATACAATGGTAAATCGTACTTATTACAAATCCTTTCAGATCCAAGCTAAGATGAGCTACTCAGTCTTTCATTTCTGAAATGGTAAGTATTCAAGTGCTGTGGTAAGGGATCCGGGGGCTCTGCTGTGCCATAAGGCACAGTAGCCCCTATCCACACCCAAAATTTTACTCATACCCAAAAATGTGCCGTTTTGAATAAAAAAAATTTTAAGTTATCTATTTGTAAGTTTATAGAGCAGAAACGTGATTATGAGAGATTTAGAGATAAAATTTAATTATGTCTCTTTAGAATAATATGATCAGAATAAAAAGATCTTCACACCAATTCAAGTTGATTGAAAATTGGAGCATTTAATTTTTTAACCATATTTTTTAATATATAAACGTTCTAAAAAATATTAAATGCTCCAATTTTTAATCGGTTTGAACAAGTATGAAGATCTTATTATTCTGAACATATTATTTTAAAGGATCATAATTAACTTTTATCTTTAAAACTCTCATAATTAAGTATATGCTCTTTATTTAGGATCTTGTGGAACAGAAACATGATTATTTAAGGTAGAAACATGATTATTAAAACCTTAAAACAAAAGTTAATTATGCATTTTTAGAATAATATGATTAGAATAATAAGATTTTTGTACTTATTCAAACGGATTAAAAATTGGAGCACTTGATTTTTTTAGAACGTTTATATATTAAAAAATATGGTTAAAAAAATAACTGTTCCAATTTTCAATCATGTTGAATCAGTGTGAAGATCTTTTTATTCTGATTATATTATTCTAAAAAGACATAATTAAATTTTATCTCTAAAACTTTCATAATTACATTTTTGTTCCATAGGATTGCAAATAGATAACTTAAATTTTTTTTTATTCAAAACGGCACAGTTTTTGGGGGTGTGAGTAGGGACTATTGTGCCATGAGGCACAGCAGAGCCCCCGGATCCTGTGGCAAGTATCTCCCGGATCCTGTGGCAAGTATTTAAGATGTATGAATATTTTTACCTACCGCACTAGAATTTTTACCACTCTATATGAAATTGGGATACTTATTATTGTGTCTGGAATACTTATCACTGTATCAGTTTTGGGATTACATACACCAAAAAATTCATTTCAATTTCTAGTTGAACCTATATATGCGAATCCAATCGAATTGAGTTGGTTGAAACTTGTACTCGTATCAAGAAAATAAGGACGAATTTAAGTCTTCCTTGAAAGTACACGAGCAGTAAGATTTGTGTATAACTGCTGAGTTTGGGGTATTTAATTTACCAATTATTATTCAACCACAAACACACACAAGTACTACTATGTGTACATATGGAATGCACATATGGATTTTGTGGGAGCTCACCTCAGGTCCCACCAAAATGATTCGAACAACCCATTATTTTTAAAACATTTTTTAATGAAGCCCTGAAAAAAATCAGATCAACTTGATATCGGTAATGATTCTTTTTGAATTTGTAAGGGCAAAATTGTATAATTAAATAGTTTCGCCTCCGAAAATTCAGAAAAAATCCTTATCGATATTGAGTTGAGCTGATTTTTCACAGGGCTTCATAAAAAAATATTTTAAAAAATAATAGACGGTTCGAATCATCTTTGCGGAACCCACAAAATCCATATGTACATCGTATGTACGTTTCAAATGTACTCATAGCTTTACTCAACATACACTCACATCTTTGGTGGGGCCCACAAACACTTAAGATGTTAGATGTAGTACGTGTTGGTTCCAATATGAATGTGAGTGAATTTGCGTAAATGTTTGCGATGGTAGAATGAGTGATAATTCACTTTCGATGTGAGGCCGAAGGTAAAAACTTTTTAATTTTCCGCTTGACCAAAAAATAAAGAAGGTAAAAACTTTTTCGATGAACCAAAAACAATGGTGGACCAACACAGCTATAAAAATCCAGTGGGCCGAACTAACGAACCAGGTACCTTAGCCATGGTCCTGGACCCTATTCTCAACCAGTTGCTCGAACAAGCGGGCCAGGTCCACAAGCCTCAAACATCAAGTTTAGCTCAGTATTTTTCTTTACTTAGCCCCGTTCCGCTAACTAATACTGTAAGTAATTTTTTTTAAAAAGTATTTATTTTTTGAATTAAAATTGATATATTATGAGAGAATAACCTGTCTTGTAAAGCAAAAATAAATACTTAGAAAATAAGAATTTTAATAGAACGGGACCTTAATACTAGATAGATAAAAAAAATTTACCACCAAAATCTAAGTATTTTACTTTGACATCCCGGATATAGGAATAATCTTATTTGGTCAGAAACAAATGTATACCAACTATCAACTGATAATCCAACTCAACTTCTCCACAAGCGTATCAAATTTTCTACATAGGAGTTGAATTTTACAGTCCCATATGTTCCTTAATCATCTCATTGTTTTAACTTTTAAGGATTCTTGAGTTCATTAATTACTAAGCTCACCGCATCTCTATTTGGGGACCCATCCCTTGTAAGTGGTCTGTAGGGCTGCAAACTTCAGCGAGCAAAGAGCACAAGGCAAGGCAAGGCAAGGCTCGGCTTGACTCGTTTAGTAATTAAATCGAGTTCAAGCTCAAGTTTTAAAATCGTGTCGTAAATGAGCCGAACTCAACAGAGATTGCTTTTTCTAATTCAAATTGGAGATTGATATCACAGCGATTTATTTTTGAAATCGTATTTGTCTCCAGAGCTTGTCCCTCTACTATACGCCCAAGTAGTTGCTCCTACTCCGTCTCAAAAAAGTCAGGATCAGAGAGATCCTTATTCTTAACAATCTGGCGATCAAGCAACCTCAGCAGCATCAACATGAGGAATCTTAGCATCTACATCCTCAATCTCCTCGTCCACACTCTAAAGCTTAGCTCGACCCGTTTGTATAAACTTATTTCGTAAATGAACCGAGCTCGACACATTTTCAAACGAGACAGCTCGAGCTTGATCTTTAGGCTCGTTTTTCTAAACGAGCCAAGCTCAAACTCGGGGAAAAAAAAAAAAAAAAAACTCAACTTAACTCGGCTCGTTTTCACCCCTATACAGCACCGGTGCAAGTCGTACCCTTCATTGAATAATGGTTTGTCTTCCCCATGATTCAAGCAGGAATAGGAGGGATGGGACCACCCTATACCACCCCCCGTTTTAATTTCTCGAGACTTCAATAATGGCTTATGTACAGCCAGCCAGCCCACACACATAAACAAGATTTCAATAATACTCCACTTTCAGGATGGAGCCCAACTTGAATGAGGAAATTTGCATAAGGCCAAAACTGAAATGACAGCCCCTTAGCCGATCCCTACCCCATCCCGCGCAGGTTTTGTCTATCCTCCTCTTCCCTCCTCCATGGATCTGGGTTTCAGTTGAATTTTCCTAGCTTTCCAACACTTTTTCCAAAACTTGCTACTGTGAAATTTAAACAGAGTACTTGCCAGTCCCACCACAATGTGCAACTCTATATCTATCTATCAATGTGGTCTGATTGTAATAAGGAATTATAAATGCTACAACCATGCGTGTACTCCACATTCTTAAATTAGGACATGGGTGTTTGGATGTGCAAAGTAAAACAGGGGGGAAGTTATGCAGTGTCCTTGAGGTACGGTCACGTCGATGTGAGGCTTAAGAGTGTATGGAACAGACATTGATGCGTAGCGTTGTAGGAGTTTGGAGCACCATGTGCCCGGCGGTGTCCCGAGACTGCGAAATGATCTCTTAGGCTGCGTTCTTATGAACTTAACTTAAATCTGAAAATTATCCTTATTTGAATTTTTTTTCGCATTTGTTAGTTTTGCGTTAAACTTAATTTTTTTGGCTAAAAAGTGTTATTTCTCAAAATACTTGAGGAGAAGTAAAAAAAAAAAAAAATTTATTTTCCTATTCCTCTCTTCTAGACGAATCAATAATCACATTTGGCACAAAACTATTAAATGCGAAAGAAATTCAAATAGGACAATTTTCAAATTTAAGTTAAGTTCATAAGAATGCAGCCTAGTGTTAACTGAGCTTGCTTTGCGGACCTGGGGATCTTGCAAGGGGCTCTGTAAGGCAAATCTTAGTTGTTCGTGAGTGTATTCAACGATCTGGAATCAAGTGAAACTATCCCCGGAACAGTTTCATTTGAATCCAAACCGTTGAAAACACTCGCCGACGGATGTGATATGCACTACACTCCCTGTAGTGCACCCTGCACTACAGAGTTTCCGGGTCCTTGCTTTGCTCCTATGGACCTGTATGATTCAAATTAAACAAACTGCTTTGGGTGTGCAACTGAATATTTAAAATACTTTTTAATGTTCTTATTAGTAACAATTCTGTTTTAGGTGTTATTTGAACACTCAACGTGATACATTATGGATACCTGAGGCTGTGGTCCATTTAATTCAAAATTGAACACTCAACGCATTAACCAAATAAAACAATTTTTGAATCTATCGAATAATCTTATTATAAGTATATTGTTTCAAGTGAACGAAACAGTCCTCAATAAAAGAAGGGGTCAGCTCCCCTCAAGACCCCAATCCTCTCATACTCCTTTAACATTTAGCAGCGAAGAACATAAATGCAAAGAATATCAAACATAAATGGTCTCATGGACAACCCATATTACTTGGACCGTAAACATATACTATAAGATTAATTTGCCCATTGGGTAAATTACAGTTTACCCCCTCTAACTATGGGTCGGAGACACTTTATCCCTTATTTTTTTAGCACTTAATCCCCTCTAAGTAATGGAAACCTCATTTCCATCTGACTTCCGTTAGAAATTGGATGGAAAGTGTTATGTGCCCTCATTATAGACATAAATACCCTTCTCCTCCTCCTACCAGATATAATATACAGTATTATTTGGCTGGGATTTTGGCTAACTTCCGAAATATGATTGTGTGTGAGCGTGCCAGAAAAAGCTTGTAATTATCCTTTTCAGATTTCAATTTATAAAAAGCCAAACTTAATCAGGCGATTGTGGTGTCAGTTCAATTATCTCAATGAAGAGGATTTCTCTATCTAGAAGTATTAGAACGGCACAACGATTCACTGAAAACTTGATAAATCAAAGAATAAGCAAGATATCTTGATCAATTCAAAAACAAACTTGCTTTCCAACTGATTCTCCAAAAACTTTCAGTAATGAACAAAATGAGTTACAAAGTGATTACTACTACAAACTACTCAGAACTACTTCGAACTTAAGTCTAAGTTCTTCTAACTACTGCCTAATGGACAAACTAAGCATAACATAACTGTTTGTTTGATGATTTGTCTGGGGTTTTTGCTTAGCTCCGTAACCCTGCCTTCCAATATAAGGTTGAGAAAACCCCAAGTGTAGGGCTAGATCGTTGGTAGCATAATAAACCGATAAGTCTGGGATCGTACCACAGGGATTCGTAGATATCTTAATCGGATTGTAGGTTTTATATGGTGGATTCCGGCGTTTAAGACGGCCAACATGGTTTTACTTTAAATGGTGGAAGTAATAATGGAAAAGACTAGAAACAAGTTTTATAAACTAAAAGAGGCAAGTCTAGGGATCTTCTATCCCTTGATAAAGGCCGTTACCGGTTCTCACTTATAACTCAAACGAGAGTCACGACTGTGTGCTCACGTCTGGAAGATTTGACTTTAATGACTACGTTTATCAAAATATGTGATTAATCGGAATTAAATTAACCTATTTTTGCTAATGTATCTAACACGTAGGAGGTCACGAGCTCTTGGTACGTTGCTTGCCAAGACCGTTTGACCAAACGACATATCAAGGAGTTAACACCCCTTGCTTAGACCAAAATGGTTAGATTAATGAAATTCCTAAAACCAAATTTTAAGCCCGAAGAGTCGAGAACCAAATAACCACCTAAGTCCTTGGGAAAGATTACCCCGGGACTTAGCCAAACGACTACTCACACATAGCTAAAGCACCAAACAAAACATAAAAATGGGGCATGTTTTTTAACCGATGAAAATGAAAACAAACTTGATATTAACAAAGATCTAGTCCGTAGCTACAACTTTAATGCTTGAAAAATTAACAAACTACTTAAACTTACCAAGGTTCTTGAAGGAAAGGACTTAAAAGCTTGAAAGGAACTTTAATGGAGAAAAAGCTAAAATTAATAATGTGCTAGGTACCAAAGAAGGGAGATGAAACCCATATTTATACAAAGTGGGTTTCTCTCTCATCAAATATCTAAAAAACATACTAATAAAGCCAACTATTTCATAAGTGGAAAGTCCAAAAAGCAACAAATATCTAATCGAAGGCTTGTGATATCGATACTAATTATGGAAAGTATCGATATCACATTGCTAAGCTTGAAAAGGGACTTTCCCCGTAGTGATCCCGTATCGATACGGATTTAGGCCGTATCGATACAACAAAACCTGTCTTCCCACGAAGCCAACGCGTATTGATACAGCTTTACGGCGTATCGATACGCAGCTGCTTTCTCCAGATCTCCAGGCCAACCTCCAAGACTTGGCACCCGACGGGTCACTGGCTTGCTTGATGCCTCAAGCCTTCGCTCTTGGGTCATCTTGGCAGAAGTTCCACCGGACGTGGATAGTTGAACTCACTTGGGGGTTGGCTTGCTATCAAAATATGCCTTTTAAGGACGTTTTACCTGAAACACTCAACAAACTACCTTACGAGCAATATTGAATAAAAACGACAAAAAATACAACTAAGAACGCTACTAACTAAAGGACTTAAACACCATGATCAAGCAATCTTAGGTGCTTATCAGTTTTTCCTTCCTTCATTTCTTCTATTTATAGGCAAACTCTTGAGTCTTCTCCAAATTTTCTGTTTCCTACTTGGCTGTCTTCGAAGTCATTTTGGTTTTGAATTCAAACTTTTCCTCCATGATCTTTACCTATGGTGATTCAGTTTAATCCATCATTCCACTTACTTGTTGACAGCATCGTGTTGGAAGTGGGTAGTTATATGCTCGAGTCTCAACTCCTTTGACTGTGTCAATCGTAACTGCTTCTTGTTTGAATTAAACTACTCGCACCTCTGAGCTTCGAACTGCTTATCTTCTAAGCTATCATTTGAATGACACCTGGCAATAATTGTCATCACCTATAAAATGACATTATTTTGATCAGAACGTCATCGTTCTTTTAATTTTGTGATTTCATGTATTTCAGTCTATGTGTGCTCCATTTTGTCTAAAATGGATGGCCACTTGTCACTAGTTGATTGGGCCAATAAATTCTCATGCAAACAAGTATACACACACCTTCACCATCACTACAAGCTACAAATCTCGCTATAGATCAAACCCGTCGCCTCCTCCTCCACTGATGTGATGGCATCACCCTCTTATCGATGAACAACATCCTTACCTCCCGAGTCTGACCATCGCTACCTTCGAGTTCCGCATCGGAAGCACCGAACAGCGCCACATCACCGAACTTCCACTTGACCTCCAAGAACTCCCTCAGCGACGGCTGCCATGACTCGTCGTCATCCTGGCACAGGCTTCACCACTTCTGTAGCCATCGTTTCGCCATCGACACCAACGCCGCCGCCTTGTGGACGGTACATACACACACGCAAAATTGACACAAATAGATACAGATCACGGATTTTTTTTTACCTCTACTACAGTACCTCTCTCTCTCTCTCTCTCTCTCCACAATGTTAGTATTGTAGGCTTCGTCGTTTTTGCTGTTGTTGGCTCTAGCGCAGGATTCCGGCAGGGTTTTCATTTTGTGGGTCTTCAATTTTTAGATTTTGGATATGTGGGTTTTCAATTTTTAGTTTTTGGATTTGTGGGTTTTCAATTTAGTTTTTGGATCTGTGGTATGCAGTGTTGGTTCTTCCGATTACAGTTTGATTTATGGATTTGTGTGAAAGACAAAGAGAGATAGATTTGTGGGTGTTTGATTTGGGTGTTTGTCTATCCGTCTACTTGGGTGAACCTCTGGAGTGGAATTGAATGAACTGCAATTTGCAAAAGAGAAGTACTCCAATTTGAATTGTGGTATGCAATTTATAGTTTGATCTGTGGTATGCAATTTGAGCTGGAGTGGAATTAGGGAAAGAAATCCCTCTTTGGCCTTTGCAGAGGCTTGTTTTTGTGAGGGCAAATTCGTAACTTTACGCCTCTCCATTGGGGAAGTTAGAAGGAATAAGGTTTCCATTACTTAGATGGGGTTAAGCGCTAAAAAATAAGTTAGAGGGGGTAATATGTCCCCAACCCATAGTTAGAAGGGGTAATCTGTACTTTACCCTTGCCCATTTTATAAACAAATGTATTATTTATCCCCTACTTTTCCATGTGTGATAGAGATATTTTTTTCAGATATATTCTACACTAAAAAATGTATGAGATCAACGGTTTCGATCATTGATGCAGTTCCAAAAACGGGTCCGAAAAGAGGAGGTTTGGAGGAATATGGGAGATTGGAGTCTTGAGGGGAGCTAATTCCTCCAAGAAATCCATATGTGCAAATTGTAAAGTCAAATTATAAAATGTAAAACCCTTCAATAGATGAAGAACATTCAATGTAAAATCTATAATAAACAGAACAAGAGTTTTAAAGGAAAAATAGAATTTGGGAAAGAAATGAATGGGTTTTAAATAAATATAGAAAGAAACGAAAAAACAAGTTGATGGAGAGTGAGTGAATAGTACATAGGCATTTTTTCGTTGTTATTAAAAAAAGCATCTTGGTGTTATTAGCTTTTGTTGCTTATTGTTTCGCTATTAAAAAAAAGTATTTTGGTGTTATTCGCTTTTGTTGCTACTTGTTAAATTCGACATAATTTTTTTATTTGCAAAATATATAATTCCAGGGGTAACATGGGTATATTGGTAATTAGCGTAACTTCCTAACTTGTTACATGCTCTTATATCTACTACTATCTATAGGTATGCAGCGGGATTTCAAGAAACAAAGGGGTGCGCAACGCGATTTCACTGGAATAAAGGTATTGTTTTGGTCCTATATATATTTCAATTTAATTTTTGGACCTAACATGGAGGGAGCCCAGGCACAATCAAGTCCAAGAAGCCCACTTTGGAAACCCAAAATCTGACCACAAAAGTCCAATGTTGCGGCCACGCTATTTAAGCTTGCGTCCGTGGTATCTTAGTTTGCGTCCAGATTGTCTATGTCTGCGGTTACGTTTCCAAAGCTAGGGGCCATGCTGTCGAAGTTCGCGGGCATGTACGTGTTCCTCGTTTCGTTTCCACGCCTCTAAATCAGGGTTTGGTGTTATGATAAAGTCAAATTATACATCATTATTCATACATGCAAATTTTAACGGAAAATGCACATCGATATTTGTGTGTTGAGTTCTTGTATGACTTGGATTTCACTGGATACCATGGGAAGAGAATTAGTAAGGGTTTCTCCACAACGAATTAGTAAGGGTTTCTCCACAACCGCGCCCCCCCCCCCCCCCCCCATGTCGTCCCTGCTTCAAGAACCATACAACCCCATCTTGAGAGTAGTATAGTTGGTGATCGGTCAGAATGGAGTGGTTTATCAATCCGAGATTTTTAGGTTCGATTTTTGCGAAAAAACCTTTGTTGGGGCCGTAAAGATTTAGTCCTGTGGTGCGCGTAAGCTAGACTAAGGACGCGTTACCCCCCAAAAAAAAAAACAAAAATCATACAACCCCACAGTGGCAGATCCAGGAATTTTTTACAGATGGGTCACTCTCCTTTTCGACCAGTCCTATACATGTAAAAGTCGCAGACGAACTCACGTTAATTTTCATGATTCAATTCGAAAATAAGTATATACGCGTATCATATATTTTTCTTGTTAGTGTTAGTTAATTTTGCGCTTGTAAAAAATAATAAACAAAATACAAAATATTAAAGAAAATAAGTGTTTTTTTTTTTACGTGGATGTTATAGTTATATTAATTGATTTGTGTAATAAATGAGTTAGCATTATAGATGGCTTTGTGGTACCAATACTACATAAAATCAGTTAATAAGTGTGTGTTTGAGTTGGGACCCAATCAAAATTTAGGAGAGAAGTGTTTTTTTTTTTTACCCACTGACACAGAAAGAGACTAGAATGCTAGAGCCAAGAATCAAACTAATGTCACTCAGTTTGGGAGCACGGCTCCCCACCACAGTACCACTGGAGCAACTTGATGCCTTGTTCCCGATCAAAAGAAAAAAAAAAATTGATGCCTTGTTCGTTTTCAACTCAAAATGGTCATTATTCATACTTTCAATTATTACTCTCCATTTGTTATCTTTATCTCTAATAATTATACTCATTTCTCTCTCTATCTCTCTCAATTTATTACCCATACTGTTAATCATTACTTTCATAAATTTTTTTTTTCAAAAAATCATCCAAACATAGCATCAGAGTTACTTCATTAATTTTGACATATTTTATATAATTTTCTTGCTTAGTCTTGGGAGCCCTCTCTTGGGGCCTTACTTTCAGTTGAATTATGTAACCTATCTGTGCCTGCATTGAATCCCCTGCAACCCCATCGAAAATGAATTTTGAATTTCAAGCAGTTGTAAAAAAAAAAAAAAAAAGAGAGAGAATAAAAGAAGCAGTACTCCCACTCTCTCTCTCTCATACTGTATTTAGAATTGACATGCGGTTGGGAGTGGACTCGTCAGGAATATTATTGTGTCGGTAGGGGAATCTGACAAATCCTCAAAGCTCCGTTCTGGAACTCATTTCAAATACTTATTTTTTAAGAAGATAATTTCAAACTCAAAAATAACTGTCTATACAAATAATTTTTCTAGCAATATGAATCTTGTTTTTTTTGATCCGAAAAACTATGCCTCAAAGGCTTTCATTGAAACAGAAAAACAGCCCAAAGGCTGAAACAGGAAACAAGTCCGGAGCCCTAAGTTGGGTCGAAACCTCAACAGATGGGTTATCCATGAGGACTGGATAGGTATCTCAGAAATACAAAAAACCAAGCCCTTAGCGGGCAGCGAACGGTCCGCGCAGGGACCAACAAACACCACCAAATCAGTACACAACCTGTTAATACAAATAAAATTGAAAAAGCAGCTAAAAGCCCGAGGGCCACCGGAGCAACGCCGAACACCAACTACAAATCTCGCCGGCGGAATCCATAGGATTCCGAGGGCGGCAAAAGGCCCAGATTTGTAGTAGCGTGAGGAGGAGCGAGGAGACTTACGAATAACAGGTCGGTGACTTGCGGGAGGTGAGAGGCGATCCACGGTGGCCTGGGAGAGGGTAACTGATGGAGGAAGAGGGGAACGGCGGCACAACGGGAATCGGTGGCCGTGCTTGGTGAGGCGGCGCGGCGGTGGACGATGACGGGATTGGGCGAGGCGGAGAAGGCGCAACAGGTGGAGAGTTGTCGGAGCCCCTAGCGAACGGATCTGGGGGAGGTGATGAAGGCGTCAGAGGGTGAGGTTATAGTGGTGGTTCGGCGGCATCTGGTGGAGGCGGCGGCAAAACTGGGTTGGGATCGGAGGATTCTGTGGTGGAAGAAAAGAACACAAAAACAAGAGGAAAATGAGAGAAAAACCTAAAAAATAAGAAGAAAACCTCACGGAGAGGGGGGAGACTCACAGATCCCCCCCCCCCAGCCCCTGAAACCCTAAGCAAGAGAGGTTCTAGAGAGAGAAGAGAACGAGAGGAAAAAAAGGGGACAAATGATTTGATAATTTACAAAATGCCTTGGCACACAATATGAATCTTATTTGATAGATCTTATCGAGATCTTTTATATGGTGCAAAAAAAATAAAGAAATAATTTTTTATTTATATCATTTTTTAGTTTAAAAATATGAAATAAATACTTATTTTTTAAGAAGGTGTTTTGGAACGGTTCCAGTTTTGTAGAAAAAGCACTTTTTAAAAAGAAAGGTAATTTCAAGTTCAAAAATTATATATTTATGTAAATAATTTTTCTACCAATATGGATTTTATTTGATATTTTTCATTAAGATCTTTTTAAACGGTGCAAAAATAAAAATCAAAAAATTATTTTCCATTTTCATTCTATTTAAGCTTGAAGTTACCATCTTTTCGAAAAAGAACATTTAAAAAGAAAGCGGAACGACACTGTAATCCGAGAAAATCATGTAAAACGTTACGGAGGGAGGGGTAGAAAAGTATTGGGGGCTCGGTCTGGTTTCATGCGGTGGAAATTATTAATAAGTGGACCCAATATATACTTGATTTTTGTTTTTGTTGAAGAGGAGTACTGACTGAGGTTACATTTATAGAGTATATATATAGGTGTGATTTGGAGCTAGCTTTCTGCTTGGTTTACTTTTAGCTTAGCTACCTTGATCTGCTTGGTTTACTTTTTTACTAGTATATTTCGTAGGGTACTTAATTAGGAGAAGAGGATCATAGATAGATCATATGTACTGGAGTACTACGTACATAGATCATGCATGTAGCTAGGTGTGGACATTGGGTGGTTTTGATTAGTTCGCAGCATGCAGCCAAGGCTATATGTCTAATGTGAGTGATTTATTTATACTCCTCGTACGGAATAGTAATACTACATGGTAAAGGTTTCCTTAAACTCTGACCTTGACCTACAGCTGCTACACCCTGAATTCATCCAAATAGTGAGAGAGAGAGAGAGAGAGAGAGAGAGAGAGAGAGAGAGAGAGAGAGTCTAGAAGTACTATCACATTATCCGCAACAGATCATTTTTCTTATTTTCTACTCATTCTCTCTCAAAATCATTTTTTGTACAACATAGATTTGTTGAACGGTGTAACAAAAATTAGAAAATTATTTTACTAAACACATTATTTTTTAGTTTAAAAAATTACATGTAATTTTGTAGGAGACGAATAGAGTAATAGAGAACAGCAGCTAGAAATGGTATTTTGGGTTTAGAGCCTCGTTTACCAGTTTCAAGAGTGTCAGATAATTGGGACTCGTTTGTATATTGACATCAAATTTTTTTCCAATATGATCCAATAAAGCACATAATCGGTGATCAATTATAAGTTTTATGGTCCGATTTAAATAATGATTAAATATATAACCATGCACATTGTGAGATTTACGTTGTCATGGAGGGTGTGGTGTTATTAATCACATCACTAGAAGTATTACGGCATTATATGTACAGAGTATCTTATAAAATCATATAGAGTATTTAATTTCTTTAGTATTAGTCCTATCAAATTTACTGGACTTGGTCACAGACGCATAGAAATATGACCATTTTGAAGTGATTATTGGCAATGGGTGAAATTTATCGTTTTATATGGTTGGGTTAGGAAATGAGAAGAAAATACACAAGTATAAACTGAAAAGAATCAATTTTAGCTAGGTAAACTCAAATTCAAAATGAATAAGCAAATTTATCAGGTAGTTAAGAATGGGTGAAGAACAGAGGTTCTGTTTTCAACTTGGAATATATCTAATTTTCTTCTGGAGCAATGCAAAGGAGGACCACATAAATAAATAAAACATGTAAAAAAATTAAGGACGCATGCATCCCTAATTATTCCCAATAAGCCCGTTAGGTGGACAATCTTAGAAACTAAGAAAGGTTTCCCGCTAAGAGAGAATGGAAACTTTTGAAGGTATATCTGTGGTCCCTGTCCAATGCTACAGAGTCACCCTTTGCTCTGTGCCGAAAATGGTATGCCTCTGTCCCGAGTGCATTTGAGCTGTTAAATTGTGTGAGTTTATTTATGTTTTCAAATTTTTGTGTAATCCAACGGCCAAAGAATCTCGGGTCTGCTTTGTCATGCATGGGGGATAATAGACCATAACAGAGCCACTGTGAGATCCACAAAGTGGGAGTTAGAGACTTTTTAGAGCATCTCCAATCAATGATGTCAAATGTAACATGGCATGCCAAGTGGATGAATTAAAATTTGAACGAGTTTCTACCCATGTATTTAGACGTTATTTGATATCTCTTCTCTCATGTCAAATTTGACATGTCATCATCAAATGTTTTTTTTTCATTTTACTCCACGAAACTTAAATTAAAGTGACAACATACCTAAATAAGAAGCTTGACATATTGCTTGGAATGACTATTTTAGAAATGTCAAATTCTAACATGTTAAATTATCACATAAGTCTTCAAAAAGATTTGACATTCTCACTTTTGTGAGGATTCCTTCCTGTGAGGATCGTGTGAGGATTTTTATGAGATTCGGACCATTCATGGGGTTTTGTCCCTGCTTTTTCTTGGGTGTCCCGCAAGCAGATGGTGGAATCGGTACTAGGAATTAATTGGAGTGTGTGTAAATTTGGACGAATATCCTAGATACTTGAGTAAAAAAATAAAAAAAAACTCATTTAGAAAATGAAAAAAATTAAAAAAGAGAGGAAGATTACTTCTGTTGTTCGTTTTTATTGGTTCGTTTCAAAAAAGAGATTAAATTCAAAACTGTCCTATTTTGCGGTACACTTAACGAAAATTGCCTTCTCAAAACTGTCCTTCAAGGATATTAATTTTTCGTCTTCTTTAGAATGGTTCCTTAAGTTAACAAAAATACAAAAGGAAACAAAAGATTCTACCAATTTTTGATATTTGACTTTCTAAACGGACTCCTAATCGTATTACGAGGCATATAAATAAAGGAATAGAATACTAATATATTCTTAAGCTAACATTGAATTTCACATTTTACTAAAATACTTAAAAAGTCTACACCTTGTCAAAAAAAAAAAAAGTCTACACTAGTCTACTACTCTTTAAACACAGTCTTGCTACTGGGCTGACGATGAGCATACTAGAAGATAAAAAAAACACATATTTCTATTTTTTTACATCCTTTAATACACATTCACACACTTACTATTGTCAACCCATTGGACTGATTTTAGAATTTTTCCTTTAAATACACTGGGGCAGCATAAGTTTTTTTTTTTGGAATAATGTATGAGAGGTTAGCGGACAATTAGTAAGTTAACAACCAAAGGGGTTCGACGTTTCTCCTTAGACTCAAACTTCAGACCTTCCCTTAAAAAGGCAAAAGGTACAACCACATAGATTAAGAGTCACATCTAAAATAAGTTAACTTGTGTGTCATGATTCAGAAATACAGACTAGTTCCTTTCAAGTTATTCTATCTATATGGTCCAGTCCTCTCCGATTTTAATCATTTGGGTCCATTTCCGGACCCCAAAAAGTAATTGGAATTGTTATTTTATAGACCTAGCCGAGTAGAATATTAATGCTGAAATCAGTTTGATTGAAACTCAATTCGGACCGTCAGTCGTATTTTTAGACAACCCAAATATGCACGTTAAGTACTACGTAGTATGCGATTTGCAACCAAGAATTTCTAGTAATCATTTTTCACTCTAAAAGTTAAAAACTGGAGGGCTTGGACAGTTGGACCACAACCCAAGCAGAAGGTGTAATTACAGTACTATCCTCATTAGTTATTAACCCACCTCGCTTTTATAACTGTAAGAGGAGAGAGAGAGAGAGAGAGAGAGAGAGAGAGAGTAGGTACTCTGGCCTGGGTGTGGTCCTGGTCTGGTGAAACTTGGGAGTGAGTGAAAGACAACCAGATAAACCAAAAATATAATAAGACCCAGAAAGAGAGAGAAAATTTGGGTTACGCCGTATTCCCCATATTGTCACCGTTGTGTTGTACTTCAAATTCCCTCGAGGAAGAAAAATCAAAAAACAAAAAAAATAAGCCCTTTGATTCCTGTTTTATCCTTCATGGATCCGCTTTTTCCGCTCCCCTCCCCACCAGGTTTTTTTAATACCCTTCCTTCATCACCCATGCCTATCTCACTGCTCCTGAGAAGTCGAACAACTAGTAGTATCAGACTCTCCCTTTAATACTACTTCGGCTTCTGTCATTTTCTTTCTGATTCTTCCTCTCCGCTAGAATCTCCTTTTTCTTTCTTTCCACCTCCTCCTGCCCTTTCAGATCTCCTTCAAAAACAAAAAAAGTTGATCAGAAGTACTCTAGCCAGATATGGGCAAAGACTGGTTGTACTGGGGCGGCGGCGGCAGCAACAGCAGCAGCACCAAGACCGGGGGAAGCGGCAGCGGCGGCGGAAGATCCACAAAGAAAGGAAGAGTAGAAGGAAATCACACAACTTCTGGCTGTATGAATGCTGTCTTTCAACTCTTTGATTTTCACCATTTTCAGTTCCCTTTGGACCACCAACGCCAAGTACCGCCGCCTCTCCAGCCTGACTCTTTCCTCCCAGAAAAACCCATCAGAGGTCCTCCCCCTCTCTCTCTCTCTCTCTCTCTACACTATTATAGATTCCATTAATAAATAATACTAATGTTAAAACTATTTTTGTTATTGTCAAAATCTTGATAAACATGTATCATGTCTATATATAGGCAAATGAGGAAAAATTGACATGGGTTTTCTGAAAATAATGCAGGAGTAGAAGCACCAAGGAACAGCTTGGAGATGGAGGAGGCCTTCGCTTCATTTCCATCATCAACCATGAAAGGGGAGGAATCTTTCAATATCCCAGTAAGATTCCGAAAACTACTACTAGACTAGAGTATAATTTTACTCCAATATCTATATGCTGATTTATACTTCCCATGTTTTTTTTTTTTTAAAGAAGAGATTAGTTCTTGGTTCTGTAAACTAGCACGTAATGATGATGCTATTGGGCGTCCTTTTTAATCTTATCCAACGGTCTTGAAAAAATCCAGATGGGTATCCAAGTCAAAACAAGAACGGACGACTTGTCCTCGGAGTTTAGCACCTCTCCAGGGTCCAAGACTCCGAATCTCGTGGCCAGGCTGATGGGCCTCGATGTTCTTCCTCCAGCTGATACCTGCTCCACCTCGTCGTCATCCTCGACATGCGTTCGCCCGTCGAAATCCCGCCCGCAGATGGGTCAAAGCCAGTCGAGCAGAGTCGGAGCCAGGCATCTTTTCGACACCGACATCATCGGGACCCGTTCGTTGCCGGAGACTCCTAGAATATCGTCCGCCCGGAGGTCAGACGTGGAATACCACCACCGGCTTTCGCTCCAAATCAACAAGGAAAACGCCGGAGCAACCGACGATTTGTCGTCGATGAAGGGAGTTAGGAGGAGAGATCAAGTTCTGAGACATGAAGATGAGAATTTAAGCCCGGGGGGCAGATATGCAAGGCAGATTGTGAAGCAAGTTAAAGAAAAGGTGAGCCGGAGGGCTGGTCTTGACATAACCAATACCATCAGAAACAGAGAGACCAGAGGAAGAGACCACGATGATGGTGATGATCATGTGGTTTTACTTAAAATAAGGAAACCATCAAAGGGTCCAGAAATTTCTTGCGATGAATCAAGTCCAAGGCTCAGGAAACAGAATCAAGCGACCACTCACTCTCCAAAACTGACATTGCAGTCCCCGTTATCTTCGGCCGTTAATGGAACTTTACTGCAACCTGGTAAAGTTCCGTTAAAGCAAAAGTCACAACCAGTAGTACCGGTACAGGATCCGGAGTACCAGAAACACAGGAAGTCTGCGAGTCATGATCAGGGTCACAGTCCAGTGTTCAAAAAGCACCCAGCGAATTCCAACGTGTATCGGAACAAGCAAGAAGAGCCCTTTGTTCGGTCCTCGTCAGTGACCAACAGGGCGAATCATTTGGACAAGAAAAGCAAGAAAACTCCCTTATCTTGCGACCTCCTCAATACCAATGTCCCTACCCTTTTTCCAGTCAAGAAAGACTACCCTTCTTCTTCAGCAGCAAGATTTCCTCAAAAAACGGTATTCACTCACTCACTCACTCTCTCTCTCTCTCTCTCTCTCTCTCTCTCTCTCTCTCTCTCTCTCTCCTCCTTTTTGACACTGTATTGTCATGAATCATTTCCTTCTGTTTGTTTGTTTGTTGGGGGCTTTTTAAAACAGGCACATGGAGGATCTGACGCTGTTCCATCGAAAAGGAGCCCACCGCAGTTATCTAGCAGTACGAGCCAGGTGACGTGCAAGCTCCAAGCAAACAAACACACGCCCACCGTCCAAGACCTCATATCCCTCTACAACAGCTCAAACGGCGGTGGAACGGCGTTTCACTACATCACAAGGATACTCAAACGCGCCGGAATAGACAAAAACGCCCCGCTGTCCTTCGCCCAATGGTACTCGCCGTCGCACCCACTTAACCCCTCTCTCTTCAACCACCTCGAAATATCCTTCCCCATTCCCACCACCACCACCGCCACTGCCACCACATTATTAATCGACTCTCACTTGAAGCATCGGTGCATTCGGAAGCTAATCTTTCAACTAGTGGACGAAAACCTGGTGGAGATTTTGAAGCCTTACGTGAGTTTAAACCCATGGGGATCTTGGGTTCGGTTCGGTCATTCGATTCATGGGTCGGAGTTAATCGAGAAAATATGCGCGAAAATCAGAAGCTTCCCGTCGGCGGATTGCCGCGTGCTGGAAGACATCGACGCGCTAATCGAGAATGATTTGGGTAGGTCAGAGCTGAGAGGAGCAGTGGCGTTGGAAGAGGAAGGGGAGGCCATAGTTGCGGAGCTTGAGGAGGACCTTGTGGAGTCACTAGTGCATGAAATGACCATGGGAGTACTCTAGTGTTCGGGATGGGCCGGGAACAAGGGTTGACGTGGGTCACGTGGGCACACGTGATGGGATACTGTTCGTCGGGGGGGGGGGGGGGGGGGGGGGGGGGGGGTTGGGTGGCGCGGCGCCGGCTTTATCTAGAGAATAATGCTACTCACACAACGATCCAAACACAACAACTTACACAACCTCTCACATATATGTGGGGCCCACACATAGTAGTATGTGTAGAGCCCACATGCATGTGAGAGATTGTGTAAATTGTTGTGTTTGAATTGTTGTGTGAGTATCATTTTTGTTATCTAGATTAGGGGACTTTGTAGTTTGGAGGTTACACGTCGGATTTATAAAGAAGTGTGGGGCACACTGCCGCCACGTCTCCTTTTCTACCATACATGTGGTAGGTTTCAAAAATAAAATGCATGAGGCTCCTCAGTCCGCACGACGTGTGATAGGAAACGAGCCTGAGGCATCACGTGACGGTATTCATAAGTACTGAATAATCTTTCGCGACAACGAGCTCCCAATCATTGGTTATCACAGGTTGAAGAGTGGGATTCTTCTGAAATCTCCTTTCTTTGTATATACATTCACCTTAGTTTTTGTTTTCTAGATTAGATACCATTATCCTTTATTAAGTGATGGGTTTAATTGTGTATCTTATGCTAAGTGCTAGCTGATTTCTCGTGATAATTTCCTTCCATGTATTGATGTGACGAAAAAACTATTGCACCTAGTTCCTCCATATATACTTCCTCCGTATTCAATTCAACAGTTGATTCTTCTTTTTGTCCAAGAAAATGTTTGATGGCTCTACCCTTTTATCTTTCCTTTTCAAACTAATAGAATTAAGAAAACAAAATCCTCAAAATGTTTTGATGATATGTCCTTTTCTTTTCATGGGTGATAAGAAAAAGTAAATAGACATGTATAATGATGATGATGTTCTCTTAATTAATTAGAACATTCAAAAGGAGTCGGCAATTAGAAACAAATGAAGTAAAATTTCAGAGCAAATGCATGTTGCAAATAAACTAAGCTCAATAGAGATGGATATGGGAAAGAGCGTCAAATTTAATTAGATGTAGCTAGGACGAATATTTTAAAAGATAGTAATGAACAAACAACTGCTAGCTAGTGGACGGTGGGTTTATGATTGTTTTTCAAGATTAGTCGAAATGTGGATAAGCTCATTCAGACACTTTGTTATAAAACAATGGCCAAACAACAATATCTTGGGAGCTGAATGGAATCTAGCTAGTAAACATTCAAGTACAAAAACAGTACTCCACCCAACACAACACAAGCACAATAGGTCATGACCATTCTAACAGAGGAGTAGATCGAAGAGAAAACAAGGATGGAGAATCAAAAGCCCTAATATGAGATACGGAAAAATTTTCAGTGCCGGGTGGGTATTATGCACTGTCCGTTTAGCGCATCCGAACAGTCTATTGCGTTTTTGGACGGCTTGAATTTGGAAAGAGAAAGTGCTATGGTGAGAGGAGAGAAATGGTTTCAATCCGAGCCGTCCAAAAGTGTATTAGACGGCTTGGATGTGCCGAGCGAATACCACATGAGATATATCCACCCCACACCCGAATATTTCTCATGAGGAGAGGACGCGGGGTGCCTATTGCCCTTGTGGCGAAGGTAGGCGCTAGCTACTGCCCCTCACACGGCACCGTTTTGTGCATTAATAACCCACTTCTTTTTTCTTTTTCTCTTTGTCCTTTTGTTTGCTACCAATTTCAGAATTTTGAAAAACATAATAATTCTACATCCGTATCCACCAGTAACTATCAAAAAGAATACTCAGAGAAGGTATGTATCATCTGAGATTGAAAATTACTTGGGATATATTTTTTTTCATCAACTGTTAGGGGTTGTCCGGGACAACTTACTTGCACCTCAACTAATCTTTTCTCTGGCCGAAGTCAGGCTCATCCACGCCGTGACTAGGATCTCTTGTGGCCTGTCCCCAAGAGGTTGCTAAGTTTTGAACTCAAGAAGCCTGGATTTACATCTCATTCTTGTTGCCAACCACCCTCGCAATATTGACTAGGATGTGCAACCATAAATATTAGCTCTAGCAGCTCTACATGTAATGATAGGTGGTCACTTGAACACCACCAAATTTTTTGTTGTTGGAATACATATACTCCCTCCGTCCCTAAATAAGTGTTCAACGCGCAAAACTAGACTTTACAAAACATGTATATTTTTATTAAAAAATTTAATTTTTTCCCACAATCTAATAGAACTCATTGCTATCTATTGATTTGTGAAAATTTTTTATTTATTTTAACGAAACAAATACATCTTTTTGAAGGCCTAGTTTTGCGCGCCGGACACTTATTTAGGGACGGAAGGAGTAATATTTTTACTTTTATTTTAGTTTAGTCCTTCTTGAACACCCAACCAAAAAATATTTAAATCCCACCCAAAAATTCAATTCACAAATCAATGCAATGCAAACAACCCAACTAATTATGCAGTGTTCTCTACCATTTTTACAAAATTCCCCATACTATCAACATTTCTCTCTCTATCTCTACTTATTACCCTTTCAATTTTTCAAAAAACTTTTCAAATAACAAACCAAATACAACATAGAGTTGGGAAATCAATGAATGAATGATTGCTTGTTACTTATATTGAGAGTGATGAATTATTTACCATTGATGAGTAATTATTCAATGGTTTTGAGACACTGACATGTGGTACCCAAACACCTTTATCCATCGCATATTTTCGTAGGATCATACACTTAGTACCAAGCCTCACAAAAATGGGTAGTGGATAAAGATGTTGGATGCCCCAAGATTTTTGTAATTTGTACAAGTGTGCGTGCTGTATTAATTCTAGCAGTTTTATGTATGCATGAAGGGGACTCAGGGGGCCTGCTCTCCCCCTTGGGGGAGCAGCGTCCTGCTGCCCCCGTTTTTCGGGCCCGTTCCGATCTCGCTCCGATGATCCGAATCGTTCACTTTGTAGAGCTCGTCGAGTAGAACGACTATGCAAAAAA
Source organism: Rhododendron mucronatum var. ripense (assembly GCA_019656295.1). Taxonomy (NCBI): domain Eukaryota; kingdom Viridiplantae; phylum Streptophyta; class Magnoliopsida; order Ericales; family Ericaceae; genus Rhododendron; species Rhododendron mucronatum. The sequence goes on along the minus strand of BPLT01000050.1, from coordinate 1,219,240 downwards.
TCAGCTTAATTGGATATCATTAAGTGCTTAATCGGAGCTTTTTTACTTTGAAAAGAATGGATCCGAAACACTGGATCAAATCCATTATTCCCAATGGACCAAGAGTTATATAGGCTCCGATCAAGCACTTAATGATATCCAATTAAGCTGATTTTTTGCATAGTCGTTCTACTCGACGAGCTCTACAAAGTGAACGATTCGGATCATCGGAGCGAGATCGGGACGGGCCCGAAAAATGGGGGCAGCAGGACGCTGCTCCCCCAAGGGGGAGAGCAGGCCCCCTGAGTCCGCATGAAGGAGCTTATAATGCCCTTTTCCACCATTTAATGAGTACCAAGTCCAAAGAGAAGAAAAAAGAAGTGGGTTATCAATGCATAAAACGGTGCCATGTGACGGGCAGCACATCTGCCTTGACCACAAGTGCAGTAGGCACCCCAGGTCGAACATAACCGTGTGTTTGAATTAACAAAAAAAAAATGGTCCGAAGCCTATATCTAGAATTTGGAGCCGAACTAGGGCCTAGTTCTGATTCTTCTTAATGACAGCTACAGCTAGTACTACTCCATTTTTTTGTATGATCTACGGCAACTTCGTACATGGCAACAAAATACTACAGTACTAATTAAACGGTTATCGAAAGGAGGTCGTAGCTAGCTAGGATTTGGTCATGTAACTTATAATGGAAGCATGATTAAAGAAATGAATGAAAACATTAGCAGAAGTACGATGGAAGAGACACATTAATAAGGAATCAAACAAGACCCAATCGAATAGATTCCTAGTTATGGAAAAGTGAGAAAATATAATAAATACTACTGTAAAAACCAGAGCTGACAAAACCTACTGTTACTAAAATAAAGAACTGTAGGTTTTGGGCCTGGTTGCGATAGTCCACAAGGCACTAAACCGTATTGTTCTATTATTTTTCTTGGGAAATGATTTTTGCCTTGTTCTCTTTTATTTTTAAAAAGAATTTTTCAAAAAATTCTCCATAGATTCTCCCTATTTTTAACATTTCTCTCTCTATCTCTCTCCACTTATTATCCATACAATTTTTCAATTTTTTTTTCAAAACCCCAACCAAACAAAGCATTTATCGCTCTTTTTTTTTTTTTTTGTTAACGTCATTTCTTTGCAAGTGTATTTTTGCACCAAAAATACATTTGCAGAAGAGTGGTGTTAACAAAAAAAAGTGACAAAATCAGCAGCCCTTTTATTTTCCAAATTAATTTGTAACCTCGTTTTCTTTCTAGGTAATTGATTTTTACATTTTTGTTTACCATTTGCATTACTTATTCTTCTTTTTGTTCTTGTGAATTTACTACGATACTCTGTGTATAAATGATAAATTTGAACTATTGCACATGAATAATGATGGAAAAAAAGCACAGATATAAATGAAGGGACCAGTTTAAAAAAAAAAACGATAACGGGTAAGATAAGGATCGGGAGATCTTAGTCCACACCTGATCCCAATCGGAAATTCTTCTCCATCCCCGCCTTAATACCTAAAAGAGATATTGGACAACTCACCATACTCGGTTCATGTTCGGGTAAATCCATATGCAAACAACTTGAACAAGAAAGAAAGATATGTTCTAAGCAAAAAAAGGGTTCATGTATGCTTCAATAGAAAATTAATTATTGGATTAAGAACGGGTAATACTCATCTCGAAATAGGCAGGGCGGGTACTTTTCATATATGAACAAAATCGTCATCCAAAGTTTAAAAATTACTGACATCTATATTATTAAACTATATTATTAAACAGAGCGGAAAATGTATAAACATACAATCAAAGCAACATTCGGCAATTCTTTACATTGCTTGTCATTGAAAGTGAAGTGGCGTCCTTCGTTTTTGTATAATGTAAAGTAGAACAATTCTTGGGTTGGGGGGAGGGGGGGGGGGGGGGGGGGGGGGGGGGGGGGGTGTGTTGGGGAGGGGGGTTGGCTTGTGGGTGGTTGTGTGCTTTAGCTAATTATGCAAACCTATGGTTTAATTGGTTGGGCACAAAATAACTCTCTCAGTATTTTACTTGTTTGAAAACGTGGCGCAGGCTAATTGGTCGGGCGAACGCTCGTTTCCTCCCAAGACTGAAAGATTTAGGCTTGTTCGTTTAGGGATTTTTGGATTTGGATTTGGATTTGAATTTGGGATTTTGAATTTGAATTTGTAATGATTAGGGTAGGGAGATAGGGGTAATGATTGGAAAGAGATAGAGATAAAAAAGAAAAAAAGAATGATTGGAGATAGAAATAAATGAATTTTAGAGTAGGGTAATAATTTAGAGTCCAAATTCTAAAAACCCTACAGAACAAGCCTGTCTTCTAAATTTATTATCATTCTTAAAACAATAATCTATCTTCGTGTACTTGATTTATCTAATTTGTCGGGATAAAAAAAAAAATTTCATATGCATAACAAAGTAGAGACAGAACTTGGAAAATTTGAGAAAATAGTAGATCAACAGATCACTCTGAACCGTTTAGCCAGCCCGTTTGTGAGATCTTCATGGGCTCTCTATGATGATTCGGATCATTCATTGTATGAATCTCTTCGAGAACATTAGCTACTTCAAAAATCATATTCATCATATATCAATTGGTCACATTTATGTCAAAAGAGTAAGTTTTTTGAAACATTGAATCGAAACATTTTAAGCAACATAGACAAAAGGCATGATTTGAAATTAAGCATATCAAACGATATGCATTAATATAATTGTAGCCATGACTGATACTTCCGAAAAGATTCAAAAAATGAATGGTCTCAATCGTCCAAATATGTCCAAGAAAGACCAACAAGCGGGCCGGACTTGACGGTCCAAGACACTGAAAAGGAATTTTCTCCACCCCTGGAGAGGCCGGAGAGGATATTCGTCCATAATTGGACTGTAATTTAGTTTAGTCCCAAACCATCCTCGCAGTATAACTCAAACGAAAGGTGCCAGACCGCCAGTGACGTAGAGAAGAACAAGATGACGGGCGACCAGGAAATCCATATTCCATGTGGCCAAAATTTTGGGATCCAGGAACGCTACCAAGTAGTCCCTGCCAAGCGGGTGCACCCGGTGTAGTGCGTTTCCGAACTGTCTAAAAGTGTTTTCAGTGGTCCAAATTAAAAAATTCTCTGTAGAAGAATTTGTTTTCAATCCAAACCATTAATTGCCGAGATGAACAGTTTCGGTGCACAGGGACTGCTGCCCACTTGACAGCATTCCCAGGCCCAAATTTTGGGAGAGAGAAATTGAGATAGAGAGAGGTTACGTGTGTCACGTGATGGCTTTGCATGATCCATGGGATGCAAACGTCATCAGTCTTAATAACCGGGCTGACCAACTTCTCTGTTCCTAAACCCCACAATAAAATAATTTCAAAACAAAATAAATTACTACTACTACTACTACTAAAATTGCAGAATTTTTCCAGCGAAACTACTACTACTACAATAAGTATATTGGAAAACTCGAAGCGGGAAATTCAAATGCACTAGCAACATAAATGCAAATGAAATGCAGATGCGAATGAAATGCAGTCAAAGTAGACCTAGACCACATGATGGGTGATGGTCTCAATCATTAGTACATGGGTTGCAATTATGTTTGGTTTGCCCTCAGACTCAGACCATTTTTAATGTTGCTGGAGCAGCTGCAGCCTGCTTGTGGTTTCAACTGGTGCTGAAAGGCTTGCTGTATTAAATAATACAGCATAGTGTCTTTTACTCTCTTTTTTTCCTGTTTGCGATCAAACAGCATCTGTGTTTCCATCGGGGGTTCTTAAATTTCAAGCAAAAATTGGTGAGATGTCACCTCTGTGTTTAGGGCTTGTCCAGGACGTTGGCTTCCCATGAAGGATATATGGGAAATTGATGAATGAATTAATGCACATTTGGCAATGACAAATGGAATCTATCAAAACTCTCTGCACATTGGCATTTCAGGGTTTCTTTTTCAGGGTTTCTATAGGGTTGGAAAGAGCTTTTGCTCCACGAAACATGAAAATGGAGGAATAATAATATCCGCAATGAAAGCTTTGCGGCATTGGTTTCTAACATAACATCAAAATGGAGGAATAATATCCGCTGTGAAAGTTGGAGTCATTGATTTCTGATTTACTACTACTACTACTACTACGATTTTTCAACTAGTAATGCTGCAAGAAACAGAATTTATATGCGAAACTACAATACAAAAGCAGCAGAGTGAATGTTGCGCGGCAAGTGAAAGCAATGGAGCCTGTGGTAAAAGTCTACACCAGCTAAATAATGCAACACAAGTTCATGTTACCACAAACGAAAGAATAACGAGATGACAAACCACAATAGTGTTGGTAATAAGAGCTCGCGAAGAAAAAGAAAAACTAACGAGAGACTTCATGCAAATATTCAAACAGTAAACAAGTATGGAGTTTCAAGCTAGCTCAGTGATCGGTGGATTAACTACGGAATATCAAAGTGAAGTTCAATGTCCCAACCAACCTGCTAGCCCTTTCACTCCTCCCACATACGTTAACTATGATGTTTTTCATCAGACCATAAGAGAGAGGTGAAAAAAGACAACAAGTAGTCCAAATCGCTATTGAACCCAACTCAGGAATTTGAGGATAGTTACTGAACGCACTCAGACAGATGTGGGACTATCAAGAACTGTCCCAACAATAAGACCACCAAATGTCTCTACAGTTGTGATCCAAAACAAAAACAATGGAGGACCCGCACCGCAACTACCTTTCCTGTTGTCAATTCAGGGCTTTCTAGCATAATTCAGTTTTTGGTGGTGTACAATGTCCTGACTCCTGAGTCCTATCAAATCAGTTAAAAAACACGTGGCCCAGTACTTCACCGTCACCTAAATGTGCCGGACATTGATATCGGAAATTCTAATTGCAAGGAAGGTTTGCAGGGAACTACTCCGGGACCCATAAAAATCTAAGGAAAAACGCGTTTGGACTCATTCCGGGACCCATAAAAATCTAGAAAAATATCCATAAATTTTTGAATATTATTTTATGGAGCCATATAAAAAATCAGTTTCAATAGACATCGGAAAGTATTACTTTTGGATTCGTAAGGCGAAACTGCTCAGTTCGTCCCTATGAATCCAAAAGTAATACTTACCGATGCCCATTGGAACTGATTTTTTACAAGGCCCTATAAAATAATATTCAAAAATTTATAAATATTTTTCTAGATTTTTGTGAAACCCAAAATGGGCCTAAACATGTTTTTCCTTGCGTGATTCCCTGCAAATCTTCTTTGCGAAGGGCTCGCCATTAATATCCCTTTCACCATGCCAGTGAATTCGTGCCAATTAGAGACTGTACTCGCAGGCACTAGATGAATCAAAACTGAATGCCATGCGCGAATACGAAATATCCCAAGAAAATGAAGCTTGGGAACGTTTATCAGCATTTGAATTTCGAATACGCGGTTCTCAATTCCAATGATAGAAAGGTGCAACAATCATCACTGAGATGACAAAACAAAACGGGTACAGTGCGATGCATGAACATGGGTGAATCAAAGAAACATAATGCAGGAATAGAAGATGTATGTGACATGTAATAATTGAATATTCCAAGAAAACGAAACTTGGAAACGTTTATCAGCGTTCAAATTTCGAATACGCGGTTCTCAATTACCATGATACAAAGGTGCAACAATCATCACTGAGATGACAAAACAAAACTGGTTCAAAATGGAAGATGTGACAATCATCACTGAATGTCTGAATCAAAGAAAAATAATGCAGGAATAGAAGATGTGACACTGACAAATTATGCGACATGTAATAAGCATTTTAATCTAAATTGGGCATGATTCCAGAGGCTCAGTGATGTATCAGTTGTTGTAATTTATATTGGTCCCTTGTTAATGTTAACCCAACTCAGACCACCACACTCTGCAGCACCCCGAGCTCTCAACTTTTTTGACCTTTCTAAAAGGAGGTCTAGAACCCATGACCTACCAATATCAGGAAATCTGGTGGCCTCTGGAAATGTGATCCTCAGTGACTACAAATCATTTAAATCTGCTAAACCTTCTTCCGAAAGTTTAAACTACATATAGATTGTCTCGGATTTAAACTACCATTACATTGTCGGATTTCGTTCTTGAAAGCAACTTCATGGATCCATTTCGACCACATTGAAGCAAAAGGTGAAAGGGAAAACGATTAAACGAAATAATAACCTAGCAGAAGTTACCTTGTGCGTTTTCTTGTCAACGCCATTAAAAACCAATTTGTTGATTGAAAAAGGCAAAAAATAACATGTAGACAAGATGTCATCATAAGGGGGTAAGTCAAGTTGTTGCAGGACACAGTATTCCTATCTGCTCCCTTTAGGAACGTGCCATGATTGCAATTTAACCTGAAGCTTAATTGAGAGATAACCACTTGTGATGGATACGAAGGATAGAACCTTCGCCCAGAAAATATCATTGCTGGGGCCTTAGAATCTAATCTAGATAATCTAATCTAAATGAAGGTGATGGGATTTATGTGCGGCATATAAAAACCAATTTGTTGATTGAAAAAGGCAAAAAATAACATGTAGACAAGATGTCATCATAAGGGGGTAAGTCAAGTTGTTGCAGTACACATTATTCCTATCTGCTCCCTTTAGGAACGTGCCATGATTGCAATTTAACCTGAAGCTTAATTGAGAGATAACCACTTGTGATGGATACGAAGGATAGAACCGTCACCCAGAAAATATCATTGCTGGGGCCTTAGAATCTAATCTAGATAATCTAATCTAAATGAAGGTGATGGGATTTATGTGCGGCATAGTATTTAATTGTTTTAATGACTTCATTCATTTTCTTTTCACCAATTTTTTTCTTTCCTTTTTCTTGTGGCGCGAGAGCTTTTAAGACTTCTTTTTTTGAACGGCGAGCTTTTAAGACTTGTTTCATCCATGAAGACAATTCTCTACTAAAGAGCATGATGGAAATTGAACTCTCTCTATTGGTTGTAAATATTGATGGCATTCAGAGAATCAGAGTTTTTAATTAGTAGAGAGAAACAAGGATGATCCCACACACGAAAATACAAAATGACAAGGTAAGAAGGTTTGTTGCAATACTCTGTATCGACACTTGATGAATAATGAGACAAATGCTAGAAAGATCATACATCAAATAATAAATTGATGAAAGAATAAATGGACTAACAATGTACCTAGTTGATGAGCTGCTGATAAATCTTTCATCCCATAAACTTGGCATGGAGAATAGATTCCGAAATGGTGCTCTCAAGTTCTACCATCCACATCAAACCCAGCCCCAGTCCAACCTGTTGTTGGAGGTACTCTACCCTTAGGAACAGCTCCTAATCCCTTTCCTCTTCCCTGAATCATAATTTTCTTCTTCCCTTTTCCTTCCCCCTCAGCAGAAGGTTGTTGATTGAGGTCATTTGCACCTGGAGCATTTCCAGCATTTACGTGGTTGGCTATGTTTTCTGTTCCATCTGGTGCCAATGAGGGAGGCACAGACGAAGCATCCAAAGCAAGACTATTCTCTATAGGTCCCATTGGTTTCCCATCCTAAAAACGGTAAATTTTAGCACTTCTGGATTTACAAATATGCATGAATCAACCTCATGGAAAATGTTAGTATATGCATGACATGTTGGTAGTGCTGTAGAAACTTTCCATGAGATGAAGCACGTACTTCAGTTTGGCTGTCATATGACAATCTTCCAGCCTAATAACTAGGGATCACCTCTACATCAAATAAAGGCAACAGCTTGAGATTGTGGGTTCGGAGGAGATTTCTGCCACAATCATAAACAAAAAGCTTGAACTACAGAAGCAACAGGGCACAAAATTAAGGCGTAAGCTGGAGCCAGAGATGAAGCAAGGAAACACCCAAATGGGCCAAACCTGATAAGGGCCCAAGCGCCCAACAATGGATGTTTATTACATTATGCCCTTGAATAGCTAAGGAAACTAAGTCCTCATGGAAGCTACTTTGGGCTAAAGAGACTACTATATCACAAGCAACTTTATGATCAGCAATCTAGACATAATTAAAACCTAAAAATGATCAAGCCCGACCAACAAATATAGAATACTGTAGCAACTGTACAATGAAAAAGGCATTAATCCAATCAACTTTTGAACGACACGAAGTTCATAAAATACCATTCAATAGGCAAACTGAACAAAATCGACCCCCTCTATTGATTTTCCTTCTACAGAAACTACAACCACCACCCCTTGCAGTCACACCAGTCTTGCCAATTGCCATTGATCACAACAGTTACAGCATACCAAAACCACCACAAAAAAGAAGTTAAGAACTAAAACTACACACTTGTACAAAGAGGCCTAATTGGGCGGGGGGGGGGGGGGGGGGGGGGGGGGGCGCGCGGTGTGGGGGGTTTGTTAAGAAACAGTGTGTTCCCAGGTTACTATTCCAATGGTAAAGATATTGTCCAGAAATTATCACCAAACTGCTTGAAGTTTTATCACTTTAAGTTTGTGGACAATAATATTTTTGCATGTAGCATCTCAATAAAACTTTGATTTCAGTTCCACATCTATATTGACGCTGATAATGCCACGACATTAGTGGGACATTTTTACCCTTCAAGTCTTCTCACTCTGTGCTTTGGCTCACTCTCTCGCGCTCTCTTTCTGTGTGTAATACTCTCTCACCAGTGCCAATAGCCGCCCAAACTCATCTCGGTGTATACCACTTTCGAAAATTTAGAACAGCTACATCACCAAAGTTGGAGCTTCACCACAGCCAACCTCTATGCCCCCCTCCTCATCTCAACTTCCATCAACTCCGCGCTCTCTCTCTCTCTCTCTCTCTCTCTCTCTCTCTCTCTCTCTCTCTCTCTATGTGTGTGTGTGTGTGTGTGTTCAGTTCTTACCAATCACGACCAAATAATAAACCCAAAAGCAAACCTAATTAAAGGTGTGATGCCAGCAGTAACGTACCACAATAGACAAGTAACATTTTATGATTTTGATTTTCGTGTGTTGTTATATCAAGAGGCTATTGTTTTCGTCTCTATATTAGCATTGGAATGAGCTGACTGGGTTTCAAAGGTAAATGGAACAGATAAAAACCAACATTTGACAGATTTACTGGCGGAGGCGAAGCCCTAACAACGTGACTAGATGGGACTGTGGAGAAAGATAGGTGCTAAACGGGGATAAAAAGAGGGCGAGGGACCATAGGTGTATGGGATAAACGGAGAGAAGAGGTGAGAACCGGAGTGGGTTGTTTTGCCAAGTTAATCCATTATTTCAAGGGAGGGTGAGATTTCTGGAAAGAGGCAAAAAAACAGAAGTTTGGTGGGGGTAAAACAGGCAAATAGGAGAAATATCCGTGGCACAGTGGCAATGTACAAAAGTGCTCTGACATTACCACCACCCTTTGTTCAGGTGTTCTTATCATCACCTTCATCAGCCAAAGAAAACAACAGCAAGCTTCAAATCCTCAGATTCCTATGTCTCTTGAAAACCAAGAATCAATTTAGTGGCAAAAAACCTGCTCATCACCTCAACAGAACAACAATAAACTTGCTTCCTTAAACCTTATAAAACAACTAAATTGCATCTATAACCTTTTTTCCTTAAAAACATTCACAACTATATGTACTTTGTTTGCAAAGGAAAAAAACAGGCTGGCTTATAAAGATGACAAAGTGTGCTTAATTGTCCATCTCACATAGGAAAATTAACTAGGCAATACGACATGATCAATCATCAATGGGAAGAACTACTGCTAATATCATGGTTCTATATTGAATGCTAGCATCTCCATAGCCGCACTAAACATACCTTAGGCCAAAAATACCATATCACAATGCACTAGAAACTTTTGATGATGAGATGACGAAACAAAGAAAATCTTTCCTGTTGACAGATACAAAAGCAAATGGAAGGACTTACATAAGAGACAGAAATGGATGATCTGCTCGGGTTCAAAGCTTCTAGTCGCCTTTTCAACTCCTCCAGTCTAGCATACTGAGTGTTGCTGCTTTCTTGAACCTATAAAAGACCACTTCTGTAAGAAAGTAATTATAAAGTGATACTTCAACTTTCACATTACACAAACATGTACCAGATTGTTTAAGTCTTTGCATAGCTTCTCTTTAATAGTTTCCTCATCCTTTACAGCCTTTGATGCCGCCTCCCAAGTCTGAGATGAGCAGCCGAGCATTGATTGGATAAAAGAAGGAAAAATTGGTGTGAAAGAAAAACATGCAATAGCAACATTAACTCCCCATGCGGAATGGAAGCTATAATTCTAAATACTAGTCGCGAAAACTAACTAGAGGAAGGAAAATTCATGTAAATCAAGCCGTTTTTCAAACTTAAACAGATGCAAAGAAACATCTATCTGTTTCTTTTTTCCCCAAGTGATCAGTTCATTATGGTTCCCAAATCAGGAAACCTACGTTGACTTGCCTCTGAATGGTGAAAATAGACATATATAATTACAAAAAGGAACTAATATTAGTCATTACACAATAAGTTCCTGAAATTCTCATTCATAAGTTACTAAAAAGTAAAAACTAATTTCTTCTGATGAGAGTTTCTCATCCATACACCCACCAATCAGTCCAAATCTGATTCAGAGCCAGGTGGCATGAGACACAACTAAACAGAAACTCATACATTTTAAGAAATATTAGGTAGTAAGTTTTACAAGATTTTTTGGCCCCAACACATGCTTATGTTTTACTCCTCGCTAATATTAACGTGTATGAACCATGAGGAATCATCCGACAGAAATGTTCACACAAACTCTTGACAGCTGAAAACTTTGACCCAAGAATTGCTTACGTTTATTGTGCATGGAGCTGGGAAGCAAAGCACTGCAAATGCTGCTAGCTTCAGCCATACTTGACTGAAAATGACAGCAATGCTAGTTTATTCAAAAGAGGCCTCGTAAAATCACCACATACATAAAGGCAAAATAGAACCAACATAGACCAACAGCAAGGTAAAATACGCAATATTCCTCAGCACACTGTTGTAGGTGTGTCTAGCTCATACGTCTAGGCCACATTTTCCTCATGGATACAGAAACAAGCTATCACAACAGTTTCGAGATATGTTTTAGCCTTCCAGCATAGAGCTCTACACATGTTTGCATGTGGCATCCACAGCTGAAAAATGTTTCCAAGAAGCAGCATATATAGGACACAGGAGATAAATGTTCTTAGTACTCATATAAGAGAATGAAAGGAGTATTCAAAGGAGTGATGGAAAAGGAGTTAAGGAAACAAGATGAAAAAAATGAATTAAGAGGGAGAAACCTTTCGTGCTTGTTCTTCATTCAGCTTTGCAACACGGATTCTCTCAGTTGACATTTCAATTTTCTTCCTCATATGTTCAAGTGCTTTGGTAGATGCCATACAAGAGAACAACGACAATGGTCACTTAACTCTACATATGGTGATTTGTGCTTGCGCGCACGCGTTGTGTGTGTGGGGAGGTGAGAGTGTGTGTGTCTTTGAGAGAGAGAGAGAGAGAGAGAGAGAGAGAGAGAGAGAGAGAGAGAGAGAGAGAGAGATTTCACACAATTGTAGTCAGGGAACTAATCAAGATAATGATCCAACCTGCCTTTTTTGGTCCAGCAATGAGTTTCATATCCAATGTAAGATTCTCCAGCTCACGCTCAACATCACGGATTTTGGAATAATTCTCTTCAATGTATCTAGGAGAATTATTAGAAGAAGAGCCATAAGTTTTTTAAGCATAGAAGCTTCTACATCACAGAATCAAATTGCAGACAAGTTAAGGAAATTTCAGGAATAATGATCCTTCCTATCTTGGTTTCAACATATTTCAATCCTGATTAATCATTTGGTTTCTCACTAATAATTTCTTTGCTTTTCACTCCTAATTGCCAAACTGGCAAATTAAATATCACATAAGATGTCTTAAATCTGAAGTACTTGAAATCTAGTTGCGAGAATAAGAAATTCTCCCTCAAATCCATGTGAGAGGCTAGAAATTTCCTTGGTGTCAAATGTGAGAGCTTCTTCCTCTTCGACATCAGAAAAATAATAAGCAAGAATCAAATTGTCTAATCTTCTTAATTGGTTGGGCACATCTCCCTTTATTGTATCCTTACCATAACCGTTCACAATAAGTACATTAGGACAAATAGAAGAGTACATGCAACACTAGCTAGAGTTGAGGGTTATCATCGTGTCTCAAGACAATTTGAGACTAACCAGCTTCAAATGAAGACAATCCTACTTATGAGACTATGCCAGACATATGGTGTATTCATTGCACCCCGAAATACGGAAGGTACACCCAACTCCTATTGCAGCCACAATGAAGTGTGACCTCATGGTTTTTGACCCCCCTTCCTATGCTTTTCATCAAGCCAATTAAAGGGAACCACATTTGTGGCTTTGTACTCGCCCTAGCTTGCCACTATATGATCTGGCCTTTATGGCTTAACCTTCCTATAAATAGAGTGTCTCCACATTCAGGCCATGAAGAAAAGGGCATATTCCATATACAGATTATAGATCCCTCTAAAGCCTGCTCAGCCTACATCATCACATTCTCCATAAGAAGATAACCTCATCTATTAGCAATGACATCTGGCATGCTCAATGAAGCATAGGTAAGGGGACGAGGTATGGGATATGGGAAAAACCTAAAAATATAGGGTATGGATACGTCGAGGGTACACCAATATTTTTTGTATTTCTAGCATGCTATAGAAAAACATGGCCTTATCATTCATGGATGTCCCAACTCTACTTATTAAACTTATACTTTCCATATTAAAATTTTTTTGCCTCTTTTTTGAGTGGGTACTTCAAATTAGTTATTTTGCAAATACGAAACTATTGTAAGTAAAGATAAATAAAAAAATATGACATAAGAATGGGAGGGAAAAATAGTTGATAATGTTAACAATTAAGTACCTAGTACATAAAAAACATAAATAAATAAGAGAACTGGCGTACCAGTGTCACACCAGTCCACGTACCCATTCCGTATTATAGCATCCCGGTGCCGTACCGGATACCAAAACGTAGCTGCTATGTTTCTAGCTTATTGGGTACATATTTTAACGTACCTGTATACGGTACTCATATGGCAACATTTATGGAGCACCAGTGCTTTGTAGGGCGTGGTTTTCACCTCCAAATATGACGAACACATCCTTCCACAATTGCAGTAGTTGTGGCGTCTTATGATTTTGACTTTACAACGAGAAGTGATTAACATCTCATTGTCAGGCCAATGAGAAAGATGCACCTATCCCTTTGCCTTCACTTTTGCATGTAACCAGGTGAGGAAGCCTCTGTAACAGACCCCCACTATTAGAAACTCCACCTTCATGAAGTCATATACCGCATACACGCTAGATTCTGTCTCTAAAACTTCCATTCTAAGGCCATCTTGGTTTCATCTAGCTCATCTCCACTGACCTATTGCCATTTTAGTATTTTACCGATCAGAATTCTTACCAGAAAGCTCCTTCCTTCAGCAGTTCAGCCTTCACTGCTCACAACAACTCCTACAGTAAAGCTACCTAATCCGACTACTCTTCAAGTAAGTACTGCATAGATATCACTCTTATCTGTTTGGCCAAACGTTCATCAATATTCTCTCTCTTGAGCAGACTGTTTCACCCACCAGTTGTTTGCACATACTACATAGATAAAACTAATTAATACAATCTGTATATCTTACTAAGACGCAGACGCTTTTCGACTACCCCAACTAGTTGTCTCATGTTCACTTCAAATTTATCCTCCATCACTTGCACACACAAATTCATGATGCAACCTTATGAAGGTCCCTTAGTAACTAAGCAAGCAGAACAACAAATACGCCACAAACAGTACACGAAGCAATTCCATTGTGAGGCTGGATAGTTTTAGATGAAAAGCTACACATAAATCGGGTGTGGAATCAATTGTCCATTCACAATTAAATAGAATGTCATAAACTCTGTTAAAAGAGTCCAACTCAACACCAATTGGCAATGAGTAGAAAGGCCGTCCAGGGTCATATACTAGTTTTGGAGGTTATAATTAACCAATGTGAGATAAGCGCTAACACTCCCTGCGAGGTAAACAAGGGATCCATAAAATTGAAACCGCAACGTAACAAAGTGCACTGGCAAAAACAACACGCAATCAGTCAAGAGAGTCTTGTTCAAAAGCTTCCGAAAGTCCAGCCCGTTACCATGTCAAAGCATCCAACTCAAAACCAGGCAATGAGTGGGGTGGCCACCCAGACTCGTATACTAGTTTTAGAGGTTATAATTAACTAATGTGAGGCAAGCTCTAACAAACTCAAGCGAAATTTAAGTCAAAAGGACTTGTGTAAAACAAAAAAAAAAAAACAAAAAATTAAGATCGAGTACAATGGAGGAGCAGAATTCAAACTTACTTCTTCAACTGAAGCTGCTCTTGCTCAATTATCTGAAAAAACAGAAGGAAAATCACAATTGTCACACAGAGAGAGAGAGAGAGAGAGAGAGAGAGAGAGAGAGAGAGAGAGAGAGAGACCTTTTCGGTGTAGGCGATGACAGGGGCTTCCCGTGGAAGGCCATCGGGTCCCATCTCAGGAAGCAACCAAGTGTTGTTGGTCGCCATTTCCTCGACTGCCCAAACACCAATTGGCGCTTCTGATCTCACCGGCGATCAGCTTTTAACCATCTTCGGCGGTAAACCGTTGTTTGTATGTACACTACAGTCTACAGGTCGCTCACTTTGGTAACGAACCGCGGATCGGGCCGACCGGTGGGCCGTTTGTGGATCCACTTTTTGGGCCACCGACATGATTCCAATTAGTACTAGTAGTTTCCATTTTTTACCAGTCTATAGGATTAGGGGGTAAGTATCTAGCAAACTTGAACTAAAAAAATGATTTTCACACTCTCTATTTTGATTATAGTTCTCATTTTCTTGTCTTTTTCGTGAAAAAAATCACACAAAAACTTTACTGAAAGACAAAAATGGAGTACTATAATCAAAAGAAGAAGTGTGAAAATTATTTCCCATTTTAAAATCGATCAAACATCAATAACTAGGTCGTAAATTATGTGCATTCTCAAACTCATACTTTTGTTCGTTAGTATTAAAAATATGCAACCCGATCATGTGACTACCAAAATCTGGTTGACCTAATTACTGCTTTTGTGTAGTTGAGTTGATGAATTGTGAGTTTTTTTTTTCTTCTAAAATATACTATTTGGTAGAAAGTTACGGAACGAAAAGTATTAGAGGTGAAATCAGTTCGGTTTGAAATGATTTTTTCCAAGACTGATTCGATTCGGGGCATGACTTCCCAAGACCGATGCCGACCGATTTTATTTCGGTTCGGTATCAGGTCGGGTCAGCCCGGTCGGGGATTCAGTCAAACCGAAATGGGCCAACTTGGGCCAAGTTAAAAAAACTTAATTTTGGGTCAAACCCACTACTAGATTTTAGGGTTAGATAACTTAGCTTAGATATCGATGGACCAGACTTTAAGAGTAAAATTCAACGGATCAGATTGGTCAAAGGTAAAAATTACGAGTACTATTAAAAACTGGTATAAAACTTAGATTTTACTTCCAGTTTGGTTCGGTCCGGCCAGAATTTCACGCAACACTGAATTGAAAATTAAATCTTTTTTAGTTTTTAAAATCGAACCCAATCTGAACCGGGACAAGACCGATCAAAAACCGAAGAAACCGATCGGTTTAGGCTGGTTGGGGTGTTTCACCCCTAGAAAACTATTTGACATGACTTCCAGTTAAGAATGAGATTACTTTATTGAAATTTTATGCATGCTTTCGTTAAGTATGGCAATGCACAAGATCCTACTCCATCCGCACTCCTGAACCACACTACGCCTTGAAATTTGAGTCGTTCGAGCTTTCCACGCGTTATACGACTGAAACTGTTCAGGAACAAGTGAGGAATTTCAACACCAGAATAAAAAGATACGTTGCATGCGTTGCTGAACTTGACCTTCATTCAAACCAGAACATGAAATCATGCAGATATACAAATTACAAACCACTGCATAAACACAACCAATCGTGTACATTTATTGATCGACGAACAAAGCGAAAACATGGTATACATCAAAGAGGAAAAGGAATACAGAGCTCATTATTACTACCCTAGCAGGGGAGCCTGAATTGCATTAGCATAATAGAAACAGATTCAAGAAACTAAGAAAGGGTTACAATTTCTCGTCTTTCAAGCAGTGATTCCCCGTCAAGACTTGGAGTACTGCCTCTTTTGTGGGTAAGGCTGGAATTGCGCCTTTCTCTGTTACCGTGAGGGCACCACATGCATTCGCAAAAAGAAGAGCTTCTCTTAATCGTTCCTCATCCTGCCAACAAGTCAAGACCGAGTTTTATGACGCACAAAAAATTCATGGCTCGGGAGAATTAGGTGTGGAGATGAAGTGATTGAAACCATCTCGTGCACAGTTTCGGTTAACTTGTTGCAGTGTGAGCTCCTTTAGATTGACTCAAGTGAGGGGTGAAGTGAAGATTTCCACAGGGTTTTAAGTAAAGAACAGAACAAGATAGCTGAAGATTTATTTATGTATTATGTCCTTTTCAAATTTCTGAAAAAGCACAGGGCTTTCTGAAGAGAAAGTCAAATTAAATGGAGAAGCGCGATAGCTGGCTTAGCTCAGCACTTCACCAAGTGATCTTAAAGTATAGCATGAGGCAGTATCAGTAGGTTATAAGGCAAATAGAAGCACCAATAAAGCCCTAGTTACCCGAGGAAGAAGTACTTATGATGCTTTTAAAAATGTCATCGACAATAAAATTATTGTTTTAAAAATGTAATATCTGGGCTGTTGACTTCGGCTTTCTAAGATACGATGTTAAAACTCATCTCATGGACTCTAGATGCCTTGGATGCCCTATAATTTCTCACTTGTTCCACGATTAATCACATCAAGCACCACAGACAGGATGGCAAAGTTATGAACTTTAGGGAACATTGTAAAGCCATCAAATAAGCTTCCCAAAATGCTCCGTGGGAGAAGCATCTGCAAGACACTGTTACCACGGAGTAACAAAAGATACTTATCGTTGAAGCTCCCAAGACAAATCAATTAATAACGAAACAAGGAAAAGACACTACATCAATGATGGCATGATGCCAAGGCGTGCGATGCAAAATATTCTCAAAATCATTGAGAACAGATCACTAGAAACATTTGGAAGAATGGGTCGCTAAAACAACAAATATGCCGCATAAACCTGCAAGTTCATGCAAGGACCACTTACCTCGTGAAGATAAAAATCAGAAGCCAAACTGTTCAGTATCCCACCAACAAATGCATCCCCGGCACCAGTTGTGTCGACAGCTTTAACTTTAACACCGGGAACTTTACCCTTAAATTGCTGCACAGTACGTTCACAACAGGTAAAAGACCATGGAATTCCAAGTGACTTGATACACACACACACACCAAGATCCATAGAAGTAATCAGGTAAACTAAAACTACAATTAGTTTTCTGTAAAGCAATCGGTCAGCATGCATCTTCCACTATTTAACAAACTTTAGGGCCTTTGGTTCAAATTATATTACGAATCATAATGTTCTGTGTGCCCTGTGATTGTTCACGAAAATCAACGGCATTATATAAGAAGAAAACCAGTCTGTTTAAGTTCATTTTATTGCTTACTCAAGACAGACCACCATGTACACTGCACATAAATGCCATTTGACTGGGGAAGAAAAAAGAAGCAGCAATCAAAGTTCAAGCTGAGTTTCCAGTGCGATCCTCGAAATCAAAGCAATGAACGGAAATACATACCTTAGTGTAGTATCTGCAACCATCGGACCCTTCAGTTACCAGCAAAAGCTTAAGGTTAGGATGAAAAAGCTTCTCCATCACCACATTATCATCATAAGGATCATCACCCCCAGTCAGGAAGGATATTTCGTCCTCACTTATCTGCGAGTACAAAGAAAGCAGCAATTTCATTCTTAAAAAATTACTGAACGTAAAGACATTCTACTAACCCTTAGAAGCAGCCAACAAAAGATAGGCTTTAAAAGTAACAGTGAAATGCCATAATTTAAAAAACTGTACCTTTATGACATCTGCTTTGTCCCATATGCTCATTATGCCCTCCCTAGCAGCATCTGCTGAGGGCCATAATGGCAATCTCAAATTTGGATCATAGGAGAGGATGCAACCAGACTCTTTGGCAGCTGCCATGGCAGCAATATGAGTTGACCTACATGGTTCTTCAATCAAACTAATTGAACCATAGTGGAAAATCCTTGCCTGGATAGAAATGTAAAATTTTGGACCGAATCAGCATTTCCACCAGAAACAGTAAATTTTGTGTAAAATACCTATACACAAGTGGCCAAGGGGAGCAAAC
Source organism: Rhododendron mucronatum var. ripense (assembly GCA_019656295.1). NCBI lineage: Eukaryota > Viridiplantae > Streptophyta > Magnoliopsida > Ericales > Ericaceae > Rhododendron > Rhododendron mucronatum. The sequence goes on along the minus strand of BPLT01000050.1, from coordinate 1,200,874 downwards.
CTGCTTAATAAGGTTTCGATCAAGCTCTGATTCATGCAGAAGCATGTCAGCACTAGGATGACGGAAAAACAAGAATTCACGCTCACCATCAGCCCTGAGTGTAACAAATGCTAGAGCAGTCCTCGCACTTGGGTCAAACCGCACTCCAGAATTGTCAACATTGTTTTGTTTCAAAATATCGGTCAACAAGTATCCAAATTCGTCCTCACCGACCTAACACAAATTACAAACATTTCACAGCAAATCCCATTCAAGCTAGTAGCTAACAGAAACAAAGGATACACTGCTTCGGCTACAACATAAGAATATGATCATACTGCACAAGACAAGTAAAGGAAATGCAACATTAAGCCAATACACACCAAAAGTGTTGAACTAAACCAGTCATCAGAAGGCCCAACTACGAATTCTGTATCAAAATGCTTAAATGCATTCTTGATGTGCTTCTCTGTAAACAGATATGTCCATTTCTACAATATATTCTTAACATCTCAAATTTTGGCAACATTCAAGAACAAAACCCACCCAGAAAGCATGACGCTAGGGTACATGGGTCAGACTGAAATCGGGCTCAATGGATATGATTATGACTTATGAGTGATCCTCATAATGGGAATTATACAAATGCACACACCATTGACAGCAGTAGCTCAAAGAAGATGAAGAAAATAAGGTAATCGTGCACCTTTCCAATAAAAGCAGAAGAACCTCCTAATCTTGCTATACCAACAGCAACATTAGCAGGAGCACCACCGGGAGCTTTTTTGAAGGCAGGTGCTTCTGCTAGTGAAACTCCACCAACTGTTGGCACAAAGTCGATCAACATCTCCCCGAAGCAAACAACAAGCGAACTTCCATCTGTTTTTTTCAAGGC